>CM029642.1:21884688-23084688 GCA_017311315.1 Dendrocalamus latiflorus
CTAGCTTGTCGGAAACTGGGAAAAGAAAAATTGATTAACTGCATGGGGGAAATCATGCGCACTGAATGCTAAATGCACTTAGCTAGTGTTCGACGAGATTTTGTACATCCCAAATATAATACATGAGATAACACATGCAAGTGCTAGTTGAAAATGCTTGTGCATGCTATTCAAGAAGCAAGGAAAATTGCATGTAGTACAACATGCTGTTTCATGCTATGTGCATGCATGCATGTATACCTATCAGCTAGCCCTCCCGAGTCAAGTACATGTGCATGGATACGTACATGCATAAATACGTACTAGCCATGCAGCTCAGGTTAGCAAATGTACGGCTCTCACGTGGCGTGTTTTGCAACGCGGACGTGTCCGATATTAGATGAGAAATGCAACCGATAAGCTCCGTTCAAGATAAGGCCCTGCAGTTCAAACTCCTAATCTCCAAGGCCTATACAAGGCGCCCCCATCCTCCAAACAGAGGCAGGCGGATCGACAAACGGACGGAGCAGAGGCAAGCCTTCTAGTTTCTAGTAGGATCAGCTGTTTGGTACATAATCAGGTGTAATCTTCTTCGATTGTGCAAATACAGAGATGCATGTTAGATGCAATCGTATGGACTCGTGAGTGATATGATAGGCCCGGTCATTTCAGTCAACTCGCCATTTGCAAATATGAAATAACACAAATCACACAATATACCTTAAGGATACTACCTGTGATCCGGTGCAAATTGCCCATGCATTCAAGCCAAATCAATACAATTGAATATGAAACTCCTTACGAATGGGGCCGAATATGTATCTACTTGAAACTTCACATGTGTCCAACCATGCTATAGGATCATACTGTACAATTTGGCACAACCAATTGCTTCAGCAAATTAATTGACTGGCCTGGGGGAAATCTTTGCGCACTGAATGCTAAAGCTCATATGGTTGTGGAATCGTATAGTACACCTTTGGGTAGCTAGACCGGAAGAGCCAATTAAGCCAATCAGCTCGGGTGGAGAATGTGTGTGTGCTTATATAAGAGCTGCAGAGCTCACGAGCACAGACATTATATTACAGGAAAGCTATTGCATGCTCTGGTACACAGGACACACGTTCTCCACTGCATGTGGTTGTACTACAAGAAAGTTGCATGAAGTACGTCTACTGCATGCAGTCAGTCCAAGCAAATTTTCCCTTTGAGAAAACAGGTCTGGCTAGCTATGGCAAGTGTTAGGTTTGAGAGGCACCGGGAGTGTTTGGCATGCTCACATGAGACGAACAGCTTGGGCCTATCATCAGGGCAGCAGAGGTGGAAAGACTAGATGCCTAGTCTGGACAGTTTTATCCAAGACGAAGTGCATGGCATGCGGTGCTTGTGACTTGCGCGATCGAGCTCTCTATAAGAAATCTCCCACTAGGATGCAAATTAACCGGTATGTAGTAAGTCGCTTCTTTCACAATCAGGCATGCCTTGTGTCTCTTTCCATCTACTGAGATCCATGGTCTCATTCATTGATCGGTTTGTAAGTATTGCACAGCACGATGGTCTCATTCTATCTGCTTGATTACCGCTGCTAGTAGGCCATCCATACATCCATAATGCATGCACCATCTATCGAGGTGTCTCGATCTCTGTGCAATGAGATGCTCTGCTCAGTTGGGCTTATGGCTGAAAGTTTTTGGCTTTTTTCACTGTAGCAGCTGAAAGAAAGTACTGCAGCGGCTGAAGATGCACTGTAGCAGCTGGAACAAGGTAATGAGAGTTGAAATAGGCTGAAACAGGATGAACGGACAGTGTGCATTAATAATGAAGTTCACAATGGCATATTAGTCTTTCAGGAAACGCACGGTTGGCAATTACAATACATGGTAATGTACAACTACGCGTGCGTGACAATTACACGAGCAACTTACATGCGAGTACCGAATCTAGATCTATGCCACCAACGACGCTACTATCCAGTCACATGTCATGTCCATTAGTGCAGCGTCAGTGGCCTGCGGAAGACAAGGCGGGATGAACATGGGCGGTTCAGAAGGTCCCACGGGCTGGGCTGGCTGGTTGGGGGCCACCCTCACAGCCAACTCGCGGTCGATGATGAAGTTGTGCAATGCCATGCAAGCTGTAATGATCACGCTTTGCTTGTGATACTTGTACTTAGGAATCTTATCGAGTATGTGCCATTTGCCCATGCACATGCCAAAGGTGCGCTCGACGACGTTCTGCAGTTGTGAGTGCCTGTAGTTGAAGAGCTCCTGCATCCCCACCTAGATCCTCCCATTGTTGAATGTGGAAAGATGGTACCACGTGTTGCGATATGGAGCGAGGTACCCCAATCGGTTGGGATACCCGGAGTCGATGAGGTGGAACTTGCCTACATCAAAAAAATATTGGTTAGTACAAGCCTTGCAATGCTAATTAAAAGAGTGTATTACCTTCTAGGGGATGTGGGAAGCAGTCACCATACTTCGCCAGGGTCTGTTGTAGGATCTGAGCGTCATGCACTGATCTCGGCCAACCGGCGCACACAAATGTAAAATGGCAATCGAAGTAGCAAATGGTGAGGACATTCTAGCTAGCGTAGCCATGCCTATTGAAATGACCGCCTTCTCGTCGTTAGAAATGATGACTTTTACGTGTGTGCTATTAATAGCACCTATGCAGCTGTTGAAGTGTGGATAGAATCTCTGTTGCACGAGCCTCGGATGCAATGTCTGGTACGTTGGATCGGAAGGTGCAATTATGTGAGAAGCAAGGGCCACCACACTGTGGAGCATATCGTTGAACCTCTTGCAAATGGTACCTGGGAGTGCTCAAATCGGTTCATTCCTTGTCTTTGTGATTAAGGCACCCTGCAGGTCTACAAAAAGAGGGCCAACGCTTTTTAGAACAAACTTCCCTACATGACTGCAGTCCATAAGCCACAACAAGTGTGTCGTGAAGCACCTAAAAAACAATGGGCCTCATACTGAACATGTTGAGGCAACACTCCTCATCAGCAAGTTGTTGGGAAACCCACGGCCAACCAGCCACGACCGGCACTCTTGGACAGGCAAGTTAACAACGTCGGTGGTGGTGGCGGCAGCATAAAACATGGCAAGGGCCACGGCTGGGATGAACAATGGCCACCCACTGCCTACACTCTACATTTGGTTATTAAGATCTTGTATGCCACTATGAGCTTCTCCTTGTGAGTACGCCTCCTCAGAACTACTGCTTTCTGCCATTACTGCAAAACCAAGAGATGGCAGCATGCATGTTACACGAACTGAACACACAGCAGCATGCATACTCATACACAGCAATGGAAAATATTGATGGTAGCATGCATACTCATACACAACAATGGAAAAGAGAAGGCACTGATACACAGCAATGGAATGTGAAATGACACTCATACACAGCAATGGCAAATGAACTGAATGAACTAAAATGTGAAATGTTTACATCACATATGACGCAAGTAAATACCAAATGCAACAACAAATATTATGAAAGTCTGGTGCACACTCAACTCACTGGTAATGAACTGCAGTGAACGAACTGATCGAAATGAATTGAACAAACTGAACGACACGCATTGGCAATGAACTAAAGTAAATGAACAAAACAAACTGAAGATGAACTAACGGCACCCTCTCCTCACAGGTCTCCTCTCCTCTCCCATGTACGCCTGATCCAATCGAGTTGACCCTCGTTGGTTTCTATTGATAGGAAACTGTCATGGCACTCTGCCTTCATGAAAAGCTGGGAGGCATAGTAGTACTCGTTGCTTCCTTAGGCAGCCCCTGCTTCTTTCACCATCTTCATCAGCCTCAGCAAGTCTTCCCTTGTGGAATGCAACTCAGGGATGTCACACCCAAGCCGGAGCCCCGAGTGGATGGCATGAGACTCCTCTCACATAGGTCCACCAACCGCTTCAGCTAGACTTCATGGTCGACGCGCTTCCCTGTCCGACTGCTGCTCTGGTACACTGGTGCAGGGCATGGCCTCTTGCTCCCAGATGACCCCGCCATCTCCTCTTTGGCTTTCCGTGAGGTCCTCGGCATCCAGGCCAATGTCATCCACACCCGGCACGAATGCACACTCGCTCATGGTGGTGGTGTTGCCGAAGACGACTTCCAGTAGGTCCTCGTTGTGAGCAAATATGGCCCTGAACTTGCGCATCGCCGACTTTCCCTGCAATGGCATGATGTTACATTACTCCATCATTGCGGCTTTGTGCACGGCGGAAGTAATACAAAGAGCAGTGCACTTGCCAATCGGAACTTACTCCACCCGCAGCAGCCAACCAATCATCCTTGCGTCGATGCAGCCAGTGTTAGGGTCCACGCCAAGCCCCGTCGCATGAAGCTTCAATCCCTTCCATTTATTGTAATCACGACTCAGTTTCTCCCACTTGTTCTTCATTTTCTTGCTGGTGTACGATAAGCCAGTTCGCTCTATGAACTTACGGAGAAGATTTTGCTTGCTCAGCATGTTCAACCGTGAATACGGCCAGTTTTGTGCCTCCACCTCCTCAGTGCATACTTGTAGGAATACATGTGTGTTCTCATCACTCCAGGTAGCCAGGGCCATCTGCAGCCGTGGCAGCCAAGTGTGATAGCAAAGGTGGTGGACATGCTGGAGCAAACATGGTAGCTAACCATACCCATCTCTCCACGCAAGGGAAGTAAGCTATAGACGAAAGTACGGGCAAGGGAAAGGGTCTAACCTTAATGGGGGCGAGGTGGTCACCACGAGGAGTCTGCGCAAGTTGCTAGGCTAACTCGACGGGGACCTCGCCCGAGCTTGTGAGTGGTCACGATGGAGGGACCGCGCGTACGCGACCAGAGGCAATGCAGGTCATGGACGGCGAGGCTCGCCTCGTCGACCCAACCAAAGATTTGGATCCGCCGCAGGACTCCGCGACCCCAGATCTACGACTGCCCCACAGTGAGGCCGCCGCTGCCGGGGTAGGAGTGGCCACCGCAGAGGGGGTCGCCACGGCCGGCGGGGGAGGGGGTGTAGAGATGGCGCAATCACTAGACGATGGGTGCAGGGGGCATCCATGGGTGGGGAAAGCGTAGCTGCTTGTGGGGTGGATGGTGTCATGTAAATGCGGCTTTGGGGCTCTAGAAGAAGCCGCATCCAATGACACACCACTCCGGCTCGAGCTACTCTGGGCTTCTTCAGCCAAAGCCATCAGCCACGGCTAAAGCCCACCTGAGCGCAACGTGAAAGGAGTAGTAGATGTTGGAACTAATCTTGACTCATAATATGTAATCGTGTGTCAGTACTTGTAGAAGTTGTAAAGTCATGGTCATAAGTCATATTCGAGGAGTACTATAGCATCATACTCGGATGAGTACTGTAGTGTCATACTTGAAGGCGTACTGTAGATCATACTTGGAGGAGTACTGTAGCGTAATACGTAAGAGTATAGTAGAGTTATACTTGTAAGAGTAATGTAGTAATCAAGGACTACTAAAGTGGTCGGTGCTAGGAAGACATGTGTGGTCGAAGTGCCGCGGTCGGTGCTCGGAAGACCTACATGGTCAAGTGTCGCACTCGAGGACTACATGGTCAAACCTGCATGTGTGGTCGTAGTGCCGTGGTCGTGGCGCCTATGCGTGGTTGTGGTGCTGTGGTTGTGGTTGAACGTCAGTGCGCGATGTGTGTAGGAGTTGTGGGAAGGTGAGGCTAGTAAAATCAGATCATAGGTAGTTGTCAGAGTCCGAGTCATGTGGTTATAGTGGGTGAGTGACCTGCATGTGTGGCCCAATTGTGTCTATTTAAGCCTTGTAATCCGTGGTCGTAAGCTGAACGTGATTGTAGCATGCCGTGGTCATAAGCTGAACGTGGTCGTAAGCTGAACATGGTTGTAGCATGCGTGGTCGTAAGCTGAACATGGTCGACAACTGCTGTGGTCGTAGCCGTTTTCAAGCCATGGTCGTAAGAGTGTCTGCTGGTTGTAAGCTTGTCTGATGACGTGGTCGTACAGCGTCTGTGATCTGAACGCACCCGAAACTGTGCACGACCACACAAGGACAACAACTTCAATTGCAAACTACCAAGTCTTTTGCAAACGCAAAATCCAAAGCAAACCAGATGTCAATTATTCATCATCTCTTTATTTACGACCATCCACATAGTCTAACATATATGTAGGATGCTAAAATCACCAAGTCTCCCCTTTGGATTGCTTTTAGATGAGTGCAAGTGCAGTGATATAATATATTAGACAAACACGTTAACATTCATTAATTTGAAATGGCATCATTTGGAAAGGAAGCCATTGATTTAGCATGTTGAATCAATCATGAATGGAAAGTCTTGATCATAGAGCCGGCATCATAGTACCCCTGTTATTTATATTATATATATGAGAAATACCTTTTTTCAATCATGATTATATATATATACATACACACACATATGGGAGCATATCTAGTGCAAATGGTCTATTCAGTGGTAACATGCAAACACAAATGTTAATCATCGATCTGTCCCAAACGGCTCAAATCTGACGGATGGGATGCAGATGCACTGCCTCACTTATGTATTTAGATTTAAACCCCCTCCCCTTTAGTGTTTTTTGTTGCACCCCTCCGCCACCCTCTGGCCTCCCTCGATGTCGCCCCCAGCGCTGCCCCCTGGGCGTCCCCCGACGTCCCCCTGGCTCCCTCCTCAGCGCCACCCCCAGCCTCCCTCGGCGCTGCCCCCCCCTCCCCTAGTGCCGCCCTCGGCCTCCCTGCCCTCCCCAGGTGTGGTCGAAGGCGGTTGTGGTCATGGTGGCTGTGGTCGTGGTCAGGTGCTGGTCGTGGCAACCATGGTCGGTCAAGGTGGCCGTGTCGTGGTCGAAGTGGCTGTAGCGCCCGTAGTCAAATCAGCGAGGCTCGGCAAAGGGAGGAATGAGCTTGGGGTGGCGGGGAGGCCAGATCTGGCTCCAGAGCCTGAGGAAAGGAAGGATCTTGGGGCGAGAGGGAGGAGCTCGGGGCGACGGGGAGGTCGGATCTAGCGCCGAGGGGAGGAGGAGGATCTTGGGGGCGAGAGGGAGGAGCTCGGGGGCAGCGGGGAGGCTAGATCTAGCTCTGAGGAGGCCAGGGAGGAGGAAGGAGCTTGGGTCGCGGCGCTGCCCTCAGAGGCAGTGCCAAGGAAGGCCGAAGGAGGCAACGCCGGGGGAAGCCAGGGAGGGAGCCGGGGGAGGCTCCAGGGGAGGCCAGGGGGCACTGGGGAGGGGGGATGGACTAGGGAGGGAGCTGCGGGAGGCCGGCGCCGGGAGGTAGGCGAGACAGAGAGGTGGCAGGATTGGATGCAATGTGGGGTGATTTTGTGAAATGACACGGGAAATACTGGGTTTTGTGAAAAAATACATAAGTGATTAGGGGGCTTCCACCCGTGTGAATCCGAGACGTACAATGTAGATCCAACGACCCTCACTACTACAAAAAAAGTTATACTAGATGCGTCATCACAGACGAGTAACCAAAACCATCAATATTAAGTACAATCACAGACAATTTTTACTATGAACCGTCTGTGATCACAGATGGTTTATATTAAAAACTATCTATGATATTACCATCACAGACTGTTTTTATTAAAAACCATCTGTGATATTTTGCCGCCTGATATTTCCACCCCCTCTATTCAAACTTTCTAACTGAAGCGTCGTGACCTCTTGGTTTCACTACCCAAATTCTCTTATATATGCCTTCCCCACACACCTCCCCCACACACTTCAAACCAATCCACCTGCTAGCTCTCCCAAGCTGCGATCGAAGGGCCGTCGCTTCCCCTAAGCTACTCCACATCCAATTGTGACACTATAGTTCAGTGCATAAGGTACTTTTATCATAAAAGTGCCTTGTGCAGTGTCACCGTCCTAATACAATGGCGATGCTGCCGCCTCCTCTCCTTCATCAGTGCCAGTACTTTGTTCGTCCCCCATCCAATCCCCTCCACTCTCTTCCTTGATGCTTAGATGGATATGATGTGTGTGAAAATTATTTGTTGACTCCTCTGTTCATCTTGTTCTCATAAATAGGCCTGGATGCTTGGATGATGTGATGCTTGTTGACACTTCGATGGATGTGATGCTTCGATTGATATGGCTAGGATGATCTTGTTCTAAAAAATAGGTATGCTTTTGTTCATCTGTATTTTCTACTTGAGCTATTTTATAGCACAATTAGCGCAAATAGCGCAAGCAGAGAATGTTGATGAACTGAAGGAGGTCTATTTTGAGTTTGATAGAAACTTATCATAGACGATTCTATTTAGGAACCGTCTCTGATAATATACTATCACAAACAATTCGTAGTAAAAACTGTATGTAATAATTGTTATCACAAACGGTTCTATTTATGAACTGTCTATGATAATTGTATCACAAACGGTTCAAAAATTGTCTATAATGCATTTAGGGTATTACAGATCCATAAGCACAGACGGTTCAAAAACCGTCTGCGATGACGTTTTCGAACCATCTATGATGAACTTTTCTGTAGCAATGCCTAATTCGCATTTGCATGTTACCACCGAATGGCCCATTTACACTCGATATGCTCTCTCTAGAGAGAATACTAACTACTTTTATATGTATCTCCTCTATCTGTCATCCATAAATTCCTAGATTTGTGTAGCCTTAATAGTCCTTTCGAGTGCACTCAAGCCAAATAAAATTATAAACATATATATATATATATATGATATGGGAACATATTTAGTGCTAAAGCCCATCTGGGTGGTAAAATGCTAATGCTGCCCAGGATCGTTAGATCTGTCCCCTATGGCCTAGATCCTTGAGGGTGGAAACACCCAATCCACTTATGCAATTTTGCAAACCCCCCCGGCCGGCTCCTATCCCTTTTCCCTCGCCCAACGCCGTTCCGCCTCCCGTCCCTTTTTTCACGATCAGGCGTCGTCGCTCATCTCCCCGCGCTGTTCCGCCTCCCCTCCAATGGTGACGGCGGCTTCGGAGCAGCGGCGGCGGCTGCGGCCCTCCGACGGCGCTCACCTAACACGGCCCTCCGATGGTGACGGCGTTGCCCAACAACGCCCTGCGGCAGTGATGGCGATGACCAACATGGCCCTGGGACGACCACAAGGGACCCAGCGTAGGTCTGTGCCGCTCGCCTGACCCCACGGCCCAGTGACGGTGACGAGGGACCCTGCGGCACGGTGGAGCTCGAGGAGGGAGCAGCAAATGCAGATTTTTGGTAGCAAGAGAAGCAATTTTTGTATCCGACACTACTCATATGTAATGTGTGCTTGATTCTGTGAAGTGGAGGTTTTTTGTATGCAGCAGGCAGGGGATTTGGGTGTGTTAGAGACAAGAAGCATGAGTATATGCTTGCTAGTGAAAAGGATGTAGAAATTACTTAATAACAGAGATGATTGTTTGTATTTTAAATATGTGCAACAGGGAGAAATTTTCAGTTGAAATCATCAACAAGGTTGTCAGCTTTGGAAAGGACTCAAATTCTCTGCCATTGTATTTGGCTGAGCAATGGTCATGGAGGGGGCACCATTCATGGGACCAAATTCTGGCCTGATATTTGGCAGGGCAATGGTCCTAGAGCGGGGCAATGGTCATAGGACCAAATTCTGGCATGTTGTTTTGACTGGGCAATGTTCATGGAGTAATAATAGCAGCAACTTACAAGAAGTTCCTTTATGTATGTAATGTCGTGTGCTTGCTTATGTGAAATGGAGGGCTATTGCTTGAAAATTTAACCTGACACTGTTGAGGGTTAGGACAAGGGAGAACTACTGCTCCCTATTACTTCCTATTGCTCCTAGATGTCTTGTTTAACATGATACTACTGAGAACAGTACCGAATCACCTGCTCTGAAAAGACCTGGTACTGTTTACGTTAAGGAGACTCAAGACATCCAAATATGCAGAATCCAGCAGCAGCAGCAGTTGGATCCAGCAGATTGGAAAAAAACTCAAATCACCTGGACGGCATTATGCAGACATTGAAAAAGGCAATATAATGCATTATCAGGACATTGTATGTGCAGAATCCAGCAGAAGCAGTTACATAATAACATGAATCCAGCAGGAAAAAGAGTATCAGACAATAATTGAATGCATTCAAATTGAAACAGTGCACGTAATAACAATTTGCTAGCTGAAGCATGCAAAGAGACCCCTGCGTAGGGTCCCTCGTCGCCGTCGCTGGGCCGCGGGGTCAGGTGAGTGGCACAAACCTTACGCTGGGTCCCTTGTGGTCGTCCTAGGGCCATGTTGGTCATCGCCATCGCCGTCGCAGGGCGCTGTTGGGCAACGCCGTCAACCGTTGGAGGGCCGCGTTGGGTGAGCGCTGTCGGAGGGCTGCAGCCGCCGCCGCTGCTACAAAGCCGCCATTGCCATTGGAGGGGAGGCGGAACAGTGCGGAGAACAGACGTGGGGAGACGAACGGTGACGGTTAATTGCGAAAAAAGGGATGGGAGGCAGAAACGGCATTGAGCGGGGGGGGGGGGACGGGAGGCGGGGGGTTTTCGCAAAATTGCATAAGTGGATTGAGTGTTTCCACCCTCAAGGATCTAGACCGTAGGGGACAGATCTAACAATCCTGGGCAGTATTAGCATGTTAGCACACAGATGGGCTTTAGCACTAGATACGTTCCCAGGAACATATCTAGTGCTAATGGCATATTCAGTGATAACATGCAAACGCCAACCAGGGCTGTTGGATCTACAATCTACGGCTCAGATTCCTGAAGGTGGAAGCCCTCAATCACTTATGCATTTTTCCCCCAAAACCCCCTGGCAATTTCTCCCTTTTACATCCCCGTCCCCGCCTCCAATCCCCTCTCGTCTCCCTTGACGCCGCCGCCTCCAATCTCCTCTTCGTCTTCCTCCCCGTCCCCGACGCCTGCTCGCCGCTTCGCTCCTTCTCCCCTACTCGCCTTCCGCTGCCGCCCCCCTGGCCCTCGACCCCGCCGCCTCCTCCACGGCCGCCCCCTCCCTCCACCGCCGCCCCCCCGGCCCTCGACGCCGCCGCCTCCCTCCACGGCCGCCGCCCTGGCCCTCGACGCCGCACCTCCCTCCAATCCGGCCTCCTACTTGAGCTTCTCTCCCCGAGTGCCGCTCCTCCCTCGAGCGCTACCCCCGAGCACAGCCCTCCACGAGCGCAGATTGATGCAGAGATTGGTTCATTCCCGTTCCCAGAGCATGCAGTGTTGGCTTTGTCATATGTTCCAGAAGCAGTGCAGTGTTGGTTCCTTCCCTGCTTGAATAAAGGGAAAATTTGTTCAGTAGCACTGAAAGATCACCTCTTTCGGAAAATACCACTAAAAAAACGGGGTCCGAAAATTAACCACCGAAAGATTCATTTTTCTTCGAGATTAGCATTTTGGACAAAATATCCCCCTCCCTCACCTTCTCTCCTCCCTGCGTGCCGCCCCTCCGCCTCCCTCTTCGCCGCCGGCCTCCCATCCCCCCGCCTCCTCCTCGCCCCTCCAGGCCCCGCCTACCCCCTCTTCTCCCCGCTCCCCTCCTCTCCCTCCTCGCCCTCCAACCTCCCCCGCCGGCTCCGCCTCCCCCTCCCCCGCCGCTCCTCCCTCCGCTCCTCCCCGCCGCCCCTCCCTCGCCGCCTCCCCCTCCGCTCCCTCCCCGGCTCCCCCTCCCCCGCCGCTCCCCTCCCCCGCCTCTCCCCCCTCCGCTCCCTCCCCGCCGCCCCTCCCCCGCCGCTCCCTCCCCAGCTCCCCCTCCCCCGCCGCCTCCCCCTCCCGGCTCCTTCGGTGCCCAACGCCCGACGCCCGGCTCCTTCGGCGTCCGACGCCCCGGGCCGGCTTCATCACCTGGTGGAGAGGGAGCGGCGGGGGAGGGGAGCCGGGAGGGAGCGGAGGGAGGAGGCGGCGAGGGAGGGGGCGGCGGGGAGGGAGCGGAGGGAGGAGCGGCGGGGGAGGGGGGCGGCGGGGGAGGGGGAGCCGGCGGGGGGAGAGGCGGGGGAGGCGGAGGGCGAGGAGGTAGAGGGAAGGGGAGCGGGGAGAAGAGGGGGAGGCGGGGGCGAGGAGGAGGCGGGGAGGCCGGCGGCGAAGAGGGAGGCGGAGGGGCGGCGCAGGAGGAGAGAAGGTGAGGGAGGGGGGTATTTTTGTTCAAAATGCTAAATCCCGAAGAAAAATGAATCTTCGGTGGTAATTTTCGGAACCCCGTTTTTTTAGTGGTATTTTCCGAAAGAGGTGACCTTTCAGTGCTACTGAACAAATTTTCCCTTGAATAAAATGATGGCTATGTATATTTCTGCATTGCCTTCAGTTAGATGCTATTTACTCTAGAACATGTTTGCTCTCTGGACATAATTCTACTATCTAGGTGGTGTTTACTGTCGCCATAAGTTGTTTATCAGACCAGTCACGGCTCGAGACTTATACACATAACCACTACTAAGTGCATATTATCCAACACTAAACCCTTATACACATGAGTTAACACATGAGCTTTTCTGATACTGTTCATTGTACATTGCAATTCCAGGAAACCTCAAAACTATGACAGAATGCAACTCAATTCAGCTGATACTGTTCATTGTACATTGCCATTGTCATTACCTGTAGTATCATTGTACACTGCAGTGCCAGAATGTGAAATCAGGAGCTTTTCTGTGAAACTGTTGTATGATGCTTTGTTGAAGGTGCTCCCACATAATGGGCACGCAGCAGTTTACATTAGGCAAAACCAGGCCATATAGGCAGCTAACAGGTTCCAGCAAGTTACTAACAGGTTCCAGCAATTAGATGCATATAAATGCGTAAATTATCCAACTCAATGCAAGGTGATCATTGAACAACCAGTTGATGAATTTCAAAGAAGATTAGTTACTAGTTAGAATTCTGATGGAGATGTGAGACAACAATTACTTACATTATTGCATAGCTTTTACAGCACATAATTCAAAAAAAAAGACCATGAATGTTTGCAAAAGCTAGCCCACTGCAAGTAAAAGCCATATTTCGAGCAACCTTCAGCCATTGAAAATTGATCTGGATGTTGTAAGCAACATGTCATATTTGGATCAAAAATTTTTTGTACTGTTCATATAATGCTTTTACAGTCATGGCAATACAAAGCCATTACATATCCAACAAAGCCATCACATGAACATGAACATACATGGAATCAAACTCAATTTTCTTTGCAATACTGCATACATGTACAAACAATCCTAACTGGCTATAAAATGTTTTGTAGCTCAACAATTTGGTTGACATGCAACAACAACAGCTTGTGCGGAGCAGCGGCAAAAATCTGATGCTCAGCAAATTGGCCACCCTTGTGAGTCATGCACAATTTTGGCACACAACTTTCACATTACAAAACTCAATTTGTCCAGCTGCTTCCTTCAACATGATGTGCTAAACTGAAACAAATTCTCAATTCTATGCTGCTACTTGCTTCAAAAAAATTCATGTGCTGCTGTTTGCTTCAAAACATTCAGACAAATTGATGGTTGCAACCAAATGACGAACCTCTGCACTAATTGAACCATGGAAAAGATCTTAATTAGCGCTAGAAAATTATAGAACATTGCGTTCACAAATTTCAGAAACCATTTGCAAGGAGGGCGAATTTACTTACATCCGCGAGGAGGGTGAGAGCGGCCGCGGGCGTGGCGACGCCCTAACCTAGGTTGACAGCGGCGAGTGGAGGCTGACCGGGAAGAAGGGAGCCGCCAGTGGCCAGGGAGAAGTGGGCCGGTGCAGGCGGGAGAGAAGGCGACGGCGGCCTAGAAGAGGGGGAGCAATGGTGGGGGAGAAGTGGGGCTAGGCGACGGCGAGGGAGAAGATTCCGCTCGTAGAGATGGGGAGTCGAGGAGAAAGGGATTGGCTGCAGGGAGGAGAAGGGAGAGGCGGCCGGCGGTGGATTGGGGGAGAAGATCACGGCAGCACTGCTGACCTTGACGCGGCGGCAGTGGACGGAGGTGGCTGCAGTTGAAGCCGCCATCGGGGAGGGAGGCGAGAGGGGGAGGGAGATGGAGCGGCGCCAGGCTAGGATGAATTACTGTTTTCCATTAGAGAAATCTGTTTTGATGATGTCCCTAAAAGTTTCACTTTTTTCTTAAAAAAGGCATGTTCACTCACGTGTGCACCTAGGTGGTTAGAACATACAATCACACACAAGGTTCGTGAGCTGAAGTTTTATTTTTAATGTTAAAACTATATTTTTAATGTTGTCTTCAACTAATATTTAAACTTTAGAATAAACATTAATGATATCTTATTTAAAGTTTTCACTTCTTGTTAAATACTAGTTATCTTTGAATATCATCTAATTATATTTCAAGGTAAATTTTTGTATTTCCAGTTTAAACACTAGTGGAAAACTATTAATTTAATTTTCTTAATTAATTAATGATCACTATTTACAAAAGGATTCTCATGATATTTGACATATGTAAATAACCATAATTCACATAGTCTTTATTTAATTTTTATACTTCAATTTAAATAATTTTAATTGCCTTAAGATACTTCCTAATGGAATTAGGCTGATATGTCAGAGTGAAATAGAGACAGGTGCTCGGTTATAATAGATACAGGGGAAGAGGGCAGAGCTCAAGCTTGGGAGGCGGGCGCATAGCTCTGGCGGCGGCGGCAATGGCTGCGAGCTTGAAAATGGGTCGCCAAAGGGGATAGGAAACAGTGGCGGAGCCAAGATTTTTTAAAGCCTCGGGCCCAAAACTAAGGAGCATACAAGATACTACCAACTAAAGCCGCAACAATCACATACAAGTATACAACCTATTTACGTAAGCACGCATACCCTCACTAGCAATTGATTATGTTCTTGGTGACTTGGTGTCATCGTCAAAGTTCGATCTGGATTTTCCGTATGTAATTTCGTCTTTTTTCAACCCTACTTGTCTACTTGACCCAAACATTTTAACCTAGGCCAAAGTCCCCACCACCAAGATCTCATGTCAAATTTTCCATGGAATCAATCAAAGTAGTTGTACATGCAAGCATGGATCAATCAAAGTAGTTGGCGTTGGTGCGTACCTGACTTCGGGGTTGGATGGTTGGTGGTGATGTTGCGCAGGAGTTACATCCCGCAGATGGAGACGGACACGCCGGTGGCCAGGAAGAGCGGGTACACCGCGGGGAGATGCGGCGGCAGATTGACGGAGAGGAGGCGGGGGCGAGGCCGTGGTGGAGCGTTGGCGGGCGGCGGCGTCGCGGCGAAGAGGAGGCGTCGGGGGCCGCGGCGGAGAAGAGGCGGGGCCGCGGCGGAGCGTAGGTGGGCAGCGGCTTCACGGCGAAGAGGACGCATCGGGGGCCGGGGGGCAGTGCCGCGGCGGAGAGGAGGCGGGGCCTCGGCCCGCTGGCGCGGGGGATGGTGCCGCGACGGAGAGGAGGCCGGGGCACGGGCGCGCGGCAGAGAGGAGGCGGGGGCTGGGGGCGGCCGGCAGCGGAGTCGCGGAGGTGGCTGGAGGCGTCGTGAGATGGGAGGGGATTGCACGATTGGGGCTAGGGTTAGGGCAGCCGTCGTCGGTCGGTCCGCTAGTCTTGGCCATTTGGGCTGTTCGCGGTTCCGTCGTTGGCTTTGCTGGGCGGCTGGGCCGGCTGGGAATCGGGCCGGCCGGGAATAGTCTCGGGCTGGCTGAAAGGACTCGGGCCTGCACACTATATAACATTTTTTTGGATGTATTTACTAAATTACTCCACTACTATTTTCTCTGGGCCTCGGGCTGTTGCCCAACCGGCCCGAGGCCCATCTCTGCCCCTGATAGGAAACAAGGGGATGCGGGCCGGCGATGGCTCGGGGTAGCCGGACTTGGGGAGGAAACAGGGTGGCAGTGGCTGGGAGGGAGGGAGAGGGAGGAAAATAAAAGGAGCATGAGAATGAGGGAATCAAGGTAAACTCATTGGGATGGTCAAAGAGGCTATACTCTATGGACTACATCATCAACTTGAACCTCACCTGCAGCTCTAGCGTCTTCTCACTCGAAAAAGCCATCGGCTGCCTCACCCTTAAGAACGGCGACACTAGTGCGATGTACCTCATCAAGTGACATTCATGACGAACATGATATTGATCTACCCGATGCTCACCATGTAGATCAGCGGCATCATGTCTCTCATACATCTCGCTAATCTCCCGTGTTGGTGCAATTCAGTCATGTACAAGCTAGTCCGACCCACAAAGGCAAAAAAAAACACACAATTTATATGGAGAAAAATGACTAAATAACCAAAAAAGGTGAAAAAGGACCAGAGTGGTATTTTATAGATCACACAATGGAATGGGTGGCAATTTACCCATCACAACGAGATGAGTGACATTCTATCAAATTTCTCTCGAGCCATTTATTAGTACCATATCTGGTTTCGGTAGGTCTTACTACCTTTGGTATCTCGAAAAGGTTTACGTTTTTCTATGGACCCATGAGTAAGATTCAGGAGATGTTTGGATTTAGGGATTTTCTTTAGGAATTCTTTATATTTAATTTAGATTTGAACTGAGTCTCAAGATTTTTTTTTAAAAAAAATCTCCCCTGTCTTAATAGGCCATATAAAGCGGAAATAGGACTTTTCCTATGTAATGCGAACGGAATCTGGAAGAAAGTAGAACTTTTCCTTTGTAGTCAGGGAAATTAGATAGGGCCTATTTGGTTGCCTGCATCAGGGTGGTTCGCACCCGCGCATGCAGGGAGATGTTGTTTGGTTGGCTGCATCGGGATGAGAGCCTGCATGAGCAGATGCAAAAAAGCAACTGGAGCCAGGCTGAGGAGAAACGCGGCTGAGGAGCTTCCCTCAGCCTGGCCACGCGCATGCAGCCTGCATGAGCTGATGCAGGCAACCAAACAGGCCCATAGTCTCCCCATGCAGTCCCATTGGGATCGTGGAATTAATAATCATGAGTTTGACATCACACGTTGCAAATAAGAAAAATACCACTTTCACTTCATGTTACATGCGTTGCACGGATGGATCCGCGTGGAAAGCTGAGTCGTTGCCTACGTACCTACGCCGCGAACGATGTTGCTTGGAAAGTGCTTGTTGCATCGCGCCATTGAACAGAAGTGCACCCAGAATAAAAGTAAATTCTATGACTAACACCTTTCAAATTCACATTGATCCTCATGCGCTCGATAGAAAAGTTGAAGTCCGATACCTCGTCGACAGAGACGTACTATACAGTTTCCCCTTCTTTTTCTTCCTTTTAAATACCTCGTCTTCGCTCTGAGAGCACACACAGTCGAAGCTCTTCGTTTCAGAAAAAGGGGGAAAAGCACAGCGAAGCTCTGATAAGGAAGATGTCGACGAGACGTTCCCTTTTCTCAATCCTGTTTCTGGTGATGATCCAACTGATGGTGCTTCTCATCGCCAGCAGCTTCAGTCCTTCAGCAATCGCGATGTCTCGCGGCAACGTTCCGTTGCCCTGTAAGTATGCCTCTTCTGTGCTTGCGTACAACACCATGTTAAACAATGTAAGCAAATATTCAGTTCGTTTATATTTAAACAAACGAACAATCGTACGAGACATGTTATTGATCATGTATACTCTGTATATTAAACATGAGGGACTGGCCTCTCCTTACATCCACATCATTGTTTTGCCCCCTTCGGCGGACGCGTGTGCACGCGTTACGCACATGAGCGCTCCTTACAAGCAGTTGGTGGGCCGCGGCTTCCCTGTGCAGCTTGCACATGGACGAAGGCGACGGGCGGCGCGTGCAGCTAGCGCGTGGCCACGCTTCCGCTTCCGCTACGTACTATACCTATTACAATTGCGTAATAGATACAATTATATTTTTTAAAAATAATAAAGTTATATAACAAATACAACACGTTGTAATATGTAAACGTGCAATTACATGGAAAATTCCGCTAGTTTTCACTAATGATAGAGACCAGAGATGACGCAGAATCAAGTGCGAAAAAACCTTCAAAGAAAAAACGCACCATTTAAAAATTAGTTACTATAGTAAAAATTAAAAGTCATAAGCAGTAAATTCAAAAGAAACCAGCCGATATCTTAAAAAAAAGTAGGCGTGTTCACTCACATGTGCATCTAGACGGTTAGAAGGTACAACCACACAAGGTTCGTTAGTTGAAATTAATAACGACTCTCTCAATTTTCTTGCGTGCCAAGTTGAGATCATGTGTTGGTGTAGGTGCATGCGGAAGTGGCATGAGCCGACCGTGTTTTGTTGCTTATTGATTAAGTACTATTCACTTATAATTAGTTGTCTTTAGAAAAGACACAAAGATTAAGGGCTTGATTTGAAACCACCCCTGCTTAGCTGCTAACAGTCGCTTTTGGATCCATGTGCAGGCCACTATGACGCAGACTCTGGAAAAGTAGTTTGCCCTCCGGTATGTCGTCCACCGAGATGTCCCCCTGGTGCCCCATGAAATGAAGCGAAATCATGTACATCATCTTCCGCTAGGTTATGTGATCTGGTACCGGTGGTTCTGCGAATTGTCCTACAGGCTCTGGGGAGCTGTCCATCTCTAATTTTCAAGAAACTAGCCGAATTTGTTATGCAGATACTGTAATAAATTTGCTTGTAGTTGAAAATAAATTTTTTTCTTATACAACTATAATATATATTTGATCTATCTATGCCGTTATATGCTCGACTCACCAAAATACACTATGCAGATTTTTCTTTTTTTCCTGATTAATAAAAGAATTTTTATCCTCTCAGAGTGAATATAGAAGCTTTTCTAATTTTAATAATATAATAGATTGCCAAATCATTATATATATCTGGTTTTATTTTTTTGTTAAAATATTTTATGTCTCTTGCCAAAAGTTGCAGATCTTAGACTACAGATCCCCCCCCCCCCCCCCCCCCCCCCCCCCCCCGCGGAGCTTCACGATCAGCTCCTCTTGAGAGATTCTTGCCAAATTACTACGGCCACCACTCTTGCCAATACCATCTGTTGAGTTGTCGTCACCGGCCGATGGCGTCCTACTGATTGGCTTTTGCTAGTTCGTTACCCATGCTATGCACCATGGTCTCCATCAACATCATGCTAGAATATGTCTACGTACGCGCGTACACATCCATCAGTACACGCATGCATTTCCACTCCCTTCATCCCTTGCCGTGGTCCACGATCAATCGCTACCCTTTTTCTCCCTTTTCAACTCTTCGTCTCATTGCAAAGAGATCGAGGCACCTCCGTCTAGATCACTATTGATGCATTGACTAGTAGGTAACACCAGTCAAGCACACACATACAGTTGCACAAATTGTGTTGTGCAATACAGACCGATCAATGAATGAGACTGTGGATCTCAATTTTATTTAAGAAAAAAGTCCCTGCAGGGATAGCCTCTAGATTGATCCGGAGGGTTTGAGTACGATTGAGAACAAGTTTTCGCTTACACCCCATCTCACTCCCATGAAATGGAATTTGTATTTGGAAATGGATTCAAATTCTAATTCAAGTATGATTTGAATTTGATTCCAACCAATATCAATTCCAATATTTTTGTTTGGTGCTATCTTCGATTGAAAAAAAAACAGAATAGGAGGGATGAGCATCAGTAGGAGTGCACGACCGAAAAGTAAAAGTCCGAAGTTAGTGAGACGTACTGCATGGTTTCCCCTTCTTTTTCTTCCTTTTCCAATTTAATTTTCACAGGCTACGCATTTATTTGACTCATCGACAATGCTTGGTGTACATGTTTGCCGTTCGTCGGGTCATTAATTACCTCGTCTTCGTTCCAGAGCACACTCGAAAATATCCGTTTCAGAAAAAAAAATAAGCACAGCCGAACTCTGATATAAGGAATATTTTAAAATCCCAGTCCATTCACTGGAATAGGTTGGAAATTTTGGGGCTCTAAAACAAAGCCTTAGTTTGTAAGATTTCTTCAAATGCAATTGGTTCTTTGATAGTTTCACGTACGATATATACTAGGACAGGTTATTTGTGGGGCATATTCTTTTGAGTTGTGGTTTATGACTTTAGGGTTGTTTGTGAAAAAAAGTACAGAGTGACAGAAACTCACGTGTGATTTTGACCGATATAAATAAAGTCGTTATTCAGAGTAATGAAATTTTGGATGGCATAAGTAAAATCGTAAACTTTTTCTGTTACACCAATAAAATTTTTTCATATTTTTTGTATTGATTTGGTGGCTCAAATGGATTGCACCAGTCGCACCTGATACGTACATGGACGTCGTTGAGTCACAGGTCGAGTCTCCTTAGCTGAAGTCTGGAATACCTTAATTCTTTGTGTCATTAAGAGGAATGACTAATGCTCCTTACCATTATCCTGCTAGTCCTCGTTTCCATTGTTTGGTTTAGCGGAGGACGCTTTCTGACCCAGACTATGCTTTCTCGACGCGTTGGCAACTTGCCGTCACATGACCAGTATGGAGCTTTGGGCAATCTTGACATGTAAGCTCCACCACGGTGGACTTATTAATTTCGTCTTGTTTTCCTTTTTGGTTTTTTTATTTTTTTACTTATTAATTTTTATATCTTTACTATTATAAAAATATGAGTTGGTGGTCGTCAGTCCTTTCTCGTTTCTCTCTTCTCAGCCATCCGATCAAAGATCAGCCGTCCAGATCCGCATATAGATAATTCTTCCGCTCCTCGTAGAAAAGGTCAAGCCGATGCGTGGGCCACGCTCCTCCTCTTCTCTTCCCCCACATCCTCTGCCTCCCGCAACCGCCGCCTCCTTCTCTCCCTCAAACCCTCATGCTGCGCCTCCTTCTCCTCAATGCCGCCACCAATTCCTTTCTCGTACGACAGTGTCTGATTGTAGTCTCCCAACTTCCCCAACAGCATCGTGTCCCCTCATCGCTGCCTCCCAAATGCATTTGCCCACCGCCTCCTCTCCCCATCTGCCCACCACCGCCTCCCCACCTCCACCTCCCGCAACTGCCGCCTCCTTCTCCCCTGAACCCTCGTGCCGTGCCTCCTCCTCCTCAGCGCCGCCACCAATTCCTTCCCTGCGCGACACCATCTAGTCGCAGTCACCCAACTTTTCCCAGGGCGCCACCACCAATTCCATCTCTCGTCGCCCCTCCAACCAAGACATGATGCTCAACAACAGCGGCTGATGGTTTAGAGAGAATGGCGCTTGGTGATAGTGGCCGGTGGATCAAAGAGAAGGGCACTCATGATAGCGGCGGCTTCCTCTTACTGCGCTCGCCCACATGGCTCTCCCCCTGCCGCTGCCGCCCAGCGACCGCTTGCCTGGTGAGGCTCTCTACCTCCTCCTGCTCTTCGCTCGGAGCTCGTCGCGTTGTTTGGCTATTTTGGTCTCCCAAGCTGATCGTCGAAATCGATGCTGTGGTCAAATGGGGCCGTGGTCGAGGGACCGTGGCTGAAGTCGAGAGGCCGTGGTCGAAGTCGAAGCCATAGTTGAAGGGGGCATGGCCGAAGTCACAGATCCATGGTCAAAGTCGAAATCGTGGTCGAAGGGGCAATGGTCGAAGTCGAAGGGCTGTGGTCGAAGTTAGGCCGTGGTTGAAGGGGACAGTGGTCGAAGGGGGCAGTGGTCAAAGTCGAAGGGTCGTGGGCGAAGTCGATCCGCGATCGAAGTCAAAGGGCTGTGGTCGAAGTCAGGCCGTGGTAGAAGTCGAAGGGTCATGGTCGAAGTCCAAACCATGGTCGAAGGGCCAATGGTCGAAGTCGAAGGAGTGTGGATAAAGTCGGTCTGCGGTCGAAGTCAAAGGGCCATGGTCGAAGTCGAAGAGTTGTGGTCGAAGGGAACAGTGGTCAAAGAGGAAGTGGTCGAAGTCAAAGGACCGTGGACAAAGTCGGTCCACGGTTGAAGTCGAAGGGCTGTGGTCGACGTCGGGGCCATAGTCGAAGGGGGCCATGGTCGATGTCATGGCTGTGGTCGAAGAGGGTCGTGGTTGAGGGGCCATGGCCAAATTCGAAGATCCGTGGTCGAGGTCAATGCCATGGTCGAAGGGGGCGGTGGTCGAAGGGGAAGTGGTCAACATCAAAGGGCAATGGTCATCAAAGGGGACAGTGGTCGAGGTCGAAGCCGTGGTCAACATCGAAGGGCTGTGGTCAAAGGGGACAGTGGTCGATGTCGAAGGGCCATGGTCGAAGGGGACAGTGGTCGAAGGGGATGGTGGTCAAAGAGGAAAGTGGTCGACGACGAAGGGCCATGGTCATCGAAGGACCGTGGTCGAAGGGGATAGTGGTCGAAGGGGGCAGTGGTCGAAGTCGAATCCATGGTTGAAAGGAGCTATTGTCGAAAGGAAAAGTGGTCGACGTCGAAGGGCCGTGGTCGAAGGGGACAGTGGTTGAAGGGGCGGTGGACGAAGGGGGAAGTGGTCGACGTTGGAGGGTCGTGGTCGTTAAAGGGCCATGGTCGAAGGGGATAGTGGTCAAAGGGAGAAGTGGTCGAAGTCCCAGATCCGTAGTTGAAGTTGAAGATCCATGATCGAAGGGGGTCGTTGTCGAAGGGGGAAATGGTCGACATCGAAGGGCCATGGTCGAAGGGGACAGTGGTCGAAGGGGGCAGTGGTCGAAATCGAAGATCCGTGGTCAAAGTCGAAGATACTTGGTCGAAATCGATGCCGTGATCAAAGGGGGAAGTGGTCAGCGTCGAAGGGCCGTAGTCGTCGAAGGGCCATGGTCGAAGGGGACAATGGTCGAGGGGTATAGTGGTCGAAGTTGAAGATCCATGGTCATCGTTGAAGCCGTGGTCGAAGAGGGAAGTGGTCAACATTGAAGGGCCGTAGTCGAAAAGGACAGTGGATGAAGGGGGCAGTGGTCGAAGTCGAAGGGGGCAATGCTCGAAGTCGAAAGGGGCAGTTGTCGAAGTCACGATCATGGTCGTAGTCGTAGCGTTCGTGGATGTGGTCATAGCGGTCATGGTCATAGTTGTAGCGCCAATCCAAAGGGCACCTGCTGGTTCATCCACAACCTCCACCGTTACGAGTTCCCCCTCCAGTTGGACATCCTCGTCGCTTACCCTCAGGTCCCCACACTCGACGGTAAAACCCACAAGGTGGTCTAAGTCGAAGCTATGGTCGAAGGGGGAATTGGTCAATGTCGAAGGGTCGTGATCGAAGGGGATAGTGGTTGAAGGAGGTAGTGGTCGAAGTCGATTGGGGCAGTGGTCAAAGTCGAAGGGGGGCAGTGGTCGAAGTTGGGGCTGTGGTCGAAGTCGGGGCTGAGTAGGCTGGCGCTGGCAGTCGGGCGACAAGGCATAAGCGCACTGGAGGCCTGACAACGTACGACCACCAGCGATGGTCGACCGCTCCCGACCTACGATCACGTGCGATGGTCAACGGCTTCTAACTTATGACTGTGAGGTGTGATCGATGACTTCTAATTTATGACCATGAGTACTGGTCGATGTGTTTCGATTTACGACCACGAGGTGTGGTCGATGTCTTCCGACTTGCGACTATGAGCGCTGGTCGATGTGTTCCGACTTACGACCGCGAGGTATCCTCGGTGGCTTCTGACTTACGACCATGAACGATGGTCATCGGCTTCCGATGTACGACCATGAGCTATTGTCGAAGGCTCTTGATTTAGGACCACGATCGATCATCGACCGCTGCCAACTTACGACCAACAGCGATGGTCGACTGCTCCGACCTACGATCACGTGCGCTGGTTGACAGCTTCTGACTTACGATGACGAGGTGTGCTTGAGGGCTCCCGACCTACGACCACGAGGTGTGGTCGATGTCTTCCGACTTATGACAACGAGGTGTGATCGATGGCTTCCGACTTACTTAATGGATTTAAAAACTTTTAGAACATGTTTGTATGCATATTCTAAAAATTTTTACCACCTGTGAGTTTTAAAATATGTAGTATGATTAATTTTAAAAATCCGTAGTAACACACGGGCATTCAGCTAGTTATCTGTGATGATATAGTTTTTTACTTTTTTAATTTAATTACGCTAAAAATGCTACCAGCAGTTACAATGTATTTTCAGCATCTTCAGTACAAAATAAACCATAAACCAGAGCTTATAAACCCAAATGAGCACAACCTCAAGGACTTGGAAGACTCCCACAAAGTTATACACATCTAATTCCTTTACAGAGTAGTTACGCTTATTAGGTGCAATTAAGGTTGTCAGAATCATGATTTTGAATTGAATCGGAGGTTTTGTGGTAGGATCGCAAATCGTAGGATCGATGTAAAATCTAAGATCTTACCCGATTCTACTAAAGAAATATTTTAAAAAATCTACAATGTATTATAATACTATTGTATTTTAAAAATTATATCTTTTGAACTTTTGTTTACAAATTGTAGAGTAAAGGTAAGATCATGTGTTATTTTATGATCATTATAGTGAACATAAAGAGATAAAAGTTTAAATTTTAAATTAAAAGGAATTATACAAGTAATTATTTATAATAAAATAATAGAATCGATAGAATCAAGTAGTGTCATATGAAAATTTTGATTATAATCCTACAAAAATTTAGGTAGAATCATAAGAACATTAATATTCTACCATATTAAGATTCTACCTTAATCTTAAATTATGAAATCTTAGAATCGTATGACAGAATCGAGATTCTAACAACCTTGGGGCAACACACTCCCAGAGTGCAACCGGTTCAGCCCGTTCAATTGAAGCACCAAATATTGCCGAGAAAGTGATAGCTAACATGATTAGGGGCACTCGCAAAAATAATTAGAAAGAGATAGCACCGATGACTATATACTGTCCTACTCATTTCGGTATCAGTTTCTAACTTTTGGTTTTAGTTCCCTATTCCTTAATTTTGTCTTTTTTTTCTGTCTCGGTGTGCATGTGATATACGTGTATGGTAGTGTGTATACGTGTGTGTCTTGTAAAAAAACTATGGCAGGGTTAATTACCTTGAAAACAATATTGCTGCAATGGTTTGCGACTTACGTGTTACGGTGTGCTCACGTCACCGATACGGACTGCCCTTTCAGTATACAACGATAGTGAAGTAATGGGCGTGTCGTTATAAGAGCCATGCAAATAGAAGACGATGTCTCTTTTCTAAAGTTGAGCGTAAAAGGAGCTGTTTCATCCAATAATTGATATTAGTCTTCTGATTAAAAAAATAGCAAGTTGCACCCGTGAAATCGTTGAAATTAATAATTGAGCTCATCCAGGCTAGGATGAATTACTGTTTTCAATTAGAGAAATCTGTTTTGAAGATGTCCCTAAAAGTTTCACTTTTTTTCTTAAAAAAAGGCATGTCCACTCACGTGTGCACCTAGGTGGTTAGAACATACAATCACACACAAGGTTCGTGAGTTGAAGTTTTATTTTTAATGTTAAAACTATATTTTTAATGTTGTCTTCAACTAATATTTAAACATTAGAATAAACATTACTGATATCTTATTTAAAGTTTTCACTTCTTGTTAAATACTAGTTATCTTTGAATATCATCCAATTATATTTCATGGTAAATTTTTGTATTTCCAGTTTAAACACTAGTGGAAAACTATTACTTTAATTTTCTTAATTAATTAATAATTATTTACAAAAGGATTCTCATGATATTTGAAATATGTAAATAACCATAATTTACATAGTATTTATTTAATTTTTATACTTCAATTTAACTAATTTTAATTGCCTTAAGATACTTCCTAATGGAATTAGGCTGATATGTCAGAGTGAAATAGAGACAGGGATGGGAGGGTGCTCGGTTATAATAGAAACAGGGGAAGAGGGCAGAGCTGAAACTGGGGAGGCGGGCGCCAAAGGGGATAGGAAACAAGGGGATGCGGACCGGCGATGGCTCGGGGTAGCCGGGCTTAGGGAGAAAACAGGGCGACAGTGGCTCGGAGGGAGAGGGAGGAATGGGAGGGAAAGGGAGGAAACTAAAGGGAGCATGAGAATGAGGGAGTCAACATAAACTTATCGGAATGGTCGAAGAGGCTATACTCTATGGACTACACATCAACATGAACCTCACCTGCGGCTCTAGCGTCTTCTCACTCGAAAAAGCCACCGGCTACCTCACCCTTAAGAACGGCGACACCAGTGCGATGTACCTCATCAAGTGACATTCATGACGATTGACGAACATGATATTGATCTACCTGATGCTCACCATGTAGATCAGCGGCATCATGTCTCTCATACATCTCGCTAATCTCCCGTGTTGGTGCAATTCAGTCATGTACGAGCTAGTCCGACCCACAAAGGCAAAAAAAAACACAATTTATATGGAGAAAAATGACTAAATAACCAAAAAAGGTGAAAAAGGACCAGAGTGGTATTTTATAGATCACACAATGGAATGGGTGGCAATTTACCCATCACAACGAGATGAGTGACATTCTATCAAATTTATCTCGAGCCATTTATTAGTACCATATCTGGTTTCGGTAGGTCTTAGGGCAGTCCCAGTGCTCCATGTAGGATAGTGTCTATGGCATTAATTAGATTGCCATGTATGAGTTTTAGATGATGTGCGCTATATTAAATAAGAGAGATAAGAAAAAGAGGAAGAAGAAGAAACTGGGTCTCATGCAAGACCTAGTTTCTATGAGAAAACCAATGCAATAGACACTACCAAATTTTGCATTGGAGAGATGGTGGTATCTTCATGATAGATGGAGAAAAATTATGATTGGTGAAGATGAGAGAGAGATTTTGATGCTTAATTAATTGCTTGGGTTATAAATAGACATGGTGCATTGGAGATAATAGTGTCTAAAATAGTGTCTATATGACATGGCATAGATAGAAACTATTTAAGTGGTTTCTGCACTGAGACTGCCCTTACTACCTTTGGTATCTCGAAAAGGTTTACGTTTTTCTATGGACCCAGATGTTTGGATTTAGAAATTTTCTTTAGGAATTTTTTATATTTAATTTAAATTTGAACTGAGTCCCAAGATTTTTTTTAAAAAAATCTCCCGTCTTAATAGGCCATATAAAGCGGAAATAGGACTTTTCCTATGTAATCCGAATGGAATCTGGAAGAAAGTAGAACTTTTCCTTTGTAGTCCGGAAAAATAGGCAGTCTACCAATGCAGTCCCATCGGATCGTGGAATTAATATTCATGAGTTTGACATCACACGGTGAAAAGAAGAAAAATACCACTTTCATTTCATGATCCGCGCGGAAAGCTGAGTCGTTGTCTAGTTGTCTACGTACCTCTCCCTGGCGGAGTATGAACACAACATGAGACGTTGCCTACGTCCCTACCCCGCGAACGATGTTGCTTGGAAAGTGGTTGTTGCATCGCAAAGTTGACCAGGAGTGCACCCAGAATAAAAGTAAATTCTATGACTAACAGCTTTCAAATTCACATTGATCCTCATTAATTACATCGTCTTCGTTCTCAGAGCACACTCGAAGCTCCTCGTTTCAGGAAAAAAAAAAGCACAACGAAGCTCTGATAAGGAAGATGTCGACGAGACCTTGCCTTTTCTCAACCCTATTTCTGGTGATGATCCAACTGATGGTGCTTCTCGTCGGCGGCAGCTTACACGACAACATACCCTGTAAGTATGCCTCTTCTCTGCATGCGTACAATACCATGTTATTAATGTAAGCAAATATTCAGTTCGTTTATATTTGAACACATGAACAATCGTACGAGACATGATACGGTCTTGGAATTCCTTAACTACTTCCCAACTTAACTTAATTTGGCATTTTAGGTGCCCTTTATATGAGTGCACTTTTACTTTGCCGTTCTTTTGTAGAAGAACTGAACTTCGTTTCCTGGAAACCATAACAAGAAGATTTTACTGTAGTCAATAAAAACACTGATACTAGCTATCTGTTCTTTATGGCTAACTTTGCCATAACAAAGTTTAAGTATGGCTTGCCACACTTTTTGTAGCAACAAAAATGGCAGCCACAAGTGTGGCAAGTTAAGACAAAAAATCAAGTCCTTGGCATATGAGTTATGGTGCTAATAAAGTGTGGCAAATCATAATTGTGATAACGAGCAAAACACCTACCTAGAAAACTATTACATATGCCTAAGAGCATCTCCAATGGGTCTATAGCAGCTATCTACAAGAGAGTCCATGTCATCAACTGTCCTACGTGGAAGATATTAAATGAAGAAAGAGAACGCAGCTCTCTACAGCTCTAGAGATAGTCTATAGCGCCAAACGAGGCAGCCTCCATAAATTCTGTGTGTGCATGTAAGCATCAAATAGCTATCCTTATAGATAGTTCTTTAGAATGCTAACTTTAGTGTGTACTATATAGATGATGTGGAAGTCTTATAGTTAGTTGCTAGCTATAACCATTGGAGATGCCCTTAGATTAGTCTTGGCAAGGGCGATGGTTATTATACTCCATTAGTATTTCTCCATATAGCCGGCAGTGTCTATTATATTATTAAAATGATAGAAAAAGAAGTCATAACATTTGTTCTCAAGGGCAAGAAATTTCCATGTTAATTAGTGGAAAAAGAGAAGGATCTACACCATCAATTGTAGTGTGTTAAGATTATAAAGGTCTAGATTAAAAGAAAGAGTTCATACCAAGTATAATCCATAGATAACTGAAATTCGGAATAAGAAATAAAATAAAATTAGCAATTTTATTTCTATATGAGTTCCTAAGTAAAATCCCTACAAATTAAAAAAGTTAACAATTGGATTTGTAGACTAATTCCAACAAAAAAACTGAAATTTAGAATAAAAATAAAATAAAACTAGCATTTTGATTCGATACGAATTCCAATGTAAAATCCGGAAATAATTGTAATTCAAAATCAAAATTAAGGTTAGTCTTGGCAAGGGTGCAAGGTTGAAATCAATTACACACTACTCTGTTCCTGAATAGGTATAATTCTAGGTTCTTTCACAACGGCACAAGGAACGTATACAAATGACCAAATTACCCTCATTCAAAACATTCATTAGGTTACTCAGTGTGCTTGGGCTGGGGTGTGTTCTCTAGTTCATAGTAATTAAATGAGCTTGGAAATATATATATCTACAAACAACTAATAATATTCAAGGTATCTCCTTCGCTTTGGAGGTCTAGAGAATCTCACAATAATCCTTAAATAAGAAAGAAAGAAAAATTCCAAGAAATTCCCTCATTAATGAGAAAAAGAGAAGATCTACACCACTTATTTTGGTAAGGACAAAATATAACGGTACAGATCATATATATATATATATATATATATATATATATATATATATATATATATATATATATATTATATCTATTACAGTTGTATAATATATACAACTATATTTTTGAATTGTATAACATATATAACTATATTTTCAAAGGTAATAAAGTTATGTAACAAATTCCGCTAGTTTTCACTAAGGATAGAGACCAGACATAGCGTAGAATCAGCTGTGAAAAAAAAATTCGAAGGACTTAGCCACGGCCACGTGCGCAAAGGGCCCAACACTACTACAGAAATTCACATTACAGACGGTTCAGAAACGTCATCACAGACGGTTTTCTGAACCGTCTGAAATTATGGGTCAGTGATAATCCAAGTTATCACAGACGGTTCGAAAACCGTCTGTGATTATCCGATATCACAGACGGTTTTTCATTAAAAACCGTCTGTGATTATCCGATATCACAGACGGTTTTTAAAAACTCGTGGTTTTAGGTAACTCATTTCCCTCCGGAAGCATGTCCGCTAAAAGACCTAGCAGCATCGTGAAACTCTTGTCAGACCAACCGTTGCTTGCCTTCAATTTCAACAGTTCAAGCACGGCCGATAACCTCGTGTACTTGCAGCCTGTGTACAAAGGTTTCTCTGAGTCCTCCATCAAGCCACGGAATTTAACATACTCTCTCTCATCATAGTTCTCTTCTACATCGCGAAGCATCTGATCCAGATTATCATCGTGCAACCTATCCGAATCCGAGCCACAATCGACATCAACCGGCGGCATGTCATTCACTTCACCGGCGATGTCATCCGGGGGCATATCATTCACTTCACCGGCGATGTCATCCGGGGGCATATCATTCACTTCACCGGCGATGTCATCCGGCGGCATATGATCATTCACTTCGCCATGACTGGTCCAACACGTATAATCCTTTTTGAAACCCCTCCGAATCAAGTGCGCTACAATTTGCCCTCGGTTCTTAAACATCTTCAAATTCTCGCAGTCAGTGCATGGACAGCACATATATTCCACCCCCTTATTCAACATATCCTCCTCGGCGGCTCTTATAAAAGCAGAAATGCCATTAATGTACTCTTCACTCAGACGGCTCGCGGCATACATCCAGCTTCGGTCCTACGTTACGTACATATATAACAACTTAGTATTAAAATCTAGATTAACTAATTATAACTACATATATACCGGCCACATTTATTATATTGAGACATAATTTGCTAGCTCAATTTATATTATAAACACAATAGCTATTATATGACCAACAATTTTGCAAATTAACCATCTTCAATAACACTCATGGATTACTTAGACCTAAATTGTAATGCAATTAAAGAAAAAATAAATTTCATTACTAACCATATCTAGAGCAACCAGGAAAGTCTGAATCTTTAAAGCTCAATCTCTGCCTCTTCCCACCAAATTAACTGGCCTGAAATCATCTAGCTTCCTCCCGAGTGAAAAAGTGCGCAGCAATGGCTAGATCTGGATCGAAATGAAGACAGATGCGGTCTGAGCAGCGCAATAAATGCCTTAGCCATTATCACAGACGGTTTTTAATACAGACCGTCTGTGATACAAAAGTATCACAGACGGTTCATCGGTAATAACCGTCTGTGATAATCCATTTTCCCGCCACAAATACCACAGACGGCCTTCAAATTACAACCGTCTGTAATAGTGTTCATCAGAAACGGTTTCACAAAACCGTCTGTGATGAGGCGTCTACTATGAGGCTTTCTGTAGTAGTGCAAGTCCACGCCAGTACGTGGAATTTTCAAAAGACAGTAGAGTTATATAAAAATACTACATGTTACAATATTTATAGATAATAAATGGGAGGGGCACATGTGGAAAAAAAGGTAAAAATTCATCTTGAAATCGTAGAATGACATGTATTTAGGAATAAAATTTGAAAACTAGAATGACATACCTTCAAGAGCGGAGGGAGTATATCGCAGTCAACACTGAGCCAAATTAGCCTATTTTGCCAAAATTTGCCACTTTTTTTTTGCCAAACACGCCTAAGGTTAGGTCATGAAAATTGGCGCCACATTTTGGCTAGCAAAAAGAATCTTACCGCACTTTTTTGAGTCACTAATGTGTGGAACTCAGATGACAAAAAGAACCTTGCCACAAGTATGGCTACAAACCAATCAAGCACATAACTTGATCAAACTTGTCTAACTCGGAGTGGGATCGGCAACATTTGGCTACGAACCAAACATGCCCCAGCTCATGCACACTATATTCACAATTTCCCTGATGGTTATTTGTGAATGAGAGATGGTTATTACACTCCTTTACTACTTTTCCATATAGCCGACGGTATTTCTAATGTAATCCAGACCACAGTGATAAAATATTGCCGAGAAAGTGATAGCCAACATGATTAGGGGCACTTGAAAAAATAATTAGAAAGAGCACACCGATGACTATATAGTATATACTAATGACCATTAGGAAAATTTAGAAATGTTTTATTTCTAGGACCATCCGGTCAAATTCCAATCCTTTAGATCAAATACAATGTTAGGGTTGGGAAAACATCTCTTATTGGGGTGGTGGAGTTGTGAGTGTACAACTTTATCTATTAGAGTTTAAATCCTGAAGTTCACCTTTAGGCACACACGAATACGTTTTACTAAAAATTTTGTGAAGTCGGAGATTTACCATGGCCTCCGTCTTTCAAGGTGTATAGTAAGGGATACGCTCAAATGAGTATGCATGTATAGTGGTGTATGTGTGTGCGCCTGCTTTGTAATTGAAAAAAAATACTATGGTAGGGCTACTACGGTACAATAGATTCCCTTGAAAACATTGCTGCAATGGTTTGGTGCATGTTACAGTGCTCACCTCATGGATAGAGTGCCCTCTTTCTGTATACAACGATAGTGAAGTAATGGGCGTGGCGTTATGAGAACCGTGCAATTTAGTTCTGGAGAGCAAGGCTAATAATATAGTCTTCAGCTAGCTGTATAGACTCTTACAGCTCACTTATCAGCCTATTCATATAGTAGTTTACAGCCAGCTGAAGGCTGTATGACCCACCCCTTTCTCTCACAAAGTTTCTTAGTTCTTGTGCTTCAGCTGGTTGTAAACTTACAGCCCATCTCTCTTCTCTCTCCTCCTCTCTCTCCTTCACCTCAGCATACAACCTACTAACAGCATCTTATTATACTTGCTCTGATAGAAGACATGTCTCTTATTTAAATTTGAGTGTAAAAAGGAGCCGTTTCATCCAATAATTGATATGTATTCTGATTAACAAAATAGCAAGTTGCACCAGTGAAATCGTTGAAATTAATAATTGAGCTCATCCAAGCTTGGATGAATTACTGTTTTCCTTTCATTAATAGAAGAAGAAAAAAATACAACTAATCATCTAACCAAAGGTCAGGCGAGAAAGTGCAACAGTGCTTACTTGGGCCTCTCTCCAAATCAGGAACCCAAAAATGGAAAACATAAGAGACTAAACAACATCGACAAAAACAACACAACTACAGTATTTAGCTGCAAAGGCAAGAAGCTCCAAAATAACCTCCAGAACTCCATAACAATCCTTCTTGCCGAATAACCTCCAGAATGTCTTACATGGAACAAAACTTATTTTTAAATACTTTTACATTTCTTTCTTTCTAAATAGTCAACTAGTAGCACCATTGCGTCTAAACCTTCCCTGTGATCCTTCGGAACAACTAGAGAACTATTTTGATGATATCCCTAAATTTTTTCCATTTTTCTTCCATTTTTCCATTTTTCTATGTCTTTAGAGAAGACATAGAGGGCCTGATTTGAAACCACCCCTGCTTAGCTACTAAACAGTCGCTTTTGAATCCATGTGCAGGCAGTTATCCCCCTCGCCCTGATAAAGTGGTTTGCCCACCGGTATGTCGTCCACCGAGATGTCTCCGTGGTGGCCCATGAAATGAAGCGAAATCATGTACATCACCTTCCGCTAGGTTAAGTGATCTGGTACCAGTGGTTCTGCGAATTGTCCTGTTGGCTCTGGGGAGCTGTTTATCTCCACTTTACAAGAAACTAGCCAGATTTGCCGCTCAGATACTATAATAAATTTGCTTGTAGTTAAATATAGGATTATATTTCTTATACAAACTTGCGCAGATACTGTAATATATATTTGATCATTCTGTGCTGTTATAAGCTAGACTCATCAAAATATGCAATCCAAATTTTTCTCTTTTTTCTCTAATGAATAAAAAAACTCTAGGCTCTCAGAGTGAATATAGATGCTTGTTTTAAGCTCATTTTAATAATATAATAGATTGCCGATTATTATATTTATATATATATATATGTATGGTTTTATTTTTAAAAAAAAATATTTTGTCTCTTGCCAAAATTTGCAGTCCCCCCCCCCCCCCCCCCCGAGCTTCACGATCAGCTCCTCTGGAGCGATTCCTAAGCCCTCTCTACCACCGGTGCTACTACGAATGCAAATTACTACGGCCACCATTCTTGCCCATACCACCTGTTGAGCTGTCGTCACCGGCCGATGGCGTCCTACTGATTGGCTTTTGCTAGTCCGTTACCCATGCTATGCACCATGCTCTCTATCAACACCATGCTAGAATATGTCTACCGTACGCGCGTACACATCCATCAGTACATGCCTGCATTTCCACTCCATCCCTTGCCATGATCGATGATCAATCGCTACCCTTTTCCTCCCTTTTCAACTCTACATCTCAATGCAAAGAGATCGAGGCACGTCGGTCTAGATAACTATTGATGCATGGACTAGTTAGTAACACCAGTCAAGCACATACATACAGTTGCACAAATCGTACGGCAAGCCAGCCCACTTCACCAACAACCAGGCAGCCCGTGCAGACTTGTACGGCCCATAAGCCAGCCCACTTCACCAACAACCAGGCAGCCAGCCGAGCAGCTCATGGTTGAAGTGCTTTTTGTTGCATGCCAGATCTTCTCTCTCTCTCTCTCTCTCAATGAGAAAATTTGCAGAATTTTTTTTATTTATTGATTATTATGGAATTTTTTAGACTTTCAAAGTGAATGAGTTACCTTGGATATCACCGATTGTTTGTACGTTATATTATTGTTGTACAGAACAAGCTACTAGCTGGCGCGCCTTACTGTTGGTTAAGTACTACGAGCCATCAGAGTATCAGCAAAGATTAAAAAAAAACAGTTTGGCCGTGCAAATCCAGCTGAAGCATCCAAACAAAGCCAAAAGTTTAATAGATCGATGTTTTTGGTCATGTTGTGCAGACAATCCCGTAAACGCTGTCAACCGTGAATTGGATCTCCAAATTGCTGAATGCTAGCTTGTCACAACCGTACGCGTTCTACAATGTAGTAAATATAATCGCAACAGAAAAGCTCTTTTGTAGTGTATACTTGAAAGTTGGAACCATACATGCATGCATGCATGTGCGCTTAGTGAAATTTTGTTTTATTTGACCCGTTATACCACTATAGTTTCAAAAATAGTTCCGATTATACATTATTTACAAATCCAGTTCTTTTCCAAGCGCGGCGCAATCACCCGGAGATTGGAGCGTAGCAGATTCCACGCTCGGGGAGCGCGGCTTCTTCGTGGCCACCGCGGGACCATCCGGTCGACCGCGGCGCTCTCCGGCCACGGCATCTTCCGGAGCCCTGCTCTCCTCGGGCACGAAAACACCAGCACTGCCCAACCTTCTTCTTGTCTCGTTTTCAGCGTGGCGCACGTACATGCATGTGCACTGTCGTCGTGGACGCACTTCCCCGCCCTGCTCAAGAGTACCGTTGCAGCCGATGCGAAGCCTGGCCGTGGTGTTTCCGCGCCCAGGGAGCGCGAAAGCACGGTGGCCGCGCCCCACCACATCCCGCGGTCGATCCAGGACCGGCTCAACGTTTTCAAGGGCCCTAGAGCGAATTCGGCTCTATGGGCCCTTTAAAATTTTTTTTCTACTTATAAAATATGCAGTTTAAACTTTATATTGTCTAAAGTGACACAAATCAATAGTTCTAACATGATAAACTAATTAGGTACTAACAGCTCCTTGAAATAAGGAGGCTCATGAATGTACGTAGATGATGGATCCCATGGGTAGAGTGTGCTTAATGATACCAACAGCTCATTCCACATAGGATTTCCTTTGGTGATTGCCTCATATGTGCTCTTAAACATGTCAAGGAGCACGCTTGACTTAATAACCTAACATAATTAATAGGACGAGTATGAAGCACATCTCAAATCTAATATGTTTTCAAAGCACAAGCGAAGATTGTTATGAGAAGGAAATGCAATCTTGTTTGGATATAAGATTGAATAGTAAACCTGGGATATCTTCGTTTGGATATATCAGCTGCTAAAGATGTAAAAGGAGACTTAATGATAATCACACACAAAGAACCATACGGATATTTTACATGTGTGGTATGGATTACAAGTGCCTTCTCTCTCTGATACAAACAGTCTTACTTTTTGTAAGATTGCCGATGGTAATTAAAGCTGGACGAATGATTTTAATGTCTTAACGGAAGTTTTTTCTTTACAATCCTATTATTTTTCAAGTTATCTAAACCTACAAATCAGCGGGAGCAAATAAAACCAACATAATAATATCGAAAATCGACATAAATTCTTCTAATTCTTATCTAGCCGACAGACTGAAAAGAGAGAAGCTGTTGCCTTTGTTTCACTGGTAATACGCTGGCGATACGTGAGAAAAAGCACTGCTGGTGATGGACGTGGACCTCTTCTTTTCTTGGGTAGATCAACACAAAGAAGATGACCACGCATGGACAAGTCACGAAGTGCTGCTGCACTTTGATTCCTCTAGGTGCACACGGAACGAGATCAAATAAAATAAGTTTGTTGCTTGTTCTGCGCACGGGAACAGAAAAAGGCTATGCAGCACTGGAAACCGAGGAAACGACTGGACGCACAGCACCAAGATAATAAATAGCGAACAGCGGGTAATAGTGGATTAGTATCTGTATAGTAGATAACGGATAGCGGGTCATATATTCCAATAGTGAAATCTAAAAAATACTTATAATGTTTAGATATTCATATATATATATATATATGATTTATAACTTATTCGAACTATATGATCATTTTACATGTTTAATTACTTGACTGTTCAAGCAAATATAGCCATAGAGGCGGTTGTTTTGTGCTCAACATGAATCTCTCTATTGCAATGAATCTACCAGTATCAGAATGTTGGCCATAACCCGCACAAACAAGAATAGGTTTCTCTCTGCTGCTCCCATTTAGAAATTACATACTACTGCTCACTGTAATTAATGACAAGATGTTGAAATGTAGTAGATGTGGTGCTAAATTAAACTACAAACAAATAAAGTTACATCATAGGATTCCAAAATAGATTAATAGAAATAAATGAAACTGTTCATCACTATATCATCCTAAAATCCGCAATTGCGCCGCTATTTTGACCTGAAATCCGCAATTGCAACAGCCGCAATTGCTGCCGTAAAACTCACAAGCGCTATTTTCCTTCGCTGCTTCTCCTCAATAGCCCTAGGCCACCGCTACCGTAATTGCGGCTGCTATAAAACGCTATTTAGAGCATCTCCAATGGTTCTAGCTAGCAACTAACTAGAAGACTTCCACATCATTTACATAGTACACACTAAAAGCTAGCATTCTAAAGAACTATCTATAAGGATAGTTATTTAAAGCTTACATGCACACACAGAAAAGGACTATCATTTATAGAGGCTGTCTTGTTTTGCGTTATAGACTAGTGCCTAAGGGCATCTCCAATGGTTATAGCTAGCAACTAACTATAAGACTTCTACATCATCTATATAGTACACACTAAAGTTAGCATTCTAAAGAACTATCTATAAGGATAGCTATTTGATGCTTACATGCACACACAGAATTTATGGAGGCTGCCTCGTTTGGCGCTATAGACTATCTCTAGAGCTGTAGAGAGCTGCGTTCTCTTTCTTCATTTAATATCTTCCACGTAGGATAGTTGATGACATGGACTCTCTTGTAGATAGCTAGCTGTTGGAGAGGGCATCTCCAACAATATGAGCTAGTTACTAGCTCTAAGACAACTTCTCCAATAGTACTAACTTTAGCACATAACTCATAACATAAATAGCCTCACATGACACTCTCACATAATCTTGGAATGTGTGTATGAGACTAGCTCTTGATCAAGAGATAGTTTTTCTCTCTCTTCTATTAAAATATGAAATAATATGCTTAGAGCTAGCTCATAAGTCACTGTTGGAGATGCTCTTAGTAAGCTGACAGGCACACGACAGCTGGCTGCAGCCAGATGAGACAACTGCGTGAACGTGTGTTGCATGACAGGCGAAATCACGGCGAAGTGCTGGGCGCTCAAAAGCACGGGCGCTTGGTGGCGCCCTTCCACGCGTAGACCGAGGCGGCAGGTTTGATTGCACGGCACATTGCTGTCCGTGTGGATGACGATGCAAGAAACCATTGGTCACGACGATCAAACTAAATCGATGCATCGTTGCTCTTTTGAACCACAGCTCATGGCGATCAAGGACGTCCGAACCCACGTCGCTCACATGACCGCGTGATGAAGCCACCATACTGTGTCGTCCCACCGCACGGCGAATGAGACGAGACGAGGACGACGCAGAGAAAAATGCTCCGTCGCCAATTTTTTGGAAATAGATCTGATATTTTATTTTTATCATATTTATAGCTATAAAACACTTTACTGGTATCTCTTAAAGCTTAGCACGAAATTAGCATTATGGATAGATACACTTTAGTCTAGGACATTATCCCTATTTATATACTAAAGTCCAAATCATGATCTTATCCCTAAGATCACGAGTTCCAGTCTAATTCCAACAAATATTTCAACTTTTTTACACTATTCAATTTTGGACACTCTAAAATTGTCATGAATTGTAGTCTCCAGACCGTATATCACGTATTACCCACTTTTGATCTCCACATGCCCCAACTCGAGCCCGACTATCTTCTTCAGCATCTTTAACCCTCTGGATTATTACTTTGCACCAAGCCATCTCCCGATTCTTGCCGTAGACCACAATCGTCTATGAGTTCTCATGCACATGCAAAAATCAAAGTAAAATCTTTTTTCGACACAAGTTCGTTTCAACTTAACTGACATTAGTCTGCACACACCACACATCTTAAATAACATTAATAAGTAACATTGTTAATTATTCAGCACTAAAATTATTTATTATTAAAATTATTGTAGTTCTAGTCATATGCTCTAACACTTTTAGAGTGAGAGGAGAGATAACTGAAGTTACAGTTTTGTTCTCGGGGCATAGCTTGCGTCGAGTGATATTTTCGTCTTTCTACCGAGTGGGTCCCACCACTGCCAAGGTTCTTGATGCCACCGACCTTTTGCCCATCTGGGTGACCACTTCGACGTGTCGTGCCTCGCTGAAGGGCTGGCAAACTCGGCAGTTCCTGCCACACTGAAGTTGCCTCGGCTCAGCTGGTAGCGCGACACATACACGGCATCATTTATACCCTACACGTGTGAAGAGCCAAACAAGTTTAATCGGTTCACGTGAAAAAGGCGTGCCTATAAGCGAACCGCAAAGCTCACAGCTCCCTAAAATTTATTTAGCAATTCCATACATTCTGTAGCGTCAAAACATACTGATCGGCGATCTCACGTTTCCCTAAAATTTTGCAGGTTTCATGGGCGTTTCACCTCTATTTCAGATATAAACGGTCCATTAATTGTAGCACGGTCCAAGTAGGAAGTCCAAGCCCCACGCTTGTACGGCCCAACCAGGTCGCGAGCATCCCTGCGGTCTCCGTTCGGATGGAAGGCCGTGGCTCCCGCCGTCGCCGAGCACCATCATGCAGCGACGGCGGTGGATTCGCCAAGGGGAGGGTAGTTGCAGCCGGAATTACCGGGATTATTTAATCTATTTCAGTTTGATCAATGACTACTCAGATTGTTGCAGGGACCGGAATGGTCGATGGAATGTAGTACATGACTGGGTTCAGAAAAAACAAGTCATTGGTCGTACGTTTCTTGGTCGAATAGGGAATTTAGCTAAAACAAAAATCTTGTGGTGTATAGTACTTGCTGGCTACTAGATACCTTTATTTTCTAATTGTTGCTCAGTAAATTTTTGTAGGAATCTGAATGCTGAGGTATGCACTCCACATTTTTCTGGAGGATACATACCGCTCTGGGTTGAGCTAGGCATCTGCATTCAGCAACCTCTTCAATGCATAGTTTTTCTACATTAAGTCTTAAGGAGTCTGATCTGAGACAAGCATTTATGAGTCTGATCTGGCACTGTCTATTGGCAGAAGAAGGGAAAGAACAAACTCCAGACGTTAAGGTTGTTATAAGAGATTGACAACAAGTGTAGAGAGAAACTATTGCTTTTTTCTATTCATTCTGATTCTGTACAAGATGTTTTATAGATGTTCAAAGGGTGGCATAATAGGTGCCTGTTTGGAGAAGACATCTCTACAAAGAGGCATCTGTACATTGGGCATTAACTGGTTTGTAACACTCCCCCTTGACCAATGTGTCTTCATATGATCACCTTAATTCATCATCTTGAAATAACTCCTCCAAAACCCTGTAGGGAAAAATATGAGGAGAATCGATAGAGTAGATATGCCATGAAAAACTCCTTTAAAACCCAGTGGGAAAATTTTAAGGAGAAAATGGTATGGCATATATTTGATTATATCTCCTAAAAACCCCTGTGGGGAAAAGAGAGATATATTTATAATTACGTTGTCATATTGCCTCATTAAAAACCTTGATGAGAAACCTTAGAGGAAAAACTCATAAAGGGAAAAAGAGTACAATATTTGTATTGAACGGGTTAAGTCTTAGGAGATTTCTCCCCCTGACATCTGCAAATCACATAGTCTTCGCACACCAATTCCATGAACACATTTTTGGAATGTGGATGTCGGTAATGACTTGGTGAATAAGTCTGCGAGATTATCACAAGACTTAGTTTGCAGAATATTTATTTCCCCACTCTCTTGCAATTCATGTGGGTAAAATAATTTAGGTGCAATATGTTTTGTGATATTGCTCTTTATGTAACCCGTTTGCATTTGAACAACGCAAGCAGCATTATCTTCTTAGATAATGGTAGGTGATGCAATGGCACCTATACCACATGATTGTTGTATGTGGTTAATCATTCTGCGAAGCCATACACATTCACGTGATGCTTCATATAATGCAATTATTTCAGAATGATTAGTGGATGTAGCCACTAGAGTCTGTTTCGAAGACCTCCAAGAGGTGGCTGTTCTACCATGTAAAAATACAAAGCCTGTTTGAGATCTGGCATTATGGGGATCTTATAAATAGCCAGCATCAGTATATCCTATTAAATCCATATTTTTATTCTTCTGGAAGAATAGACCGAGATCTTTAGTGCCTTGAAGATATCTAAGGATATTCTTCACTCCTACCCAATGTCTTTTGGTTGGAGCAGCGCTATATCTAGCAAGTAGATTTACTGCAAATGCGATATCCGGCCGAGTGCAATTTGCAAGGTATATTAGCGCTCCGATGGCACTGAGATATGGAACCTCGGGTCCCAATAACTCTTCATTGTCATCTCGGGGTCTAAATGGATTTTTGTCCCTGTCGAGAGTTCGAACAACCGTGGGGGTTTTCGATGGATATGCTTTGTCCATATTGAATTTCTCCAATATTTTCTAGACATAGGCTGATTGATGCACTATGATGCATGTATGAAGGTGCTCAAGTTGTATACCTAAGCAAAATTTGGTTTTACCCTAATCCTTCATTTCAAATTCCGTCATAAGATGATTACGTGCTTCATCTATATCATGTGTGTTGAGGATCTTTTGATGAATACGCATGGACAATCATCATTGTTGTAGTATCCCTTTTTGGTTAGGAACTCACTTAGTCGGTTGTACCAAATTCTACCCGACTGTTTCAAGCCGTATAAAGACTTGTTCAATTTTACACAATACATATTGCGATTTGCGTTTGGATTCGGAATTGAAATTCCATCGGGAACTTTCATATATATGTCCGAATCAAGTGACCCATAAAGATATGCGGTCACTACATCCATCAACTTGAAAAGATAGATGATTTTGTACTGCCAATGAGATTAAGTATCGGAATGTTATTCCACTCATTACTGGAGAATAAGTTTCATTGAAATCAATTCCGGGTCTCTGCGGGAACCCTTGTGCTACAAGCTTTGCTTTGTATCTCACCACCTCATTGTTTTCATTCCGTTTGCGGACGAAAACCCATTTGAAACCGACAGGGAATACTTTGGGAGGTGTATGTATCACATTGGTGAATACATTTCTTTTCTTGAGCGAGGCTAACTCCTCTTGAATTGCATCCTTTCATTGAGTCCAGTTCGAGCGCTGTTTGCACTCTGCCATGGTCTTAGTATCTGGATCATTTTGAAGGTTGTTTGCAATTGTTGTGGAGAAATAAATGTCGACAAATGTAGTCTTACGATCATATGATTCTCCAGAATCAGTATAGTTAGTGGAAATTTCTTGGACCCCTGATGACTCAATGTTATTTCCCAAAACATTTGAGTCGGGGTATTCCGATGTCCCAGGATCAGATATTGAGTGCACTGTTGATCTGGGTACAAGGATCCTTTGGTGTCTATCAACTTGAGGTTGATCTGCATTTACATTCTTTTGTTTCCTTTATCGCTTGTTAAAAGCTGTATCCGCCATTTGTACCATACTTCTCCCCCTCTTATTTTGAACTGGGAGTTGAGTGGTATTTTGCGGTACCTCCACTCTTTCAGGTACATTTCTGGCGGGATTATAGGATTTTGTGACACCCTTATAATCAGTAAATGCATCTGGCAGGTTATTTGCAATGTTTTGCAAATGAATGAGTTTCTGAACTCGAAGTTCAGTCTCTCTGGTACGTGGGTCTGAGGCAGGAATGCCTTGTACATTCCAATTAATTTCCTGGCATTTAGTTTGGTACTTGTTGTCTCCCCCTAATGCCGGGAAATGTTCCTCATTGAATATGCAATCAGCGTACCGGGCCGTAAACAGGTCCCCTGTGAGGGGCTCGAGGTATTTTATGATTGACGGAGATTTATACCCAACATAGATCCCAAGTTTCCTGTGCGGTCCCATTGAGGTACGCTGCGGTGGTGAGATCGGTACGTATGTAGCGCAACCGAACTTTCGCAGATGGGAAATATCTGGTGGATTTCCACGTACTAATTGTAGCGGGGAAGTGCTATGATAAGCAGTTGGACGTAATTGTATTAAGTCAGCAGCGTGTAAAACTGCATAACCCCAACATGATATTGGAAGTTGCAATTCTGTAATAATGGTCTTGCAATGAGCTTGATTCTCTTGATAAGAGATTGTGCTAAACCATTTTGTGTATGAACATATGGAACAGAGTGTTGAACTTGTATCCCAAGAGCCATACAATCGTCATTGAAGGCATGGGATGTAAATTCAGCAGCATTGTCCATTCGAATTGATTGAATTCGATACTCAGGATAATGTGCTCGTAATTGGATAATTTGACCAATTAATTTAGCAAATGCATGGTTTCGTGTGGATAAAAGACACACGTGTGACCATCTAGTAGATGCGTCAATGAGAACCATGAAATATCTGAACGGTTCACACAATGGTTGTATAGGACCACATATATCTCCTTGAATGCGTTCAAGGAATGTAAGTGGTTCAGCTCGGATTTTAAGATAAGAGGGTCTTCAAATCAATTTTCCGGTGGCACATGAAGTGCACGCAAAATCTGAGGATTCCGGAAATTTTGTTTTGAGGTATGTATGACCAATTGAATTGCTAATAATTTTCCTCATCATTCCAATGCCTGGGTGGACACATATCCCTTGTTAGCACCACGAGAATTCCGCTGTCTCTTGAGCTTGTTCTTCCCTTTAAAGGTTCCAGGATTGCTAGAGTTAGTAGCATTCCCTTGAGGTTTGTTATGAGTGTTAGCATGTACTTCTGACAAAGGCTTAGTGCCCAAAGGGCGCAGATTAGAGTTCCAAAGTAGGAGCTCATTATGCCTTTCTGCCTGAAGTAATGTTTTAATCAACTCAGAATAAACGTTGAAACCTCTTTCACGGTATTGTTGCTGAAGAATCATTTGTGCAGGAAGCATGGTAGACAATGTCTTCTCAATTTTCTCCGCATCAGATGGTTCCTTCTCGCAAAACTTTAGATTAGAACTGATTTTATGAACAGCATGGTTGAACTCTCCCACAGATTTAAAATCTTGTATGCGGAGGTGGTTCCACTCATTGACAGCCTCCGGTAGGATGACTGCTTTCTGCTGTTCATACCGTGTTTGAAGAGCAAGCCACAGAGCGCGTGGGTCTTCTTCCATCAGATACTCAGCCTTGAGATCAGGATGGATGTGGTTCCTTATGATAAATAAGGCATTGTACTTGAGAGTCTCAGCCAAAGGAGCTACACCCTCTTGGGGAGTTGCAATTGCCTGGTACATTCCGCGCAACGATAGACTCACTGTGAGATCCATCGCCCATGTGGGGAAGTTGTGGCCGTCAAGAGCGAGGGCCTCAAACTCTTTAGTAGCCATTGTGCCTACATTTGTAGGGCCACAGATTTGTTAAAATCTTTGGCAATGTTAAATAAGCAATGCGAAATGCAAGTAATCAAGGTAAACTTGAAATACATAAAGGGACATTCTCCTATTGTGGAACAACATAGTTAATCACCAATGGTGTTAACTTTATTTAATTCATTTTTCAACATTGGGTACGCACTTTGAGGATGATAATCCCACAGTAGTACTTTGATACTACCTTGTGTATGGCTAATGTGAAAAAGAACCATGGTAATCACTTAGGTGTAGACCTTGTATAATTTATAATTAAATTGGGTACGCACGTGGAGGATGAAATCCCACAGCAGTACCATGGTACTACCTTGTGTATGGCCAATTTGAAAATAAATAAAGGTAGTCACCCAAAAGTGTAGACCAAAATGTTTCAAAACTTGATATTGGGTACGCACGTTGAGGAATAAATCCCGCAGTAGTACGATGGTACTACCTTGTGTATGGCCAATATCAAAGTTAAGAAACTTTGTGTTATTCCAAAACGAAAGAAAATCAACCTAAGGCATTTGCATAAAAAAAATATTAAGTGCTTGTATGGTAAGCTATTTAAAAACTTACATGAAAAGTACACCATAAATGATTAATTTACATGGGGTAAATTAATGTGTATGGTAATGTTGTAATAAAATGCAAAATATGTGGAAAACAATATAAGTATTGTAATCCGAATGAATATATACCCAAATTAAATATAACATGTGGTTATATTTTTAATACCGTATAATCACAATATTGGTGGTGAACACCAATTTATTGTATGGCATAGCGTACAAATAAATGTAGCAAAGTGCCATAAATTGTGATTTTGTGGTATTTATGGTAGGTATAATATTTTGCAAAAAATCCCAAATTATTAAGTGCAATGGTACTCACTAAATGGGAATTTTAATTTTTAAATTTGCGAAAGATAGCAAATTTAAATATGGTCGCATTCCATATTGTAAATAAAATTACAATAAAATAATCCTTCATATGTAAAAGTTATAGAAATGTGCATGCACATTTATTTGAACAATTACATAATTTTCAGTTCCTGTAGGAACTGAAATGCAAATTTATAACAGTACAAATTGACTGGTACAATTATAAATATGCACGAGGACTATACTGCAAATATTTACAACAGGATTTGATTTTACAATAAAAATTCTGCATTTTCCACGAAGTATAGGGGGGAAAGTGCAAAAGTTCGGCAACTTGGGCTGAAGCCCATTTGGCCTTTTGGCCCAAGTGGAGAGGTGGGATTTAATGGGCTAAAAGCCCATTTTAGGGCTGTAGTATAAAAGGAGGGGATGGGGGAGGTTAGGGTTTTCCTAACCCTAACCCTAGCCGCCGGCTGCCATGGGGCGCCGCCACCACCGCCGGCCGGCCACCTCCACTGCCGGCCGCTTCCACCGGAAACGCCTCCGCCTCCACCGACGGCCGGGTCGGGCGCCGCCGCCGCGCCTTGCGCCGGCCCTAGGCGTCGCCGCTGCCGCGTCGTGGAGTCGCCGCCGGCGCCACTACCGGCCTCCGGCCGCCGGCCCTGGGCAACGCCGCCAGCCGCCGTGGGTTTAGGCGCAGCCGCCTGCCCCTTCGGGCGCCGCGTCCGTGCGAGCCCCGGCCGTGGGCGCTGCCACCGCCATCTTCGTCGGGCCGCGCCTCTCGCGCCTCCGCGCCGGGGTTTCCGCCGGCCGCCGACGGTCCATGGGGGCGCCGCTGCTTCGTGGGCCGTCGCCTCGGGCCGGGAGCCGCCCCGCGCCGCGCGCGCTGCGGCGGGCTTTGCCGCTGCTTCGGGAAGCCGCCGGCCGTGAGGAGCCTCAGGCGCCGTGCGCCGTGGAAAATCTCGGTCCTCGCCACGGGCGCCATCGCGGGGTCGCCGGCCGCGGGGTCGCCGGCGCGGGGTTCGCTGCCATGCCGTTTTTGGGTGCGTGGCCGCCGGCCCTTGGGCGGCATGGGGAGCTGCCGCTTGCGGGCGCCGTGCCACCACCCAGTGCCGGCCGCGCCTCCGTGCCATGCCGGCCACGGGCGCCGCTCCGGCACGCGGCAGCCGTGCTCCAGAACTGCGTTCTCATGCGCGCCGGCCCATGCGGAGCCAGAAGAACGCGGTCACCGTGCAGGGCCGGGACGATCCGAACCAGAACACGGGCAGAAGTGCCGCGTCGTCATGCAGTTCACCGTCGGGAAGTTCATCCAGGAATAGAGTCCTTACCTTTCTCTGTTTGCCTCTGTTGAGCGTGTGCGTGTTGCTCGATTTGGAGAGAAACGTGACTGATAACGTGTTATAAGAGATTGACAACAAGTGTAGAGAGAAACTATTGCTTTTTTCTATTCATTCTGATTCTGTACAAGATGTTTTATAGATGTTCAAAGGGTGGCATAATAGGTGCCTGTTTGGAGAAGACATCTCTACAAAGAGGCATCTGTACATTGGGCATTAACTGGTTTGTAACAAAGGTGAGGAAGATAAACACAGGAGCGATGCTTCGTGCTGCATATGCTTATTAAATAGGTCCACAAGAGTTGAAATACTAGTACATAATTCATCTTGTGTACATAAAAGGCTTCACTTTTTTGCCTTCCAACTTATTTAAGTCAAAAATTATTTGAAACACATCGACTTTAATTTTGGCTTTTTTCTTTTTTTCATCTTATTAATTTGTATTGTAACGATATAACAATTTTTCTTACTTTCTTTCTTATTTTTTTCTTAGAAAGAGCTACCAACTGCTACAGTATAATTTTAACCAAAAATCAAAAGAGCAGCTGGAAACCGAAGCCTTAAGCCGTTTGGGGGGCCCCACGGTGTACAGAACAAGCTACTACCTAGCGCGCCTTGCTCTGTTAGTTGAGTGCTACGAGCCATCCGCCTATTAGCGAAGAAAGGAAAAAGATCAGTTTGGCCATGCAAACCAAACTGAACTGTCTAAACAAAGCTGAAAGCACTCACAATAGATCGGTGTTTTTGGTCATGTTATGCAGACAATCCCATAAACACTCTCAGCTCTGATTGAATCTCCAAATTGCTGAATGCTAGTCTGTCACAACCGTATGTGTGCTACCATGTGGTAAATATAATAGCAATAGAAAAGATTTGTTGTAGTGTTGTGAAACAGCATACTAATGCACTTGGAAGATCGAAGTCTAAATGCATGCATGTCCACCTAGCAGAACATTGTGTCGATTTGCAATGTTGTACAGTTTGGTACGATCAAATCGCGTCAGCATATCTAGGGTTGATACGAAAACTAAAATGATCTGATACAGTGGATTCTTTTCGATTGATGGCTTAAATATTTAAATTCTGGCTGTTTATAAGAGGTATTACGCACAAAAAAAAAAGTTACATACGATTTTGACCGGTACAGCTAAACTCAGTATATTTTTTACTACAATCTTACTATTAATTTTGTCTTAAAAAACACACTATTTAAAAGCTAATTATGTATACAATATGAACATAAGCCAATAAAAAGCTGATTCCATCCCAGCCTATATATAGCATCATTTACACCCTACACCCAAACGAAAAACAAATTAATCGATTCGCAGGAAAAGGTGTGCCTGTAAGAGAGTCGCAAAGCTCACAACTCTCAACGATCGTACTACTTTCCCCTTAGTGACTGTCAGAGCAAGTCTTATAATACAGCCTTCAGCTGGCTGTATGGATACTTACAACCCACTTATCAGCCTACTCATATAGTAGTTACAGCCAGCTGAAGGCTGTATGATCTACCCCTTCCTCTTACAAAATTTCTTGGTTCTTATGCTTCAGCTGACTGTAAGCTTACAGCCCACCTCTCTTCTCTCTCCTCCTCTCTCTCCTCCACCTCAGCATACAGCCAGCTTACAGCCTCTTATAATACTTGCTCTAAGTTGTGTGTAGTGATCTACTGCACTGACACCGAGAGAGATTCCCTTCTTTGAAAATAGAAATGTTTGCTTGTTTCTTTTTTCCCCCATTTCGGATATAGTTAGGCCTGGAGGCATCGGGAGTTTCTACATGCCGCGTCAATGCACCAATGTCTTGTTTAGATATTTTGGTTCAGCAACGAGTGGCTCAACTGCTGAATCTTGTGCTGCGAATTCGGTTCCTGCCGAGTACGCAGTGAGACTAGCCAGCTAGCTAGCAGGTATTTGGTCTCCTTGCAGTTTGGAGGAATGTTTATATCTTATTAACCGGATTATTGAAAAGAAAGGCTAGGAGCATTCTCATCTTTTATCAGATTCTTCTCGACTAGGATGATATATGATCATGAATAGTTTCTGGCACTGTCTATTATTGGCAGAAGGGGAAAGAATAAATTCCCGACACTAAGGTGAGGAAGATAACCACAGGAGCGATGCTTTGGGCTGTTGGAATACTAGTACGTAATTCATCTTGTGTAAGTAATGTTCTCTGGTCTAATCGAGCAGCAGGACTTCAATAAGTGATTCTAAAATTTCTAACTAGTTGTTAGTGTACAGAAAAAGCTACTAGTAGCGCGCCTTATTGCCTTACTGTTAGTTAAGTAGTAATACGAGCCATGAGCGTATCAGCGAAGAAAGGAAACGATCAGTTTGTTCATGCAAACCAAGCTGAACTGTCTAAACAAAGATGAAAGCACTCATATTGGGTGCGTTCTTTTCGGCTGTAGGCGATGGCTTATGGCTATGACCGATGATTTTTTACTCTAACGTGAGCGCTTATGTGAATGTATCGAATGCCGATAAGCCGTTTTGAAAAGATTATTCTGTTATGCAGACAATCCCTAAACACTCTCAACTCTGAATGGATCTCCAAATTGCTGAATGCTAGTCTGTCATAACCGTAATGTGTGCTACTATGTGGTAAATATAACAGAAATATAAAAGCTTTCGTATTGCGCAACAACATACTAATGCACCTGTTGGGAGATAGAACTCTAAATGCATGCATGTGCACCTAGCCGAAGAATCGTGTCGACTTGTAATGTTGTATAGTTTGGTACGATCAAATCGCTTCAGCATACCAAGGGTTGATACGAAAACTAAAATAATCCTACGTGCAACTCTGAATCTCTGATACAGCCAATTGTACTGGAAGAGATTCTATGCACTGAATGCACATCGGCCTTGTGGTTGGTTATTGAATATATAGCATCATTTACACCCTACACCTCAACGAAGAGCCAAGTGAATCGCTTGGTAGGAAAAGGTGTGCCCATAATAGTTCTGGCTTTTGTGGCCTCTTGTGCCACCGAAATTCCGGATTTGGCTTCTCTGCGCGTGGAATTCCAGTTTTGGCTCCCTGACGCGACGGGAAGCGCACGAAGGAAGTGGTGCGTCCCCGAGACCTTGTGCGCTCCTGGCCGCACGAGGTGCACCGTAACACCTGTATAATTTTTTAAGAAAATTTATATATGTATGTTTTTTTTGTAGAAATTTATAATTATTGCAAATGTGATAAACAAATTATAATTTTTTTGTAGAGCCTCCCAACGTAGTGTACTTGTGTATTTTTTTTGTAAATTTTTCTGAAATGTTTTTAAAATGTACTATTTGTAGAAATTTTTTAATGTAGAAAATGAGGTCCAAACATTACAAAATTTATTTTGAAAGGTCCTTACATAGTGTACTTGGTTGTTGAATTTATCTCAAAAATTGAATTAGGACCTGAACCCTCAATTTTCGAGATAATTTCATAGCATACACCAGACAGAGAAACTGCAATAGAAATCTAGCCGTGTAGAAGTAGAACAGCTGCTTGCTAGCTGCTGGTGTAGTACTGGAGAACCGAATTTGCGTATACACCTTTTCCTCAAGTGATTATTTAATCTATTTCAGTTTGATCAATGGTTACTCAGATTGTTGCAGGGACCGGAATGGTTGATGGCATGTAGTACATGACTGGGTTCAGAAAAAACAAGTAATTGGTCGTACATTTCTTCGTAGAACAGGGAATTTAGCTAAAACAAAAATCTTGTGGTGTATAGTACTTGCTGGCTACTAGATACCTTTTTTTTCTAATTGTTGCTCAGTAAATTGTTGTAGGAATCTGAATGCTGAGGCATGCACGGCACATTTTTCTGGAGTATACATACTGCTCTGGGTTGAGCTAGGCATCTGCATTCAGCAACCTCTTCAATGCATAGTTTTTCTACATTAAGTCTAATGGCAAGGAGTCTGATCTCAGACAAGCATTTCTGAAGATGTTAAGTGATTTGGAGGCGCTGCCGTAACAGGTGAAATCTGACCACTTGTTGTAGGACAAAATTGCAGTCTATAGCTGTAATGCTTGGCCGTATAAGCTCAGCCCGGCCCAGCCCGGTCCATCCCACGTATATATATATGAGAGAGAGACAGAGTGAGAAGCAAAACCGATTTTTTGTCCTCCTTCCCGTGCTTTCGAGCTGCTGCCACCTCTCCCGTGCTCTTCTTGCTGCCGCTGTTCACCAGCCCCGCCGCCGTCGCCGCCGCCGCTTCGCCTCGTGTAGCCTCCGCTCTTGCTGCCGCTCATCGCCCTCCGGTGCCGCCGCACCGTGTGCTTGCCGCCTGTAGGATCAAGGATACCGACTAGAGGGGGTGAATAGGAGGTTTTTAAACTTTTCTTGTTCACTTGATTAATTCTTCACAATTTAAATAGCAAGAATGTAGAGCAATTAATCCTATGCAATTCTAGTCAAGAATATAGCAATCCTAGCTCTAAGCAAACAAATGAACACAATCAATTAAGTAAACAAGAGCTAAGAAGGAATTGAACACAACCGATATTTTTACCGTGGTGATCGGAAACTTGCCGGTTTCCCCTAGTCCACGTTGAGGTTAGCCCGGACGAATCGGACCGGCTCTACAAATTGAGCCTAAACACCTCGATCACTCGTGGTAGCTCTTCCCCGCTCCGGGTAGGTGAGCTCCGACCTTCACAAATCACCGGGTCTTCTCACAAGCTTCTTGAGAAGATCACCGATCCAATCTCCGCCCAATCGTCCAAGTGCCGGCAAGCACTAAGAGTAATGAATCCCGAGCTTCACTTGAATGCAATTCTAGCGCCAAGTGGATCAACTAATGAAATTCTTGCACTAATTGCAAACCCACCTTGATTTAATGTTCAATGAGTGAAAGAGGGTGGAATGAATGCTCTAGGGCTCAAGAAATATGCAATGGGTCTCTAACCTTAGCCCTTGTGCAGTGGTGGGGGTATTTATAGCCTCCACCAACCAAAACTAGCCGTTTGACACAAATTCCTGAAAAATTCAGGATGAGCGCTACTACCGCCCCCATGGGCCGGTACTACCGCTACCAAATCTTCGCGACAGAACGGCTATGTTAGAGCTCTTCAGTGACTGTTGGATTTGGCGGCGCGGTGCTATCGTCGTTGTACTTTGCGGTACTACCGCTCTCCGGTAGTTCCGCAAAGTCAGCGCGATACTACCGCTCTGGCCGAAATATGAAAGGTCCCAAAATTTGGCGCTCTCTGGAAAAAATTGTCCGCTCTGAAACCGGATCTTCCGGACTACAGAAGTACCGCTCTGGATAGCGGTGTGCGGTAGTTCCGGTGTGGAAATCGCCAGTACTTCCGCTCCAGGGAAATCCAGACTTCATCCGGAGGTGCTTTCTGGAAAAAAGGTTCCGCTCATCCTCCGGATCTTCCGGGATCCGGAAGTACCGTTCCATAGTGCAGTACTACCGCTCGGTGCGGTAGTTCCGACGTTCAAGTCGCCGGTACTTCCGTTCTCGCAAGAGTTCAGATGAAACAAGGGTGCTGTCTGGAAAAATTGATCCGCTCGAAAAGCGGGTCTACCGCTCGCCGGTACTACCGCGTCTGGGCACGGAACTACCACTCTCCGGTAGTTCCGACGTTCATAACAGCGGTACTACCGCTCGTCCATACAGAACACAATCTTTGTTTTAAATCGGATTTTTGATGAATGCAAGATTCTAATGCTGATCCAAATGGCATAAGAAATTTGTATTCAAGCTACTTGCCAAGATCCCTCTTGATGGTACGATTATCTACCTTATAATCTGGTCTTCCACCTTTCACCTAAAACCGGTAAAAATAAAAAAGGGATCATATGCTAAGTATACCTTTGTCTTGAGCCAATTTGAGTCTTCATATATATCCTTTGGCTTGCATCTTATTGCTCATTTGTGGACTAACCCTTCGCATGCTCATAAAACATGTTAGTCCCATATTCATATAATTTCATTAATTACCAAAACCATTTTTAGGTGCCTAGATGCTTTCAATCTCCCCCTTTTTGGTAATTGATGACAACCCAAGTTATATGTGAGATAAATGTTTTGAATATATCAAATTATTTGGCAACAAGTTGTATATTCCATGTTTACTTTCAAATGAGAGTAGTTCTTTGCAATAATATTTGTGTTGGCATGATAAGAACTATTTCCATTTTAAAGTTCAAGAGAGGAGATAACTCCCCTAAACATGTGCATAGATAAGAAATGTAACATTTTATACAAGATGCACAAGACAAAGAGATGTCATAAAATAAGAGTAGATTGACATTTAAGTAAAAGATAATGACATAAGCATCCATGACCATAAAGATTCATTACATCCACAGGTTCAAAAGATAAAACAAGTTCATTACATCCATCCATCCAAAAGTAATACGATATAAGCCCAACATATAATAAGCCCAACTACCCCGCTAACTAACTTCTCCCCCTTTGGCATCAAGTACCAAAACGATATCACCCCTGAGAGGGAGAAGGAGGATCACTACGAAGACGGCGTCGAGTGTAGCGTTGAGGCGATGGCCGAGACTGGGACTGCTCCAAAGCTGCAACCCGACCATCGAGTGAGGTCAAACTGCTGTCGATAGAACTCAGTCTCTCATCAACCCTATCCATCCTGGAGTTGAGGGTGGAGAACCCCTCAAGCATGGAAGAGTAAATCTGAGAGAGAGAGGGCTGGCCGGACTCCTGTGGCTGATCTGTTGCTGCTGCTGCCCTTGCTGCTGCTGCTGCCGAGGATGATCCTGCTCCTAGATCTGCTGTTTGTCGAGCTTGAACACTAGTGGGAATGGGAGGCTCCGGTCTTGGCTTGTAAGGCTTGTACACTCCACCACGACCTCCGCGAAAGTGAAACTTTGTATCAATCAAGGCCATAATGTAGGGTGCATAATTGATGCGCTTGTTGCGATCATTTTTGGAAGAGACTATCTCCCGAATGATAACATCAGCTACATCAAACTTCTCCCCCTTCATAATGTAATCTATGATGTTCCAGGCGTGACCTCGAATGGCATCATAGTTGCCGCCTTTTGGGAGGATGGTGTGGTTTATAATGCGATTGACCAAGCTAGGAATGGGATGCAGTCCAATATTCTTGCCAAGAACATATTTTTCAGCAGTGTTATAGTAGGGGTACATGGCATGAATATCAAGAGCTGGCTTGTCATAAACCTTTTCATAAGCACTGAGCTCAGCTCTTAATGCCAACTCAAACTCATGCTTAGTGCCCTCCAGTTTGGTGCATACTGTCATCCATGTCATATGCTGAAGGTCTGGAGTAACGTGCACAGTAGCATAAAACTGACGAATCATTTCTTCATTGTAACTGCGTCCCAGGGCCACAAGCTGATGAATACCGGCCCTCTAGAAGAGTCTGTATGTCCCATCATACTTCTCAATGGTGTCAATGTGATCCCAGTCAACATATTTATGATCTGCAAACTGGCGATCTGGCCCATACATCTCATTAAAAATCTTCTCCTGGAACTTGGTGTGAAACTTTGGATTAATGGAGTTGGAGGGGAGCTCATACTGATTTCTGTGACGAAGTTTGGCATAATCGTCAGCGGTTATCTTCTTGAGATCAATCTCAAGATCCTCCCGGTCAGCTAAGTCTTCCTCTGATTCCTCCATGGGAGAGCTCTCATGCTGTGGCTGCTCAGACTCTGTCTTAGATCCGGAGTCAGACTCAGGCTCAGGTGCAGGTGCTTTCCCCTTATCTTGAGCTGCCTTTTGTGCTGCCTCAGGGGATGGAAGAGCAGGGGTGCGTGAGGAATCTCCAGAAATGGAGGAGTATGCCTTTCTGCCAGCTGCTCGTGTTCTAGGCATCTAGAGACAAGAAGAATAGATCATGAGGATCAAAGGAGAAAAGACCAAGTTAGATTGAATAAGAATGAAGTGAATTTGCTGTATTGTTAGGAAAATCGGTAGTACCGCCGTTCTGGGCCGGTAGTACCACTCAGCGGTAGTACCGCATCAGTCGGGCGGTAGTTCCGCTTCCTGGCAGATTCTAGGTTTTTGGCAATGTCTATAGATTTTTGGTGTTTTCTTGGATTGAATCCATGTAATAGGTGTATAGATACCTTTAAACACCAAATCTACTCAATTTTCCTAGAATCAAATAGCAAAAATCATCTACATTTCAATTCAAACTAAAGCATGACCTAGGGTTCAAAATAAAGATAAAAAATGAGGTTTTTGATCCGAGATACCTTGAGGATCAAGGAGTTGAACCCTTGGAAGTTGAATTGACGAGAAGAATCAAAGAAATCATCACTAGATTCGGGGATCTAGAGTGTGGTTTTGTTGGTTTTTTGGTGGGAGAGAGAGAGAGAGTGAAGAGTACGGGCACGGGCGGAAGTGAAGAGGAAGTACCGGAGAGAAGAAAAAGAGGGGCCGTGCAGAGAAAACCCTCGGGCACGGGTGGTTGCCCGCTTTAAATGCATTTTCGATAGTACCACAGTTGCGGCCGGTAGTACCGCATGAAGCGGTAGTACCGCTTCCTCAGCCGGAAGAACCGTTCCCCGGAAGTACCCAGAAGACAGCGGTAGTTCCGATTTTTCTGGAACTTGACAGGATTTGAATTTCAGGAGAATAGATGCAAATGATCCCTAGTTTTTGCACTCAACTAAAATCTTTAAGGATCATTATGCATTAAATATATCAAAATTATATCTTTAAATAGTTTTTGTCTTTCCTTTAAAATCAAAACCTTTTGCATAAATATTTTGCAAACAATCTTTCAAGCTTCTTCCAACTAGCATAAATTTAAATTAGCCATAAACTTATGCAACATTTGAGTAATCTAGGACATTCAATTCACTCCTAAGTTTGCAAAAACGATTTTCATCTAATGGCTTGGTGAAGATATCCGCTAATTGGTCTTCGGTCCGAATGTGGCTAATACAAATATCTCTCTTGCCAACATGGTCCCTCAAGAAATGATGACGTATATCTATATGCTTGGTTCTTGAGTGTTGGACAGAGTTATTGGAAATTTTGACGGCACTTTCATTATCACATAATAGATGCACTTTATCAAAATTTATTCCATAATCCAACAATGTTTGCCTCATCCACAATAATTGAGCACAACAACTCCCGGCGGAAACATATTCGGCTTCGGTGGTTGAGAGTGCTACGGAGTTTTGTTTCTTTGAGGTCCAAGACACTAGAGATCTACACGGAGTTTTGTTTCTTTGAGGACCAAGACACTAGAGATCTACCTAGGAATTGACAACTTTCCGAAGTGCTTTTTCTATCCACTTTGCAACCCGCATAATCAGAATCCGAATATCCAATCAACTCAAATTTAGCACCTTTGGGATACCAAAGCCCTATATTTTGGGAGTGTTTCAAATATCTCAAAATTCTCTTTACGGCTTTTAAATGACACTCTTTTAGTGAAGCTTGAAAGCTAGCACACATGCATACACTAAACATGATATCGGACCTAGATGCGATAAGATAAAGCAAGCTACCAATCATGGATCTATAAAGCTTTGAACCTACCGACTTACCTCCTTCGTCGAGGTCTAGATGCCCGTTGGTTGACATTGGTGTCTTGATGGGTTTTGCATCTTCCATGCCAAACTTCTTAAAGAGATCTTTAATGTACTTCATTTGGCTTATAAATGTCCCATCATTGTGTTGCTTAATTTGAAGTCCAAGAAAATAGCTCAACTCTCCTATCATAGACATCACAAATTCCCTAGACATCATATCACCAAATTCTTCGCAAAAATCTTGATTAGTAGAACCGAATATAATGTCATCAACATAAATTTGGCAAACAAAGAAATCATCACCAATGATTTTTGTGAATAAGATTGTATCTACTTTACCAATTTTAAATCCCTTTGAAATAAGAAAATTTCTAAGACGCTGAGAGACCATGTGGACATGCTCCATGTTTGTGATGAGAGATTGACGGTTGCTTTTGAAAGTTTGAGTTTGATTTGAGTGTTTTCTGCGTAGTCGTACCTTGGCCATGGTCGAAATGACCCGTACGACCACGTTTTGCAGTATAGGGAGCCAGCCAAGTCGTTTACGACCACGTTTGGGCATGGTCGGAAGCCATGCGCAGTGTTACGACTACATTCAGGGCGCATACGACCACTTTGGGCGTGGTCGAAGTTCATCCGAGAGGTTTACGACCACTCTGGTCATGGTCGAAGGCCATCGGAAGCAGCTACGACCACTTTGGCTGTGGTCAAAGCCTGGTACGACCACGTTGGCCGTAGTCTGAGGTCGTAAGTCGAATCTACGATTGCTGTGGTCGAAAGTCGACGCTTGGGCGTACGACCATGTTGAGTAGTCGTCACTTTGCGACCACGTTGTCATGAGCTGAAGCGGTTGGAAGTCGTAAGTCGTAGCTACGACCACGTTGTAGCGGGCTGTGGTCGAAGTCGGCGCTCAAGTCTACGACCACGTAAGAAGTCGGCAGACTTCGACCACGTTGCAAGGCGGTCGAACATGGTCGTAGCTCAGTCATAAGTTGGTACGACTTGGTTGGGTAAGATGGAGCTGAAACTTGCGATGGTCATAGCAGAGCTGTGTGTGATCGTGGGCCACTGGAAGGGTCTCGTAGGCTGCAAGAAGGCTCTTGTGAGCTCGAGGGTTTCTCTATTCTGTGCAATAGAGTGGTCGTATGGGGTATATTCCTTATGCGATAATATCGTAGCGGCTAGCGATGGACGTGGCATGTGTTCGCATAGTCGTAGTGAGATGTGAGGCGGTCGTAACGACATGTTGTGTGGTCGAAGGAAGCAGGGAAGTGTTCCAGGGCTTCGACCACTTCTTGAGTTGTGCATTCGACTGGTCGTAGGTGGTATACGACTTGGTAAGAGTATGATTTGAGTTTTGATTTCTGGCACAAGTGGTTGGATACTATTGTGAGCGATGCTATGTAATGGTTTGCTTGTCTGTGATGTTTGCAGGACCTTGAGACTAGTCGTGGCGAGGCATGGAGGGCCGAGACTAGGCACGGGCGATGCTGAGGTCAAGAGCGGCCAGGAGGTGCGAAAGACGACGAGGTCTGCAAGGTGGTTGCAAGACTTGAGAGGCAAGACAGAGGAAGCTTCCAGGAAGGCAGCCGGATGGCATTTTGGAGAAATGCGGAAAGCTGTAAAAGAAGCTGTGTCTCTGTGAAAGCACTGGAGTGACTCTTGCTAATGGGTAAAGAGGAAAGCAAACCCGGTAGTGGAGGCTATAAAAGGAGGGGTGTCTCCTGCATGTAGCTGTGTGACTGGCGGGGGTTGTTTGGCTTTCTCTTTAGTAGTGGAGAGTTGGTGAGAAGAGGCAGAGAGTTCAGAGTGTGTCTCTCACTTTGTGTTCCTCCCGAGAAGCATATGTAGATCTCGGTGATCTTGAGGATTGTGAGAGAGGATGAGTGGAGAATCCATGTATGAATAATCGAGAAAGAGAGAAAGAGAAGAGGTGTGAGCTCCTCTCTATGCTCTCCGGGCGTATCGGGACTCCTTGTAATTCTTGATGGTTGGAATGAAAACTCTGAGTTGTGTTCTCTGTTTATTGCTTGGATGTTCTGATTGCGATTTCTCTGTTTGCTCTCTTCTCATGTTCTTGGTTTGAGGAAGCCTGGTCTCTTCTGCTCTAATCTGGGAAATCAATCTCAAGGCCTTTTGGTCAGTTCTTCCCAAGAGCAGCAAGTGGTCGGAGAAGGTCTCTTTGCCTTTTAGCCGTGCGCCCCAAGTCCTCTGTTCTTTGTTTGACCATGCCATTCTTCTCAACCGTAGCAAAGACTTCTGTTGTTCTTGGTAATTTCTCTTCCTGAGGAGGTTGGTTCTCTCTAGGTTAAGCCTCAATTTCTCTAGTTTTTTTAGAGTTCTGGGTGGTCGAGCATTTGTAGCCGTGTGCTGCCTCTCCTCTGTCTCGACCACATTTTTGAAGAATGTTGGTTTGTTGGTTTTCCTGCTGGCTGTGGCTGTCTCCTTCTGAGTGCTTCAGTTCCAGAGAGGTCTTTTCAAGTCTTCTCATAGTTCTTCACAACTATTGAAGAAGCACTTAGTCAAGTGGAGTATTTCTGGGGTCAAGCTTTTTAGTAATCGACATTCACCCCCCCTCTGTCGCCATTTCGGTCCTTCAATTGGTATCAGAGCTGGTTAGCTCTAATTCATAGATCTTAACCGATCTCAAGAGCCATGGCGACGGACAAGTACTCGACCAAGCCGCTCGTTTTCGATGGCATCGATTACCCCTTCTGGAAGAGCCGAATGGAGACATACATCCAGGCTCAGGGGTACGCTATCTGGCGCAAGGTCAAGGTCCGGTTTGTTGTTCCTGCCGATGAGAACATCAATGCTGGGAATATGCATGATGTTGAGGCAAACGCTAAGGCAAGGAACATCATTATCCAGGGCCTGAGTCATAGCGAGTTCGATCGCATCTCCCACCTGTCGTCCGCCTACGATATCTGGGTGACCCTCGACGCATACCATGAGGGCACCACCCAGATCAAGACGGTTCGACAGGACCAGTTCAAGCGCGAATACAACAAATTCGAGATGCTTGCTGGTGAGTCCCTAGATGAGTGCTTCGCACGTTTTCACAAGATCTTGAGCAACCTCCGAGCGGTCGGTCTCACATACCCCGACTCGGACAACGCTCGTCAGATGCTTGCAGCACTCGATCTGCGAGTGTGGGAGATGAAAGTGACCACCATCAAAGACACGACAGACCTCTCGACCTTGACTCTTGACGCGCTGTACTCGCGCCTCAAGACTCACGAGATTGACGTTGTCTCTCGTAGGTCGAAGTCACAGTCGATGGCTTTGGTCACTGATCCCAGTTCAGCTTCTGGTATCTCTTCTGAGTCTTCTTGCGGTTTCTCCCTTGCTGCTCTCTGTGACATAACTGATGATCAGTTAGAGCAGCTTGCGGATGAGCAGCTTGCCCTCCTTGCTCGAAGATTCTCCCATGCATACAAAGGGAGGAGGGACAGAAAGAGAGGAGGACCCGTGATTTGCTTCGAGTGTGGTGGCCCCAACCACATCCGGGCAAACTGCCCCAAGCTGGAGAAGGGCAAGAACGACTATCGCGGTTCGGGCAAGATTGACTACACCGATAAGAACCGCAACAAGAAGCCTCCAGCTCAGACGCCGGGAAAGAAGAAGTTCCGCGACTTCGGGAAGGCCAAGAAGCTGTTTCACCGCGTCCTCACCGCCTTCGACGACCTCGACCTCAGTGAGGTGGAGGGATGGAGCGACGACGACGGGACGGGTGACCAAGAGCCCAAGGATGGCGGCGACGACTTCTCCGGCATGTGCTTCATTGCCCTCGAGGGCGAACTGAGCGACAGCGAGCTGTACTCCGACTCGGACGAGGTATGCCCCACCTACGACCAGCTCAATCATGCTTTTCTTAAGCTAGGTGGTTTTCATGCTAGAGCTAGGGCTAGGTGTACTGAGTTAGAGAAGGAAGTAGATAGATTGTCACGGGAGCTTACTTCATTTACATCTGCTCCCTCCCGTGACGACTGTGATACATGCTGTGCCTTGCTTGATGACATGGAGAAATTAAGGACCTCTCATGATAGTGTGTCCTCCGAGCTTGATATTGTTAAGGTGGAGAATGTTAGTCTGCTTGCTGAGTTAGAGTTGAGTAGGATGGCTGTTACCCTACTTACTACTGATGAGACTACTTCTCCCACCTCATGTGAGGATAAGGACATTGCTGCTAGAGGACCTTATGCCATGCTCCTTGATCTGCCCGATCCTTGTAAAAATTGCAATAACTTGAAGATGAACTTAAAACGGGCAGATCATAAAATTGCTGAACTCCAAGCTTCTTTACTTGAGCCGATTGATTCCTGCTTGAACTGTCCCAAGTTAACTGCTGAACTTGAAGCTGTCTCCAAACAGTTTCAAGAAATGATTGATCATGATAGGAAAATGGCTCAGTATGCTTCTAAGGACCCTGTTAGCTCACCATGTATTAACTGTAACAAACTAAAATCTGATTTGATTACATTGGATGAGAAATATGTGAAGCTGACTAAGGACCTACTAGAGAAGCAACCTTCTACTTGTATTGTCTGTGCTGAGAAGGGGGAGAAGCCCCAGGGTAAGGTGGAGACGCTTAGGAACGTGAACCAACTGACTAGCAGTAGGACTGTCCATTCAGAGTCGGCTGTGCGTGCACAAGCCATTCTTCCCTCTACTGTTGGTTCTTCATCTGCTCCCTTACCTCCTGCTGTTCCCTCTTCCCCCTGCTCTTCTTGCACCTCTCTCTTTCGGGAGTGTCAGTACCTTATGAACACTCTCGAGAGATTTGTAGGCGGCAAGAAGAAGCTTAATCTTATTCTAGACCAATCCAAGATTTGCAAGTTCAATCAAGGTCTAGGATATGATTTCTATGAGGACATAAGGAAGCATCCTCCTGCTATTCTCCGACCTATCTTAGGAGGTGTGATCGAGGTTGAGCCCAGGTCCGACGAGGTAAAATTCAAATCAGCGGGCTTTGTTCAAGGGATCTCTGACAGCAAGGTGAATTCACCTGCTACTTCGGCCGCTCAGAAGCCGAAGTCCTCGCGTGCTACTTCCACCTCTTCGAAGGTGAGGTACCACTGCACCTTCTGTCAGAAGGATGGGCGCTCGATCGAGAGATGCTTCAGGCGCGCCAAGATCGCGCGTAGAGACTGTGTTGAGTCACTTAGGGGTATTCAGGGTCAGCCCCAGATCCTGAGTGCACCTAAGACCAACACGAGGTCTAGGTTTGCTCCTGTTACGGAGTTTAGGCAGCATAGAGGACTTGGTTTTTCCGAGTTTTCTGTTTTCCGTCCTCATGCTGCTTCTGACCGTGTCTTCCGCCGTCCTGAGGATAGATCTCGTTTCTTCCATCGAGATAGCTACCCGCGGCGTGATCAGCGTGTTGCCGGTGTTCCGACTCGCTTTCCCGTAGCAGTCGGACCCCGCAACAGATTCAGGTCTGCTCACAGACCTTCTGCTTCTTTGAGTCATGTAGAGCGTAGGGTAGATAGAGGTCAGTCGTGTTTGACTACTTCATCTGCTCCACGTGTTACTCAGTATTGGGTGCCAAAATCGCTCTTGATTTATCCCAGTACTGAGACTTTACTCTCTCATTGACTCAGGTTCGCCGGGCAGGGAAGGGAAAGGTTTGGCTCGTAGACTCCGGGTGTTCACGACACATGACCAGAGATTCCCGTTGGTTTTCTTCCCTTGCCCGTGCTCCAGGTGATGAGACGATCACCTTCGGAGATGCTTCATCTGGGCGCGTCATCGCCAAAGGTATTGTGCGCATTAATGATTCTTTCATTCTGAAAGATGTAGCCTTGGTTAGTAAGCTGCAGTACAATTTACTTTCAGTCTCTCAGCTTACCGATGACGGTTTCGAGGTAAGTTTTAAGAAAAATGCTTGTAAAATTCTTGATTCTTCGGGTAGTCTGGTTTGCAGGATTTCTCGTTATGGGAGGATCTTTCGTGCTGATTTTTCTGAGCCTTCTGGTGATCCTCTCAGGTGTTTAGTTGCTTCTGAGTCCCGCGACCTTTCTTTCTGGCATAGGAGACTTGGTCATATCGGATTTGATCATTTGACCCGAGTTAGCGGCCACGATCTCATTCGTGGTCTGCCGAAACTCAAGATGGTCAAAGACCTTATTTGATCTCCATGCCGGCACGGCAAGATGGTTGCCGCTTCTCACCCTCCGGTCACAGTTATTATGACCGATGCACCGGGACAGCTGCTCCACATGGACACAGTTGGACCAGCTCGAGTGCAGTCAGCAGGAGGGAAGTGGTATGTTCTTGTTGTGGTCGATGACTTCTCGAGGTATTCTTGGGTGTTTCTCTTAGCCTCGAAGGATGAGACGTTTTCGCATTTCCGAGGTCTTTTCAGTAGGCTCTCTGTAGAGCTCCCAGGTGCCTTACGAGCGATCCGCAGTGACAATGGCACGGAGTTCAAGAATTCCTACTTTGAGAGTTTCTGTGGTGAGACAGGTGTAGAGCACCAGTTCTCTTCTCCATATGTCCCTCAGCAGAATGGCGTTGTGGAGAGGAAGAACCGTACCTTGGTCGAGATGGCCAGGACGATGCTTGATGAGTACTCTACACCGCGGAAGTTTTGGGCTGAGGCTATAGCCACCGCGTGCCATGTCTCAAATCGAGTTTTTCTTCGGGCACACTTGCATTGCACTTCTTATGAGCTGAGATATGGGCGAAAGCCTAGCGTCTCTCATTTTCGTGTGTTTGGTTGCAAGTGCTTTGTTTTGAAGTCCGGGAACCTAGACAAGTTCGAGTCACGTTCTTGTGATGGAATCTTTCTTGGTTACTCGCCTTCTTCGCGGGCTTATAGGGTCTGGAACTGCGAGTCTAGTAAAATGGTAGAGACCTGTGAGGTGACCTTTGACGAGGCCAGTCCGGGGACTAGGCCCGATATCTCAGGTTCTTTAGAGCAGTCCGAGACCATCTTTGTGGATGATGAGGATGATGGAGACGACGGTTGTCTACCTGATCCTGTCCCTCATCCATCCCTTGAGGTGCCGTCTTCCACCGCACCTCGAGGTGATCAGCCCATGCCTTCTGCTTCTTCTGGAGCTAGTGGCTCTGTTCCTACCTCGTCAGCTCACGAGGTAGAGGCCACTTCTTCATCTCATCCTGGTCCTCCTAGACATATCCAGAAAGCTCATCCTTCAGAGCAGATCATTGGAGACCTTTTCGAGCGTGTTACCCGCTCAAAATCTGGCTTATCTCAATTCTGTCTCCATTCTGCTTTCATTGCCTCCTTTGAGCCCAAAGATGTTTCTCATGCTTTATCTGATGAGTCTTGGTTCAATGCCATGCATGAGGAGCTAGAAAATTTCGAGAGGAACAAGGTCTGGTCGCTTGTCGAGCCCCCGCGAGGTCACAATATTATTGGGACTAAGTGGGTGTTCAAGAACAAGCAAAGCGAGGATGGTGTGGTTGTTCGAAACAAGGCTAGACTGGTAGCTCAGGGGTTCTCCCAGGTTGAAGGTCTAGATTTCGAGGAGACCTTTGCCCCTGTAGCTAGACTTGAAGCCATTAGAATCCTGCTTGCCTTTGCAGCTTCTAAGGGTTTCAAGCTTTACCAGATGGACGTCAAGAGTGCCTTTCGTAATGGTCTTATTGAGGAAGAGGTCTACGTCCATCAGCCTCCTGGTTTCGAAAACCCCAAATACCCAAACCATGTCTTCAAACTTTCCAAAGCTTTGTATGGACTTAAGCAAGCCCCTAGAGCTTGGTATGAGAGGCTTAAGTCCTACTTGTTAAGTAATGGTTTTGAGATGGGTAAAGTTGACAAGACCTTGTTCATCCGCCGGCTTGGCGCTGACTTTCTGCTCGTCCAGATCTATGTCGATGACATTATCTTTGGCGGCTCTTCCCATGCTCTGGTTTCTCAGTTCTCGGATGTCATGAGCACCGAGTTTGAAATGAGCATGATGGGTGAGTTGACTTTCTTCCTTGGCTTCCAAATCAAGCAGTCTCGGGAGGGTACATTTCTTCATCAAGGAAAGTGCACTCGCGACCTCCTGAAGCGCTTCGATATGAGTGATGGTAAGCCGGTGTCAACTCCCATGGCTTCTACAGCCTATCTTGACCCAGATGAGGATGGCGAGCCAGTTGATCAGAAGGAGTATCGCAGCATGATTGGCTCCCTCTTGTACCTCACTGCCTCGAGACCAGACATACATTTTTCTGTGTGTCTGTGCGCTCGTTTTCAGGCTTCTCCTCGCGTTTCTCACCGCCAGGCGGTGAAGCGCATCTTTTGGTACCTGCGAGCTACCATTGACTATGGTATCTGGTACTCTTCATCATCCTGTCTTTCCTTGAGAGCTTTCTCGGATGCAGACTTCGCTGGCTGTAGGATAGATAGGAAGAGCACTTCCCGCACCTGCCAGTTCATTGGCACTTCTCTCGTTTCCTGGTCTTCAAGGAAGCAGTCCGGTGTTGCACAGTCCACTGCAGAGGCCGAGTACGTTGCTGCTGCCAGTTGCTGCAGCCAGGTACTTTGGATGGTTTCGACCCTGCGGGACTTTGGGTTAGTCTTAGACAGTGTTCCACTCTTTTGTGATAACACGTCTGCTATCAACATTGCTAAGAACCCAGTGCAGCACTCTCGGACCAAGCATATTGATATTCGCTTCCACTTCCTTAGAGACCATGTAGAGAAGGGCGATATAGTGCTCCAGTTTGTGGAGAGTGACCACCAGTTGGCTGACTTCTTCACCAAGCCTTTGGATAGTTCGAGGTTTTCAGCTCTGCGGGGAGAGCTTGGGGTGGTTTGTCCTTATGGACTGTAGTGAGGGGGAGTTTGGGCTTTACTGCTTTATTATATTAATTATGCTTCTGTCTCATTTCTGTTGCATTGCATTTGCGGGTGCATTGGGTTAAGTCCTTCTAGCATAGGTTAGAGTGTTTCTTGTGTTGAGTTGCTTAGACTTCTTACTCTTATCTTGTGCTTCCAGGATTAGCTATTTCTTATCTCACTAGGTTGAGCTCACTCACTTCTTGTAGGTTCTAGCGAGGGTTGGGCCACCATCGGGTAGACAGGGTACGTGTTTGCTCTCTAGTGTGTGTTCGACGATCAGCTATTAGTCTTGGAGTCTTTTGGGGTAGATGAGAGTCAGTTTAAGCCATAGTTGCTTCTATATCTTTTCTATGCTTTAAGGACTGCCTGTTTGGTTTTCTTTGCCAGCTTCTCGATTTTATTGCTTTGGTTCAGGGGGAGTTCATTTGGGAGCTTCTGAAGCTTAATTTTGACATAACTCAACTTGAACTAAAAGTTGCATCTATTGTTGAGGGGGAGCTGGACCTTCTTGCATTTTCAGCTTTCTAGCATTATAATCAATCTGCATTGAGCCTTGATTATTATCCTGTTATGACATGCTTCAGTGCTTTACACCTTGCCATGACTTGTGCTTAGCTTGCTAAATTTATCATGACTTCATATGTGTAGACTAGCGTTTGCCATGATAAGTTAAGTAAAATTGATCAACTTAAATTAAACTTGTCATGCTAGCATTTGAGTTTAGTCTTTCTTGAGCTATCCTTTTATGATTCATGCCATGTCAAATAGGCTGAGTAGATCGTTGAATCTATATTGAGCCTTAGTTTGAGCTGTTTTAGTCTCCTGATGATACATGAGTTAGTACAATGTGTTAAAAAGCAAAAAGATCTCTTTTGTGCGAAAAAACTGATCTCACCAATTCTTTCCTATGAGACGGCTTGTCATTGCACTTGGCATGAACTTAGGGGGAGTTTTGGATGACCTAGACTATCTTCTTAAGCTTCTTGCTTGGAGTAGTCGCATAAGGCTTGAGATCTAGCACATGATAAAACAAAATGTTGGTTGACAACCACCATATTTGTGCGAAAAAACTGATTTCACCAATTCTTTCTCATGAGACAGCTTGCCATTGCACTAGGCATGAACTCAGGGGGAGTTTTGGATGACCTAGACTATCTTCTTAAGCTTATTGCTTGGAGTAGTCGCATAAGGCTTGAGATCTAGCACATAAACAAAAATTGGGTTGAAAACAACCATATGCTTTCAAAAGACAATGTTTAATGTGCTCAATTTGCTTAATCTACAATCAGAACCAAGTACCTTAACCAATGTTTCAATCTTGAGCTTATAGCACTCTATTTGGACTCAATGTTAGCTTCTTTGTTCCGCTTAGCTTATTGACATGGCCTGCATCATCCTTGGATGTCTCTAGCTAGACTTTACTCATTGATGACTTGACTTGCTCACAAAATGCATTACATTTCAGATTATCATCTTTGTGCTCTAGCTGGTTTATATATATGTTGTCATGATCTAGATAGCGTTTTTATTGAGTTATGGCTTGGTGTATCTCATTATGGTCATTATGGATAATTCTCATGGCTCTAAATGCTTAGAATAATCAAAACTTCAGCCATTTCATCCTTCTTTGTGATCATATTCTCTCCTTTGCATTCTTGATGTGTTTATTGCCAAAAGGGGGAGAATAGAGAAGAGAAAGCTAGTTTGGGAACTTTTAGAGCTTTGAAAAAATTTGTTCTTTCAGTTGTTGCTCTAATGGTTCCTTCTGTCAACATGGTCATTTGCTTCTTTCTCATTCCTTGGACCATGCTGGACTCTTCAATCTCAAACTCAACTTTGCGTTCTTTTCGGTGTTTGTCAATATACTCATCAAGGGGGAGATTGAGAGACCATGTGGACATGCTCCATGTTTGTGATGAGAGATTGACGGTTGCTTTTGAAAGTTTGAGTTTGATTTGAGTGTTTTCTTCGTAGTCGTACCTTGGCCATGGTCGAAATGACCCGTACGACCACGTTTTGCAGTATAGGGAGCCAGCCAAGTCGTTTACGACCACGTTTGGGCATGGTCGGAAGCCATGCGCAGTGTTACGACTACATTCAGGGCGCATACGACCACTTTGGGCGTGGTCGAAGTTCATCCGAGAGGTTTACGACCACTCTGGTCATGGTCGAAGGCCATCGGAAGCAGCTACGACCACTTTGGCTGTGGTCAAAGCCTGGTACGACCACGTTGGCCGTAGTCTGAGGTCGTAAGTCGAATCTACGATTGCTGTGGTCGAAAGTCGACGCTTGGGCGTACGACCATGTTGAGTAGTCGTCACTTTGCGACCACGTTGTCATGAGCTGAAGCGGTTGGAAGTCGTAAGTCGTAGCTACGACCACGTTGTAGCGGGCTGTGGTCGAAGTCGGCGCTCAAGTCTACGACCACGTAAGAAGTCGGCAGACTTCGACCACGTTGCAAGGCGGTCGAACATGGTCGTAGCTCAGTCGTAAGTTGGTACGACTTGGTTGGGTAAGATGGAGCTGAAACTTGCGATGGTCATAGCAGAGCTGTGTGTGATCGTGGGCCACTGGAAGGGTCTCGTAGGCTGCAAGAAGGCTCTTGTGAGCTCGAGGGTTTCTCTATTCTGTGCAATAGAGTGGTCGTATGGGGTATATTCCTTATGCGATAATATCGTAGCGGCTAGCGATGGACGTGGCATGTGTTCGCATAGTCGTAGTGAGATGTGAGGCGGTCGTAACGACATGTTGTGTGGTCGAAGGAAGCAGGGAAGTGTTCCAGGGCTTCGACCACTTCTTGAGTTGTGCATTTGACTGGTCGTAGGTGGTATACGACTTGGTAAGAGTATGATTTGAGTTTTGATTTCTGGCACAAGTGGTTGGATACTATTGTGAGCGATGCTATGTAATGGTTTGCTTGTCTGTGATGTTTGCAGGACCTTGAGACTAGTCGTGGCGAGGCATGGAGGGCCGAGACTAGGCACGGGCGATGCTGAGGTCAAGAGCGGCCAGGAGGTGCGAAAGACGACGAGGTCTGCAAGGTGGTTGCAAGACTTGAGAGGCAAGACAGAGGAAGCTTCCAGGAAGGCAGCCGGATGGCATTTTGGAGAAATGCGGAAAGCTGTAAAAGAAGCTGTGTCTCTGTGAAAGCACTGGAGTGACTCTTGCTAATGGGTAAAGAGGAAAGCAAACCCGGTAGTGGAGGCTATAAAAGGAGGGGTGTCTCCTGCATGTAGCTGTGTGACTGGCGGGGGTTGTTTGGCTTTCTCTTTAGTAGTGGAGAGTTGGTGAGAAGAGGCAGAGAGTTCAGAGTGTGTCTCTCACTTTGTGTTCCTCCCGAGAAGCATATGTAGATCTCGGTGATCTTGAGGATTGTGAGAGAGGATGAGTGGAGAATCCATGTATGAATAATCGAGAAAGAGAGAAAGAGAAGAGGTGTGAGCTCCTCTCTATGCTCTCCGGGCGTATCGGGACTCCTTGTAATTCTTGATGGTTGGAATGAAAACTCTGAGTTGTGTTCTCTGTTTATTGCTTGGATGTTCTGATTGCGATTTCTCTGTTTGCTCTCTTCTCATGTTCTTGGTTTGAGGAAGCCTGGTCTCTTCTGCTCTAATCTGGGAAATCAATCTCAAGGCCTTTTGGTCAGTTCTTCCCAAGAGCAGCAAGTGGTCAGAGAAGGTCTCTTTGCCTTTTAGCCGTGCGCCCCAAGTCCTCTGTTCTCTGTTTGACCATGCCGTTCTTCTCAACCGTAGCAAAGACTTCTATTGTTCTTGGTAATTTCTCTTCCTGAGGAGGTTGGTTCTCTCTAGGTTAAGCCTCAATTTCTCTAGTTTTTTTTAGAGTTCTGGGTGGTCGAGCATTTGTAGCCGTGTGCTGCCTCTCCTCTGTCTCGACCACGTTTTTGAAGAATGTTGGTTTGTTGGTTTTCCTGCAGGCTGTGGCTGTCTCCTTCTGAGTGCTTAAGTTCCAGAGAGGTCTTTTCAAGTCTTCTCATAGTTCTTCACAACTATTGAAGAAGCACTTAGTCAAGTGGAGTATTTCTGGGGTCAAGCTTTTTAGTAATCGACATTCACCCCCCCTCTGTCGCCATTTCGGTCCTTCAGACGCACATACCATGCTCTAGGAGCTTGTTTTAAACCATATAGCGCCTTTAAAAGTTTATAAACATGATTTGGGTATTTAGGATCTTCGAACCCAGAAGTCGTTCAACAAATACAAGTTCGGAGATTGTTTCATTTAGAAATGCACTTTTAACATCCATTTGAAATAATTTAATATCAAAGCTAGATGCAAAAGCAAGCAAGATTCTAATTGACTCAAGTCTAGCAACAGGTACAAAAGTTTCATCATAATCTAATCCTTCGACTTGAGTGTAACCTTGAGCAACTAACCTTGCTTTGTTTCTTACCACAATTCCGTTTTCATCTTGTTTGTTCCGGAAGACCCATTTTGTGCCAATCACATTGTGTTCTTCGGGTCTTTCCACCAAGGTCCACACTTCATTTTGGGCGAAGTTGTTCAACTCTTCGTGCATTGCATTTACCCAATCCGGGTCATCTAAAGCTTCAACTACAAGCTTGGGCTCAAGAGAAGACACAAAAGAATAATGTTCACAAAAAGAAGCTACTCTAGAGCGAGTTTGAACACCCTTACTCACATCACCCAATATTTGATCTATTGGATGATCCTTGGCGATTGCATTGTAAATATTGATGTTGTTTTGTTGTTGATCCTTTTGTTCATCTTCAATAACTTGAACATTGCTTGTTGTAGATGAATTTGGTGGCTCCACTTGTCTTGATGAGCTTGGTGATGATGGATCTTCCTTTGGCTTGATATCTCCAATTTGCATGTTTTCCATAGCTTTGCGCAAGCCTTCATCACCTACATCATCCAAATTTTCTTGCTCTTCTTGAGAGCCATTAGTTTCATCAAATTGTACATCACAAGATTCTTCTACTAAACCCGAATTTTTATTATAAACTCTATAAGCTTTGCTATTTGAAGAATAACCTAATAAAAATACTTCATCACATCGACTTTGAAATTTTGAGAGCCAAACACCCTTTCTTAAAATGTAGCATTTGCAACCAAATACTCTAAAGTAGGAAATGTTCGGTTTTCTTCCAATGAGAAGCTCATAGGAAGTCTTTTTCAAAAGACGATCTAGATAAAGGCGATTTATGGCATGACAAGCGGTGTTAATAGCTTCCGCCCAAAATTTATCGGAAGTATTATATTCATCAAGCATTGTTCTAGCCATTTCTATTAATGTGCGATTTTTCCTTTTTACAACTCTATTTTGCTCCGGAGTGTAGGTTGTGGAAAGTTCGTTTTTTATTCCAAGTTCATCACAAAAATCTTCAACTTTTGTATTCTTGAACTCGGAACCGTTGTCACTCCTAATTTTCTTTATTTTAAAATCAAATTCATTTTGGGCCCTCTTTAAAAAACTTTTGAAAATCCCGGAGGTTTTGCTTTTGTCATTTAGGAAGAAGACCCATGTGTATCCAGAGTAATCATCCACAATGACTAAACAATAGCTATTACCCCCAATGCTCTTATAGGTTGTTGGCCCAAACAAATCCATATGTAAGAGCTCTAATGGCCTAGAGGTTGACATGATACTTTTGGAAGGATGAGAACTAGCGACTTGCTTTCCGGCTTGACAAGCACTACAAAGTCGATTTTTCTCAAACTTTACATCTTTCAAGCCAACAATTAAGTCATGTTTGAAAAGCTTTTTAAGTTGTACCATACCCTCATGACCAAGTCTCCTATGCCATAGCCAACCCAAAGAGGTTTTTGCAATTAAACAAGTTTTTAAGCATGAATCATTTGAAGTAAAATCTACTAAATATAGATTTCCAAATCTAAAACCTTTGAAAACAAGTTCATTATTATTTTCTTTTGAAATAGTTACATTTTCTTTAGAGAATGAACAAGTTAATCCCAAATCACACAATTGAGCAACGGATAACAAATTAAAATTTAGATTCTCAACTAAGGATACATTAGAAATGGAAAGGTCATTTGATATTGCAATTTTACCTAAACCAAGTACCTTTCCTTTGCTATTGTCTCCAAAGGTGATTCTTTCATTGCTCCCGCTCTCAAAAGTTGTAAACATTTTCCGGTCTCCGGTCATGTGTTGAATGCATCCACTATCCAACACCCAATGCCTTCCACCGGTTTTGTAATTTACCTACAAAAGAAAATCAAGCCTTTTTAGGTACCCAAATTTGTTTGGGTCCTTGGAGGTTAGTAACCAAGGTTTTGGGCACCCAAATGGATTTATTTTTAGCACCCAAAATCGAGGTGCCAATAAAATGAGCAATTACATTTCCATTCTTAGATTTTTTAAGCATATAGCAAGAATCATATAAGCCAATGGAATGCATGTTATTTTTAGAACAATCATTTGGCATATGTCCTACATTCCGGCATTTAGTACAATACTTACCATTCTCTTTTACAAACCTTGGAGGTTTGTATGCCGGCTTCTTACCTTTCTTGGGAACATACCCAAGTCCTTCCTTGTTAAATGAGCATCTTTGGTTATTTAGCAATTTATCAAGGGTATCCTTTCCCTTGTAAGCTCTTTCTAGACTTTTGTTTAATTTAAGCACTTGTTCCTTTAAATTTTCATTTTCATTAGCAAGTACATGGTCAAGAGCAAGAGTTAAAGCATTTATGGAATCGACATTTGAAGAGCATGGCATAGCAAGGAGATCATCACAAGATGTAGATATGCTAGATTTTTGAATTTCTACACTAGGTATTTCATTTAAGATATCACATGATATACCAATGCTAGTACTAGATTTCTTTTGATTTTCTTGGAGAAGCAAATAATGAGCTTCCATTAGCTCCTCATAGGATTCTTGAAGAGACAAGTGCTCCCTCTTCAAGACCTTGAATTTTGATTTCTCTTTTCCAAGAAATTCATTCAACTCAACTAGCATATCCATTAAGTCATCATAAGAAGGCTCATCGTCGTCTACAATTTTTACCTTCTCTCCTTTTGCCATGAGGCATGTAGGAGTGGAGAATAGCAATGGAGCCTCTTTGATGGCGATGCCGACAAGTCCCTTCTTCTTGGGAGACTCATCCTCGCTTGGGTCGGAGTCGGAGTACTCCGCTTCGGAATCCCACTCACCAATGTGGGCTTCGTTCTTGCCGTCCTTGTGAAGCTTCTTGAAAAGCTTCTTCTTGCCTTTATAGCTCTTCTTCTTGGACGACTTCTCCTTGTTATCCTTCTTTGTGGGGCATTGTGATGCGATGTGCCCCTTTTCGTCGCATTCATAGCAACAGATGTTGCTATACTTTTTGTTGGAGGAGGATTGCCACTTCTTGCTTTTGTCATAACTTGCGCCTCGGTTTGAGCGTCTTCTCATGAACTTGTTCATCCTTCTCACAAGAAGGGCAAGCTCCTCTTCGGAGTCCTCTTCTTCATCTTCGGACTCCTCACTTGCCACAGCCTTTGCCTTGAAGGCGGTGATCTTCTTTCCCTTGGAGGTGGATTGCTCCAAAAGTTCCTTCTTGTCCTTGTATAACTCATTGGTGATTAGGTTACCCAAGAGTTGTGTTGGCGTCATCCTCGCCAACTTCGGTGAGTTGAGGAAGAGAGTCACCAACATCTCGTACTTCTCCGGTAAGGCCATAAACATCTTTCTCACAATATCAAGATCGGGAAGCTTAGTTCCAAGACCCTTGAGCTCATTTACGATGTTGTTTAACCTTGTGTACATCTTATTGATATCCTCATGGGGCAACATCATAAATGTCTCATATTTGATCCTTAGCCGATGCAATTTAGCCTCCTTGACCGTGGATGTCCCTACGTGTATTTCCGAGAGGGTAGTCCAAATAGTGTGAGATGTTTCAAGGTTACTCACTCTATTGAACTCATCCGCGTTCAAGGCTCCAAATAGAGCATTCATAGCTTGGGCGTCTAAATGAGCGTTACGCCCGTCTTGTTCCGTGGGTGATCCGGATCAAGAGCCATAACGTAACCCTCATTTACGACTTTCCAAATATGAGGACTCATGGCCTTTAAATAAATTGACATCCTAATTTTCCAATAAGAATAATTAGTGCCATCAAATAGTGGTGCCTTGCCTACCGCAATCCCCTCACTAGCCATCCTTTTCTCTCTAGACGGTTAAGTCTATAAATTAGAGACCAAGCTCTGATACCACTTGTAGGATCAAGGATACCGACTAGAGGGGGTGAATAGGAGGTTTTTAAACTTTTCTTGTTCACTTGATTAATTCTTCACAATTTAAATAGCAAGAATGTAGAGCAATTAATCCTATGCAATTCTAGTCAAGAATATAGCAATCCTAGCTCTAAGCAAACAAATGAACACAATCAATTAAGTAAACAAGAGCTAAGAAGGAATTGAACACAACCGATATTTTTACCGTGGTGATCGGAAACTTGCCGGTTTCCCCTAGTCCACGTTGAGGTTAGCCCGGACGAATCGGACTGGCTCTACAAATTGAGCCTAAACACCTCGATCACTCGTGGTAGCTCTTCCCCGCTCCGGGTAGGTGAGCTCCGACCTTCACAAATCATCGGGTCTTCTCACAAGCTTCTTGAGAAGATCACCGATCCAATCTCCGCCCAATCGTCCAAGTGCCGGCAAACACTAAGAATAATGAACCTCGGGCTTCACTTGAATGCAATTCTAGCGCCAAGTGGATCAACTAATGAAATTCTTGCACTAATTGCAAACCCACCTTAATTTAATGTTCAATGAGTGAAAGAGGGTGGAATGAATGCTCTAGGGCTCAAGAAATATGCAATGGGTCTCTAACCTTAGCCCTTGTGCAGTGGTGGGGGTATTTATAGCCTCCACCAATCAAAACTAGCCGTTTGACACAAATTCCTAAAAAATCCAGGATGAGCGGTACTACCGCCCCCATGGGCCGGTACTACCGCTACCAAATCTTCGCGGCAGAACGGCTATGTCAGAGCTCTGCAGTGACCGTTGGATTTGGCGGCGCGGTACTACCACCGTTGTACTTTGCGGTACTAGCGCTCTCCGGTAGTTCCGCAATGTCGACGCGGTATTACCGCTCTGGCCAAAATCCGAAAGGTCCCAAAATTTGGCGCTCTCTGGAAAAAATTGTCCGCTCTGAAACCGGATCTTCCGGACTACGGAAGTACCGCTCTGGATAGCAGAACTACCGCACAAAGCGGTAGTTCTGGCATGGAAATCGCCGGTACTTCCGCTCCAGGGAAATCCAGACTTCATCCGGAGGTGCTTTCTGGAAAAAAAGGTTCCACTCATCCTCCGGATCTTCCGGGATCCGGAAGTACCGTTCCATAGTGCGGTACTACCGCTCGGTGCGGTAGTTCCGACGTTCAAGTCGCCGGTACTTCCGTTCCCGCGAGAGTTCAGATGAAACAAGGGTGCTGTCTGGAAAAATTGATCCGCTCAAAAAGCGGATCTACCGCTCGCCGGTACTACCGCGTCTGGGCGCGGAACTACTGCTCTCCGGTAGTTCCGACGTTCAAAATAGCGGTACTACCGCTCGTCCAGACAGAGCACAATCTTTGTTTTAAATCGGATTTTTGATGAATGCAAGATTCTAATGCTGATCCAAATGGCATAAGAAATTTGTATTCAAGCTAGTTGCCAAGATCCCTCTTGATGGTACGATTATCTACCCTATAATCCGGTCTTTCACCTTTCACCTAAGACCGATAAAAATAAAAAAGGGATCCTATGCTAAGTATACCTTTGTCTTGAGCCAATTTGAGTCTTCATATATATCCTTTGGCTTGCATCTTATTGCTCATTTGTGGACTAACCCTTCGCATGCTCATAAAACACGTTAGTCCCATATTCACATAATTTCATTAATTTTCATTAAATACAAAGTTGAGGGGGAGGGCCGGCTCCGGCGAGGGAGAAGAGGAGAAGGGGGCGCGTCGGCCGATTGGGAGGAAGAAGAGGAGGCGCGGGAGTGGGAGTGAGGAGAAAGCGCTGGCTGTGGAAGGGGATTAGAGGAGGAGGGAGGTTGTCGGCGTGAAGAGAGGAGAAGAAGGGAGTGCGGCCGACCGACTAGAAAGAGGAAGAGGAAAAAGAGAAAAGAAAAGGAGAGAGAGAGGGAAGAGAGGAAAAGAAAGAAAGAAATGAAATAAAAGAGGAAGGAAAAAAACAAAAGAGGGGGGAGAAGAGGGGAGGCTGATCTACGGCCAGATCTGCCCGATCCGACTGAGAAAAAGGAAGGTTGTCCCGATCCGATCGCTCGGGGCCAGGGTAACGCCTCGAAAACTGTTCTCCCTGTTTATTTACCGCGTCGGGCATAAGTAGTATACCGATAATTAAAATCGATGCAAGTGACCATTTAATTATTGTTATTAACATACATGCCTGGTCGGTGCAATCAGTATTACCACAATTGATCTGGTCGATCTGTGGCAGAAGAGGGAGAGGGACATCATAATTTGAGGTTAAACAGTATAAATGATTAAGCATGTAGAAATTGATCAGCGAGTATAAATGATGAGATCGCTAAGTTTATAGACTGGTTAAACATCGGGTCAATGAGAGGTTGCCCGATGGGACAGGGTTGGATTATGTCGAATTGGATGTTAGAGCGATGTATTTACTCGTAATTGAATGTATTGTATGAGTGATGAATTGAGATGATTAATGCTTGTTCAGGTGGCGGTTCGAGTCTGGTGCCGTCCACGCACCGTCCGCCAGGTTAGCAGGCAAGTGCATGGTAGAACAGTAAATTGCGAGGAATGATATTCGTGTTTCCATACCATGATTTACAATATTTATGAGATGATGCCGGTAATTATGTGCTAATCATACTTTGATGAGTAACATTTATGATTAGACATTTACATTTGGAGCATATTGCATCATGCAATTGCATAAGAGCCAGGTCGGTGAGAAAGTCTTACGACTAGTCCGGAGTGCTCTTGAATAAGACCTACAGAGGTAGGCACTCCACGGGAGTGGAGGTTGTGACCTCGTATGAAAGAGGACGAGGCGAGTGGTCCATCGACGGGTGGGCACTCCGCTATACCGGTATACGCTACAGTTACAGAGCATACAGATGCATTGCATGATATTGCATTGCATTACAGTGACAGAAAGTGATACAGTTACAGACAGTTGTGATTTACAGTTTACAGTTACAGAGTTGAGTTACAGTTTACTGTTACAGAGTTGAGTTACAGTTTACAGTTACAGAGTTGAGTTACAGTTTACAGTTACAGAATTGGTTTATAGTTTACAGACATAGAATTGAATTACAATTTATAGACATAGAATTGATTTACAGTTTACAGTTTCAGATTTAATTTACAGTTTACAGTCACAGAGTGGATTTACAGTTTACAGTTCGTGAAATTGATTGAACTGCTAAAGTGATGTTACTGTTTTATCGTGTGCTTGCTGAGTCTTCGGACTCACCCTTGCTTTGTCGTTGTTTTTAGGTGAATGACGACGACATACATGGAATGGGGATAGTCCTTTTGGCACTGCACATATGAAATAACAGTTTAGCCGTACACTGAGTTTTTATGTTTAATATAATGTTAAGACTTGTGGCTTGCTGTTTGGTTTAGCTTGCTTGCGAGCCAGGATGACGGGTCTCCATGGTCGTGGAGCCACCGTTTCTGTTTATGTGAAATATGAAGTTAGTTGTTTTTGCAATTATCCTACTGTTAGTTGTGGTTTGATATCTGTGGGTAATTATATAAAAAGAACAGGGAAGGTGCTGCTAAAAGTTGAATTAGCAACACTTTGGAATCGGCAAGGGTGTGGTGGTAGCATCTTGGACCCTGTGGAGGGTCGGGGTGTTACAATAGCGGTCACTGGAGAGGATGGGTTCGTCTTATGTCACTGATTCTGGCGAAATCTAGCAACATTTTGGATTCTTTTACTATGGTCTCCTTGCAGTTTGGAGGAATGTTTATGGTGGTGATCGGTTCGGCTGAAAAGCTCGTGGCTTATGGCTGAAAACACTGTAGCTGACTGAAAAAGGGCCTGTTCTTTTCGGCTGTGGCTTATGGCTTATTTAGCATAATTAAATTTAAAAAAATTTAAAAATAAAAAAATATGTTAGCCCATTACGTATAATACAAACAAATACGGGAAAAAAGAACCGGCAAAAAAGCTCAACAAAAAGCCAAAAGTTCAGAAAAAGACGAAACTTATGAATAGTGAAAAATAAGCCAGAAGCCGAAGCCGAGTTGATCAGGACCACCCGATTATTGAAAAGAAAGACTGGGAGCATTCTCATCTTTTCCCAGAAAATTCTCGACTAAGATGATATATGATCATGAATAGTTTCTGGCACAGTCTATTGGCATAACAAGGGGAAAGAACGAATTCCAGACACTAATGTGAGGAAGATAAACACAGTAGCGATGCTTCGTGCTGCAGATGCTTATTAAATAGGTCCACAATAGTTGAAATACTAGTACGTAATTCATCTTGGGTAAGTAATGTTCTCCGATCCAAACGGCTTCAACTTGTGGCTTTTTTTGGCTTCCCGTTTATTTAAGCTGAAAGTCACTTGGAACACATCGACTTCAAATTTCGTCCGTTTTTGCTTTTTTTTTCCTTATTCCTTTATATTGTCCACGATGATATAACAATTTCTTTTTTATTTTCTTTCTTTTTTTCTCAAAAAAGCTAATAACCACTATAGTACAATTTCAGCTAAAATTCAAAAGCTACAGTTAGAAATCAAATCCTTAAGCCGTTTGGAGCGGCCCCTGTTGGTGTACAGAACAAGCTAGTAGCTAGCGGGCCTTGCTCTGTAGTTGTGCTGCGAGCCATCAGCGAAGAAAGGAAAAAATTCAGTTTGGGCATGCAAACCAAGCTGAACTGTCTAAACAAAGCTGAAAGCACTCATAATAGATCGGTGTTTTTGGTCATGTTATGCAGACAATCCCGTAAACACTCTCAACTCTGATTGGATCTCCAAATTGCTGAATGCTAGTCTGTCACAACCGTATGTGTGCTACCATGTGGTAAATATAATATCAATAGAAAAGCTTTTTGTAGTGTTGTGCACCAACATACTGATGCACTTGGAAGATCGAACTCTAAATGCATGCATGTGCACCTAGCTGAACAATGTGTCGACTTGCAATGTTGTACAGTTTGGTACGATCAAATCGCTTCAGCATATCAAGGGTTGATACGAAAACTAAAATGATCCTACGGGCAACTCTGATACAGTCAATTGTACTGGAAGAATCCTTTTGCACTGAATGCACATCAGCCTTGTGGTTGGTTGGTTATTGAATATACTAGCCTCATAGGCGCGGCGCCACGCCGCGTCAGCCACCGTGTGTACCGAAGTAAAAGAGGCGATAATCCGTGAGGAGTTTGGGAAAATTTTTTAAAAAAATGGAGGGCGCATGTGTATTTTCGGAAAAGTCAAAGGTCTTTTTCGTAAAAAACCGAGGGCCTGTACGTAATAAATGAGAAAGGCAAAGGTCTTTTTCGTAAAAAACTGAGGGCCTGTACGTAATAAACGAGGACCCGTACGTAATTTAGAAAACCGTGGGGCGCTATCCTGCAAAAATTTCGGTGGGAAAAAAACTTGCAGGGACCTTTTCGCGAGGAAAAAGGACCTTTACGTAATTTCCAGAAAACTGGAGGAAATAGCCTCTCCCGGCCGTACGAAGATTCTCCCGCCACGTGGCCGACGGAGCGCGCGCGCGGGCGGGAGCTGCCGACGTGGACGCGCTGGGGGGCCGGAACCCCCCCGCAAATGTAGTTGTTATAATGAGAAAGGCAAAGGTCTTTTTCGTAAAAAACTGAGGGCCTGTACGTAATAAACGAGGACCCGTACGTAATTTAGAAAACCGTGGGGCGCTATCCTGCAAAAATTTCGGTGGGAAAAAAACTTGCAGGGACCTTTTCGCGAGGAAAAAGGACCTTTACGTAATTTCCGAAAAACTGGAGGAAATAGCCTCTTCCGGCCGTACGAAGATTCTCCCGCCACGCGGCCGATGGAGCGCGCGGGCGGGAGCTGCCGACGTGGACGCGTTGGGGGGCTGGAACCCCCGCAAATGTAGTTGTTATAATATAGCATCATTTACACCCCACACCCCAACGAAGAGCAAATTAATCGGTTCGCAGGAAAAGGTGCGCCTATAAGAGTCGCAAAGCTCACAACTCTCAAGCCAAACATCACGATCGTACGTACTTTCGCCTTTACTGACTGTAAGTTGTGTGATCTACTGCACTGACACCAAGAGAAATGTTTGTTGTTTCTTTTTTTCCCCATTTCGGATATATTTAGGCTTGGAAGGCATCGGGAGTTTTCTGCATGCCGCATCAGTTCACCAATGTCTTGTTTAGATATTTTGGTTCAGCAACCAGTAGCTCAACTGCTGAAGCTTGTGATGCGAATTCGGTTCATGCCGAGTGCCGAGTACACAGTGAGAAGCTAGCTAGCAGGTATTTGGACTCCTTGCAATTTGGAGGAATGTTTATATCTTGTTGACCAGATTATTGAAAAGAAAGGCTCAGAGCATTCTCATCTTTTCTCAGAAAATTCTTGACTATGATGATATATGATCATGAATGGTTTCTGGCACTATGTATTATTGGCAGAAGAAGGGGAAAGAATAAATTCCATACACTAAGGTGAGTAAGATAATCAGTTAATCACAGGAGCGATGCTTTGTGCTGTTGAAATACTAGTACGTAATTCATCTTGTGCAAGTAATGTTCTCTGGTATAATCAAGCAGCAGGACTTTAATAAAGTGATTCTAAAATTTCTAACAAGTTGGTGGTGTACAGAACAAGCTACTAGCTAGCGCGCCTTACTGTTAGTTAATGGGCTAACATATTATTTATATTTTAAAATTTTCTTTTTCTGAACTTTTGGCTTTTTGTTGAGCTTTTTTGCCGGTTCTTTTTTTTCCGTATTTGTTTGTATTATACGTAATGGGCTGACATATTTTTTATATTTTTAAATTTTTTTAAATTTAATTATGCTAAATAAGTCTCTGTCAGATACAGTGCTTTTTTCAGCCAGTTACAGTGTTTTCAGCCATAAGCCATGAGCTTTTCAGCCGAACCGATCACCACCAGTACTACGAGCCATGAGCTATCAGCGAAGAAAAGAAAAGATCAGTTTGGTCATGCAAACCAAGCTGAACTGTCTAAACAAAGATGAAAGCACTCATATTGGGTGGTTCTTTTTGGTTGTGGACGATGGCTTATAGCTGTGGTCAATGGTTTCTGGTTTTAGCGTGAGCGCTTATGCAAACGTACCGAATGCCGATAAACCATTTCAAAAAGGTTGTTCCGATAAGCTGCTTCGAAAAAGCGACGAAAAAGCTATCTTGTTTGTTTGTTTGGTGTTTTTTATCATATTATGCAGACAATCCCTAAACACTCTCAACTCTGAATGGATCTCCAAATTGCTGAATGCTAGTCTGTCACAACCGTAATGTTGTGGTGTTGTGCAACAACATACTAATGCACTTGGGAGATAGAACTCTAAATGCGTGCATGTGCACCTAGCCGAACAATCGTGTCGATTTGCAATGTTGTACAGTTTGGTACGATCAAATCTCTTCAGCATATCAAGGGTTGATGCACTGATATAGTCAATTGTACTGGAAGAGATCTTATGCACTGAATAGCCAAGTGAATCGGTTCGCAGGATAATGTGTTCCTATAAGAAGTTTTGGCTTTTGTGGCCCCTTGTAGCACCTGTATAATTTTTTTTTCAGAAAATTGAGGTTTTAGGTCCAAATTTTTTAGATCTGAGCCCTAAATTTTTGAGATAATTTCATAACATACAATTTTTTGGAAAAATTACACAACTAAGTACACTATGTAAAGATCCTTCAAAATAAATTTTGTAATGTTCGGACCTCATTTGTTATATTAAAAAATCCCTACAAATAGTACACTTAAAAAATTTTAGAAAAATTCACAAAGGTTAAATTTACAAAAAAAAAATTACTTAAGCAAGTATGCTGTGTTAGAAGGCTTCGCAAAAAAATTATAATTTTTCAAGCTCATTTGCTATATTTGTAAATTCCTACAAAAATATACATAAATGAATTTTCTTAAAAAAATTATACAGGTGCTACAGTGCACCTCGTTCCCAGGGAGAGCACGGTTCTCCTTGTGCGGCCAGGGGTAGCCTGACTACACCACCTCCCCCTCGCGCGCTCCCCGGCCACGTCAGAGGATCAAGGGGTTGTTTAGTTGCTAGCCACATTTTGCCAACAAAAATTACCACACTTGTTTAAGTTGAGGTGCTCAAATTCTTTGCCACACCTTAGCAAGCCTAAGGGAATCTTGCCAAACTTTTTTGAGTCATTGACGCGTGGGACCTAGTTTGCTGGGAGGGAATTTTGCCACAACTGTGGCTGCAACCAAATAGCTCCCAAAGTTGGTCAAACTTGCCTAACTTTAGGCGTGGTAAACTGTGGCTGGCAACCAAACACCCCCCAAATCTGGAATTCCACGTGTGAAGGGGCTAAATCAGGAATTTCGGTGGCACAAGGGGCCACAAATGACATGTGTTCTGCCTATAAGAGAGCAGCAGAGCTCACAACTCTCAAGCCAAACATCACGATCGTACATACTTTCCCCTTACACGATAGGTTGTGTGATCTGCTGCACATACACCAAGAGAGATTCCCTTCTTTGAAAATACAAATGTTTGTTGTTCCTTTTTTTCCTATTTCGGATGTACTTAGGCCTCGGAGGCATCGGGAGTTTTTGACGTGCCGCACAAATGCACCTATGTCTTGTTTAGATATTTTGGTTCAGCAAAGAGTGACTCAATCGCTAAAGCTTGTGCTGTGAATACGGTTCATGCACGGTATGCGGGTTCTCTATAACCCTGCTTCATCGCAGGACCGGGCTACCTAGCTGTCGGTCAATTTTCAGTGTCAATCTTCAGGTGTGCCTAATCCTATTTAAGCATGTACATCTTTTAGCATGTAAAATAGGTGCTAAGATGGAAACATCAGATCTCTCTCTCCATAATACCATTGTTGACTACTTTTACTTCAATTCTTAACACCACCTATAGTTATAGGTGCTAAAAGTTTAACTTTTTCTGATATAGTACTAGCTGCTAAGATTTACTTCGGTGCTATGAAATCTAGATTTAACATCTACTCCCCAATCTCTTATCATTGGTGCTCTTACGATCGGAGTAATTTAATTAGTTGGCAAGAAGATGAGCTATATATACAAAAAAACTCATGCATGTTTGCCGGTGATAATGTCCCTGGTGCGACAATATAGAGAGAAGTAGGAGAATCAACATGCTCTAGTTGTCATGCATGGCACAGTGTGTGCGGACATGCATGTAGAGGACTCGAAAAGTTTTTTTAGTGGAAATGGATAGCAACAGGGAAGTACGTATGGCTCCATGCTTGGACAGTTGGGACTCATCCAGCTTGCGAATACACCCTTCAGAAACAAACATGCGAATACGTGCATACATGTGGGGGCTAGCTATTACTCGGGAGTGTTCATCTGAGAATATACTTGGCTTTGAAGCAACTGAAAGTGAATTCGTGATTTGTAAGTGTACAGTCGTGTCAACGATCGTGTGAAGCTGATCGGAGCCGTCGAGCCCAACGGTAGCCGCGTCAGCCGGTGCGCCGTCGGAGGCGAGCACGAGGGGATGGCCAGGACATGACACGATCGAGGAGGCGAGCGTGGGCACCGGTCAGGAGGCGGCGCTGAGGGCGAGGGCGACGTTTCGGTTGGGCTGAAAAACTATAACTTATCACTAAAAGTGCACTGTAGCGGTTGAAATTTTAGTGTATCTGAAGATAGGTTATTTGACGTAATTAAATTTTAAAAAATTTAAAAATAGAAAAAATATGCTAGCTCATCACGGACAACGCAAACGAATATGGAAAAAAGAACCAGGAAAAAACTCAAAAACCAAAAAAGAGATGAAATTTATGAATAGTAAAAAATAAATCAGAAATTAAAAGCTAAAATTGAAATGAGCGGGACCTAATCCACGAGTTTGAGTGCATCAGCAGTATTGTTGCGAAGAGACGGTCAGTGCACGGTCGTAATTAATCCACAAGCGTAATACAATTTTGTGATCGTCCAATTAATTGTCAAGTACATACATCGCCGGTTTCTAGATAACACGTACGTGTGTAATGGACCTGATCAACTCGGCTTCGGCTTCTGGCTTATTTTTCATTATTCATAAGTTTCGTCTTTTTCTGAACTTTTGGCTTTTTGTTGAGCTTTTTTGCCGGTTCTTTTTTTCCTGTATTTGTTTGTATTATACGTAATGGGCTAACATATTTTTATATTTTTAAATTTTTTTAAATTTAATTATGCTAAATAAGCCTCTGTCAGTTACAGTATTTTTTCAGCCAGCTACAGTGTTTTCAGCCATAAGCCATGAGCTTTTCAGCCGAACCGATCACCACCCAAATTGCTTCAGCAAACCGAGTTACGATATGGATTTTAAGAACATGCACAATGATGTATAAATAATTCTTGTCACATAAGATACAAAATAATGTGAGGAGAAAGAGAGAGTATAGAGAATTGTACCATCTCTCATACAACCCTCGATTGAAATACGAGAAACAAGACGCACTGTGTCATAAAAAAGTTATCTATAGAAATATATATATATAAAATAATCTATTGTAGGAGATATATATAATCTATTGTAGGAGATATATATCTTTACTGTCAATTATAGATGATATAAAGAGTATTATAGATATAGCAATTATCTATACTATTGTATATATATCCTAATAGCTTGTTTGTTTGATCATATGTGACATAATCAATTGCACTTGACGAAATCTTACGAATTAATTTCAATTGCACTCTTGCAGGTTGTTCGTGCTAGCTCACAAGAAATAAGAAACGTATGATACATCCATGTGCAGAGTCGAGTTAATGGAAAAGGACGTGCCTATAAGAGAGCTCTCCAGACTCATAAAACCACAGTTCTCCCTTACCCTTCTAGAAGAAAACCATACTGAATGCACTTGCAGCCTTGTGGTTGGTTGGTTTTTGCATAGCATGGTACCAATATACCCCTGTGAAGAGCAAGTTAATAACTAACCGTGGAAAGATTGCGCCTATAAGAGAATTTGAAACCTCACAACTCTAAAGCCACGCATAGCACACGAGTCCCCCTTACCTACTACGAGTTGTATGAAGTTCTCTTCAGATTGATCTAACGTAAACCAAGCAAAATCCCCCTTGAAAAGAGAAATACTTCTTGTTCAATTTACCCATGTTGAATGCACATAGGATTGTGAGGCGTCGGGAGTGCTTGACATGCTAAGTCGATCCCTTGATGTCTTGTTTAGATACTTTGGTGCAGCACTCAGCGACAAAATTTTCTAATCATGTGATGTGAATTCAGTGCAGAATTGACTGACAGGTTGAAAAGATTGCTACTGCTCACAGATCATGCAAATAAATTGAAAATGACAATACTTCCAGGTGCAAATGTTCTGCTTCACCGTGCGTAGCTATGCACAGACTACTTAAAATTGGAGTAATTAGGTTACACAGAAGTATTTGTTTTTGCACACATGTGCTTGCTTCCTGTTACTCTCCAAGATGATGAGCTATATGACAAAGGTTAGTTGTGCATTTGTGTTTACTGGGTATCATGCGCTTCTCTATAGATCTCGTGATAAGATTGGATGTGTGGACACCGGACACTTTGACATGCATGTTGAAAACTTGAAAGCTTTGCTTAGTTTTTTTAGAGGAGAAAGATTTGCTTAGTGGAAAATGGAAATGGACGCAGGCCAAGCAATGGGGTAGGTGTACATGAGCCGATTGTCCTAGGCACTAGTAGAGGTGGGAGTCTGACCGGGCCATTTCGTGCCAACCCAAGACCTAGCCAGTAGGGCATAGTCCAAGCACGGTCCAGGAATACCACTTGGCTAGTTGTGTTTGCACGTCACAGATGAGTGCTGGGCTGGGCCTGAAAAGTCGGCTCGACGAGCGGCTTGGCCCGGCCCATGTGTAGCATACTGTGCTCAGGACGGCTCAGCACAGAGGGTACGACCGGCACGGCGACGGCTACCACGCCTCCCATGTGGCCGTCTGCCTTGATCTCACCGCCTTGCCTCCCATGTGGCCGTTCACCTCGGCCTTGCCGCCTCACCTCCCGCGTAGCCGTCCACCTCAGCGCCTCACCTCCTTTGTGGCACGGTTGCCTCAAGTTGCCGTATCGAGGGGAAGGAGTTGGGGTGGCAGCTGCTGGTGGATGGGGGTGGGAATGAGTTAGGGTTTTGGAGTTATGATGTATATAAGAGATGAGAAGAAAGATGAGGATAATTGGATCTTTATTCAATGGCTAAAAAAAGTGACGGAAACTTTCTAAAATTTCAGTGAACCGAACAATACACAACCTTTTTTGTTATGAGCTAGAATTTAAAGATCATTATCTAATTTATAATTTCTTTCCTTGTCCATTAGTTTTATAGTAACATTTCGAGGCGCGATCGCAACTGCACCGCAAATGCACGCATAGCTCTCACAGTCATGTGGGTCTGAGAACCACGCGGGTAAAACACTTGTAGGCTTGACCGATCTTCCACCGTCCATATGGGATCCAGCGGCTAAAGAAGGGTGGTTCATGTGGACGACTGATAGTGGAGTGGACAGAGAGGGGATGATGTATTTGAAAGTTCGTAGATCGAATGGTTGATAGATGATAAGGGAGTTGATCCATTGGTTAGAAGCTATCAACCAAACAATGTATCGACGAAAACTCGTTTTAATTTTTCTGACAAAATAAAAGTTGAAGAGGATCATCTAATCTAGACTATATCCAACAATTAGACTCACCAACCGCACTTTGCCCTCAACAATTGCTCACGTCCTCATGTCCGGTATACAACAAACTATGGCTCCTAGCAACCTGTCACAATCCATACAAGTGCTCATGCAATTGTTTTCGGTTTGTCTTGAATTCCTGATCAAGCCTCTGCCATAATAACAAAAGGTTTTTTCCAAGTAATTCACACAAAGTTTAGAGATGGAATGGCATGTGACAATAGCATGGAATTTTAACTGGGTTTTTAATGATATGGGCACGAAACGAATGAAGATGGCGGCCATCACCACCATCGTTGCCGCTGCCTACGCCGTCTATAATTACTTAGGGCTGGACTAGGGCCAGCATGACACGGCACCAGCTTGTTGGGCTTTGGGCTGTGCCTAGGCCTGACTGAAGGCGAGGCGGATTGGCACGGCACAACATGACGGTGTGGCCGGGCCGAGATGTCATGGCACGATGCGGCCCAAAGCACAGTTGATTAGTGCCATGGCTGCACGGTCCGGTCCAATTTTCACCTCTAGCCACTAGGCTACGTACGTACCATCATTTTTATCAATTTAATGTTTAGGCTAATCTTTTTTACAGCTCCAGAGTGGATGCTTATATGTTTCATCGACTACGCATGAAAATTTGATAGGACCGGTTGTACTGGAAAAAAAATCTTACGGACTTAATGAATGCACTTGCACTGTTGGTGCAGGTTGCTGGTCCTTACAATCGGATGGTACAACTGTGGAGAGAACCAAGTAAATTAGCTCCTGCCAGACAAGTCTCGAGACACATCGCACTAGAACTCCTACTTACCCACTCAAAAGTTGTATGGAGTTTTCCTCAAAAAAAAGTTGTATGGGGTGATCCACTGCAGTTGCAACAAGCAAAATTTCCCTTTGAGAAGAACATCTGCCGTTCCATTTGTCCGTGTCAGATATACGTAGGCTTGTGAGCCATCGGGAGTGCTCGACATGCTGGGCGCGTAGATGCTCCAAGTGCTGTATAGATTTCTTGGTGCAGGATGAACCGCTGTACACGTTGAAGCTCGCGACGTGAGTTAAGTCAGCGCCGGCAGGTCCGTGCGATCGAGAAGGCTGCCACTGCCAGCGCGCAGGGACGGCGCGCAGACAAGGTGAAGTTCTTATTCTCACAGTCAGCGCTGAAAGTGTCGTTGTTTTTAGGTGCGTCGTCTAATATGTACTACTTTTGTTTAGGGCAATTTGTATTTGCATATATGATTTCTCTGTCACACACCAAGATGAAGTTGTACAACAAAGGTTGTATGTGCATGTGTTTTGCTAGTGGTCAAGCCTAACTATGCAATTGTTGAACAGTAAAGGCTTTCTCATCTCTAAAAGCTAGTTTCTGAAGTGATGGACTCATACACATTTAAGTTAAGCCTTTTGTCCTTTCACAACCAATATGTGATTATTCTAACAATCTTCCATTCACTACACCAGGAAGGAGCTATAGTAACACATCTATGTGCTACTACATGTCAATAAAGGTGTTACTAGTCCTTGCAGTAACACAATTTTTAAGTGTTCTTATAGCCCATGTTACTAACTAGGTTTGAAGTAACACGTGATAAGTGCTACTACATGTCTGAAAACATGTTACTACCTTGTAACACATATCTTATCTATAAGAACATATATTATGTGCTACAACAAACTACCCTGGTAACACAAATATGTGCTACAACAAGCTACCCCAGCAACACATTTTTGGAGCAATAGTAACACCATTGTAATATGTGTAGCAACACACTTTCTTACACCAAAACATTTTGTGGAAACTTATTTTAATACATATAAATATATATACACAGAGATCTAGAGAGAGGAAAAAGTAATGATTTTTTTCGAAATGACAATTAATTAATTGCAGAATTATTTTCTTTCACAAGAATCACATATTGCACAAAATTATAACCATCACCAACATTGCATTCCATTGGGAAATATATAAAATATGGTTCACATAATTTTATAACATACATGACAATCCATTTGAGAAAACAAGTCTTGGGAATAACAACACAAACTTTTCATCCTAGAATGACATAATGATATCTATCTATTCTTCTCAAAATCTTTGCCCGATGATCTATCCATGAGGTGAAACAAGTATGAGATTTCAACCATTAATCTTCCGAACCTGCATGTGGCAAACATTACTGAGCTTTAAGTATACATGAAAAAGTATATATGTAGTATTATATGGACCAAGGTTGAAATATCATACACATATTGAAGGCCAAGCAATCGGCATATTGAAAAAGTAAATCTAGATCATCATACATCTGCATAGAAGAGAAGAAGAGTCAAATTATAGCAATCTGTGATAAAAAGCAGCAACTCAAGACTAACATTTACCACAAGGACTTGATTAATTGGTATCTTGAAATATGAAACTAGCTGCCCAACCTGTATAAACTCGAGTGTCAAAAAAAGGTAAAGAAAAAGGAACAATTAGTACTCAAGGTTGTTTTGGGATTATTATATTTACAGACTCACCGCTTGCATTCATAAAAGTTTGCGGCTTGGCAAGCATGATAGGGACATCACCAATAAGACCTGAATAATGACAAAGCAGGTTTTCTTATGAATGTTTGGTAGTACCTACAGTCAAGAAACCCCACAAAGATTGTTGTGAGACAATTCTTGAAAGTTGCAATACATTAGATTGCAAAAGTAAGTGCGCAAGACTCTTGCGGAAGCAAGTTTAGCTCTGGCAAGTATTAAATCAAGAATCCAGATAGCTTCCCAGCCTTCAACACAAAATGTACCAGCTGCAAAGAAACGTACTTGGTATGAATATTACCTTTTTCCAACCATTGCCTTGAACTGCATACTGCTGACAGATATACCCTCAGCTTCTGCTATAACATCGATCATCTCGAATCCAACCTGTAAATAATCAGATATGTCATATAAGAGATATAGCACATTGGAGCACTGACAAACAGAACCAATTGTGCAAGACTGAAGTTATGTGTAATTCAATTCCACATAAATGAGTCTGAAACTATAGCAATGTTAAGCTAAATAAAAAGGTAATATAAACTTTTACAGTAGAATGATTGTGCATAAAATAAACATATGACAACTAAATTAAAATGTTCCTTTCAAATTCTTCATCCAACAACTGCCCATTGGCGACCATACAGAACATTGAAACCAATTATGGCATTACTGAGAACCACCATGCTTACACAATGCGTCCACCCAATACAATGACAAAAATCTTCCATCCACCGACTAAATTTAAAGCAGGTTTACCCTCACAGACCTGCTCCAGCCTGCTTCTACAGTCTAGCACATAGTATCAGTTGTCGATAACTCTGTGGTTCTGTCTTCACCAGTCAAAGCGCGCAACTTTTTGGCGTAAAACTCAAAACATTTGTCAATCTGACTGACTAGGACAAACCCACCGTGCAAAGCGATAGCTTTTACGTTGAACAGGGAAAGTCAGGCAGCTTACGTTGTGGCGAGTCCCCTGGTACACCTTGCCGGGGTTCCCGAGCCCGATGAACAGCCACGGCTTCTGCGCGCCGCCGTCGCCCGCGGCCGTGGCTGATGAGGAGGCGGCCCGGCAAGCGGAGGCGGAGGTGGAGGCCGGCACGCATCTAGGCAAGCAGGCGGTACTCCTTCTCCTTCCCGGAGTCCCCATCAACCTCCGCAGGCTCCTCCTCCATCAGCCGACCGGGAAGAGGATGTGGGAGGCGGCCAGATCTGGATCTGGAGGTGGGGCAGGGTGGCGGCAGCCGGCGGGGAGGAGGATGTGGGAGGTGGGCGGCCGCGAGGAGGACGGGGGGCGGGGGGCGACTGCGAGGAGGATGGGGGCGGTGGGGTGGCCGAGCGGCAGCCGGCGGGGAGGAGGATGTGGGAGGCGGCTGACCGAGAGGAGGACGGGCGGTGGTAGGCGGCCGCGAGGAGTGGTGGGATCTGGAGGTGGGGCGGCCGGGCGGGGTGGCGGCAGTCGGCGGGGAAGAGGACGTGGGACGGTGGAGGCAGTCGGCCGGGAGGAGTGGTGGGATCTGGTGTGTTGGCGTCTCGGCGAGGAGGAGAGGCGGCGGCTGGGACTGGGGTCTGGAGGTTTCGGTGGATTGGACTTTGGGACTGTGTCGACCGAGATTTGGAGGCCGCGTGGTGGACTGAGTACTGGACCGACTGGTGGAAAGTTGAACTGAGAGATTTATGGCGCATGGAAAGTTGAACTGAGAGATTTGCCTGAAAATATTGGAGGGAAGATTTTACATTAGCGGGAAGTATGTGGAGGGAGATTTGTATGTGAAAAATTTCAGGCCATGCATAAAACAACATTATTTTTAAATAATTTTTATATTTGATCGCTCCATGGAAAAAATATAAGGCTTTTTTAAAGTATATTTAGCAAAAATAGAGCGTACATATTTTCCAAAACTCTAATGCTTTTTAAATGATTTTAATATTTGATCGCTCCGTGGGAAAAAATATAATTACCGACTCGGCTCTAGATTTTCACTTGTTTTAATTCGATTGTTCATTATACACTTAGTCACATCACTTTAAATTGTAATTAAATTTAGGAAACTATATTTTTGAAGATACCTGCTTATCATTACGTTATCAAATTTCCTGCAGCAAGTTGTTACAAGATGTACGAACAAAATTTTATTCATGTTGTAGACCCAGGTTTTCTTATTAGGGTTCGGCATGCAAGTAGATGAGGATTTATTTAGTAGAAAACAGCATGACTTCCCCTCTAATGTTTTCATCGCAGTATACCCATTAGGCAAATAAAGTCCAAGAAATATAGAGATGCAAAAAGAATCACTCCTACACTACTCTGGGACTACGTGCCTAGCGACGCTTGAGAACTGGCTCTCGAGACCGCCCAAATCTTTTGCGTTTGGGACCACGCTCAGGGCTCATCCCTGAGTACGCTCAGGACTTCGTTCCTGAGTACGCCCGAAACTTACGCGTTCGGAAGCGCCACGGACCACTCGTCTGGGAAATCTCATATGCAGAAGTGAGAAAAGTAAATTCTTAAATATCTGCAGCTAACTTCCTTAATTTTAACAAGTCTACTAGTGCAAAGTTGTTATACTGCACATTGATGAGTATTCCTAAATCTAGCACATTTTAATCTTTCACATTTTCAAATCTTTCCTATTTTCCCTTTATTTTTATCTCTTCTTCTTTTTCTTCTTTCCTTCTTTTCTTTTCTTTCTCTTTCTCTCCAACCGATTCCTTTTTTTCTCTGGCTTCGGCCGACACCTTGGCTCCTCCTCTCTTCTTTTCCCCCACCGCCGCCTCGGCTCCTCCGCCTCCTTCCTTCTTCTCGGCTGCTTTCTCCCTCTGTGCTCCGGATCCCGTCCGGCTCGGCGCTCCTCCGCCGCTCCTCCGCACCGCACCGCGCCGCCATGGGTCTTCCACCGCGCTGCACGGGTTGCGCACGGCGTAGTGCCGCCGGATCCGTGGCCTATGGCCCGGATCTGGCGCCTCGGCTCTCTAATTGACATGCGTCATATTTGCATATATTTACATGCCATTTTACCCTCTTGTTTTTCGCATTTCGGGACCAATTATCATCATTTACACGCTTTTCTATATTTAATTGCTCAATTTGGATCATTTTACATTTTTTGTGCTTTTCCGCAGGTCGGCGCGAGTAAGGCGCATAAATGACAAAGTTGACATTTTGGGACTGCTCCATACAGATGTACGCGTCGACACGAACGTGTAGGATCTTTCCGCGATGAAAACGGAGCTCCAGAGGGTCAGAACAGAAGAAATCTCATTGGGAAAGGATTGTATTGCAAATTCCGGACACTAGGAGGACTAAACTGCAAATTGCCGAAATCCCCCATTCGGCCAAAAACCCTAGCCGCCGCCTGTGGAGAGCCCGAGCCCGGCACTTCCTCTTCTTCCTTCCTCCCTTTTGCTTCCTCTTTCCCCTCGGTTCATCTCCATCTCCGGCTGCCGGCGAGGTCGGGCCAACACGTCGGCGCGCCACCGGCACCACCGCCCTCTACTCCCTGCTCACCATCCACCTCCTACTGCGCTTCTCCACCCGTGCGCCGCCAACCCAAGCTCCCTCCTTTGCAGCTCTCCTCCGCCGCAGCCACCGCCTCTCTTCTCCACCGCTTCTCCATCTATTCAACCTCCGACCACTACCTTCTCCCCCTTCTACTCTCCTTCCCCAGCGCCATCAACCTCCACCGCGCCTCCTCTCGCCGCTCCGCGCCGCCACCACTCCTCCCTTCCCATTCTCATCTCCGGCTGTTTCCCTTCTCCACCCCTGTCAGACCCAGATTTTTCAATCTGAATCTTACTGTGTTTTACTGCACTAATCCCTGGATCAGTAGTTAGTGCACACAGGTACATTGCTGAATCATTTCATACATCGCATAATCAACCATTATATTACATAATCTGAAATACACCACGTCGGGTGATAGAGTTTACAAAAGGGGCCGATTAAGCCAAATGTATTTATTACAATCACGCACAGCGGAAATACAGCAAAAGCAAACCCAAATCCACAGGCAAGCGACTGGAAGGTACTGTGTGCATTATATGTCACCAGCTAACTAGTAACATACGTGCACACAACGCCGGATGTCCACTTGTCCATGTCTAATCAACGAAGCCTACGCCTTAGTTTCCTTCGTCGTTCTTCTCCTCCATAGCGGGAGCTTCCTCGTAGGCGTAGTGGTCTTGCGCTCCTGTTTCTGGATTTTTGCCGCAAAGCGAGCGTGAGCACTCCGACCCCGTGCTCCGCGAGCCAACACACAGAATGCAGTATATAACATGTATGGCTAATCAAAGGATGGCTCAGGTTTATTTTATTTTTTTGCGAAGAGTGCTTTTGAATATAATTATATAAAAATTCCCTAAGACCTAGCATTTTGAACACACGTATATGTTGAATGCAGTAATAATAGTGATCCAGATTCCATCCACCATTACATGGCATCTGCACCATATAGCAATTTCTTCAGCGTTATAGCCGCTTAACTTACCACTGGGACGACACCCAGGAAAATTCCAAACTAGGGCCTTACACTGCCCTTTCACTTTTCCAACCCATCATAAAGCATTTTGAAATAGAACTATATCTGGTTAAGTTCCCATGTCTGCCCTTGACCGTGGGCACGGCTATTCGAATAGTTTTGACTCTGCAGAGTTTGTACACTTTCACCACAAGAGACAATCAACTCGTTGCCCCACACGATGCCTTAGACGTGTGGTTGAGCAGACCATCACAGTGACTTTTCAAAGTATCTAGGTTCTTTTCTCATCTCACATTTATGGGAGACTGCCCACTTGCGGTGGGTCCCATCTGTGCGCGGGATGTTTCCCCCAGCCACTACGCAGCCGGCTTCTTCCTCTCCGCAACGTAGGACAGCTGGGAAACTTCACCCTCCACTGGTGTCCCTTCAGGCCCCCTTGCCATAGCGTAACCCCTTCAACCCCCTACCAGTGAGATGATTCCAGAACTTCGAAAATTTTACTTAGCCAAGTCGTAATTTACAGACTTGTGGTTGCACTGTTTTACAAAGGAGATCATGACAAGATTCAGTCCTTAGTGGCATCTGGGCGGTCTACCACTAACCCACTTTTAAACCATCATTAACTCACTTTTGTGCTTCCAATGCACCACACATACACACCCTCGAACCAATCCGCCCAGACATTAAAGCAAGTTGGGAATTTTGGGGGCATAAAAGAATCATATCGAAATATGCCAGTCATTCCCACTATGACTGCCCAAACCAGTTCTCATGATTCAACATGTTGATGACGTTTTGGGGCATTTTCAGCGCCCCATGTATATCAATGCAGTACTAAGCGTAGCATATTATTAGGGACTTATTTTCGAAATGTTACTGTTAAAATTTTACTAGGGCGACAAGGTTCATTCATTCAAATATTTCAACAGAGGGTGTAATATTATTCAAGGTAAACAGTGGCATATAACTAGAATATTAAATTTAGCATGTCTTTGCATATAAATAACAACATGCAATTTGTTAATTTAAAACAAAGTAATTTGCAGAAATGTAGGTTCAACATGATCAAAGTATTGACTCGCCTTCGTCACAGTGGTCGGGTGCTTGATGGTCCGGGGCTTCTAGTGCTGCGGCCTCGATCTCTTCCTCTTGAGCTTCGTATGCTATTTAATCGTGCGAAATACCCAAATAAAAGAAAAGCAATCCATCACTCAAAAGATCACCAGAAATTCAAATGAACTTTAAAAATTATTATTTCAGTTCCATTGGATAGATCTTGATTTTATATGAATTTAGAAATTTGTCCCATTCAATTCGGAGTTAAAATGAATAAGTTATGATTATTTGAAGTTCTCAGTTCAGTAAATTCCAAAAATTATTAAATTTCTGACAGTGGGTCCCACATGTCAGTTTCTTTTTATTTTAATTTATTCTCTTGCTGTGTCACTGACGAGTGGGTCCAGGTACTGTTCATGGGGTCCATCTGTCAGCAGGGGCTTAGTGCAGACGTGTCACTGACCCGTGGGGCCCAGGGGTCAGCGGCTGCTTCAGCTATATAGACCGACAAGCGGGGCCCACCTGTCAGCGACGCAAATTAAAAGAAATCGCTCGACCGCAGGCGCGGAGCCGGGGGCTCGAACGCGCGCCGCGGGAGCGAGGGGGAGAAGAGAAGCGCTGCGGTAACCAAGTGGGCGGGGAGGCTTTGCCTACCCCATAAGGGTGGCTTACCCTTTTGAGGTAGCTCCGGGAGGCGGTCGGGCAGAGGAAGAAGAAGGCGACGGCGCCGGCGGCGAGTGGGGGTCGGAGAGGTTAGGGAGTTGCGTGGAATACAGTCTCCGTGTACTGGTGGATCTCCTGGTGCAGTCGGCGGGGAAGGAGGGGTACGGTGGCGGGCCGGCGGCGTGCGACGGCGGTGGTTCGGGGAGGAGCCTCGGTGACGGCGAGGTGGAGTCCACGGGGGCACGGGGAAAGGCGGGGGATAGCTTCACCTTGCTCCCGCGAAGCTCCAGGAGCTTGGGTTGGCTTCGGGGACGGCCGGAATCGGCGGGGAGGGTGGCGCCGGAGCTCGGGAAGAAGGAGAGGACCGGCGGCGATTAGAGGGCTCTCGGCTCGATTGCTTACGGGGAATGGTAGAGGAGAGTAGTGCGGCGCGATTGGGGCTCCCAGGCGCGGCTTTTATAGCCGGAAGAGGCGCGCACGGCGAGCTCGACATCTGGCTCCGCCCTGCTCACGCCAGCGAGGGGGAATGGACGAGATCTCGCCGGGATTTTGTAGGAGAGAGAGAGCGGGAGAGGTGAGTCCCCCCTCCTGTAGCTGGTTTTTAAATTTTTCCCGCGAGGTGAGGGATTCGCTGCGCAGAGGAGTGAGCGCGAGAGAGAGGAGCGGCGCTGGCGCGTGGAGAAGAAGAGGGAGGAGGAAGAAGCGAGCAGGCGGGCGGGGCCACTGGCCAGAGGAAGAGGCGCCGGGCCCGCGGACAGGGAGAAGCGCGAGGGGAGGCGGCCCACTGTGCAGGCGCGGTCGGGACAACGCCGTGCGGCCACGCGGCAGCGGGAGGAGAGGCGCGACCGGGGGCGCGGGCCCGCGTGGCAGAGGCGGGGCGCGCAAGCGGCCTGGGCCGTGGATGGGCGCGGGCGGCAAGGTGTCGCGCATCGGGGCCATCCAGGTGGCGGCCCGAGAGGGTTTTCTTCTTTTTATTTTTATGGATTTTTAGAAATGCCCAGATAATTGAATAATCCTCAGAAAAATATGAAATTAGTTCCAAAAATTTCAGAAAAACTCACAGAAGCTCATGAGAACCTTCTGGACTTAGCAAAATATTCCCAGCTATTGTTGGTATTTAATTTATTTATTTCTCTGCTATTCATAGTTGTATGCATATATATATACACATGAATTTGTATTTCTTAACATTTTTATTTTGCTTATTAGTTTTACTTTCTAATTCTTTTTGGATCATCTTTTCAGATTCTTTATTCAATGTTCAGGCTGTGTCATTTTATGTGCTGATTTCTTCCCTCTTTTTATTTTTAAAATTCCTTTATAAATTCAAAAAGCCAATAAACTCCAATTCAAATAAAAATAAAATAATCCAAAAACTCCATAATTTATTATTTATATTTCCCAGGATGTTACAACCCCGCTCCTCTCCGGCCGCCGCCTTGCTCTCTCCTCCCTTCTCATCTTTCTCCGCCGCCTCTCTCTTTGCCCCCACCTCGGCGCCGCCGCTCACCTCACTTCCGGCCGCCGCCTCCTTTCTTCCTTGGCCTTCCCTTGCTTCTCCTCCTTCCACTACTCCGGCCGGTACCCCTGTGCCCTTCTCTACCCGACGCTCCACCCCCTTCACCTCCACGCCGCTCTCCACTACGCCTCCTCCTTCTCCGCCTATCTCCACCGGCCGCAGCTCCACCGACAACGCCACCGCCTTCAACCTCCGAGCCACCTCCCGCCGTGTGTTGCTCCTCCCTCCTCTGCTCTCCCTCGGCGTCCCACCGCATCTCCTCTGCAGCGGCTCATCTCGGCAGTCATCTTCAGCACCGACACCGTCTTCTCCCCCATCGGCAGCCGTCCGCACCCACTTCACCGAGATCGGCGACTCCTCCCACCTTGGCTTCATCGACACCGACGCCCTCTTCTTCGCCACCGTCGCCGGCCGCCACTACATCACCGATACCGGCGACCGCGACATCGACTTCTTCTACCTTCACTTCACCGACGGCCACACCATCCTCAGCCCTCTGCTACCTCTACTCCCCTCGGTTGAATCCACTCCCCATCTCCATTTACTGTTACTTCACAGCTCATTTTTGCTTGCTTATGTGATGCAGGCAGGGAGGTGGGTTGCTCCGGTGTGGTCTCGGCCGGCTGAACTCGCCCGCACGCCGGGGGAGTGTGTGGCGGCAGTTTGGTGAGGCTACACCGCGGTAGCACACAGCTGCCTCTATCCCGGTAAACCTTTGCCTCTTCACTCCCCTCTACTTCTCTCTTCCACCTCCTGTGACTGTTGTGTGCGCTGATTCATGGTGGATAGTGGTGCTACTCTATGATTACTGGTGAGTTGCCATGGGTGGTAAGCTAGGTTGTTGTGGTGGTTGTGGTAGTCGCCTGGTGATGACCTCCTCCTCCCAAGCTGGCTGTCGGGTTTGTGGCTCCCTCTCCTGCCGTCGCCGTCGCCGTGCTCTGTTGGTTCGCCTGGCCGTGGACCATCGCCGTGCTCTGTCTTGCTGTCTCTTCTCTGTGCTCTGTGGTCTGTGCTGAATGGAGAAGGAAGAAGTGCCGTGCTCAATTCGCTCTCTCTTCCTTCTCTTTGCATCGGCTGGCTGGGTTTATCCGGCCGGTGTTATCTGACGGCAATTTCTATCTTCTTTCTTTTGCTTATTTTTATTTCTATTTGGTTCTTTTGTTCGGTCTTTTTCGGAATTGCAATTACTGGTTCGCTCTCCAAATGAAATAGCGGTGTGGTGGCAGTTCAATGACCGACTCTAATGTATGAAATGGCCAGAATGTAATCTAGCTTTCTCTTAACATTGATATATACAACATAATGTAGTTTCTGTTCTTTATTTCCCGAATGTAACATTTATGTATGAGATGGACTTTGGTGTAAATTAAATCGCACATAATTACTTAGTCTTTGAAGTGGTTATTTGGTTGGGAGATGAAATTGTATATTTGTTGTAATTAATATTGTCCTGGTTATGTAATGTAAATTGTAACATTTTTTATTTGACCTAATATAAGTTCTAATTGTTGCTCAATGAATGTTATTGATTCTACCATATACGGATTGTAATTAATTACTGTTGTACTACGGATTGTTATATATATTTTAATTGACTTGAAAATTTCTAATTGTCGTGCAATCATATGTTATTTGGCTCTAATCTTTACAATTTGGTCTATGTCCTCGTCAATGAAATTACGGTAATAACGTATTCGTTTATCGTTCGTTGATTTCAATTTATACGACTATGTAGAAATTTTTTAAATTCCCTCGTATTTCTAGATTCTTAATTACATAATTAATCACGCTTAACGTTGTAATTCGTTGCTTAAGGTTAATTAACGATGTGGGTCGTTACATTATCCCACACGGATTGTAATTTAATGACTAATGTACTACGGATAGTTATATATATAATTTAATTGAGTTGCAAGTTTTTACCTTTCGTGCAATCACGTTTTATCTCACTCTAGTCTATACCAATTGGTCTTCGCCCTCATCGATGGAGTTACGGTATTAACGTAGTTATTCATCGTTCGTTGGTTTCAATCTATATTGACATATAAAAGTTTAAATACCCCTGTATTTTAGTTCATTAGTTATGTATAATTAATCCTGCTAACGTCGTAATTCATCACTTATGGTTAATTAATGACGTGGGTCGTTACGTATAATGTCTAATTATTTTGGACTATACAAATCTGGATTATTTTGTATGAAGAACATGTTAGCACTTTTCGTCATAATTAAATTTTCAACTTTACAAATCTGCCTAGCTTGTGGTTCCACGACCTGAAAGCAGATTTTCTAACATGAAAAATAGCAGCGAGGTTCCACATATTTACCTTAAACTGCAATTTTAAGGTTCCAAACCAAAAACTGCAATTTTCTGTTATAAGGGACAGTTAGTGTAAATTTAAGGACTTCTACCTTTGCCCTTCCAATTTCTTTAAAAAAAATCAATATCTTCAATCTAGTAGTGGTGTTGTTTGTACAAATCTATCAATGTTGAACAAGATTATCCCTACAGTAGAGAGTAACACATGTCCGTAACACATATATTGTATGTTACCAGATGGCTTTGTAACACATGTTTACGTTGCGGTACTATATGCTTGTAACACGTTTATTGATCATACTGAGTATGTGTTACAGGGTCTCCTGGGGACACAAAGTATGTGTTACTGAGTTTTTTGCCTGTAACACAATTTGTATTATGTTACAGTCAAGTGTTACCATAGCCATGTTCTGTTGTAGTGATTCATGCATTAGTGTCTCTCAGCTGTTAACTGCCCCTTAACTGTACACCAACGATTCATTAAGATCACAGCCAATAGGTTATTCACACATAGTATCCATTGGGACAAATTCTTAGCCGTTTACCACCCCTTCACCGTATACCAATGATATCCTTCAGGGTCACGATTCATTAGGTGTTTACATACTAGTGTCCATTAGGACAGATATGTTAGAACTGGATTCTAATACCACTTATTGGATTGTAAGTGCTTTATCATTCTCCGAAGTTAGCTTATGAAGTGAGGACTATTCAACTTTTAAGTTAGATTTTTTGTCCTTTTATTATTAATGTAAGACTATTTCAACAGCAATGAGACAGAAGACCGAGAGAATTTAATTGGACCTGTAGTTGTCGTGCATGGGCACGGATGTTTGGACGTGTGTGCATGTAGAGAAGCTGCTGGTTGAAAAAAGTTTAATTTTGTGCAAATGGATGCAGGCCGAGCCAAGGTACAATAGTAACCGTTTTTCAGTTTTTTCCCCGGACTCGATCGATCATTTAACGCTTAGCAGTATAGTACTGATCTTTCGCGATCACTTCTTCGCTCGACTCTCGCGTCACCGGAGGTCGGACTTTTCTTAGCCCCTAGCAAACTTTTTTTTCTTCAATTTTGATCCCTTAGCATTTTTTGTTAAAAATAAATATTTCCTAAACTTAGAAGACACTATAGACAATACATGTCATCTACTATACCACCTTAGCTTAATAGGAAGGCAGACGCGTGGCTAATCGAGCTGACGTGGTAGGCCATGTGCGGGCGCAGTAGCCAGCTCCTACCGAGGCAGCCACGCCCGGGATGTCACTGTCATGAAATCTAAAAGGTTCTGGTGTGGGCAAATACCAAAATTGTCTTTGATAGGCTTAGATTATAAATAGAGAGGCCATTGTATCATGTAATTAGATCTGAGAATTAATAAAGACTACTCGGGTGTTCTCTCTCAGTGATGTCTTCTGTGTTTGATCTACTACGTTTCTTGGTGATTGATTGCTTGGATTGCATTACCGTTCATCTATTCTACATCGATTTCTTAATAGTCCCTACCGAGCTGCCCATGTTCCGTCTTGGTGAGTCACAATTTTCGCAGGAGGTCTCACTGTGTACTCATTAATTAGCACTAGGCACAATTAATTAGTACTAATAGTAAGTAATTAGTGCTAATTAAAATATTAAATTAATAGTTTTTCTTTTATTGCTAGGTGGAGGGGGCAACGGTGATGCAGGGTGTTTTATTTCATTATTGTGCAACTTTAGGTTTAGATCTTATATATACAAAAATCTGTTAAGTAAATTCGCAAACCATGCATGACTAATCATCTAACCTTCAACTTTTAAAAATAAGTTCTGGAATTTGTCAATTTTGTTTTCTTCTTAATAATAGTTGGGATGAAGAAGGTGTGGAATGCATAGGTAAATGCTTTGGGTATTTGATTTCCATTCTTTGCAAGACACTAGAATTTTTTTGCCATCGATGCTTCACCCTTGGGAACTATCATCACAGACGGTTTTCTGAACTGTTTGAATTTATGGGTCAGTGATAATCGGAGGTTATCATAGACGGTTTGCGAGGCATCTATAATAAATACAACACAGACAGTTTGTAACTAGAACCATTTGTAAAGAACACCATCATAGACGACTTGAACCAAAAACCGTTTATGATACTCACACATCACAGACGGTTCTAACTACCAACTATCTATGACGGGCGAGTATCACAAATGGTTGGTATATAGAACCGTCTGTGATACTTTCACATCATAGATGGTTGGTAGATAGAACTGTCTATGATGTGCGAGTATCACAGATAGTTTTTGGATTGAGCCGTCTGTGATAGTCCTTCATGGATTACTTATATCACAAAATCGCCTGGATTAATTCATTCTATACCTATTTTTTTGTTTTTTTGCTAACCTCAAGAAATGTTAGTTATACCTTTTGAAAACAAGCAAATATAGCAGCAAACACAACAATACATTCTATTTTCATTAAGATTAAAATCCACCATTATAGCATAATAAGATAATGAGCAAGTTACCCATCTAACACACCAAGAACATGACAAAAATACATCTCCTAACCCTACGAATCCAACTCTTAAACATGGTAAGCACATAGAAGAAGCCGAGATCCTAGCAGACAGTAGAAGCTCAACTACGCTGACGAGACCTCTATGCCTAGACATCTCGCCCTAATGCAGCATGCGAGACGAATGCCCTTGACGTCCACCATTGCCGGCGCCGACTTGAGCGTCATCTTGGTAGATAGCTGCTTCCACAATGCCTTGCTGCCCATAGACTTGCGTGCCATCTACTTCATAAGGGTCATCAAGGTCAGGGTCAAGGAGGAGGACGGTGAGGAGGCTGGAGAGATTTTGAGGGCGGTAGAGAATGGGTTAGGGTGAGTGTGTATAGGGGAGGGAGAGGTGGGAGTAGAAATTTTTTTGGTGGAATGGGCACGGGGACAAAGAGGTGGAGCTACAATCTGTGGGGTGAAGTTGGTGGGTTTCTATTGCCTGGGATTGGGTTGGGGAGGATCAACAGGCCTAGCGATCTGGGATACATAATTATCGTAGACAGTTCGAACCACAAACCATCTGTGGTACATAATTATCACCGACGGTTTGAACCACAAACCATTTGTGATACATAATTATTGAATACAATATATGTATATACCAGTGCAACATAAACAGCTAGTCTCAAAAGATAAAATAGCAAAGTTCTATATGGCTTATATATACTTGTTTCAAAGGTTTCGACAAGATCTATAACTTTGCAGATGAGGAAAACCCCAAATTCTGAACGGAAGATCGAAAATTTTGGCAAAAACAGAAACCAAAAACTTACGACGCAATTTTGAAGCTAAAGATGGAAGATTTGGGGTCTTAGAGGGCGATTGTGTGCAAGTTGGTCAGTTTTTGGATCAGGTTCGTCGTTAGCTTTCCAACGAGTACAAGAACATTGAAAACGGACATCATATACAAAAGTTATGCCCGTTTTAGTAAAGGTGTCTCGGAACACCATCCTATTCAGACTCTGGCAGAAGATTATGAAATTTTAGGGGATTGCGAGGCAGGAAACATATCAAGGATGGTTTTTAATACAAACGGCCTGTGATAACTTCATTATCATAGACAGTTTGTAATACAAACTGTCTGTATAGTATCACAGACGATTTACATAAAAAACCACATGTGATATTTCCCAGTAGTAAGAACTGTCTATGATACTTCACGAACAGTTCTCACCATGAATCGTCTTTGATATTATCTCTTCACAAACTATTTTTAGTGCTGGTAGTAACACAGACAGTCTCCAAATCTAAACCGTCTGTGATTGCATTTAACACTGATGGTTTTGATCAACCGTCTATGATGAGATGTCTAATATAAGCCTTTTTGTTGTAGTGTGATTGTAGTAAGGAGACGGTAAGTACATACACAATGAATTCTCGAACTGTTCATTACTAATATTTCATGCATACTCAAACACTTCATTACTAATATGTCATGTAAGTATAGAATGAATTCTAGCGGCGAATTTCTATGACATATTAGCGGTGCAAGTAAAAATGTTGTGTGAAATTTTTTAGCTCATTCAAACAACAAATACTCACTTATATGGCAGGCGGAGACGTATAACATAGGCGAAAGCGCATGTCCTGCCTTACACAATTTTTGTTACACAGTAAGGAATGAATTCCAGTACAAATTTCAATGGCATGTTACCGGTGCAAGTGAAAATCTTGTGTGAAATTGTTAGGTTATTCGGACAACAAATACTCGCTTGTACGGTCAATGGAGATGAAAAGCACATGTGTTGACTTCCATTATTTTTGTTGCATAGGCCAAAGTGAACCACACCGAGGCTAAGCCATCGAGGTGGGTTGAAACTCGAGTCTCCCACTCACTTCGTAGCTTCTCATCTGAGGCATCTCCACGTGGATAGAATCCAGAGTTGGAGTCCAGGGCATCATGCAGGTGGAGTTTAGGGCTGATCTGAAGCGTCTCTGTGCGAACGGAGTTTGGAGGTGGTGCCCGAAATATCTCCGCGTGGACGGAGTCCGGAGTGTTTTCGCACGAATGGAGTTTGGGGTGGGTCCGAAGCATCTCCACATGGACGAAGTCCGGATGTGGAGTCTGGGACATCTCCGCACGGATGAAGCCTGGAGGTGGAGTCCAGACCATCTCAGCGAAGATGGACACCGAAGGTGGAGTCCAGAGTGTCTTCACGCGGATGGAGTTTAGAGTGTCTCTTCGCAAATGGAGCGGGTTCGGAGCATCTCCACATGAATGGAGTTTGGAGCATGGAGGTGACCCTGGGGTCTAGAGAGCAGTGTTCTCCTTTGTAGGTGGCATGACTTCTCATTCGAGTCCCCACGGAAAGCGCCAACTGTCGTCGATACGAGACCGGATAGTAAACTTGTAAGCACCCCCGATCAGATGCGAAGATCGTCGAGGATGTGGAGGGACTCAACGACAAGCACGCAAATGACACTAAGTGTATTTCATATGAGTGTCTAGGGTTATAAATTGCCTCTCCTCCCCCGTTACAAGGAGTCCTATTTATAAAGTAGGAAGAGGAGGTAAGTGAAGTTACAAAGTGCCCTTAGGGCCTAACTTATTCCTAAGGGTATTTTCCATCAAGTGGGTCCCGCCGCGTCCGTAGGACTCTAGGGCAGGTCCACGGACCTCGCTCAGGGTTACTCTCGGACCTCATCCGAGGTTGGCCTCCGGGGTTAGACTTCATCAAGGTGGGCTTGTGGATTTCGCCGAGGTTGGATTGTGGACTCCGTCCGGGTTGACATTTAGATCTTGCTCGGGGTTGGCCTCCAAGATCGACCTCTGAACCTCGTCCGGAGTTGGCCTCTGGCCTCCTCAGTATTGGGTCGGCCCTCAGACCTCACCCCGGGGGTAGGCTTCGAATTGGCAAAGGTCGGTCTTTGGGCTCTGTTTTAGTTTCCCAGACCCTGTCTAGGTGATGCAGACCCTAGACTCTGTCCGATGTTAGTCCACAAAACTCGTCTAGGTAGATTCCTCGATGTGTGTCATCACACTAAGGCTAGTCTCAGTGGGGGTTTCATGGAGTTTCATGGGCATTAAATACGCTGACATGGCACTGTATTGATGAAGAGAGAGATGATAAAAGTTTCATGGGAGTAGAGAGAGTTTCATGGGGATGAAACTCTTCTGCACTGTTTCCAAAATATGGATGTGTTGAAAACTGGGACATGAAACTTCCACTGAGACTGGCCTAAAGTCATCATAGATCCGAGATAGTGTGGGAACCCTCCCTCAACAATCCTTTTGTTTTTTTTCTTCCAATAATATGTCGTGTACAGTTTGGTGGAATCGGAACATAAGGTGTTTCGTACTTCAGTGGCGCGTGAAATCTTGTGCACTGAATGCACCTAAATGCTGGGTTGATCGCATCCAGCACCTTTGGAAAGAGCCAGGCTAACTTGCCCCACTATAAAAGCTAGGCTAGCTAGTTTAGGGAGCCGTGGAGCTCACAACTCTCAAGAAATTGAACACACGTTGTTGTGGGGTGCCCATCCCCATTCACATGTATAAAGTCCTAAGGAAGCATGAGGGGAGAGGCTCTTAGGGCAGTCCCAATGGATAGTGTCTAGTAGTAGTTTCTTAAGGAGAGAGAGCAATAAATTGTCTTTTAGACCCAACCCCTTCCAATGCATGGTTTCTAATGTAGTTTCTATGTAGATAAAAATTTAATTATCTCTTGCATGCTCTTTAAGAGAGGTGTGCTCAATTGTGGTAAGAATATATGTAGCTTTCATGTGGCCATATAAAGTGAAATTTAATCAACACACAAACAGCATTCAGCACATTTGAACCACTATCAACAGCATACACAGGTCCAAGAACATATACACACACACAGTTCATGTGGCCATATCAGTTGAATTCAGATGTCATATCACACACACAGGTTTAAGCAACAATAAGAAAACACGACTGAAATTAAATTAACCCATATTAGTTCACATAGGAAGTTTCATTTAACTTATAGCTGGAAACGAGTGATTTCAGATTACATGGAAGCTATTGTTGCAAAAGACCATATTTATGGTTGCAAATTAGCTGCACTTCCATTTCAAATTCAGATAACAAGATTGTTTTCAATAGGTGGTATCCAATCAGCTGCTGCAATTCCATGTCAAAAGGATGTCTGGCAGATGCTCCCATGCTCCACTTAAAAAAAATACTTATGAAAGCTAGAAGTAACACCTTGACCTGAAATGCAAAGAACTCTTATTTTCTGGCAGAGCATGAAAAGTGATTTGTTTACAGGTTATGGATCAAAATGTAGAGGCTACTATGCATTGGCAGCATTGCTGAAGTATCTGTAGAGACCAAGGCTACCACAAAATATAAAAAGTCACTGATCACCTGGAACTCACATGATACAGAAATGCATCAGTTTTCGTTACTATAAACGTGGACATGAGGAGATATCTTTTGATCATGATTCATACATTCTAAAGTAACCGAAGCAATAAACATTGACCTTACTCAGCGCATTCCGTAAAATTATTCAGTTTAAGAAAAACAATGGAACTTAAGTTTGTCCTCCGCAGAAATTTAACTGTGATAAATTTAGTAAAGTTGAATTTACAAGTCACTGGTGCAAATTATGACCCAATATGGAAATAAAAAAAATTATACACTGATTCATTCCTGAAAAACAACTGAAACTAAACGTGTTTATCTACAGAGAATTTAGCAGCTGCTTATTACGGACTGTAAACTGAAGTTTCAAGTGCTGAAGCAAACAGTAAACTAGAAAGAAAAAAACAATTATTTGCCACAGTACCTGAAGCAGGCGCGCGGTGGAGGAGCCGGGCGCCGCAGTCGACTTGGAGGCGGGCGACGCGGGCGAGCTGAAGCGGGCGCGCGACGCGGGCGCGCGGGGCCGGAGGCGACGCGGGCGGGCGGGGTCGGAGGTGACGCGGGCGGGCGGGGCCGGAGGCGACGCGGGCGGGCGGGGCCGGAGGCGACGCGGGCGCGCAGGGAGGGGAGGGAGGCGGGACGGGGAGGGAGCGCGCTGCGCGAGGGAGAGCGGGACGGGGAGGGAGCGCGCGAGGGAGGAAACTGGCGGCGGCGCAAGGGATCCACGGGAGACGCGGAAGAAACGAGGTGAGTCTCCCCAACGCCGTTTCCGTGGTTTCTTCGTGTCTTGATTCGCGAGAGGACGTCGTTCCTTCACGTAGAAACGGTTTCTTCTTTTTGTACTCTCTCTCTCTACGTTAATTTCTTTGCCACATCAGCAAATTGCTGAGCTGTCATAGTAATTAAGATAGATAGAAACTACCATCAATGTCCCATTGGGACTGCCCTAAGACTTTTCCTATGCAATCCGAATGGAATCCGGAAGCAAGTAGAACTTTTCCTTTCGTAGACCGGAAAAATAGATGGTCTACCCATGCAGTCCGATCGGGATCGTGGAGTTTGACATCACACGGTCAAAAGAAGAAAAATACCACAAACATTTCATTTTAGGTGCATTACTCGGATGGACCCGCGCGGAAAGCTGAGTCGTAGCCTACTTACCTACCCCGCGAACGATGATGTTGCTTGGAAAGTGATTGTTGGACCAGGAGTGCACCCAGAATAAAAATGCATTCACGTTGATCCTGCTCGACAGAAAAGTCCGAAGTTAGTGAGACGTACTGTACTGTTTCCCCTTCTTGTGCTTCTTTTTCTGTAGAACTTAGATTTAGTCAATCTAAAATTTATAAAATTGTTATTTATTTTCTAAATCAGTAGATAGTACCTATAGATATATTGCTAAATCATTTCATACAAGATATAAATCATACTATACATTAATATTACAAGTCATCAGAGTTCAAATAGACCACATCGAATCGAGTTTACAATAGAGCCGTATTGGCCAAATAGCTACATTACACAAAAGCGGAAGCAGTAGCGAAAGCAAAAGGGGAAGTACAACTCGCCACAAGCAAGCGACTAGGATAACCTTGCGTGATTGATATTAGCCAAGGATTTGGATAATATTAGTGCACACAACGTCAGCTTGGTCGACCAGACTGATGTGAGATCTAGACTACTAGAGCCTAATCTACTCTTCACTATCTTCGTCACCTTTAGCTCCTTGATCTTTGTAGTAGACGTACTGACCTTGATCCACTGGCTCTGAAGGGTTTTAAGAACAACGGTGAGCATAATTCATAGTGCTCCGTGAGAAAGCATAGAATACAATATTTATACATGCAAAGTTTGACAAGGAAGGCTCGGACTCTTTTATTTGTTAAAGGTAACATTTCGTCATTTTCTGAATTTTTGGCTTTATGGTTTTTTTGTCTTTTGTGTCTTATTCATTTGCATTGTCCGTGATAATCTAACTTTTTATTTTTTTTATTTTTTAAATATAATTATGCTGAAAAAATTATTAGTAGTTATAATACATTTTTAGCTGTTATAATGCAAAATAAACTATAAATCAGAACTTAAAAGCCCAATACTCATGAGCTTGACTTCGTGGGTTGTTTTTTTCCACACCAGTGACTTCGTGGGTAGGTTTTTTTCCACACCGGTTTTGGTTTTGATTTCTATTGCTATAGTTTAACTGTATCAGCTAAAATCATATGTTACTTTTGTTACAAATGTGGACAATATTTTAATTCCAAGTTTTATTAGGAGACATAAATAATAAACTAATGATGCAAAACTCACAACTAACAGCAAGCTACTCATCATACTCCGCAAATTACACAAGAAAAACAATATAGTAACAAAGTCGAACGTGCGCACGAACGACTTACTTGTTAGCCTGATGACGAATAGGAAGCCGCGCAGGCTTGACGCAGTGCAGAATGTAGATGTCGCAGTGCAGTGAGTGGTCGCGCAGATGCGCTGCCCAGAAACCTTATTGCCGCCCCCGTGCAGGTCTTCAGGCAGCAACGATCCAGAGATACCGCTCCTCTTCTTCGCGGTGCACGCCGGGAAGAAGAGTCGACGCAGTTCAGACGGCGCAGCACAACAGCACAAAAGTTTGTAGGAAGAGAATGGAAGCAGTCAGGTTCTCACCCCATACCCTGGACGTCTCCAGGCATACAAATAGACAGACTAGTAACTGACATGATTAAAACAGCCATTACCCACTGGTAACTGACACATTCAACCAGTCAGTTACACTGTCTGTCATCAAACCCAATAAAGCCTCATTCAAATGTTTGAATCTCATTCAAACAGAGAGATAGTGGTGCAGGATTCAGCAAAATAGAGATAGACTTAGTCTGCCAAGTGGCGCGCCACATCACGATTTTCAAACAAGTCACGCGATTTTCACGCGAAAATACGCGGATACGCACGCGCGTGCGTGTGCGTGTGCGCGACTAGACAGAGCCATCCTCATATCATCTCTTTCCATATTCAAGGAGTGGGGATGACTCCACCTTATAAATCGGTCTTCCTCACCCTACCTTAGCAATATGGTACTAATCATGCATGCTTTGGGATTCGCGAAAAGGGCCTTGCTCATTGGCCCAATTTCTAACAATCCCCCACCAATTCCAAAGCAAAAAGTAACAAGATGTCAAAGATATTGTGCTGAAGTACTGTTAATATACCAGTCTTTTAGTGTAAGTCCCGTACGGGTTGAACTTGCACCTAGAATGACAAGATTCACCTTCTCACAGCTGATGAATGGACTATGCCTTGAATTCACAGCTTTTTGTGATCAGATTTCACTTGAAATCTCAACTAGTACTAGGCTGCCAATGAACCACGCCTAAACGGAGCGTTATATGGTCGTGCTCCCTTATCTGCTCATGAGCTTTCTAGAGAATGCCCCGTTCTCGTGAACTGCGACTACACAGTTAATCTCAAGTAGATGTATTCTTTCTAGGTATCCTGCAGGCTAATACCTTTTCCTTATTTGGACAACAGAATACATTAAGGCTTTATGCCAACCTTCCATACAGTCGAAAGTACATTGTTTATTAGGACATGGGTACAGTAAATATGTACTCTCTTGTTACAACATCAATTTGTTTTTCCCATTGCCTAAGTCACGGGATCTCCGACCAAGAAGGTATGGGTTACCATTGTGATGTAACTTAAATGGGCCTCATTCCCATGTCCATAGATGCAACAGAAATCGCTTTCCGTGCTATCCCCTTTGTAAAAGAAACTAAGGCCTGATGGAACTATTGAGAAGTACAAGGCAAGACTTAAGGGTTACACCCAGAGAGAGGGAGAAGATTTCTTTGATACCTATTCTCCTGTAGCCAGACTAACTACCATCAGAGTGCTCCTTGCGTTAGCATCTTCCTATGGTCTACATGTTCATCCAGAAACCTTATTGTGAATTTTGTTGCAATACAGAAAATGGCTAGTGCTTCTGATGCGATGAAACCTAAGAGGTTTTCTGGTCAGAACTTTCGTAGATGGCAGACTAGAGTCAAGTTTTGGCTCATGTCTTTGGGACTGTGGTGGGTTATCCACCCGCAGTATCCATTTACGATTGAGCAGTACATGCAATTCGAGACTGCGAACAATACTGCCCTTGGCTGCATTCTAACTGTTCTGGTAGATCAGCTCTATGATGTGTAAATGGACTTCAAGTCCGCCATAGAGTTGTGGGATGCACTAGAGCTCAAATATGCAGAGGCAGAGGCAGGTCGCTGGCTCTACATATGTCAGCAGTTTTTTGACTTTAGCATGGATGAGGCTAAGTCCATAGTCGGACAAGCTCATGACCTCCAGCTACTAGTTGGTGAAATTGCGCACTTGGGCTGTGTGTTGCCTCCAAAGTTTGTGGCTGCGGGCATTGTTGCTAAACTCCCTGCCTCTTGGCGGGATTTTGCTACTAGCTTGAAACATAAGAGGGAAGAGATTTCTGTTGAGGATCTCATTGCAGCCCTCGATGTGGAAGAAAAAGCAAGAGCAAAAGATGCACCTAGCACATCTGGCCAGAACAATGCAAATGTCATACAGAGAAAGACTGTTGCTAAGAAGTACAAATCCAATAAACCGAACAAGACAACTAGCTTTAAGAAGAAAACTGAGAAAAAGGATTTGAAGGAAATCACCTGTTTTGTGTGCGGTAAAGACGGTCATATGGCGAAGGACTGTCGTTTCCGCAAAATCAGAGACGGTGAACAGCCTAAGAAGAAGGCTGTTAACGTGACCATAGGCGAGGCCTCGACTTCAGGAGGGTATGGTAATTCACCTGTTGTCTTTTCAGCTTGTCAATCCACTGATTGGTAGGTTGATACTGGAGCTAATGTTCACGTATGTTCTGATATTTCCTTATTTTCTTCTAATCAGGCAGCAGGGGCTTCCTCCGTCCTAATGGGAAACGGGTCACATGCTTCTGTTCTTGGTGTTGGCACGGTGGATCTGAAGCTTACTTCAGGGAAGATTGTCCACTTGAAGAACGTGCAGCATGCGCCTACAATAAAGAAGAACCTCGCTAGTGGTTCTCTCCTATGCAGGGATGGTTATAAGCTAGTTTTTGAGTCAAATAAAATTGTAATGTCTAAGTTCGGAAAATTTGTTGGTAAAGGCTACGAGAGCGGAGGCTTGTTCCGCCTAAGTGTTTTAGAGTCTGGTTATAATCTGAATGTTGCAACTGGTTTAAAAAAATGTGAGGCAAATATTTGGCATTCTCGTTTATGTCATATTGGTTTTGATAGTATTGCTAGAATGTCCAAATTAGATTTAATTCCAAAATGTGAAATTGTCAAAGGATCAAAATGCCAGTCATGTGTGCAAGCAAAGCAACCTCGAAAACTCTTTAAGGCATTAGAGGATGAAAAGAACTTGGCACCTTTAGATCTTATTCATTCAGATTTGTGTGAAATGAATGGATTATTGACAAAAGGAGGCAAAAGATACTTTCTAACTTTTATTGATGATGCAACACGCTACTGCTATGTGTATTTGCTGAAAACTAAGGATGAAGCTTTAAACTACTTTAAAACTTATAAGGTCGAGGTTGAGAACCAACTAGAAAAGAAAATAAAAAGATTGAGGTCTGATCGTGGAGGAGAGTATGTCTCTCATGAATTCTCCCAATTCTGTTCTGAGCATGGAATAGTTCATGAATTTACTCCACCATATTCACCCCAATCAAACGGTGTAGCTGAGAGGAAAAACTGGACACTAACAGACTTGGTTAATGCCATGTTAGAGAGTGCCAGTATGCCTAAGGCATGGTGGGGGGAAGCTATTCTAACAGCAACTTTCGTCCTAAACAGAGTAATCACAAAAAAGAGTGAGATTACTCCGTATGAGGGATGGAAGGGGAGAAAACCTAATGTTAATTTTCTGCGAACTTGGGGGTGTTTGGCAAAAGTCAATATACCATTGCAGAAAAAGAGAAAACTTGGACCAAAAATAGTTGATTGTATTTTTCTAGGATATGCGCAAAATAGCACGGCCTATAGATTTTTAGTAGTTAAATCAGAAACTCCTGAGATTATTGCTAATACAATAATGGAGTCTAGAGATGCTTCATTCTTTGAGAATATCTTTCCTATGAGAACAGCAGGCAGTACTTCACGAACAGAGAATGTTCAAACTGATAATATTGATAGTGAGAATAATCAAACTTCTGAACTTCCCACCATTTCTGAACCAATATGTGATATCCCTGAGGAGGATAACAATTTAGTCGCAGAAGCTCCTCGCAGGAGCAAGAGACAAAGGGTTGAGAAAACCTTTGGTGACGACTTTATTGTATACCTCGTGGATGATGTGCCAAAGACTCTTTCAGAGGCTTATGCATCTCCTGATGCTGAGTATTGGAAAGAGGCAGTCCATAGCGAGATGGACTCTATCATGGCTAATGGGACTTGGGAGATCACAGATCGTCCTATCGGGTGTAAACCTGTAGGATGTAAGTGGATCTTTAAAAAGAAACTAAGGTTTTTGGATTGTTACAAATGTGGACAATATTTTAATTCCAAGTTTTATTAGGAGACAGAAATAATAAACTAATGATGCAAAACTCACAACTAACAGCAAGCTACTCATCATACTCCGCAAATTACACAAGAAAAACAATATAGTAACAAAGTCGAACGTGCGCACGAACGACTTACTTGTTAGCCTGATGACGAATAGGAAGCCGCGCAGGCTTGACGCAGTGCAGAATGTAGATGTCGCAGTGCAGTGAGCGGTCGCGCAGATGCGCTGCCCAGAAACCTTATTGCCGCCCCCGTGCAGGTCTTCACAGCAGCAACGGTCCGGAGATACCGCTCCTCTTCTTCGCGGTGCACGCCGGGAAGAAGAGTCGACGCAGTTCAGACGGCGCAGCACAACAGCACAAAAGTTTGTAGGAAGAGAATGGAAGCAGTCAGGTTCTCACCCCATACCCTGGACGTCTCCAGGCATACAAATAGACAGACTAGTAATTGACATGATTAAAACAGCCATTACCCACTGGTAACTGACACATTCAACCAGTCAGTTACACTGTCTGTCATCAAACCCAATAAAGCCTCATTCAAATGTTTGAATCTCATTCAAACAGAGAGATAGTGGTGCAGGATTCAGCAAAATAGAGATAGACTTAGTCTGCCAAGTGGCGCGCCACGTCACGATTTTCAAACAAGTCACGCGATTTCACGCGAAAATACGCGGATACGCGCGCGTGTGCGTGTGCGTGTGTGCGACTAGACAGAGCCATCCTCATATCATCTCTTTCCTTATTCAAGGAGTGGGGAGGACTCCACCTTATAATCGGTCTTCCTCACCCTGCCTTAGCAATATGGTACTAATCATGCATGCTTTGGGATTCGCGAAAAGGGCCTTGCTCATTGGGCCAATTTCTAACAACTTTTTTTTTGTCTTCGTACTATCTCTCATACACAATCAGAATTCAAAAATCATAAACCAAAAGCCAAAGCCACATACAAGAAAACCAAGAAGAACAACTACTGTGCTGTGTACATGTTTGGCGTTCGTCGGGTCATTAAATACCTCGGCTTCGTTCTCAGAGCACGCTCGAAATTCTTCGTTTCAGAAATAAAAAAGGAAACAAAGCACAGCGAAGCTCCGATAAGGAAGATGTCGACGAGACCTTGCCTTTTCTCAATCCTGTTTCTGGTGACGATCCAACTGATGGTGGTCCTTCTCATCGGCGGCCGCTTCAGTCCTTCAGTAATCGCGGCTCCTTCCGCCCCTTCCTTACCCTGTAAGTATGCCTTTCTGTGCTTGCGTACAGTACCATGTTATATATTGTAAGCAAATATTCAGTTCGTTTATATTTAAACAAAGGAACAATCCATGATACGGTCTTGGAATTCCTCAACTACTTTCCCGTCTTCATTTGGCATTTTAGGTGCCCTTTGTATGAGTGCAATTTGCCATTCTTTTGTAGGAAGAACTGAACTTCGTTTCCTGGAAGGCGTAACAACAAGATTTTACTGTAGTCAATAAAAACTCTCTGTTACTAACGGTCTGTTCTTTGTGGCTAACTTTCCCGTAACTAAGTTTAAGTAAGTATGGCTTGCCACACTTTTTATAACTATGTTTTTGTCTGAAAATTTTCTTACCTGTGTGGCTCTTCAGAGTATGATTCTGCTGACTTTTGGTTATGCCCTGGGGTTCGGCATCTGCTGCCAGAACATACTGAAACTATGATGATTATGCCACTTTTGTTAAGTTGCTTTGTAAACTTTGAAAGATAATTTGCTCTCTCCTTTTCGGCATTCATCAACCATCATGCAAAAATCGGTTTCAGGGCAAGAACCAGGGACGCACAAGCCATGTGGGCCAAGTGGGCTATGAGGTGTTCTGGACATTACAAATTGATTTTTTGTCATCTTCTTATTCCTTTTTACAACTAAGAAAAAAAATCTTTTGCATATACAACTCTGTGCTCGTTTTTTAATAAAAGAAAAATATATAAAATTAGGTCCCATTCAAAGTTGTTAAACGGCTAGCGCTAGTTGTATTTATAGTACTATTCAACTATAATTAGTTTTCTTTAGAAAAGACAAAAAAATATATTAAGGGCTTGATTTGAAGCCACCCCTACTTACCAGCTAACAGTCGCTTTTGGATCCATGTGCAGGTAGCTTTACCCCATCCCCTAAAAATTGCCCTCCCGTGTATGGAAGACCACCGAGATATTCCTCCCGTGGTGCCCCGTGAATTGAAGCGAAATCATGTACATCACCTTCCGCTTGGTTAAGTGAACTGGTATCGGTGGTTCTTCTAATTCTCCTGCAGACTCTGAGGAGTTGTTTATCTTCAATTTACAAGAGACTAGCTAAACTTGTTGCCAGTTAATTACTGTAATAAATTTACTTGCAGTTGAAAATAGAGTTATATTTTTTATACAACAATAACAACTCTAATATATATTTGATCAATCTGTACAGTTATAAGCCGGACTCATCTAAATACGAGATGTTGATTTTTTTTCTCTTTTTTTATTAATAAAAGTATATCTAGCCTCTCAGAAATAATGTAATAGATCGAGGAATCATTATATATATCTAGTTTATTTTTTGTGCGAAAATATTTTATGTCTCCTTTGCCAAAATTTGCAGTTCTAGACTAGAGATCCCTACTAATGCGAATTACTACGGCCACCATTCTTGCCAATACCTTCTGTTGAGTTGTCGTAACCTACTGATTGGCTTTTTGCAAGTCCGTTGCCCATGCTATATGCATCATTGTCTCCATCAACATCATGCTAGAATATGTCTTGGTTGTCCATCACCACCTCTCACCAGTCACAACCAGTGGCAGAGTTTGTACTTGCTAGCTTGTTGCCTCGCCTCCACTAATTACTAGAAGAATTTTGGGTTTTACAAATATATGTTTCTAATCAGGTGATCGAATGATGTGACAACTGTCGGCCGATGTCAGTGTTAGCAAATGGCAGGCTATATATATTCAGCAAATCACTAAATTTTATAGGAAATAACGAGATAGAAGAAAGGCATTCCTGAAAATAACACAAGCCTTACCAGTCTAAAAAGAACTACTCTGAAATGCGACTTGAAAGAGATAAGGAGTTGGATAATGACTATATGGGACAGGTCTGTTGTAAATAATGCGGTATAAGCATGTATTTGTATTTAATTCTAGCATAATTAAGTATTATTAAAACACATTTCCAGCAGAATATAAATGACATAAATTGTATATAAACATGTAATTCTACCATGTCATTCATATAAGAACATATACTCATCATATGAACTAAAATTACTACTGAACTAATCATGTAAAGCATTCTCATGAACAGGGAATCAATTAAAACTAGCATAAAGCACAAGTTTTAATTATTAATTAGTGCTCTCAGATGTAGGGTTATACAAGATATAATCTTGGCCGTCCCGCTTCTATGGTCTATACTCTTCACTAATTGAATATGACAAGTGGGATTCAAACTTGAGCTCTTAAGAACACTTTGACAATCTTAATTTTAAACTATCAACAGCATATACTTTCAGCCAGCAAACAGGACAGAGCCAATGTAATCACCAAACAACACTTAGATTAACCAAATAACTTGATATACTATCAGAGAGAGGATCACCAATTTACCAAGTTATGCAACAAGACGAATTGGCTAATAGGGGTGTATGAATCAAGATTACAGTATATATACAAATTCCAAAAGAATCTAACCGCAGGACAGAGAGCCAATTAACAACATCAACAAAAATCTAGAGCTCAAGTTTGGACATTCAATCTCAGTATTAACCACATTTATCCTCATCGAGCTAAGACCAAGCCACAAGCAAACAATGTCTCCCAGTACTAGAGCATGTAACAGAGACTAATGAACTAGCACAGCTCACACAGTTTGCAGTAAGAGGAGCAGAAAAACTCATGATGCATACGACACTCAAAAGTCGTCCAAAAGCGAATCAAGCTGGTGAAGGCAAAATTACCAACAAGAATCGGGCAAGGCACACATGAGGATGCTGTCCCAGAAAACCTAGCACCCCTCTGTGCCATCGCAGGAGAAGAGTGTGGTTGACAGAGATACAATGCTCACTGTTGTGGTTACAGACCAAACATAGAGAGAGAGAGTATGGTAGTGGAGAGTTAGGTGAGCAATGGCTTAGGGCCTCTCCCCGTGGCCTGTGTTGTATATATATCCACATGGGGGGTGTGCTTTTACAATTATACCCTTACATCCGAGTGTTCCCCTTAGGGGCACTTATGTCATTACACATGTCCCATTCTGGGCCTTACATTCCTCTAACAGGCCTGCTGGGCTTAGGTGGGGGCCACCCCTACGATAGGAGCCTCTCATGGTGAAGGGCTTCACGGGCCGAAGCCATGTTGCCCAGCCCTTTGGCCCCCTCCGTCCCTGCGGCTTGTGAGCTTTCTCCAACGTTTGGCGGAGCCTTATTGCTTGGTTAGTGTCTGCCCCGCCGCAAGGGTATAGCGCTGGGCGGGTTGGTTAGCGGAGGTTGCCCTTCGGGCCAGAGGTCGAAGTGGAATCGGACGTCGAGATCGGAGCCAAAGTAGGCGTAGAAGTCGGAGTCGAAGTCGGAGCGGAGGTAGCCCTCGCGCCACGGATATCCCGAAACGCCGGGTGGCTGCGGCTCCGCGGTCTGGTAGTGTGCTTTAATGATTCCTGGAATCGCGCCGACCCCTGGGCTGGCAGGAGCAGATTGCTGCAGCCGTACGTGCTTTTCCACTCGGGGTGTACACGCGGCGGGCCATGATTGGCGCGTCGTGGGCTGTCAGCGGTCGCACGACCGCGGCCGTTCGTCCCTTCCCTAGAGGAGCGGGACGCGTGGCAGGGTGCCATTGGCGTGCTGTGCGCTGTCCGACGGTTTTGATTCTGTGCCTATTCGGCCGCCGGCAGTTGCGCTCCTTGGTCGCGGGGAGCCAAACTGCCAGGCAGCCGCCTTGTGCGGCCACGTCGATTGGAGTGCCACCGGTTGAGCTTTCCGTCGTCCCGCGGCGCGGTGAATATATCGTAAGGGTTAAACCTGACGGGCATTGTCATAGAATGGTGATGAATAGAAGGACGCCTATTCTCGAGTTCTGGAAAAAGACTTATCTTGGACTTGATGTCAAGCTCTGTGGCCGTCCGGGTGCGGGGGTTGGGCCTCCGTTGGCCAAGGCCGGGAGGTTATGCGGACCTCGGAGTCGCATTGGCCTCCGAGATCTTCATGGCGTCCCTTCGCGGGGACGGAGCCGAAGTCGAAGCCAGGGCCTCGCTGCTGGGGCGGAGACCCCGTCGAAGTTGTTGCGGTTGATTGGGCCCGAGAATCGCGCCGACACACGCCGTGAGTTGTGCCGCGCCGTATGACCTGCATTTACTCCCGGTGGGAGCCAACACGCGGCGGGGGACTATTGGCGCGTCGTGCGCCGATAGGTGTTTGTACGACCGCGGTCGTGTCCGACACGCGTGGGCGGTCGTGACGCTTCGGCGTCGGTCGTGGGGAGGCAAGCGGTTCGTCGTCCGCCAGTTACGCTTACCGGCGGTGTGGGAGATGAGGGGTCTTTAAATACCCCCCGTGGTACCACGTCTGCGCCTCCTCCACACGCTTTCGGATCGCCCTTGTTCTTTGCTTTTCTTGCCCCCGCACTTCCCTTCCGCCGTCGTCTAGTTCCTGGATAACGATGGCGCCCGGCGGTGAGCGTGCTCAAATGGTCGGTGACTACGCTGTTCACCGGCGGTCCTTGCCACTTGAGGTGAAGTACATGCTCGAGGGGCGCGACCTGATGGCGGCAGACAACTGGTGGGTGGCAACGGAGAGGAAGGCGACCTGAGAAGTCGGAGGCGATCGTCTTCATCGCCTACTTCGAAGCCGGGCTTCGCATCCTGGCCGCTATGGTCATTGGTGATGTGTTGCGGATTTTCGGGCTGGAGCTGGCACAACTAACTCCGAATGCGCTGGCTCACCTTGCCGTAGACGTGCGAGCGCTCTGTCTGCCACCCTTCGAAGTGGTGGCGGAGGTGGTGCCTTGGACGAGGTAGACGCGCGAGCGCTTCGTCCTCTACCCTTTGAAGTAGTGGCAGCGGAGCTGGCGCTTTAGTGGAAGTAGACACACCAGCGCTCCGTCCCCTACCCTTCGAAGTGGTGGCGGCGGAGCTGGCGCCTTAGTCGAAGTAGACGCGCGAGCGCTCCATCCCCTACCCTTCGAAGTGGTGGCAGCGGAGTTGGCGCCTTAGTCGAAGTAGACGCGTGAGCGCTCCGTCCCCTACCCTTCGAAATGGTCACGGCGGAGCTGACGCCTTAGTCGAAGTAGACGCGCAAGTGCTCTGTCCCCTACCCTTCGAAGTGGTGGCGGCGGAGCTGGCGCCTTAGTCGAAGTAGACGCGCGAGCGCTCCGTCCCCTACCCTTCCAAGTGGTGGCAGCGGAGCTGGCGCCTTAGTCGAGCCAGACGTGCGAGTGCTCCGTCCCCTACCCTTCGAAGTGGTGGCGGAGGAGCTGGCGCCTTAGTCGACGTAGACGCGCGAGCGCTCTGTCCCCTACCCTTCGAATTGGTGGCAGCGGAGCTGGCGCCTTAGTCAAAGTAGATGCGCGAGTGCTCCGTCCCCTACCATTCGAAGTGGTGGCAGTGGAGCTGGCGCCTTAGTCGAGGTAGACGCGCGAGCGCTCCGTCCCCTACCCTTCGAAGTGGTGGCAGCGGAGCTGGCGCCTCAGTCGAGGTAGACGCACGAGCGCTCCATCGCCTACCGTTCGAAGTGGTGGCGGCGGAGCTGGCGCCTTAGTCGAGGTAGACGCGCGAGCGCTCCGTCCCCTACCCTTCGAAGTGGTGGCGGCGGAGCTGGCGCCTTAGTCGAGCCAGACGCGTGAGCGCTCCGTCCCCTACCCTTCGAAGTGGTGGCTACGGAGCTGGCGCCTTAGTCGAGGTAGACGCGCGAGCGCTCCGTCCCTTACCCTTCGAAGTGGTGGCGGCGGAGCTGACGCCTTAGTCGAAGTAGACGCGCGAGCGCTCCGTCCCCTACCCTTCGAAGTGGTGGCAGCGGAGCTGGCGCCTTGGTCGACGTAGACGCGCAAGCGCTCCGTCCCCTACCCTTCGAAGTGGAGGCAGCGGAGCTGGCGCCTTAGTCGAGGTAGACGCGCGAGCGCTCCGTCCCCTACCCTTCGAAGTGGTGGCAGCGGAGCTGGCGCCTTAGTCGATGTAGACGCGCGAGCGCTTCGTCCCCTGCCCTTCGAAGTGGTGGCAGCGGAGCTGGCGCCTTAGTCGAGGTAGACGCGCGAGCGCTCTATCCCCTACCCTTCGAAGTTTTAATTATTAATTAGTGCTCTCAGATGTAGGGTTATACAAGATATAATCTTGGCCGTCCCGCTTCTATGGTCTATACTCTTCACTAATTGAATATGACAAGTGGGATTCAAACTTGAGCTCTTAAGAACACTTTGACAATCTGAATTTTAAACTATCAAAGCATATACTTTCAGCCAGCAAACAGGATAGAGCCATTGTAATCACCAAACAACACTTAGATTAACCAAATAACTTGATATACTATCAGAGAGAGGATCACCAATTTACCAAGTTATGCAACAAGCCGAATTGGCTAACAGGGGTGTATGAATCAAGATTACAATATATATACAAATTCCGAAAGAATCTAACCGCAAGACAGAGAGCCAATTAACAACATCAACAAAAATCTAGAGCTCAAGTTTGGACATTCAATCTCAGTATTAACCACATTTATCCTCATCGAGCTAAGACCAAGCCACAAGCAAACAATGTCTCCCAGTACTAGAGCATGTAACAGAGACTAATGAACTAGCACAGCTCACACAGCTTGCAGTAAGAGGAGCAGAAAAACTCATGATGCAGACGACACTCAAAGTCGTCCAAAAGCGAATCAAGCTGGTGAAGGCAAAATTACCAACAAGAATCGGGCAAGGCACACCTGAGGATGCTGTCCCAGAAAACCTAGCATCCCTCTGTGCCATCGCAGGAGAAGAGTGTGGTTGACGGAGATACAATGCTCACCTTTGCCATTAGGAAATCCCCAAGCCAACAAAGCCGAGGTGAAGGGGACGCCGCACAAAAAAAAGAGATGCATCGGCCAAGTGCGTCTCTCTGCCGAGAACCAGGGACCTCAAACCACCACCAAGGCTAACAGATGCCAGCCAAGAGGAGGTTTCAGAGACAAAATCCAGCACCAAATCGGGAGGAAGAAGAAAGAATGGAAGAGAAAGGGCTCACGCTTTTCCGATGCCTCTCACGGAAGGAGGAGCCCTCCTTAAATAGCCGAGAGTTGAAGGGAAAGAGGAGAACGGCGTGGTGGCGTTCAATGGCTGGAGCTGAGGCTCCCGGGCCGCAAACGCACCCAGCTCCCCTCTCCTACTGCCGAAGCTACCGCCGCCCCTCCTAGGAGACCGGATCTGGCGGGGACGCCACTGTCGCGAGAGCCGGCGCGCTATCCATCCAAAGCCACCGCCCCGGGAGCAGACTAGGTCTCCTCCCTTATCCCTTCCATTCGGGCCACCGATAGGTGGGCCCCACATTCCATCTTCTTTTTTTCAATTGGGAAATTACTGAAATGTTTTGGAATTGTAGCAAGATCATCCTTAATTTGTATCACCATTGGCTGCAACTTTTAATCTCACCAAATTCACTTGCTGTAATGTTCACTGCAAACTATACATAGAGAGAAATATGTTTTTCTTTTTTGTGTGTGTGAGAGAGAGGGGTCGAGTAAAATATGGAACATAAGACTTTCCATGTCTTCTGCATACTGCAAAGTTTAGTGTTTGACGCAATCAACCTCGTGGGGCAGCGCTCAGCGCACGTCACCCGCGACCAGCCCAGCACAAATATTGAAAACTGACATGAGCACTGCCTTGCCCGAAGATCGTTCAGTTCAGTGACTCATGCATGAACCTCGGTCTAGATCACTATTGGACTATTGGTGCATGGACTAGTAACATCAGTCAAGCACATACTTACAGTTGTACAAATCGTGTTGCGCAATACAAACTGATCAATGAATGAGACTGTGGATCTCAATTTTTATAAGAAAAAAGTCCCTACAGGGATGGCCTCTGGATTGATCCGGAGAGTTTGAGTACGTTTGAGCACAAGTTTTTCGCTTACAACTCCGTTTGACTCCCTTGAAATGGAATTTGTATTTGGAAATGGATTCAAATTATAATTCAAGCATTATTTGAATTTGATTCCAACCAATATCAATTCCAATATTTCTGTTTGGGTGCTATCTTCGATTGAAAAAAAAAGAATAGGAGGGATGAGCATCAGTAGGAGTGCACGAGCGAAAAGTAAAAGTCCGAAGTTAGTGAGACGTTCTGCATCGTTCCCCCTTCTTTTTCTCAACACACGTGTGCATCACACAGAGAGCTCATTGTATTTCCTCCATGATTGTAGTTTTGTTTCTCCATGTCAGATAGAGAGGATCTTATGTCTTGTTAAGATATTTTGGTTAGAAAGTTCTAGGCGATCAAGCGGATCAAAGGGGTGTGGAGATCGAAGATTGTGGCATGGGCGGCTGGTGGTAGCGGTGGTGCGGCAGCCGGGAAGCTATCGGACATGGCAGTCTTCGTGTATAAAAGCGGTTCCCTGAAGTATTGAGACTGAAGACCTTGATAAATGTAACATCCCAAAAAATTAAAAATTGAAAAATGTGAAGCTTTTGAATTATTTTTACAATATAATTTATTCGAATTTGGAGTTTATGGTATTTCTCTGAAAAATTTGGTTGAAGGTTCCAAAAGATAAAAAGAATCAAGGAGAAACAAACATATTTAAATGATAGAGAATTAACAATTTAAAGGAAGAATCTGAAAAGATGATCCATAAAAGACAGGGAGAGAATTGGGTTTAAACATAACATCTCATTTTTGAAAATAATGGTATGAATAGCAAGGAAGCAAACAAATTAAATATGTCAACAACTATGGGTATATATATATCTAAACATAATAAGAAATTGGTACCTATGAAATTAATGCTAAAAATAATAAATGCAAGATCCCAAAACCAAGGAAAAGAAAAACAAAAAGGAAAAAAAGAAAATAGAAAGGAAAAAAGAGGAAAAACCGGGCCGGCCATCACCCCAGCCCAGCCTCATCTCTCCCCGCGCGGCCAATGCTCACGCGCGGCCCAGCACCCACGCACCCCGCGCAGCCCAGCCCCCTGCACACGCTGCGACAGCCAGTCGCTCCCCCGCTGCCCCTCTACCAAGCGGGCCCTCGCCCTCACCGCCCCCTCTCTCTCTGGCCAGTGGGTCTGAGCCGTCAGGCTCTCTCTTCTTCCTCCCTCTCTCACCGTGCGCCCGGACCCCCACCTCTCCTTCTCTTCCTCCACGCGGCTCCGGTCAAAAAGCCGGGCGACACGGCCGCGAGGTCACAGCCGAGCAGCAGAGCAGTGATGACGCGAGCGCATCGCCCGAATCTCGCTGCCAGGCTCCGCCACCTGCCATCGCCGTCGTCCCCGATTTGCGCCAGGCCATCCCCCACTGCCGCCCTCCTCGTTTTCTTGCCCTGCTCCGCCCAGCCTCCCCATGCGCACGACACTAGCCCTGCCACTCCGCATGCGCATGGGATAGCGGCATCATACCGAATCCCCGCGGATCATCGGCTCTGCCACCGCCGCCCGGCATTGCCGCCGTGCCGCACGGCCTTAATCGTAGATAGCCGCGCCACGCCGCCTATAAAACCCGGGGTAACCCTCACTCGCACAGCCACACCCACCCTAACTTGCTACCGAAAGGAATTGGAGCCAAATAACCTCAATCGCTGGCGAGCCCCTTTCTTCCCTGTCTCCGTTCGCCGGCAATCCCCACCAAATTCCGCCCCTCTTCGCCAAGACAACTCAATTCATTGCCCTCACACCACCTACGGGATCGGGCGAAGCCAACCGTGCCTTCACCCGAGGCCCTCGCCGCCCGTACCTCGCCGTCACCGAACACCTCCCGAAGCCGCCGCCGCCGCACACCGCCGGCCTAGCTCCGGTTCCCCTCATCGTCCACCGCCACCACCATTGGCATCCCCACGGTCCCCACATCACATTTTAATCCTCCCCAACGCTACTCCGGTCGCCCCTCTCCGCCGGCACCGTCGCCTCCGATCTCCTCTGCCCGACCCCCTCTGCAGGTTGGTATAAAGGGTATACTTGCCCTATATGGGTAAGCAACACCCGAGTGACCAGACGGTTAGCAGCGTTATCTCTTCTCCCCCTCCCGGCTCCCTCGGCCGCGCGCGTTCGAGCCCCCGGCTCCGCAGCGTTGACTTGAGCCTTTCTTTTTAATTGCGGACTGACAGCCGGGCCCCACTCGTCAGCGGCTGCCAGTCTGTGAGGCCGCTGACACCAGGGTCCTACCTGTCAGATTTCTAATAAATTCTGGATTTAATAAAACTGAGCACTTTAAATAGGTATAACTTCTTCATTTTGACATCAAATTGAATGAAACAAATTTCTAAATTCATTTAAAATCAAAATATGTCAAATGGAACTGAAACCACAATTTTTAAAGCTCATATGAAATTTTGGTGAAAATTATGGACAATTTGGGAATAACCTAGGGAATGTAGAAAATTTAATTAGGAAGTAAAATAAGGTTACTTAATATTTAATATCTAGTTAACTACCAAATGAACAACTACTATAGCCTAAATAGCTAATTGGGGTCTAATTATCAAATAAAGGCATGAATAAAATATGATTTAGCTTAAAGTCCAAAGTTAATAAATATCTTAATTAAAGATACATTCAATATTACGATTCAGGGAAAATGAATAATATGTCTAGTGCTTACTAAGGGTACATAAAATATCACACTACAAAACACTATAAACGTGGACTTTAAAGAATAATTCGATTAGCTAAAAATTTTATATATCGCGTATATACTCCGAATATTATCACTCGACAAAATAATACCCAGTTAAACCCGTACACTAATTCATAGGTCTAATCTAACTCATGGAACCTCCTTGATAAATACAAAAATAATAAAAGGGACTATAAGCAAAAAGATCAAGTCATCGTATTCTACCACCGACCTTGCCTCAAATCAATCGAATCACCCATTAACTCCAAGTAAAACTAAATTGAGTTTATTTGGATTTATTTGGATCTTTTGAGTTATTTGCTTTTGTTTGAATTCAGTCGTTTGTCACGTAATTAGAAACTGGGGTCGTGAAGATTCAGTGGATCCAGTGAGATCAAGCCCGAAGTGAAGATAGAGACCAAAAGCTCAAGAGAAAGCATTGTGCGAACTCAAGACCGCGGTAAACCACGCTAGGCGAGTCAATACTTTGATCATGTTGAACCTACATTTTCTGCAAATTACTTTTGTTTAAATTATCAAATTGCATGTTATTATTTTATATGCAAATAAATGTTTAATTTAAGATTTTAGTTATATCCTATTGCGTTCCTTGATTAATATTACACCTCCTTTAGAATATTTGAATTTGTGAACCTTGTCGCCCTAGCAAAAATTATAATAGTAACATTTTTGAAAATAAGTCTATAATTATATACCATGCTTAGTATTGCTTAGATACTGATGGGCGCGAGAGCGCTCAAGCATCACTTTTAATCCTGAGAAAAATTGGTTGGGCAGTCATGGGCATCACTTTTATATTCCCAAAAGCCTCAATTTGCTTATTTATCTGGGCGGATGGTTCGGAGATATGGTGCAAGGGTGCACAAGTGTGTGGTTTGTGGTAGAACCGCCTAGATACCACTAAGGATTGAATCTTGTCATGACCTCCAATGTAAACAGTACAACCACAAGTCTGTAAAGTACAACTTGGCTTAGTAGATTTACCGGACCCTGAAAGTCATCCTCACAGGTGGAGGTGGGGAGGTAGTGCAAGCGGCTGTCTGTGCGACGGCTTGAATGGGACACTCGTAGAGGGTGAAGTTCTGCTGTGGCGGGCTAGCAGGGGGGTAACCAGCTGCTAGATGTTCAGAAGGAGAACATCCCGCACAACGTATGGGACCCACCGCAAGTGGGAGCGACCCATAGGGTGATATGATGGAAGGGGCGAGGTACTTTGAACGGTTACTGTGATGGTTTGCTCAACCGCATGAATAAGGAATCGTGTGGGGCAACGAGTGGATTGTCTCTTGTGGTGAAAGTGTACAAACTCTGCAGAGTCAAAACTATTCGAATAGCCATGCCCACGGTCAAGGGCGGACATGGGAACTTAACCAGATATAGTTCTATTTCAAAAACTTTGTGGGTGGGAATGGAAAAAGTGGAGGGCAGTGGAAAGCCCTGATTTGAGTTGTCCTGGGTGTCGTCCCAGTGGTAATGTAAGCGGTTATAACGCTGAAATGTTAGCATATGGTGCGGATACCATGTAACGGTGGATGGAATCTGGATCGCTATTATTATTGCATTCTCTTACACATTATGTTTTTGGTCAAAACTACTGGGTCTCAGGAAATTTCTATGTATTATATTTTTAAATAATGATAATATTTCTCACAAAATAAAATGTCAGGAAGAATAAATAGAGTTGTAAGAAAAGAAGATGGATGTTTGTGGTAAATACATAAAGTTGTCAGTGGATTTATGTCGATCATAAAAAGGAAATGATAGTGCGGATTCTGAGAGAAATAAGTTAGCAGAGTATAAATGAATAGATAGGCTAGATAGATGATTTGAATGATTTTTGGAGAATTAGGGAGTGCAAAGGTAATTGCTGGATCAATTTTTGGGAGATATTGGCGATAATGGGATTAATAGGATTTGATCGATTACTAGATGAGTCAATTGAATTTTTGGGAGTTTGGAGATATGATAATTGGAGTATAAACTTGATCAATAATGTTCTTGGTGGATGTATACTAGAGAATTAGTTAGAGAAAGATAATGGAAAATAGGGTTGATTACTGGAAGATCAAATTATGGTTTTGGAACAATAACTGAAAGGATTGGATTGTTAGAAAAATTCTGATACAAATGATATCGGTGGATTTGAAAGTAATTATGTTAGAGAATCATTAGAATTCAGAAGTGAAGAGTTGATGATTAGCAATTACAAGATTGGATTGTTAGGAATTTGGAATACAAAAGATATTGGTGGATTGTATAATTGATGATATTCGCTGTTTGGAGTTTTAGACAGCACTCAATATAGAAAGTGTGCGTTCGGTGGATTAATTAAATGATATTAGAGAAATGATGTCACTAGCTGTTTGGAGTTTTAGACAGCAATTGATCGGTGGATTATATAAATTATGATACTCGTTGTTTGGGGATTTAGGCAGCAATTGATTGGTGGATTGTATAATTGATGTTATTCGCTATTTGGAGTTTGAGTATATGATCGGTGGATTAATTAAATGATATCACTCGCTGTTTGAAGTTTTAGACAACAATCAATATAGAAAGTGTATGATCAATGGAATAATTAAATGATGTCACTCGCTGTTTGGAGTCTTAGACAGCAATCAATTTGGAAAGAGTATTTCGGTGGATTAAGTCAATTATAGCAATCGCCGTATGGAGTTTAGGTAGAATTAATAACGCTATGATTTAATAATAATAATGCTACTAAAAGCAATTTTTGGCAAATAAAATAGCCCGAACCTCTCCTTTGATAAACCATGCATACTATTTATTTGCATCCTGTGTATTAGCTCGCGGAGCACGGTGGTTAGTGTGCTCACACTCGCTCTCATAACAAATCCAGAAGCAGGAATCAGATCACTATGCTTCAGCAACACTACTGGTCATGGTGGCAAAGATGATGAAGACGTCAAGGGCTAGGTTGCGCACCTCCAATTGGCTGCCTGTGGGCATGTCCTGAAGATCCCACCTGTGTGCTTCATTCTTCCGCTGCTGCAATTTATTGATTTCGGTCTAATCGGCCCATGAGTAAGTCTACTATTATATATTTACGCTTCCGCATGATATGTACTTTGATATTCAGAACTGTAATCTGTGAGCACTATTTACTGATCCAGGGAATAGTGCGGTGGAATCACAGAGGAATCTGGATTGTAAAATCTAAGTCCTGACAATAAAGCAGTGCGTACGTAGTATTGTAATCTCGATTTGATGCAGTAGCAACGATCAGTCATCATGCAGAATTTCTTCTGTCTTTTTGTTTATTGGAAAATATGGTCACGAGCTCTGTCAATCGAAGTATCTTGCTTTGCATCCGTGTTCCCTTTGTTTTATCTCAGTAATCAATAGATAGCTAGAGACTTGAAAATGGAAGGAAATTGTAGTGACTATAATGCCAAATATTACTTGAGTCTGAGAATCCTCCAACAGTATATGGAGGCAAGCACGATTTGTTCAATGAATGCCAGTATGCATGTGACACCGTGTGCTATCTTGTGGCAAATAGCAACAGAAAGCTCAGCTGCGCAACAAATACAGTTGAGACTTTACATGTGCTAAAAAATCGCGCACAGCTGGAATCGTATTGTACAATTCGGTACTATCAATTGCTTCGGCAAATAAGGTGTTGATATGCAGATTAGGTAACTAGCTAGCTTGTTCGGAAACTGCGAAAAGAACAAATTGATTGACTGCATGGGGGAAATCATGCGCACTGAATGCTAATCTCTATCAACGAGAGATTCTCTCGCTAAAGACGCGTAACAACCTGCGCGACTTGTGACGGGAGACGGACGCACACGCAAAGGAGCCGAACTCGGAGGGCCAGAGGCGCTGAAGCACAAGAGGCTCCCGAACGTGAGACAACCAGGCATCGAGACATCCATCCAGCCATCAGTACGGCTGGGAGTTGGACCGTGCCGTGTCGGTACAGCTCGGATCCACCATACTTCGAACCACTTAGTGCCATACCAGCTTGGCTCGGTCATCTCGCCGTACCATACTATGTTGGCCCGCCTTGTCTCTGGTCAAGCCCAAGCACAGCCCAAAGCCCGCTATGCCGGCGTTCGTGTTATGCCAACCCGAAATAGCTATACACGGCGAAGACGGCGGCGATGATAGTGGCGACGGCCACCATCTTCCTTTCTCTCGTACTCGCTTTGTTAAAAACTAGTTGAAATTGAATTAGTGCATAAAAACATGGGCACACAATGACGTAAATATTTCAGGAAAAGGTGAAATGTCCTTGATATTTTAAAAGTATAATGTTACTGCCACGTTAAAAACCTTATGCCCCAGAGTGGGGTTCTCTGAGTAAGGAAAGAGTACAGTAACAATATATGTACATACTAACTATAACAACATGCGTACATAGTATCTACTTATCAATGTCTAGATCGTTCATGCGTTCAAGGTTAGTGTACACTGCACGATTTCAGGATCCTCCAGTTAATGCTGATGCCGCTCTTTGGCTAATTCCCAGTCTTTGGCGCATGTGATTGCCTTCACCATTCTGGGCATGAGGGATGATATCTTTTCTTCGATTATTCTTCCTACCGTGCTGAACGTCGCTTCTGAAGAGACGGTGGACACCAACACGAGGAGAACATCCCGTGCGAAATGTGACTGCACAGAAAATCATGGTTCTTGCCTCCACCAGTAAGATCAGGATCAAAATTTGCAAAATCATGCTCCAAGTAATGGTTCAGCTCTGAGACAGAATTTCACTTGCAGGCCGCCTGAGACTGAGAGGACGAATTAGTAGACTTGCCCTTTAGCTTCTTCCATAAGTATGATGTCAAACTTTTCTTTCCTTGTTGCGTCTGTTGTAAGGCCTTCGATCTTCCGCGGCTACCAAACTTGCCATGATACATATGAAAAACACGAAAAAGCTTATCTTTGACATGTGCGAAAGCTTTCGAATAATTAAGGCCAAGGTATTCACCTATTCCCCTACCTCCCCAGCCCCCTCCCACCACACCCAATCCCTCGGTCGCCTCCCTCCTCCCCCCACCTCCCTCGTTTGCCGTCTCCTCCCCCTCTCCCTCGGCTTCCTTCTTCCTCCCCCATCCCTTGATTGCCTCCCTCCTTCCCCCACCTCCCCCGACCGCCTTCTCCTCCCCCAGTCCCCCCGGCGACCCCTCGCCTCCCTCCTCCCCCGACCTCCCCGGTGCCTACTCTTCCCCCCAGTGACCCCTCACCTCCCACCTCCCCTGATCCCCCGGTGACCCCTCCACCCTAGACCCCCTGGCCGCCTACCTCCTCCCCCGCCCCTTGGCGACCCTTCCTCCTTAGACCTACTTGGCCGCCTCCCTCCTTCCTTGCCCCTAACAACCCCTGACCTCCCTCCTCCCCCGACCCCTTGGTGACCCCTCCTCCCCCGACCCCATCACCAGCCTCAGCACACTGCTGCCCTCCAGCTTCTTTCCCACTGGCTGTTTTGGCTCTCAGGGCTTTCACGATGTCGCCACCGAGGGCGACCGGCGTTGGCTTTGGCAGCGTGGGCGTCTGCTTCGGCTTCGGCGGCACCGGGGAAAGGATGCTGGGGCCGGTGGGGCGCCCTAGCTTTCCTGGGCTGGGCTTACGTGACACGCAGATTGTGATGGCTAGCGGCACCGCCGCCATGGCGAGGAGGAGGAGTAGGTAGGAAAGAAGTGGTGGCCTCATGGCATGACGTTGAGCTCTAGTATGTTCCTTCCCCTCTAGTCATCTACTCCCTCTCTCTGCTTTGTGATGGCTTGTGGGGTGGGAATCCATAGATGATGGGATAGTGACAGGAGGGCACCGGGAGGCCAAGGACGAGGCGGCCACGAGTGCTGGCGTGCTGATCGTGCTCCCTGTGCTCACTAGGCTAGGCCATTCTAAACACGACATGATATGCCGTGCCATGCTGTGTCGCCCGACGAGCCGACTTTTCAAGCCTGGCTCGACCCACCACGTGGCGTGCTCGTACCGTGCTTGAGCCGTGCTGAGCCAGCCAGGCCTTAGGATAGTATGGATAAGCCCGACTCAACTCCCTGCTCTAGCCATCAAGAAGAAAGAAGTCAACCAAGGAGTAACCAGGCTGAAGCATCAAAAAGTCCAAGGATCTGATAGGGCCATGGCGTACTCTTCTCACGATGGTAAAGATTAACTGAACATAATCTCTCTCTCTATCTCTCCCTCTTCCTTCTAGAATGATCTAGCACGGTGATGGTGATGCCACTGAATAGCCGTGATGGAGGCAGTACGCATCTAAAATCAATCCAAAGGTAGGGAGGTTTGGTGCTCAGACACCATGGTACCCATGTTATTTACACTATATATATAATGAGAGTTTTTATCATCCTTGAAAAATGTATCGGGAGGTACATGAGATACCAATACCTCACCACCAAATTACATACAAATTCTTGGTACCTCTTAGTATCTAGGTACCAAGAAGTACTAAGAATTTGTATGTAATTTGATGACTAGGTACCGGTACCTCATGATATCTCCCAAGAATGGTAAAAACTCTTGTGTGTGTGTGTATACGGTAGCGCTATTCTGTGCGCGTGTGTATTCTTTGCGCAATTGCAAGTTATAACTGGTTGTGCGTAAAGTTATTATCGGCTGTGAAGAAAGTTATCACTGATTGTACTGAGAGCGTTCAGTAGTAACTACATTCGCTACCGATGGTAACTCCATGCAGAATTGATGATAACTTTTCGCATTGTGAAGATTTGGCAATAGGCAATAATTTCATTCAAAACCGATGGTAACTTCATTCAGAAAAGTACGTATTTTACACCTGTACATAGGCTCATGTATGTATGTATGTATGTATGTATGTATGTATGTATGTATGTATGTATGTATGTATGTATGTATGTATGTATGTATGTATGTATGTATGTATGTATGTATGTATGTATGTATGTATGTATGTATGTATGTATGTATGTATGTATGTATGTATGTATGTATGTATGTATGTATGTATGTATGTATGTATGTATGTATGCACGCACACGTGTGCCGGTGGTGCAGCTCGAACAAATTGACATTTAATTAGTATCAGGTTTTACGGACCATCTAAAGTTAAAGGGCTTAAAGCGAGCTAAACCGCATTGTTATGCATCACGAGTGGTCGAATCTCAAATATGGAAGAGGAAGGCACGGACGCAAGGTGGAATGGGCCAGCCCCTGCGTGGGCCGAGCACAGGCCCAACGCTCCGACCCGAGCGCTAGCTCCTACTCTGGGTTCGAGCCGCCTTTCCTTTCATAACAATGGAACCGTCGGCGGTGTGAGGTTGCACCGGCTGATCGGCATAGAAGGCGTCCAACACAAAAATGCCTTAGCAAGACTGCTACGCATGCTTTCACTTGGCCAAGCACTCCCGATAAATGGAATGAGAAACACTTCCCATTTCGAAGGGAATTAAATTTTGCTGCAGCAATTTGATTACGCTTGTACAGTGTTACAAACCGACGATGTATGTATTCAACAAAATTGTAATATGCTTGTGGATCATCGGTTGTACTCGCGGGCCAAACTGAACTCACATCTGGTTCGACGTGTTTATCAATTGTACGTTACTGAACCATAGTATCTGAACAAAAGTCAGTTCATCCACTTGGTGTGTCCAGCACTCGCGATACCTCATAGGTCTGTGTGTATGTGTAACGTCCTGCTCTTTAGTACTATATTGTCGGTTTATCTTGAATTACACTGGCATATAATATATGTTGATTTAAATCGTAGTATTTTTGGGTTAACACTTTGTATTTATAGATTTCTTATTAGAATTGTTTTCCCTTATTTTTCTCTTGTGGAAACATTTTAATATCCTTGTACTATGTCAGTGTCTTCTACCGGGAAAAATTACTCCTATATATTTTTTATTATTCCTAGGGCTTACATATTTTGAAATCAAGTTAATCAACTGCTTTGGATTACGCTTTTGACAGACAACCAATTATCTCTTTTGGGAAGGTGTTGTACAATTCTATTAGACATGTTTCAGTTCCCCATTTCAGCCTTTTTTTTTATGTGTTCACAACCCATAAACATGCAAAAGCACAGTTGTAAAATACTCATAATTTAATTGCAACTCAAATAGTGTGATTCTAACTTCTAAAAACAAGGAAATATAATCCATGGCGCATCATGCAGCTGTTACTGCAGTAGCAGGTGAATTACGGTAATGCTGATCTATTTCCTCAATTGGGCAATGCTGAAAACTCTCTTTGATGCGGATGATTTCAGCATAAACATCCTCCATTGTTGGTCGATCCTTGGGTGATGTCTCTGAGCATTTTAGGCCAAGTTTAGTCAGTTAAATGACACACCTTTGCATTTCAACCATTGCAAGGTTTGTGTCTTCACCTCCGTTATATCCGGTGAGACTGGGTTCTAAAATCTCACCAATTTTCTGTGGAAGTTCTGCTTCCACGAAGTTGTGAAGGTTCATACCATCCTTAAACATCTCATCAGTCGGACGCTTTCCTGTGATCATCTCTAGAAGAATAATTCCATAGCTGTAGACATCACCCTCAATTGAGATTTTGCACCCCATGGCATACTCTGCGATATTATGCAAAATTGCTTAAGAAATACACTTTACTTGGCTGAAAGATGGTAAAGTTCTAGAGAATATGGCTGCACATCATTTATGTGACAAATAATATTGATACATTAGATATAAATAAAATAAGAGACATGCTCACCTGGTGCAATGTATCCGACTGATCCTCTCGGTCCAGCAATGCTTGATGAATTAGTAAGCCCTATTGAAGATTCGCTGTAAAGGAACTTTGCGAGCCCGAAGTCACTAAGACATGCAACCATTTCGTCGTCCAAAAGGACATTGCTTGGTTTTAGATCACAATGAACCAAAGGAGGATTGCATCGATTATGAAGATAATCTAATGCAGCAGCTATGTCCACAGCTATTGTTATTCTTGAGCCTAAACTCAATGGTCTTTTTGGGCATTGTTTATATGCTTTTGGATGGAGCCAACTTTCTAGGTTACCATTAGCCATGTACTCAATAATAAGTGCTTTAAATTCATTTCCTGTTGGATCAAAGGTTGAACATACACTAACCACTCTTATAAGATTCCGATGGCGAATGTTTCTCAATGCCTCACATTCAGCAAGGAAGTTAGCTGGTGCTCCAAATTGGTCTAGTCTGAATACCTTAATAGCAACTGTGCGTACTTCAAACTTGAATTGGCCTCTGTATACCAATCCAAATCTTCCCGAACCAACAAGACTGGATGAAGAGAAACCATCTGTTGCTTGAAATAAATCATCATACGAGAAGTTACTAAACTGCTTGAACGATTGGTTGATGAGTTGTTTAGCTTGACTTCTCTTCTTCAAAAAAATGACAGCAACACATGCCAAGGTTAGTAGAACGACTGTAGCAAGCGGAACCAATATAGCTGCAACATAGGATGTCTTCTTCCTTTTGGATGGTGATGACATGCAAAGTGGTAATTGTAGCATTGGAGAACTTGCACACAGCTTTCTGTTTCCTTGGACGAACACAGCACTTGAATTGGCGAACACGCCACCTTTAGGGACTGATCCCTCAAAGTCATTGAAGGATAGATTGAGAAGATGTAAAAAGCTGAAAGACTCCAAGAATTCTGGAATTTGACCAGAGAAGTTGTTTTCGGAAATATCCATCTCCGTGATGCCTCTTAAGCTGATGAAAGATCTTGGGATGCTTCCTTGTAGAGAATTTGCCTCCAGGTGGAGAGATTCCAAAAGAAGGCATTGACCAAGTGAGGAGGGAATCTCACCTGATAATTGGTTGTTGGAAATGCTAAGTGAATTCAGATTAATTAATTTACCAACCTCCGATGGTATGTGTCCAGTGAGTTGATTATAGGACAAGTCTAAGCCTTTAGAAAGAGAGGAAATAGAAAAGAGCTCGTGTGGAATGCTTCCATAGAATCTGTTGCAAGAAAGGTTCAGTTGTAGCAAATTTTTACAACCTGCTAAACTTGCTGGTATGTGCCCACCCAAATCATTTTCCTCGAAATAAAGGTTCGTGAGTTGTTCTAGTTTCCCAATCGATTGTGGTATTTCTCCAGAAATTTTGTTGCGGGATAAGCCTAGGTAGGTCAAGTTTTTAAGGTTTCCAACTGTGTCAGGAATATGGCCTGAAAGTAAATTGCTATCCATTAGAAGGACAGTGAGGCCGGTGAGCTTTCCTATCTCTGAAGGTATACCACCAGTCAACTGGTTTTCTGTTAGGAGAAGTACCTGAAGGCTTTTCGAAAGGTTGGTAATAGAACTAGGTATTGTTCCCTGGAGGCTATTTGTGTCTAAGCATAATATCTGTAATTGAGTACAGTTTGTTAGAGAGGACAAAAATGACCAGTCTCCGGCTTCAAGTCTATTTACACCCACATCTAGTTGTATTAACTTGGGCAAGGACCCAAACGAAGGAACAACACCTGTGAATGCGTTGCTCCGAAGAAGTAAATTTTGGAGGTTTGATGCATTGCCCAGTGAAGCAGGAATTGGTCCTTGGAATTGGTTCCCTTCTAGTATCAAGTCTGTGATGCTTGGAAGTGTGTAGCCAATGTTGGTGGGAATTCTCCCAACAAGTTGGTTGGCACCAAGGCCAAGATAAGTAAGAGACGAGATTCTGTAAAGAGCTGGAGGAACCATGCCTGACAAGTTGTTATAGGTCAGGTCTAGCACTTGCAAGCTTGCAATTTTACTCAAGCTCTCTGGAATGCTTCCTTGTAAATTGTTTTGAGCAATCAGCAGAAAAGCTAGGGAAGAGAGGTTACCAATTGAGGTAGGAATCCCCCCAGAGAGTTTATTATTAGTTAAGCTAAGGTATATATCGCAGTGGTGAGGATGTTTTTGAGAAAGGAGGGATGGACCCAGAAAGGTTATTATTTCGGAGACTCACCATTGTGAGAGACTTGCTTCTCCCCAAAAATTGAGGAATGGTGCCAGTGAGCTTGTTGCTAGGGAGGTCTAGTGTAGAAAGGTTGTGGAGCAAACCAAATTGTGAAGGGATTCTTCCTTGAAGACTGTTATTGCTAAGAACAATTTGCTGAAGAGATGAACACAACGCAAGACTTGGAGGGATCTCACCTTCGAGGGAGTTGCTATGTAGGTCGATGATCTCCTGGTGGGAACATAATGACATCTCCTTTGGTAACTCACCGCTAAGGGAATTCATGCTGAGGTTGAGGTATCTAAGCCGGGTTAAGCGACCAATCTCAGGATAAATTTGGCCGTTGAGTTGGTTATTGGGCATGTGAATTCTGGTGAGGAAACTGAGATCAGCAATACAAGGAAAGATTTTCCCAGTGATGTTTAGTGATTCAAGGTCTAATGCAATAACACGAGATGCATGCCGTGCGTTGCATGTCACCCCATGCCAATTGCAGAATGTGAAAGAATCATTTCTCCATGAGGTTAGGGCTCTTGAGGGGTCATGGAGTTGAGACTTGAGGCAGAGGAGGGCCTGCCGATCAATATCGGATTCGTTATGGACTGGAGTTGATGCCGCTATGGAATGTACATGGGGGCATAGGCTCAAGGAGTGGAAGAAGATCAGAACAAATAGTAGTGGCATGGAAGGCATGTAGGTTGGTGCATCAGACATCCTGCTTCTGTGTAAGGACGAGAAATCTATGGGCTATGTGTTCGTTTCTTATGGTCTGGCATCTAAATAGGGGCATCCTTCCAGGGATGAGCGTGCGAAGAGACCAAGAAACTTCAAAACTGATGGTAGTCTGGTACCCTCTCTCTCCCTCTCTCTCTCTAGAAATATCAAACCTATATGTTTTCTGCCCACAGTTTATTGGGTTTCATACAGGCCTGTAAACAGGAGCTGTTGGAAGATGTACATGGACGTTGTCTCCCAGGATTAGCTAAAGTCTGGAGTACCTCAAGTCTTTGTGTCATTAAGAGGACTGACTAATGCTTCTTAGCAGTGTCCTGCTAGTCTTCGTATGACCAGTATGGAGCTATGCGCTATCTTGACATGTAAGCTGCACCATGGTGGATCCAAGGACTTGGAAGACTCCCACAAAATTATACACGACCTAATTCCTTTAGAGAGTTAGTTACGCTTATCAGGTGCAACACACTCTCATAGTGCAACCCGATCGATTGAGGCACCAAATCAGCATAAAAAAACAAATGCTACTATTCACAGTATTTTTTTTCTTCTACCACACTTTGAGTATGAGGTTAAAATTCTAAAGGGTTGCTACAATACTCTATAGACTACATCATCAATTTTGAAATTTTTTATGTTGATTTATGCTGATTTTGGATTGCACCAGTTGCACCTGATATGTTCTCCTGATAGAAATTCCGGTCCTATTTTAGTCCTTTTTGTTTTAAGAGAACCTTTACTCCATGGTCATCCATTGCCAAACCAAGCAGCGGACACCGCTTCCTTTTCACTCCTTCGGATGCATACTCTCAACTTGTTTCAGCCTAAAAGTGAACCTTCATCTTGAGATTAGAACTTTCAATTGACAATTTAAAGCTTTCTAACACGTGGGATTTGAACTTTCAATAGAAAATTTTGACACAGAATTTGTTTCGACTGAAAAGTTTGACATTTCAATTGGGAAATTTTGAAACCTTCCACGTGGAAAATTTGGATATTTCCCCTTCACCTCCTTGTGCCAGGGTTGCGAGCTTCCATGGTTTTTCTTTTTTTGAGGAAAGGACTCAAAGGAGCTTCCATGGTTTGACCTCCTTCTTCGGCCATCCATATCGGTGCATCATCGAAGCCGAGGGGCATATGTGGCTTTAGGTGTCGGCTGTCTTTAGCCCATGGGAACTGCAGCACCAACGCATACAGTGCGAGCTTGCAGTGACACGACGAGGTGAAGCAGGGTGACAATGATGGGTTAGGGCGTGCGTCGTCGAGCGGTGTCCAGCATTCTCCGGCGTCTGGTTGATTGGCACTGGCACGCCTGTCATTCAGTTCGGTCGATCATCCAACACCGTCGGCCAAGGCGTCAGCAACCTCACGCTCAAGAACATGTCGCAGTCCTTCGGTCACCCAGTAGACACGGTGGTCATGTCAGAGAGCCCTATGGGCTGAGATATAAACTTGGGAGTTCATTTGGGAATTTGGTCATGGGTTCGATCTTGATTATCGGTCATTTGTTGCAATGTTGCATGATACATGTTTATGTTAATATAGGTCAAGTTGTAAAGAATTTATATCTAAAAATGATTTCTTGGTCTGTGGATGTGTAAGTGATTCAGAATCAACTATTGTCAACAGCGAGAGTCTGGCATTTAAATAGGGGCAACCTTCCCGGGATGAGCGTGCGAGGAGACCAAGAAACTTCAAAAAGTAATGGTAGTCTGGTACCCTCCCTTCGTCCCTTTCTCTCTCTCTCTCTCTCTAGAAATATCAAACCTATCTGTTTTCTGCCGCAGTTTCTTGGGGTTTCATACAGGCCTGTAAACAGGAGCTGTTGGAAGATGTACATGGACGTTGTTGAGTCACCGGTTGTGTCTCCAAGGATTAGCTGAAGTCCGGAGTACCTTAAGTCCTCGTGTCATTAACAGGAATGACTAATGCTTCTTACCAGTATCCTGCTAGTCATCGTTTCCATTATGAGGTTTAGCTGATTGCCGCTTTCTGACCCAGACTTTACTTGATGCTTTCTCAACTTGTTGCCAACTTGCCATCGCATGATCAGTATGGAGCTATGCGCTATCTTGACATGTAAGCTGCACCATGGTGGATTCAAGGACTTGGAAAACTCCCAGAAAATTACACACGATCTAATGCTCGCAAAATTATACCTGCCAAGGGCGCTGGTGCATGGTGCCTAGCTAGGGACCGATTTCGCGAAGGTCTAGGTGGACATAATTACTAACATTTTTAAGGTTGTCCCATTGGAGAAGCCCCCAAATGAAGAGATTAAGAGATCATGTGGAGGTGTCCCCATGTTTGTGATGAGTAATTGACTCTTGTTTCAAAGAAATTGAGTTTGATTTATGCCTTTTCTGCAAAAACGTAGCCCTTAAAGAGTGGTCAAAAGCCATTTATGACCACGTTGTTGGTCGGCTAGAAGATTTACGACCACTGCAGAGCATTTCTAAGATGGTCGAAAGGGTTTACGACCTCTTTATCTCTGGTAGGAAGCCGGAAATTGACTTTACGACCACCTTGGCCGTGGTCGAAGGACACTAGACGGGTTTACGACCACGTTGGCCGTGGTCGGAGGTCACCAGACGAGTTTACGACCACATTAGTTGTGGTCGAAAGCCATTACAACCACTTCGGACGTGGTCGAAAGCTGTTTCGACCACATTGGCCATGGTCGAAAGGGCTTACGACCACATTGGCCGTGGCTGCAAGCCAGCAAACCGTTTTATGACCACGGTGCGAAGTCGTGGCTTACGATCACGTTATCGCAAGAAGCGGTCGGAAGTCGAAGCTTCGACCGCTAAGGTCGGAAGTCAGCAAACTTCGACCACAACCACGTTGGGAAGTTGACGGACTTCGACCATGTTGTAAAGCGGTCAAACTAGGTCTGGTCGAAGTTGGGTTAGGTCGGATGTGGTTGTAGCGCGTTGTGACGTGGTCGGATGTGGTCGTAGAACTGCCGGACGCGGTCGGTCGTGGTCGATAGTGGTCGAAAACACTCGGAAGCAGTCATAGCGCAGTCAGCTGAGGTCAAATGTGGTCGAACGCGGTCAGACGAAGTCTGGCTGTGGTCAGAAGTGGTCGAACGCGGTCGGTCGTGCTCGGAAGCACTCGGACGCGGTCGGTTGTGGTCAGAATTGCTTGGATGAAGTCGTATTGCGATCAAACATGGCCAGAAGGGCTCTGATCATGTTGGAACTCGCTGGGAAGGTCGTAACTTCCGTCTAGCCGGTCGTATGGGCTCCTAAAGTGGTCGTATCATCTGGGAATTGGTCGTATGGACCTCTGGTGTGGTCGTATCGACTCGTGTAGCGGTCGTAGTCTTGTGCATTTCTTGTTCTGCTATTGTGACCGGTCATAGGATGTTTATGACTTTGTAGGAGTATGTTTTGCGTACTTTCTACTGATGCAAATGTATGATTATAGTGTTTCGAGCAGTGCTATGCGATGTTTTCTTGTTTGTGATGGTTGCAGGACTTTGAGGCTAAGTCGTGGCGAGGCATGAGATGGCCAGACTAGGCACAGGCGGTGTTGAGGTCGAGAGCGGTCAGGAGATGCTGAAGACGATGAGGCTTGCGAGGTGGTTGCAAGGCTTGGTTGGCAAGAAGAGGAGGAAGTTTCCAGGAAGGCGGTAGAGTGGCATTTTGGAGAAATGCGGAAAGCTACAAAGGAAACGGATCTCTGTTAAAGTCGCTGGGAAAGCACAGTGTAACAGGCTGTGTTAGCGGGTTGTCACGTGGATGTGGAGTGGTAAAACCCGGTGTTAGTTGGGGTTAACGGGTTCCCCCTGGTATCTGAAGAGCATAAATAGAGGAGGTAGAGCTTGAGGCTGAGTTGAGGTTTTCTGGCAAGTAGCTCGGGTTTTTCTCTCTATTTTGTGTGCGTTGCTCTGGGATTGAGAGCTTGTATGGAGTGGCTGTAGAAACCTCCGTTAATGCAATCATTCATATCTGTTCCTCTATCTTTGGGTTGTTTTATCTGTGACGTTTTGATTCCATTTTCTCTGTTCTATTTTTCTCTCCAGGTTCTCTAGTCGGCTCTGGTCTTTCTCAATTTGAGTTGTGTCCTTGTTCGAGTAGCCTTGGTTTAGACTTGCTCTGAACTGGGAACAATCCTCAAGGTCATTTGGCCAGTCTATTCCCGAGAGCAAAGCTCAGTCGAAGAGTTTGCAACTTGCGGTCGTGCGCCGTCTTCGGTTCCTCTGTTTCGAGTTCGAGTATGGCATGTGTTGTGGTCTCGGCAGAAAGTTCTCGTTTTCTTTGCAATTTCTCTTCCAGAGGATGAGTTCTTGTAGTGTTTAAAGTCTTGTGACCAAAAGATCCATGAATTAAAAGTTATTCGGAAAATGGATCTGGTGGTCAAGCTCCTACTGCTTCCTCTGTTTTGAGTTCGACCATGTCGTTCTCCTCGACCACAGCGTAGATCTTTCTTTTTCTTCATGATTTCTCAACCAGAGGTTGTTATCTTGATGTGGTTAGAGTTTCATGGTTGTTTGCTTAGAGAATCAAAAGTTACACGAGTTTTGGTTCTTGCGGTCGAATGTGTTTTCCTGCTCTATCGCGTTGTTGGATGTTGCTCTCTGTTGTCATCTTCTCTGTTGTCGGTCAGTTTTGCTTTCCTGTCTCGATTCCAGTGAGCAAACTCCTTCTTTCTTCATAGCTCAATAGCTATTGGAGAAGAAGAGTTGTATGAATACTTGGGGAGGTTTGAAGGCACCATTCACCCCCCCCCCCTCTATTGCCATTTCAGTCCTACAGAGATCATGACCTAGGGGATGCCGTTCACACATTCGTCCAGTGGTCCAAGAGGGACATCACTTTGGACCCTTTCGTGCTGCGATCTCCACATGACTATGCCTACCAAACAGATCCCTCTATGACTCCACCTCAAGCTCCGCATAAGAAGGTCATTGCATCAGCTCCCGTTGAGACAATGCCAAAGATGTATCGCAAGCGAGACACTAGGATCCAATCGAAGAAGATTAAAGTACCTCCCGAGACCTGGAAGTACTCCCTTCGGAATGTCGTTGGTCCCCGAGTCACAATCCCAACCTTGGACTGGTTTGCTAGAGTTTGCATACCTGGTACATGCATATGTCTAACAGAAAGGTAAACCGACAAAGTGGATTCTTCGTGGGTTACACGAAGGTGCATTTCCTCCACAACTTGGGCTACTTCACCGTGACCTTCAAAAAGTTATTCGGACTATTCAACCTTGATGCTCTCGACTTCTCTCTTCTACGATGCTGGACACTATAAGTGTGTTGTACAATCACGTTCTACATTCTTGTAATATCGATAAATGTCATAACTCATTGTTTATATATAGATCCATGATCCAACAAGCTCGACGACGGTGAGAACCGATGGGTTTCCTCGACCTACACTTGGTCTCCGAGCAATGCATCAACGAAAATGTATTCTACGTCCAAAATTACAAAACAATGGGATTGCTTGCTCAGAGTGACAAGGACTACATCATAGGTTGTTGTTTAGCTAGTGTGTTACAATTGGTATCAGAGCGGACTTTAGGTCTGTGGTGAATAAATTAGTAACTTACTTGGTGAATCAACTAAAATTCTGACATAGAATTAGTAATCAAGAAGAAAAAATATATAATGACATAGAACTACTTATTTCTAAAAACTTGACTTATGATGATTAAATAATTTAAAACTAAAATTTGACACACTGGTGCACAACTTATGGGATTGGGTTATTCATTGCATTTATACTTCTGTTAGTTGTATAATATTAATGAATGTTGAGTTGTTGCCCATGTTTGTGTTAGATAGTTGGTTCATTGAGATAGATATCGATGTCAAGAGATAGAGGTCTTGGTTGTGGCGGTGGCATGGCCAGACTATACCACCAGGTGTGGCGCATGATTAATGAAGAGTTTTCCTTAGATAACCTTAGTTACCGATGATTGGGGATGAATTTATATTAGTCATTTTCATTCGATGGGTGAGTTATTATTTTTTCCATGAGTTTTCATTGGTAAGTTATTTGCAGTGTTGGTGATGTACTTTTATTCACTATTCTGTTTGTGCGATCTTGTTTCTGTGGCCAATATTCTGATACTGGCAGATTGCATTGCAATAAAGAGAACCATGTTGAGTATGAAACAACTGCATCCATGGCTCCATTTTCTTGGGTAGTCAAGTAATTAAGCATGAAAAATGATTATGTAATTCGAGTAAATCATGATATATATATATACTTGGGTATATCAAAATTGTGAGTGTTTTTTAGATTTCGTTATTGGAATATATCATCCGCAATATCGCCCGTTATCTGCTATATGGATCCTAATATGCTATTATGCCATTGTTCACAATTTATTACCTTGGCTATGCCCAACTACCTTTGTAAGGTTGAGGAGGCCAACTAGAGGGGGATAAATTAGAAATTTTTAAATTTTGTTTTGCTAAAACCGAGTTTATAATGTGAAAGCGTAAATCAAATCGGTTTTGCACAATTAATGCTTAAATCAACTAGGTTCACCTAAGTGCACTAACACCCTAAGTCAATGTCAAGGATTTCCAATCCTAAGTTGATAAGCAATCAATTTAATTCTGTGAATCTAAATTGCTTGAATGTAGATTGAGCATAAAAGAACAAACCACAATCAACACACGATGTTTTACCATGGTGTTCGAAGACTTGTTGATCTCCCCTAATCCACATTGAGGTATGCCCAAATGAATTGGACCAACTCCATGAATTAAGACAATTACCTCAATTGCACTTTTGGTGGCTCTTTCCCTCTCTGAGTAGATGAGTTCCAACCTTCACAATACGCTAGGCCTTTTCACAAGTTTCTTTGAGAAAATCACCAAGCACAACACCTCCATGACTGTCTAAGAGTTAGCAACCTTCAAGAGTAATAAGTCAAGCCTCTTACTTGACTCACCACGTGCAACGAATGCAGAAACTCAATGTGGATATGAAATCCACATCTAGATTCAACACATGTAACTAGAGACCTCTCTTTGCTCACAAGGTGCAATACATGCACAATTGAGTGCAGAGCCTCACACTAACTCAAGAATATAGAATAGGGCATCAAAAATATTCACCAACCGGTCACAAGGGGATATTTACACCCCACACAAAGAGACTAGCTGTTGGGAGCAAAAATCAGAAGATGAGATTGTACCGCAAGCAAAGGGCCGGTACTATCGCTCTCCCATGTAACAGCTAGAAAAGTCTCGGTTGGCCAAACCACCCTCACAAGGGTCAGTCAGACCAGATGGTGGTAGGACCGCCACTCAGTCTGGTTTAACTGCACCGACCAAGACTGCGAAAATGGTGCTCTTTGGAAAATTCGTATCAGCAACAAATGCCTAGTAGTACCGTAAGGCCGATCATACAGCGCCAGTCTGACCGTGCGCCATGAGCCGGTCTAATCACCAACTAATAGCCAACTAACATTTGCAAACCTAAGTCACATGTTACGCGGATTGTGTATGAGTTTCAACTCTTTGCAAAAAAAAAAACATTCGCAAATCAAAGCCTCATGCCACGAGGAGTAGAACACACGGACTTTAACCATTTGCAAATCTAAGTCACATGTCACAAAGATTGTGCATAAGCTACAACTATTTATAAAATACATTCGTAAATACTAGCATCATGCCACAAAGAGTTAGAGAAAGTGAGATTGAGCTATAAACACATCATGAGCCTCAAGCTACTAGACATGATCCCGTCTTAATAGTATGGTAAACCTGTACACTACAACATAAACCCCACATAGAGACACTCTTTTAATATATTAGAGACGTTTTTTTCATGTCTCTATACTGTTGTAGAGGCATTTTTTAAAAATGCCTCATAAGCGCCTTCCTATGTTTCATCGCTATGAACATAGAGACATATTATTAAAATGTCTCCAAATCCTTTCTGGCATTTTATAGACGTGCTTTATTAAGTCTCTAAGGGAATAAAAGTATTTTATAGTGGCGTTAAATTGTGCCACTACTGTAGTGTACCACAGAAAAAAAATTAAAAATGAGTGGACATGTTTCACTAGCCACCTCAACCTCACCACTTCATGTGTTTAGTTGTGTTTTGCAATATTTATGTGTAGGTTATTTAACACATGTAAACCACCAAAAAACGCCTCTAGATAGTTAAAAGCATCTCAAGAAAAGTCTCTACACAACAAAAACTTTAGATGAATTAGAGAGTGTCTCAAAAATGTCTCTACAAGATAAAATTTTGCATGTGGTTCTAAAACATCTCAAAACTGCCTCTACAGTACAAAATTTTGTTGTAATTTTTAAAGCATCTCTAAAAAATTCCTCTAGATTATGTAACTTCAATTTTAGAGGCAAGTTGAAAAGTGCCTCTAAATGGGGTTTTCCTTGTAGTGATACTAACAACCCGGTCTTCCAACCAAATACCAAAATCGGTAAAAGATTAGGAACGTATCCTTAGCCTAGTTAGTTATACTTTTGCCTTAAACAACCTCTTGAAACTTGATAACAAACATCATCTCTTCAAGCTTGAGTCATTATTGTGATATGCATCAACCCATGATGCGTTGTTCACTTGCCTTCCATCAACACATAATGGTCTTTAATTAACTTGATAATTAACTCATGATCATATTCTCTTCAGGATCTTGATGTGCATCAACACATGATGCATTCTTCACTTAATGACCTTCAACTCATAAAGTCATCTTCCATCCCAAATCTTGACTTGACAATGATCAACACATGATACCATCCATAAGTCATCCACATTATGGAACCTAACCTATTTCATAACCTAAAGGAAAATGTTAGTTCCATAATATGATTGTCATTAATTATCAAAATATGTCATAAACTCATAATGATGGATCTAGATTCTTCAATCTCTCCTTTTTTGGTAATTGATGACAAACATAATAATTTCAAATAATTAAATTTAAATGCAACATGAGTATATAAGAACTACACATGTACTCATATGTTTCAAGTAGAGATCCTCAATATGTGGATAAAAGAAAATGATTAATACGAATGAAACCACAAAATATAAAATAAACTTCCCCTAAATATATGCATACATATATATGAGATGGGATCATATGCACACATGCAAGTTTGACTTGAGATGGAGTTCAACCTTATATTTTGAAGAATGCAGCAATTGAATAAATGACATTAAGTATATGAGAATGTAAAGCATGCATTCACAAAAATCCATAAATCATTTTAAGCAAATAGGTAGCGTAGTTTTTCCAATATAAATACTTTACCCTTTTTTGTAAGTAAGCCTAAAATATTTAATAAGTTTTTTCACTAAGAAAAACTCCCTTTACACAAAGGCTACTCTTCTAGTCATTTCCTTTTTCTTTCGACACATAAAGGATTCCTCATCTCCTTTTGTCATCTTTGTAACTGGTATATTTCTCTCCCCTCAAGCTTCAAATTGCAATTTAGAATTCTCTCCCATCTTTTCTCTATTTGTAATTGTAGCTTTCTCTCCCCTTTTTTATCAAGCATCAAAACTATTCACCAAAACTTATTCCCCCTTTTTTTTATCAAATATCAAAACTATTCACCAAAACTTATTCTTTTAATTCTCATGTGGTCTTTGTGACTTTTCATGAGGAATCATATACCACTTAAAATTTGTACCACTTATGATGACAATTGACACCACTTATGAGCAATATCGGATTCATTACGGACAGGAGTTGATGCCGCCATGGTGTGTACATGGGGGCATAGGCTCAAGGAGTGGAAGAAGATCAGAACAAATAGTAGTGGCATGGAAGGCTTGTAGGTTGGTGCATCAGACATCTTGTTTCCGTAGGTTGGTGCATCAGACATATTGCTTCCGTATAAGGACGAGAAAGCTTTGGGCTATGTGTTCGGTTCTTACGGTCTGGCCTCTAAATAGGGGCATCCTTCCAGGGATGAGAATGCGAGGAGACCAAGAAACTTCAAAAGTGATGGTGACTAAGAGCAAGTATTATAAGAGGCTGTAAGCTGGCTGTATGCTAAGGTGGAGGAGAGAGAGGAGGAGAGAGAAGAGAGGTGGGCTGTAAGCTTACAGCCAGCTGAAGCACAAGAACCAAGAAACTTTGTGAGAGGAAGGGGTAGGTCATACAGCCTTCAGCTGGCTGTAACTACTATATGAGTAGGCTGAAAAGTGAGCTGTAAGTATTCATACAGCCAGCTGAAGGCTGTATTATAAGACTTGCTCTAAGGCCAATCTCAATGGGGGTTTTATAGAGTTTCATGGGCATTAAATACGCTGACATGGCACTATATTGATGAAGAGAGAGATGATAAAAGTTTCATGGGAGTAGAGAGAGTTTCATGGGGATGAAACTCTTCTGCATTGTTTCCAAAATATGGGTGTGTTGGAAATTGGGACATGAAACCTCCACTGAGACTGGCCTAATGCTTCTTACCAGTATCCTGCTAGCGGCTTCAGTTTTTTTGTTTTTATTTTATTTTTGGTTTATTTAAATCAGAAGTCATTTGAAACACGTCGATTTATAATTTCAGCTTATTTTGGTCTTTTGACTTTTCTACTTTTTCTTTTACTCCTTTATATTATCCATGACAATATAACATTTTTTTATTTTCATTTAATTAAATAACTCATGAAAATCTAACAGTCGTTATAGTATAATTTTAGTCCATAACGGCTGAAGTTTTTTTTTGTTCTACCACACTTTTGAGTTCGAGGTTAAAAAAGAAAAAGTAAAAAAGCTGAATAAAAACTAAAAAGGTTAAAAATTAAGAAGTCAATATGATTATTTTGGTTTTTAATAGTTAGGAGCTGGAACCGAAATGAACGAGTGAGAGAAGAAAAGTAGCACTTTCATTTCGTGTTAGGTGCATTACACGGATGGATCCGCGCGGAAAGCAAAGCTGAGTCGTTGTCTACGTACCAACCCCGCGAATGGTGTTGCTTGGAAAGTGATTGTTGCATCGCGCCGTGGACCAGGAGGGCACCCAGAATAAAAATAAATTCCACGACCAATACCATTCACATTCACATTGATCCTCACGCTCGATGAATTCTACTTCTATGACTAATACCGTTCAAACCTATATGTTTTCTGGCACATTCTCTCTCTCTAGAAATATCAAACTATATGTTTTCTGCCACAGGTTCTTGGATGTCATACAGGCATGAGGCATGTAAAGATGGATGGTTTAAAAGCTAGCAAAAACTAAAAGTTATAAGCGGCAAGCTAAAAAATCCAGCCATGGGCTATGAGCTGCACCATGGTGAATTCAAGGACTTGGAAGACTCCCACAAAATTATACACGATCTAATTCCTTTAGAGAGTTAGTTACGCTTATCAGATGCAACGCACTCTCAGAGTGCAACCGGTTCAACCCGGTTGATTGAGCACCAAATCAACATAAAAATCCGAATAAATTGATGATGTACCTCCCAATTTACTTTGCATATGTTTAAAATTTCAATTCTAAATTAATTTTGTGTCAAGAGCAACAAAATTGAGAAAATTATGAGAAATGATAAATGAGAAGGAAATGGACAATGCTACTATTCACATTTTTTTTGTTCTACCACACTTTTGAGTTTGAGGTTAAAATTTTAATAGTGCTATACTCTATGGACGGCTGAACTCAAAGCAGCTACGGGCTGATAGTTTATAGTTGAAATTGCACTGTAGCTGCTGACGACTTATTTTGTTTCTTTGCTACTAATTATCGATGCATCAGGGAAAAAACTTATATCAGCATGAATAATATAAATGAATAAAGGAAAAAACAAAAACGTCTAAAAATAAAAAAAAAGATGCAAAAGCAAAAAAAAAATAAACCCATTGAATCTCAAGATTTTTTTTAAAAAAATCTCCCCTGTCCTAATAGGCCCTATAAAGCGGAAGTAAGACTTTTCCTATGCAATCCGAATGGAATCCGGAAGCAAGTAGAACTTTTCCTTTCGTAGACCGGAAAAATAGATGGTCTACCCATGCAGTCCGATCGGGATCGTGGAGTTTGACATCACACGGTCAAAAGAAGAAAAATACCACAAACATTTCATTTTAGGTGCATTACTCGGATGGACCCGCGCGGAAAGCTGAGTCGTAGCCTACTTACCTACCCCGCGAACGATGATGTTGCTTGGAAAGTGATTGTTGGACCAGGAGTGCACCCAGAATAAAAATGCATTCACGTTGATCCTGCTCGACAGAAAAGTCCGAAGTTAGTGAGACGTACTGTACTGTTTCCCCTTCTTGTGCTTCTTTTTCTGTAGAACTTAGATTTAGTCAATCTAAAATTTATAAAATTGTTATTTATTTTCTAAATCAGTAGATAGTACCTATAGATATATTGCTAAATCATTTCATACAAGATATAAATCATACTATACATTAATATTACAAGTCATCAGAGTTCAAATAGACCACATCGAATCGAGTTTACAATAGAGCCGTATTGGCCAAATAGCTACATTACACAAAAGCGGAAGCAGTAGCGAAAGCAAAAGGGGAAGTACAACTCGCCACAAGCAAGCGACTAGGATAACCTTGCGTGATTGATATTAGCCAAGGATTTGGATAATATTAGTGCACACAACGTCAGCTTGGTCGACCAGACTGATGTGAGATCTAGACTACTAGAGCCTAATCTACTCTTCACTATCTTCATCACCTTCAGCTCCTTGATCTTTGTAGTAGACGTACTGACCTTGATCCACTGGCTCTGAAGGGTTTTAAGAACAACGGTCAGCACAATTCATAGTGCTCCGCGAGCAAGCATAGAATACAATATTTATACATGCAAAGTTTGACAAGGAAGGCTCAGACTCTTTTATTTGTTAAAGGTAACATTTCGTCATTTTCTGAATTTTTGGCTTTATGCTATTTTTTTGTCTTTGTGTCTTATTCATTTGCATTGTCCGTGATAATCTAACTTTTTTATTTTTTATTTTTTTAATATAATTATGCTGAAAAAACTATTAGTAGTTATAATACATTTTCAGCTGTTATAATGCAAAATAAACTATAAATCAGGACTTAAAAGCCCAATACTCATGAGCTTGACTTCGTGGGTGGTTTTTTTCCACACCAGCGACTTCGTGGGTAGGTTTTTTTCTACACCGGCTTTGGTTTGGATTTCTATTGCTACAGTTTAACTGTATAGTCTAAAATCATATGTTACTTTTTTTTTGTCTTCGTACTATCTCTCATACACAATCAGAATTCAAAAATTATAAACCAAAAGCCAAAGTCACATATAAGAAAACCAAGAAGCACAACTACTGTGCTGTGTACATGTTTGGCGTTCGTCGGGTCATTAAATACCTCGGCTTCATTCTCAGAGCACGCTCGAAATTCTTCGTTTCAGAAATAAAAAAGGAAACAAAGCACAGCGAAGCTCCGATAAGGAAGATGTCGACGAGACCTTACCTTTTCTCAATCCTGTTTCTGGTGACGATCCAACTGATGGTGGTCCTTCTCATCGGCGGCCGCTTCAGTCCTTCAGTAATCGCGGCTCCTTCCGCCCCTTCCTTACCCTGTAAGTATGCCTTTCTGTGCTTGCGTACAGTACCATGTTATATATTGTAAGCAAATATTCAGTTCGTTTATATTTAAACAAAGGAACAATCCATGATACGGTCTTGGAATTCCTTAACTACTTTCCCGTCTTCATTTGGCATTTTAGGTGCCCTTTGTATGAGTGCAATTTGCCATTCTTTTGTAGGAAGAACTGAACTTCGTTTCCTCGAAGCCGTAACAACAAGATTTTACTGTAGTCAATAAAAACTCTGTTCCTAGCGGTCTGTTCTTTATGGCTAACTTTCCCATAACTAAGTTTAAGTAAGTGTGGCTTGCCACACTTTTTATAACTATGTTTTTGTCTGAAAATTTTCTTACCTGTGTGTCTCTTCAGAGTATGGTTCTGGTGACTTTTGGTTATGCCCTGGGGTTCGGCATCTGCTGACAGAACATACTGAAACTATGATGATTATGCCACTTTTGTTAAGTTCCTTTGTAAACTTTCGAAGATAATTTGCTCTCTCCTTTTCGGCATTCATCAACCATCATGCAAAAACCGGTCCCAAAGCTTACCAGCTAACAGTCGCTTTTGGATCCATCTGCAGGTAGCTTTCCCCCAACCCGTAAAAATTGCCCTCCTGTGTTTGGAAGTCCACCGTGATATTCCCGTGGTGCCTCGTGAAATGAAGCGAAATCATGTATATCACCTTCCGCTTGGTTAAGTGATCTGGTACTGGTGGTTCTTCTAATTCTCCTGCAGACTCTGAGGAGTTGTTTGTCTTCAATATACAAAAAAAACTAGCTAAACTTGTTGCCAGCTAATTACTGTAATAAATTTACTTGCAGTTGAAAATAGAGTTATATTTTTTTATACAACAATAACAACTCTAATATATATTTGATCAATCTGCGCTGTTATAAGCCAGACTCATCAAAATACGGGATGTTGATTTTTTTTCTCTTTTTTTATTAATAAAAGTATATCTAGCCTCTCAGAAATAATGTAATGGATTGACGATTCATTATATATATCTAGTTTATTTTTTGTGCCCCCCAAGATTCATGATCAGCTCCTCTTCCCACTGAACCCCCGGTGCTACTACTAATGCGAATTACGACGGCCACCATTCTTGACAATACCTTCTGTTGAGTGGTCGTAACCGGCCGATGGCGTCCTACTGATTGGCTTTTGCAAGTCCGTTGCCCATGCTGCATCATGGTCTCCATCAACATCATGCTAGAATATGTCTTGGTTGGCCATGGCAGAGTTTGTACTTGCTAGCTAGTTGCCTCGCCTCCACTAATTACTAGAAGAATTTTGGGTTTTATAAATATATGTTTTTAATCAGGTGAATGATGTGGTAACTGTCGGCTGATGTAAGTGTTAGCAAATGGCAGGCTATATATATTCAGCAAATCACTAAATTTTATAGGAAATAACGAGATAGAAGAAGGGCATTCCTGAAAATAACACAAGCCTTATCAGTCCAAAAAGAACTACTTTGACATGCCACTTGAAAGAGATAAGGAGTTGGATGATGACTATATCGGACAGATTATCCTTAATTTGTATCTCCAGTGGCTGCATCTTTTAAGCTCACCAAATTCACTTGCTGTAATGTTCGCTGCAATCTATACATAGAGAGAAATATGTTTTTCTTTTTTGTGTGTCTGAGAGAGGGGCCGAGGAAAATATGGAACAAAAGACTTTCCATCCCTTCTGCATACTGAAAAGCTTCGTGTTTGACGCAATCAACCTCATGGGGCAGCGCTCAGCGCACGTCACCCGCGACCAGCCAAGCACAAATATTGAAACTGACATGAGCACTGCCTAGCCCGAAGATCGTTCAGTTCTGTGACTCATGCACCAAAACCAATTAATCGCCTATGTGTCTGCTACGCATCTACGCATTTGATTAATCTAAGTAAGTAAATAATCAGATCACAGAAAGATTACAAGCATGTATAAGGACATATACGGGTCCACCCAGGGGCGGAGTCAGAAATTAGATATAGAGGGGTAACATGGACAACAAGTAGAGTAGAACCAATGAACAATGCCAGATTTACCGACCCAATATTCACATATCAGAATAATATGTTTCGTAAATTACAATGCAAAGAAAATTACATCTCTATTAACTTAAACTAAACTCTACGACTACCAGCAAAATCATAGGCCTTAATAATATCATCATTACTAATCTTTACGGCCAATTCCTTTTCAATATAAATTACAAAACAATCTCGGAGAGTATAATAGACTTTTCTTTATAAGGCACCGCCCCCTGCCCCCCCGGGGCCACTGCCAGCTAGGGATGCATTTTCCCTTGCTCAAGAGTAAAAAGGCACCGAGATGTTTCTCTGCTGAGACCATGCAAACATGCGGCAGTACAGAGGAAATTAAGGTGTATATATAACATGTGGCAACTATTTTTTCCAATTTTATTTCATTCATCAGGACAAGTTTGGGCATTACTACTGAAGATAGATATCTATCTATCTATCTTTCTAGTTACAAGAACAAGTTGTGCTGGAGTCGTCGGCCAGGGGCATAACATCATCATCAGCAACTGCAAATGAACGTTGGGCGCCATTGTGGTGGGTGGCAAACACAAACAAGAGCTGGACATACTTGGGATGGTGAGCAGCAAGGGATCGAGGAGCTACGTACTTATAGCGGAGCCATGGCCTTTTACTCCGCCCCTTCAACCTCCGTGCCAGAAAATAACTTCTCGTAAAACTATAACTTGTCTTCTCTGTTAACCAAGCAATTATTATAAACAATAAAAAATAATTCATCATTTATCCATTACTCGTTCAATTGTTTATTATAAACAATAAAAAATGATCTCTATATGCATGGTCTCAGCAGAGAAACATCTCGGTGCCTTTTTACTCTTGAGCAATGGAAAATGCATCCCTAGCTGGCAGTGGCGGAGGGGGGCCAGGGGGCGGTGCCTTATAAAGAAAAGTCTATTATACCCTCCGAGATTGTTTGGTAATTTATATTGAAAAGGAATTGGCCGCAAATATTAGTAATGATGATATTATTAAGGCCTATGATTTTGCTGGTAGTCGTAGAGCTAAATTTAAGTTAATAGAGATGTAATTTTCTTTGCATTGTAATTTACGAAACATATTATTCTGATATGTGACTATTGGATCGGTAAATCTGGCATGGTTCATTGGTTCTACTCTACTTGTTGTCTATGTTGCCCCCCTATATCTAATTCCTGGCTCCACCCCTGTTTGTCTGTTTGCTTTGACATGACATACATCTTTTAACCAAGATATTTAAGCTAACAAGTGTCCCACCTACTGGAAATATAGGATTAGTAGAAGGTTGGGGGTGCCACGCCCCCCCCTCTCTCCGCCACTGGGTCCACCTCTACGTACGCGCGTACAAATCCATCAGTACATGCATGCATTTCCACTCCCTTCATCCCTTGCCATGATCGACGATCAATCGCTGCCGTTTTTCTCCCTTTTCAACTCTACATCTCATTGCAAAGAGATCGAGGTACCTCAGGCCTAGATCACTATTGGACTATCGGTGCATGGACTAGTAACATCAGTCAAGCACATACTTACAGTTGTACAAATCGTGTTGTACAAAGGAAAAAAGCATAGCGAAGCTCTGATAAGGAAGATGTCGACGAGACCTTGCCTTTTCTCAATCCTGTTTCTGGTGATGATCCAACTGATGGTGGTGCTCCTCGTTAGGCAAAGAACCAAGTCTTATCACATTTATATGTCATGGTGCTAATAAAGTATGGCAAGATATAATTGTGGTAACCAACCAAACACCCATTAGAAAAAGTACGACATATGCCTAAGGTTAGTCTTGGCAAAGGTGTAGGGTTGAAACCAAAAACACACTGCTCCCTCCGTTCCCGAATAGATTTCATTATAATTTCTTGCACAACAACCAAGGAACGTATACAAATGACCAAATTGCCCTTATTCGAAAATCATTAGATCAGTGTTCTTGGGATGGTGTGTGTTCTCTATTCCATAGAAATTAAATGAGCTTGGAAATATATATCTACAAACAGCTGGTAATATTCAAGATACCTCCTTCGCTTTCGAGGTCTAGAAATCCCGCGATAATTCTTAAATCAGAAAAATGCAAAATTCAAAGAAACTCTCTCATTAATACAGAGAAAAGGAGAAAAAAATCTAAACCACTTATTTTGGTTAGGATAAATTATAACAGTGCATATTAATGATGTATAGATATTATATCTATTACAATGGCATAATAGACACAACTATATTTTTGAATAAAATGGCTAACAAACGAGCTAAGTCTGAATTGTTCGTATCCTCCCACCGCGTTATTTCATCAGTTTCCAATAGGAACACTCGAGGATTCGAAATTACCCAAAATAATTTGAGATCAGTCGGCTAGAGTTTAGTTTTAGCCTGCCAACGCTTAAAGTTGGCACCGTCAAACACTTCCAGCTTAACGACATTAGACGAGGAAGCCATTTCTTTAATATTTGGTTTTCTGGATTGTTGTAAATAATGTAGTCTTAACATATATCTAGATTTAATTCCAGCATATTTAATAAAGACATGAGCATGTTATAAAAAAACATATAAATGACTTAATCAATGTATAAACATATGAACTTTCTATTATGCCCAACATAAACATCACATGTATGACCAAATGCAGCCCAAAATGTTTAAAGGATGAAAATATGATAGTTTTAAATATTTTTTATTTCATTTCAGTGTTATTTGAATTTTCCTAAATTTTTTATTTGGTTTGTGCCAAAACAATTTCAATTGGTAAATCCAAAAATAAAAATCAAGGATCAAAGAGACAAAGCAATCGAAAATCAATCAAACAAAATTTTTGAAATTAAAATTCATATTAGAAATCGAATCTTGAAATCAAATTACAGAAGATATAACTTAAAATTTGCATCCTCTGAGCTGAGAATTCAAATTCCAATTTGAATTCAATGTAAAATCTCAAAAATTGGAAAATGCTAATGAAATCAAAGTTTCTCAATTGCCAGCTATCTTTGGATTGCAGGGCACGATGCATGCCACCTACCAGGTATTAGGCATGAGCGTATAGAAGTTTCGCTCGCTCTGCTTAATTGTTAAGTATACGACGTATAATGATATAGGCCGGGTTTTTTTTCTTAACGTTGGCTTATATTTGTATTAGCTTTTAAATGGTGTATTTTTTAAAGACATGATCATATAAAAATTATAGTAAAAAATATATTGAGTGCAGCTGTACCAGTTAAAATCACATGCGACTATTTCCCTCTGCGTATTACCTCTTACAAACAGACAGGATTCAAATATTTAATTTATAAGGCATAAATCATCAGTCAAAAAAACTCACTTAAAAACTATATTCTTTTTAACTTATGATCTATAGTTTTTTTTCCCTTCAGAAAGATACACTTGGACGTACTAGTCACCGGTCGCCTCTGTCGGTCGGGGTCAACTCAAGTACACGTTTTCATAACAAATTCTTGCCAATGACTGTTAGTCCACGTTTCTCACTATTTGTTCATGTATGAATGACTAATGCCGCTCTCCTTTATGGTGCACATGTGACACTGCGTTGACCGTGACTTCTACACTACACACCATGGCGTTCTGAACGAGAGCACTCACAAGACTGCCGAAATGTGTTCTACAGTTTCCAGAATTCGGTATACGTTCACGGAAACCTCATCCAGCTTTAGTCTTTCTGTTGAAAAATACCATGCATACCTCTTTTTAAAAGCGATCTATGAATTTTAAAGTAAACTAGTTAATATTAGGTAAATCAAACTGGAGATTTGTCCCTACCTAATATCAAGTTTATATGTATACCTAATCTTAAATTTAATTTGTTTTTATATATCGGTACAGATTTGACATTCCTTGTATTAACTACTTTATTTTAAGATTTGTAAACTTGTGAAAAAGATGCACTGAAGTTTTTAAGATTCGTAATCTTTTTTTAAGAGGTGCGCTGGAGTAAACCCCATGATTATATATGTTCTTACTATTTACTAGCATACCAGGTTCAGATGGAACTGTCAATACCACAAGCACAATGTCCTTTGGACCAGGCCGGGTTTAGAATTATCTGACTAATATATATAGAAGAACAAAAACTTTTAAATTAAGGGATTGTCTATATGAAATTTGACTATTTTCATCGTCAAAAATAGTCAAATCCTAGTCCACACGATTAGAAAATGAACACACGAGATTGTCCAATACAAAACCTGCATCAAACTGCTTAACGGACCCTCAATTCTTATTGGGCCTCGTTTTGAAAAATGCCCACTATATTGTATATATACTTTGCATTGGGATGTGGTAGTACTCTATATTAAAGCTATGGTACCTAAAAAAGGTTCAAAAAAGCAAACAAAACAGTTTGAGAAGTTTAATCAAACAAAACACACAAAGTTTAATCAAACAAAACACAACTAACCTTCTAAGATTACAAGACCAGTACCGATAGAGGCCTATAGTTTGAGTCTTTACATTAAGATTTTATGAGCTAAAACATTTTAAGAAATAAAAGTATGAAACCCAATGAGGCTAAAAAAATATGCATTGTTACCTTGCAGATTTTAAGAGCAAACAAAACAAGAAGGGATAAATTATGCTACTACGAGGCAACTTGTTCAGATGACTAATAGCTACAGGCGTTAATATATGATGCCTCCTTAATTAATGAATAAACATGATTTAAAAATAATTTACCACACAAAACATTTAAAATTAGTCATACTAAGAAAAAATATGGTTAAATCTAGTTAAGAAAAGGATTAGTGATACAAACAAATAATAACTTGGGTGTCAGCAGGCAAATTGTTTGGATGGACGCATGGATACGCAGACCTGAATCATCACAGCATCGAAGCAACAATCTCAAAGCAAATCAAATGGCCCAAAAATCGACTGTCTTGACAGAGAAAAACAGTCCACTACAGTATAGCTCTTCCGTTAAATCAAACCGTGAATAAGACACACCAGTAAAAATATACATATATAGCTTAATTTTTATGCCTTCAGTCAACTTTAATCCGTATGCATTCTTCCTTTGTTGACCCGGAAGTCTCGTCAGCACGAAGTTGTATTTCCAATGCAGGATTACGAAAATGTTTCATCTCTTTGACGTGCACAAATCCACCAAACGCGGTACGTACGCATGCATGCGCCGAAATGAAGAAAAACGTCAGTTACGTTATATCACACAGCTGGGCGCACGCATGAAAAACTGACTAGTTGCCTTCTACAGCTGAGGTTTTTGCTATTATAGTACTCTTTAAGTATGGCTTCGATAAAACAGTATTCACGTCGTGGGCTTCTTTAAAACGATACCTATTTCGTGTACTCCTCTCTATAATAGTATTCCCAGGGATTTGAACTTAAATTATTTTGATTTTCAAATTTTATCTCCTCCATATGACTAAACTACCCTTTCTAAATTTATTTAGACCTAATTTTTTTTCTTTTCTTCCCACACAACACAGTGCAGGGAGTCTTTTCCTCTGGCGGCGGCGGCGCACGAACTACCATCGCAGGCGACGCTCTCACCTGCGGCGCTCACTCGCGGCGCACGCCTACGGCGCACGCAGGCGACGATCTTGCACTGCGCTCTTGTCTTGAACATACTGGATGAATCATACTGGATTATCAATAAGAATGACAGGTAGTACCATTTTCATTCGCAATTAATGTGAACTCTGATTTGGCTACAGCAGGCACAGGAGCTCTTTGTCTGCGTGCAGTGCAAGACAAGAGCGCAGTGCAAGATCGTTGCCTGCGTGCGCCGTGGGCGTGCGCCGCGAGTGAGCGCCGCGGGCGAGCGTGTCGCCTGCGATGGTAGTTCGTGCGCCGTCGCCGCCAGAGGAAAATGTTGGATTGATCTCTCTTCCGATTAGCCCAACGGCTAATCGGGGCCTTGATCCGCGCCCTGATCGGGGGTGTCCAGCCCATCTATTGGCTGGTGGGCCCCCGTTGCGCTGCGCAATATATAAAGGGGTGGGGGCCGGCGGCTCTAGTTACGAGGTTGGCCTGAGCCGTACATCCCCACCGACACACAAACCCTAGACCGATCTAGAAGGGGCGCAGTCAGCGACGGGAAGATCCATCGCCGTCTCCTTCACCAGATCCGCTCCGCCGGCACCGTCTTTCTCTTCACCGACGAACCAGTGATGGCCAGCTCCTCCTCCGCTACACCGGATGGTCGGTACCCTCTCCCTCTCTCCCTTCCCTCTCGGATCTAGAAACTCCCAAGCGCAAAAGAGGTTCAACAATGGTATCAGAGCCTTACCGGTCGCGCCTCCCGACGACGCCGCGCCGCGCTCCGCTGGGGCCGCCGCCGAGATCAGCCCGCGCCGCCGGTGCAGCTCGCCGCTGCCGACGCCTTGGCGCCGCCGCCTCCCGATGAGGTCGTTGCCCCGCCATGGCGCCGCCGGAGCCGCCGCGCAGCTGCTCAGCGCGCCGCCGTGCCGCCGTCGCCGGTTTGCCGCTGCGCTGCAGCCGCCGCTGCCTTTCGGGCGCCACGCGCCGCCGCCGTCGCGCGTCCGCAGGCCGCCCCTAGTCAGCGCCCGCCGCCGCCGCGCAGCTGCCCAGCGCGCCGCGCGCCGCCGCCTCCCGCCGATGGAGCGCCTCCGCGCGGGCGCGCGCGCCGCCGCTCTCAGGCCCCGCTGCCCCGCGTCCGCCGTCGAGCGGGTGCCGCCTGCCGCTCCGGCAAGCGCGCCCCCATGGTGCCGTCGCCTCCCGCTGGCGCCGTGCCGCTCCGCGCGACCATGCGTGCCGCCGCCGCCGCTTGGTCCTCCGTTTTTTCGGGGGGAGGAGGCAGATAGGGTTAGGGTTTTTGGGGAAGCCGGCGCCGCACCCTTTTGATCGAGCGAATTTTTCTCGGGACCGTCCGATTAAACGGACGGCCGAGATCGGATAAAGGGGGCGCTGATGGGCCGTTTTCAGCCAGCTACCGCGCGTGCGCGTGAGGTGGCCTGAGCGCTCGTTTTTTCTGGGCCGCACCAAGTTTTCGGCCTGTGCGGATAGTTGGGCCGTCCGGAGAAAGAAAAGATATGAATAGAAAAGGGATTTTTTCCCCTTTATTTTCAGTAGCATTTAATTGATAATTTGGCTATTTTTTGGCTAAATTAAATCTGTCAAAAAATTGAACCAACGGGATATTTTTTGACAGAATAGAAAAATATATAGAAGTTGCTTCTGAAAAATAGAGATTTTTTTTCCGCTGCGTACTTAAAGATATAATTTTTCATTATTAAATTCGAACCAACGGGAGAATTTAATTTTGGAAAAATAGATATAATTTCCAGATAATTATGATATTGTTATTTTCTAACCAACGTTGATAATAACAATATTATAATTTTTTAATTGATGATTTTATGCATTATTTCTATTTCTGCCCAACGGTGATGTAGATTTAATGTATAGATAAAATTGTATGTCGTATTTTTGATCAACGTTGGAAATAAGGCATATAATTTTTGCTGTTATGTTCTCACTTTATTTGAATTATTTTTCAGGCGGATACAATTTGATGAGTTGTATCAAAGAGATCCCCACTCTCAAAGGAGATAACTATGGGGACTGGAAGAAAAAGATAGACTTAGCGTTTATCTTGGCTGAGGTGGACTGGGTCCTCACCACAGCACGTCCCACTGAGCTTGTGGCACCAGTGAGGGAGGAAAATGAGGCTGATGCTGCTTGGCAGACCAGACAGAGGGACTATGCTCCCATAAAAATGTCATATGATCTTGATCATAAAAAGTGGGTCACTGCCAACAAGAAATGTATGGCTGTGATAAAGAACACGATTGAACATGCAATTGTGGGCTCAATCGCAGAGTGTGACACTGTCACAGAGTACCTTGAGAGAATAAAGAGTCAGTTTACTGGCTCTTCAAAGACTTATGCTACACAGCTGATTAAACAGCTTGTGACAGAAAGGTACTCTGGTGGTGGCAGTGGCATAAGAGAGCACACACTGAGGATGAGCAACTTGGCATCCAAGCTTAAACCAATGGATTTGGCTCTCAAGGATGAGTTCCTTATTCATTTGGTTTTTGCTTCCTTGCCGAAAGAGTTTGACACCTTTGTTGTCAACTACAACATGCAGCCTGAGAAATGGGACTTAGAAAAGTGCATTGCTATGTGTGTGCAAGAGGAGGAAAGAATCAAATCCTCACATGGTGGTTCTATCAACTATGTGAAGGACAACAAGAAAAAGAACTTCAACAGTAACTTCTCCTCAAAGAACAAGGGAAAAGCCCCTGTCCATCAGCCTCAACAGAACAATTTTGCAGTAGACAAAGATCAGTGTCTTCACTGTAAGAAGATGGGACACTACAAGAAGAACTGTCCCGATTACTTAAAGATGATAATGGCAAAGAAAGGTGAGAACATTATTACCTTTATAAATGAATCCCTGTATGTGCAATATTCAAAATCTACTTGGTGGATTGATTCAGGTGCAACTGTTCATGTTGCCAATAATTTGCAGGGATTCCGTTCGACGAGGACTACGCAAAGAAAAGAAAGATGCGTTAAAGTCGCAAATGGAGTTCAAGCTGAAGTTGAAGCCGTTGGCGATCTTTCATTAGAGCTAGCTGATGGCTTCACTCTTTTACTTAGAGATGTTCTTTATGTTCCCTCTTTACAGAGAAATTTGATTAGTGTTTCATGTTTGGACAATGATGGTTATGATTGTCATTTTGGAAATGGCAAGTGTGAAATAATGTTTAATAAAGAATGTGTTGGTCTTGCCATCTTACAAAATGAGCTTTATTTGTTATCATTAAGTGATGATGTGAATGTCGTATGCGATAATGAGAATGTCACGTGCGAGAAAGTGAATGAATCCTCGTCTACGAATGTAAACAGAAAACGAAAGAGAACTCTAGATGCGTCGTCGAAATTATGGCACTGTCGTTTAGGCCATATTTCGAGGGGGAGAATAGAAAGACTAGTTAAGAATGATATTCTTCCTCCATTAGAGTTCTCAGACTTAGAACAATGCAGAGAATGCATTAAAGGAAAATATGTAAAGAAAATTAAGAAAGACGCCAAAAGAAGCACAGGAATTCTACAAATTATTCACACAGACATTTGTGGTCCTTTTCCTGTGGAAAGTATGGATGGTTATGACTCGTTCATAACATTCACGGATGATTACTCCCGTTATGGATATATTTATCCAATCAAAGAAAGAAATGAAGCCTTAGATAAATTCAAGATATTTAAGGCTGAAGTTGAAAACCAACACGATTTAAAGATTAAGATAGTCCGATCTGACCGTGGGGGGGAGTACTACGGTCGACATACCCCATATGGACAAGTTCCTAGACCTTTTGCAAGGTTTTTACAGGAAAATGGCATAGTGGCCTAGTATTCTACACCGGGCGAACCTCAGCAAAATGGAGTAGCTGAAAGACGCAACCGTACCCTGATGGATATGATGCGAAGCATGATGAGCTATTCCACACTGCCACTGAGTTTATGGATGGAGGCGTTGAAAACCGCCATTCATATTCTCAACAGAATGCCTAGTAAGTCGGTGCCCAAAACACCGTACGAGTTGTGGACAGGAAGAGCTCCCTCACTAAACCACTTACGTGTGTGAGGGAGTCCTGCTGAGGCTAAAGTATTTAACCCAAACCTTGGGAAGCTTGATCCCAAAACAGTAAGTTGCCATTTCATTGGCTACCCTGAACAGTCAAAAGGTTTTCGTTTCTACTGTCCAGACAGATATACAAAGTTTGTAGAAACGAGACACGCTGTCTTCTTAGAGGATGAAATGATGAGGGGAAGCATGGTAGCTCGAGAGATTGACCTTGAAGAGAAGAGTGTGTATGCGCCCACTCCGATGATTCAAGAGCCATTCTTCACACTACCTGCTGTCGCTGCACCGACGGTGCAAGACACTGTGGTGCCAGCACCTGTTATTGTTCCTCCTGTGGCAACAATGAATGAGAATGAGGAACCTGTTCTTTAGGATCCTATAGAACCCATTGCCACAGATGAGGGGAAGCAACAACAGCCTCAAATAGAAGATGTACCAAATGAGGAGGCCCCGAGGAGGTCTCAAAGAGTAAGAAGATCAGCTATTTCTGATGATTATCAGATTTATCAAACAGAGGAATTTCAAATGGAGGATGATCCCACCTCATTTGAAGAAGCCATGAGAAGCGAAAATTCTTCAAAATGGCTTGAGGCCATGGAAGAGGAAATGAGGTCCATGAAGGCTAATAAAGTCTGGGACTTGGAAATTATTCCTAAAGGAGCCAAAACAGTAGGCTGTAAATGGGTCTACAAGACAAAGCTTGACTCCCAAGGGAATGTAGAAAGATACAAAGCGCGACTTGTGGCAAAAGGCTTTACGCAAAGAGAAGGGATTGATTACATTGAGACCTTCTCTCCAGTCTCATGTAAAGATTCCTTCAGAATCATAATGGCATTAGTAGCACATTATGATTTAGAGTTACATCAGATGGATGTAAAGACGGCATTTCTTAATGGGGATTTGGAGGAAAATATTTACATGGCACAACCGAAAGGTTTTGTCGTGGAAGGAAATGAGAGAATGGGATGCCGCCTAAAGAAATCGATTTATGGGTTAAAGCAAGCTTCAAGACAATGGTACTTGAAGTTTGACAGTACAATAAGAAAATTTGGGTTTAAAGAGAATGTAGAGGACAACTGTGTTTATGCAAAGTTTAAAGATGGGAAGTTTATCTTCCTAATCCTGTGTGTGGATGATATCCTACTGGCTAGTAGTGATGTCAGTCTGCTACTGGAGACAAAGAAGTTTTTGTCCTCAAACTTCGATATGAAAGATCTTGGTGAAGCCTCGTTCGTTCTAGGGATCGAAATTCACCGGGATAGAAACAAGGGGTATTAGGACTGTCACAAAAGGCATACATAGAAAAGGTTCTAAAGAAATTCATTATGCACAAATGTAGTCCCTCACCTGCTCCTATAGTCAAGGGCGATAGATATGGGGATTATCAATGCCCCAGGAACCAGTACGAGCTCGATCAAATGAAATCGGTTCCATATGCTTCAGCTGTCAGAAGCTAACAGTATGCTCAAGTATGCACACGCCCTGACTTAGCATTTGTTACCGGGTTACTTGGCAGATTCCAGAGCAATCCTGGAATAGAACATTGGAAATTAGTAAAGAAAGTCTTGCGTTACTTGCAAGGAACAAAAGGCCTCATGATGACATACAGAAGATCAGATTCACTCCATATAGTGGGGTATACAGATTCTGATTATGCGAGAGATGATAGAAAGTCGACATCCGGATATGTGTTCACTCTCGCTGGAGGAGCTATATCGTGGAAAAGCTCAAAGCAAACCGTCACTACATCGTCCACAATGTATGCCGAGTTTGTAGCATGTTATGAGGCTACAGGGCAGGTGAACTGGCTAAAGAAGTTCATACCCGGTTTAAAAGTGGTTGACGACATCAATAGACCACTTAAGTTGTACTGCGATAATGAATCCGCAGTAATGTATGCCCACAACAATAAGTCAAGTGGTGCTGCCAAACACATTGACATAAAGTACTATGTTGTGAAAGATAAATTTCGGGATCAAATTATAAGTCTTGAGCATATAAGTACCGCAAAGATGTTAGCGGATCCGCTTACTAAAGGCTTACCACCCAACGTGTTCAGAGAACATGTAGCCGGCATGGGTTTAAGGGAAAGCCTATGATTCCTGAACTAAAAGATGGCCCAAAAGATTAAAGTAACTATTTCAGAACAGAAAGGTGTATTGTAGCTGTTGAATCTATCGGCGATTGACCGTGACGATGAGACATGTTCTATGCACTAATCTGTGATGGAATGAGTAAAGTTAAAAGTAATTAAAGTTAAAGTATAAATTGAGATCAAGGGGGAGAATGTTGGATTGATCTCTCTCCCGATTAGCCCAACGGCTAATCGGGGCCTTGATCCGCGCCCTGATCGGGGGTGCCCAGCCCATCTATTGGCTGGTGGGCCCCCGTTGCGCTGCGCAATATATAAAGGGGTGGGGGCCGGCGGCTCTAGTTACGAGGTTGGCCTGAGCCGTACATCCCCACCGACACACAAACCCTAGACCGATCTAGAGGGGGCGCAGTCAGCGACGGGAAGATCCATCGCCGTCTCCTTCACCAGATCCGCTCCGCCGGCACCGTCTTCCTCTTCACCGACGAACCAGTGATGGCCAGCTCCTCCTCCGCTACACCGGACGGTCGGTACCCTCTCCCTCTCTCCCTTCCCTCTCGGATCTAGAAACTCCCAAACGCAAAAGAGGTTCAACAGAAAAGACTCCCTGTATTGTGTCGTGTGGGAAGAAAAGAAAAATGATTAGGTCTAAACAAATTTAGGAAGGGTAGTTTAGTCATATGGAGGAGATAAAATTCAAAAATCAAAATAATTTGAGTTCAAATCCTGGGAATACTATTATAGAGAGGAGTACACGAAATAGGTATCGTTTTAGAGAAGCCCACGACGTGGATACCGTTTTGTCGAAACCATACTTAGGGAAGTACTATAATAGCAAAAACCTCTCTACAGCTGGGTACGCCGTGTGTACGCTACATAAGGTGCAAAAACGCCCGAAATCCTATATATGTTGGTAGCTAGCCTACATTAGGGCCATTTGGATGCAGTAGTTCTCGTTGAAAATACGGATGATATTTTAATTCTAAATTTTATTAATAGGAGGTATATATTACCAAATACTACTGATACAAAACGTATAACTGACAATAACAGATAAATTATATTGTATTTCAAGTATATATAAGAACAGAATTATATCAGAGTCAATTAGTTACATGAACAACTTAATTATAGTAGGATTGACAAAGAAGACGAGCGGTCGTCTCTAGTTCGCATTAGAGAGATGATGAATTGGGACGTCAACATACAACAGATTAGAATTAAGAGAGATGATGAATTGTGTCGTCAAGATGAGTTGCATCACTAGCATAATTCATGTGATTTTCATATGAAAATACGTCAATACGTGCGTTTATTTAGCCAGAATCTTTCTCGTCCCCCTAGCGAGGCCCAGATCTGGTGGCCCCTTGCTCGTGCGCGAGGTTGGCCGGTCGATGGTGTCCGCCGCGGCACAGGTGGGCGTGCTCGCAGCCTGCATGGTGCTATTCGTCCTCATAGGGCTCGTGGGCTGGCACCTCAGCCGCAACAAGGTGCTCTTCTTCTCTGGCGCGCTCTTCGTCTCCCTCGTCGTCGGCGTCCACCTCTCCCCGTACCTCCCCTCCCTGCCCCACCTCCTCCTTCCTCCCTCACCTCGCGCTGTCGTCCTCGTCGTGCATCCCGTTCCTGCACCGCATGTCGTGGGTGGACGCTGGCGCCGGGGGAGCAGAAGGCAGCGGTGCGGCTAGGGGGCAAAGGGCGTGGGGAGGTAAAGCGGAGAGGGAGCGGAAGCAAGCGGAGCAGGAGGGGAGGGAGGCGAGAGAGGCCGGGTAGAAGAGGAGGTGGGAAATGGTAACTGTTGGTAGAAGTGGAGAGGAGGGGTAGTTAGATATGAGAAAGGGAGAGGGATGTTAGATAGATGGTCAAGATTTCAGTATTCAGATCGGACGGTTGAGAAGGGAGGAATGAGAATACACCAACCACCAACTTAAACTTATTAAATAGTAAAGATTAGTGAGAGAATTTTCAGAAAATTTGTTTTTTTCTAATTTATTAATTATTTTGGGATTTCTTAGACTTACAAAGCAAATCAGATACCTTGAACATCATCAGTTATTTGTAGATTATATTATTGTTGTATAGAACAAGCTACTAGCTAGCGCGCCTTGCTCTGTTTGTAAAGTACTACGAGCCATCGAGTATCAGCAAAGAAAGAAAAAGAAAACAGTTTGGTTGTGCAAATCCAGCTGAACTATCCAAACAAAGCCGAAAGCACTCATAGTAGATTGATGATTTTGGTCATGTTGTGCAGACAATCCGGTAAACACAGCTCTGAATCGGATCTCCGAATTGCTGAATGCTAGCTTGTCACAACCGTACGCGTGCTACAATGTAGTAAATATAATCGCAACAGAGAAGCTCTGTTGTAGTGTATACTTGGAAGTTAGAACTGTACATGCATGCATGTGCACCTACCTGTAGGGGTGGAAACGGATCGGATACGGTCGAATAGTCTCAAATACGAATACGAATCTATATTTTTAAAACGAATACGAATTCGAATATTTTCAAATACGGATACGAATATTCTCGAATACGAATACGGATTTTCTCGGATACGAATATCGGATAAAATGGATTCCTAACGGTTTGGCCGATTTTTCATCGGTTTTTGACCGGTTACCAGTTTTAAACCGCCTAAATTCAAGTTTTGAATCACAAAATTTGTACGGATTTTTCATGCGCCCTAGAAACGGATCGAATACGAATCGAATAGTCTCGAATACGGATACGAATATTCTCGAATACGAATGCGAATACGAATACTCTCAAATACGGATACGAATATTCTCGAATACGAATACGAATATTTTCGAATACGGATTTTGCTTACTATATTCGGATTTTTCTCGGATACAAATATCGGATAAAACGAATTATCCGTTACCGTTTTCCACCCCTACCTAGCTGAACAATCGTGACGATTTGCAATCTTAGTGTGGTACAGTTTGGTACGATCAAATCGCTTCAACATATCAAGGGTTGATGGCTTGATGCGAAAGCTAAAATGATTTGTTCTTTAACGACTTCTAAAAGTAGTTTTTAGCTTTTATTATAGTACTTAACTTTAAACGGAGTATTTTCTTAAGATAGGGTAAATTAATTATAATACATGTTAAAAGCCCAACATCTATATCAACCAAAATCCCAAATGAGTATCTCTCTTTCCGTAATCTCTATTACAAACAGCTAAAATTTAAAAATTTCAGCCAAAACCTATAAACCGCAGCCATATCAAACAGGCCTACGTGCAACTGTGATGTAGTCAATTGCTCAGGAAGGAATCCTATGCGTTGAACGCACATCAGCCTTGCCCTGTGGCTGGTTGATTATGGTGGTGATCGGTTCGGCTGAAAAGCTCGTGGCTGAAAACACTGTAGCTAGCTGAAAAAGCACTGTAACTGACAGAGACTTATTTACCATAATTAAATTTAAAAAAAATTTAAAAATAGAAAAAAACATATTAGCCCATCACGTATAATGTAAACAAATACGAGGAAAAAAAAGAACCTGTAAAAAAACTAAAAAAAAGTCAAAAGTTCAGAAAAAGACGAAATTTATAAATAGTGTAAAAATAAGCTGAAGCCATATTGATCAGGGCCATTAATATTGCATGTTGTCGTGGATATAAGAATAGATAGTAAACTTGTGGCATCTTTGTTTGGATATATCGATTACCCAAATATATCGACTACCAAGGATGCAAAAAAGGACTCAATGAAAATCATCTGTGAAAAGGCCGTGCGGATATATTGCATATGTGTGGTATGGATCACAAGTGCATTTTCCCTCCTCATTAGAAACGGTCCTACTTTTAGAGTGGGAGGGGAGGTACCTGAAGTTATATATTTGTTATAGGAACTTAGCTTGTGTCAAGGGGTATTTTCGTCTATCTCTGACCAAGTGGGTCCCATCACTACCGAGGTTCTTGACGTCACTGGCCTTTTGTCCACGTGGGCACCGACTCGCTGACTCACCTGGTTCTGGAGCCGGGGTCAAGTTGATGTTGGAGCCTCAACGTGTATTTCCCTGATGTGGTGATCGGTTCGGCTGAAAAGCTCGTGGTTTATGGCTGAAAACACTGTAGCTGGCTGAAAAAAGCACTGTAGCTGACAGAGGCTTATTTAGCATAATTAAATTTAAAAAATTTAAAAATAAAAAAATATGTCAGCCTATTACGTATAATACAAACAAATACGGGAAAAAAAGAACCGGCAAAAAAGCTCAACAAAAAGTTAAAAGTTCAGAAAAAGATGAAATTTATGAATAGTGAAAAATAAACCAGAAGCCAGAAGTCAAAGCCGAGTTGATCTGGCCAGGTCCGGGTGACTACTTTGATAGTTTGATGCGTCGTGCCTCGCTGAAGCGGTGGCAACCTCGGCGGTTCCTGCCTCACCAAAGTTGCCTTGGCTCAAGTAGCGTGAAGACGTTTCCCCACCACATACATAGCGTCCTTTGTACTTGTAATCCATACCACACATATGCAACATACATAGCGTGAAGAGCCAAACAAGTTAATTGGTTCACATGAAAAAGGCGTGCCTATAAGTGAACCGCAAAGCTCACAGCTCCCTAAAAGTTAGTATTTAGGATCTGTTTAGTACAGCTTCTATTCTCAGCTTCTCTTTCAGATCTTATGAAGCTGCGCCAAATGCTCAGCTTCTCAAAAGAATTATATTCTGATTCTCATGATAAGCAAAATCAAAAGTAAACGGGTAATTAGAAGCAACGAAATTACCTATAAATACCACTCAACTACGCTGCGCACCCTCTCGCTCGGTCACCCCCTAGCACTCGCCTCCTCTCACCGCACCGCCCCCTCCTCCCACTTAGCGCCGCCCCCTCCTCTCACTTGCCGCGCCGTCTCCTCCTCCTGCTTGGCGCCGCTGCCTCCTCCTCTCCCCGCATGCCCCTCCCTCGCCTCTCCCTCATCCCCATGCAGCACGGACGGCGGGACACCGGAGGTCACCTTGGAGACATCCATGCGCGCCTTCGCCGTCGAGGTACCATCTCACCCCTTGGGTGCATCTCATTATCTCTCTAGCTTCATCGTATCTGTATGCCTATGGTCATGGATCCTTCATACCATCTAGAACACATCGTCTTGTATTTTGTTTAATTTGGACAATGACATAGAAGATATATTCATGAAGCGCATGATATATATTGCTCAACCTCTTCAACGAATATGCTGGTCAGGTGGAAGACCCTAATTGCACTTCCGGATCTAAAACTAGCAATGAAACTGTTATGAATAGAGATGATATGCTGTTGGAATATTATCATTATTCTGAATATTCAGCCTAGTGTTCTGAAATGGTGGAAGGAGCATAACCTGAACTATCCTAAAATTTATCAAATGGCACGAGATATATTGGCAATACCACGTAGTACTGACTGCAAGGTAGCAACAAGGACTGCGAGACTCGCAATCTGTGAGTCTGGTGGTAGACACTGGATTGAAAAGCTTGTCCGTACTCAGGAAGTCAGGATTGGCTCAGATCAGATGGAATCATCTATGCCCTTGATTTTCTCATTATTATTCCATTACATTCTTGGAATAACTGTAGTTTTATTGTTTTCATAGGTTCTGCAACCGAGATGCCAGCCAATGACCTTTTTGGGTGAATACTTCAACCTTCCTAATGTTCCATGTAAGCTGCTTTCCTAATTTACGCACTATAATCTGTGCTACTAGCCATGGCTCATTAGTTTCCTTTCTGATGCAGGTTTCAAAGATGACAAAAATGACTTTTGTTTAGACAATTTTGGGTGCAGAATGCTAAGGTCATTTGACAACTATGATTTACAGTAGCTTTTAGTTACTGATGGAGGTGCAATGTGGCTTTTGTATGGGGAGCTTGTCAGTAGTTCCTACTTCATCATGTGTGCTCGTTTTTTATGGCTCCTGAGTTATTTCGGGAGGGAGGAGCCCACTCATATGCTTCTGATTTCGGGGCACTTGGTTGTGTGTTATAAGAATGCTATGCTGGAAGGCCCCCATTCAGAGTTCACGTTGTTACTATTTTGTTGAACAATGAGTTGTTTTAGTCATGGTCTCCTGTTTATCAGTGAACCTATTGATCTGCCTGAGCAGCCTTGTATTCATGTATTACGGAATGTATAGTCTATTCTTATTGTAAATGTTAGCCAGATTATTGCATCTTGTTTTTGTATTCACGTATTATAGCCTGTATTGTCCATTAAAGTTTAATGTGTAAAATTGTTGTTGATATGAGTATAAAGGATATGGCAAGTATGAGAAGGTTGATGTATATATAAAGTTTGTAAAAAAAATTCATAATTTGTGTATATACGATCTTACAAAATTTGGATAAAAAATTCGTAAATCATATACAAATACAAAAGGGTAAAATACAGATACACATGAAGTATTACAACCAGGGATATCATGTCTATTTACCTCTAATCTCCCTTATCCCCTTATGTTCCTAGAGTTAACCAATTAGCCAGATGTTTTGTAAGGACAGCTTCATATTCTGAAAGAAGTAAACTTTTAGAGAATTCAGAGCAAAAACTGAAAAATAAAAATGTGAAGCTCTACTAAACAGAAGCTTACCGAGCACCATCATGCAGCGAATCCCGCGACGGCGGCGGTGGGTTCGCCAAGGGTGAGGGTAATTGCAGCCGGAATTACCGGGAGAGGCGGAACGAGCGGCGGCCTGGTGGTGGCCCAAGAAAGAACACCGGCCAGCTTCTACAAGACTCCAACCAGTCACTTGTAAGTTTGTAGAGAAAAGATGTGACCCTTTGTATTCTAGGAGCAAGATTAGCTGTGATCGATCGGAGTTGTGTTGTTTTCGTGATCTGCGAGTGAAGATTGGCCACTAGAGAAGTTACTTTATGAAATTTATGCTAGATTTCCCTAACTATGAGTGGGAGTTTGATAAGAGCGTCATTTTTGCAACATCTAGTAGTATATGACCGGGTCCAGAAAAATCAGGAAATTGGTCGTCATACACTAGACAGAGAGAGAAGCTGCCATAGAAATCTAGCCGTGTAGAACTCCTGCTTGCGTATACACCTTTTCCTCAAGTGATTATTTAATCTAGTTCAGTTTGATCAATGACTATTCAGATTGTTGTAGGGACCGGAATGGTCGATGGAATGTAGTACATGACTGGGTTCAGAAAAATCAAGTCATTGGTCGTACATTTCTTGGTAGAACAGGGAATTTACCTAAAACAAAAATCTTGTGGTGTATAGTACTTACTGGCTACTAGATACCGTTTTTTCTAATTGTTGCTCAGTAAATTGTTGTAGTAATCTGAATGCTGAGGTATGCACTGCACATTTTTCTGGAGGATACATACTGCTCTGAGTTGAGCTAGGCATCTGCATTCAGCAACCTCTTCAATGCATAGTTTTTCTACATTAAGTCTTCTAATGGCAAGGAGTCTGTTCTGAGACAAGCATATCTGAAGATGTTAAAGTGATTTGTAGGCACTGCCGTAACAGGTGAACTCTGACCACTTGTTCTAGGACAAAATTGCAGTCTATAGCGGCCACTGGAGAGGATGGGTTCGTCTTATGTCACTGATTCTGGCGAAATCTAGCAACATTTTTGATTCGTTTACTATGGTCTCCTTGCAGTTTGGAGGAATGTTTATATCTTGTTGACCCGATTATTGAAAGAAAGACTGGGAGCATTCTCATCTTTTCCCAGAAAATTCTCTGACTAAGGTACCGCCCATTTAGACTAAAAAAAGTAGTTTATGACCGAAATTTTATTGTAGCTATCTTAAATTGCACTATAATTGATGGTGGCTTATCTGATGTAATTAAATTTAAAAAAATTAAAAATAGAAAAAATAGGTTATGCCATCACAGACAATACAAACGATTACAGGAAAAACCAGCAAAAAAGCTCAAAAAAGCCAAAAAGCAAGAAAAAGATGAAAGTTAGGAATAATAAAAAAATAAGCCAAAAGTCAGAAGCTGAAGTCAAAATGAACGAGGCCTTAATATATCATCATGAATAGTTTCTGGCACTGTATTGGCAGAAGGGGAAAGAACAAATTCCAGTCACTAAGGTGAGGAAGATATACACTGGAGCGATGCTTCGTGCTGCATATGCTTATTAAATAGGTCCGCAAGAGTTGAAATACTAGTAGTACATCATCTTGTGTACTCAATGTTCTTCGATTCGAACGGTTTTAACTTGTGGCTTTTTTGGCTTCCAATTTATAAGTTAGAAGTTAGATCACGTCGACTTCAAATTTTAGCTATTTTGGTTTTTTTTTCTTATTCCTTTGTATTGTGACGATATAACAATTTTTTATTTTCTTTCTATATTCTTTCTTATTTTTTCTCAAAAAAAAGTTAATAACCATCACAATACAATTTTAGTCAAAAATCAAAAAACACAGCTGGAAACTGAAGCTTTATACCCCGCTCGTATAAATAGTGAAACTGAAATCAAAAAATTTATAAATAGTGAAAAATAACTCAGAAGTCAAATGCTGAAGCCAGAAACTGAAGCTTAAGCCGTATGGAGCGCCCCACTGTGTACAGAGCAAGCTACTAGCTAGTGCGCCTTGCTCTGTTAGTTGAGTGCTGCGAGCCATCAGCGTATCAGCGAAGAAAGGAAAATATCAGTTTGGCCATGCAAACCAAGCTGAACTGTCTAAACAGTGCTGAAAGCACTCATAATAGAACGGTGTTTTTGGTCATGTTATGCAGACAATCCCGTAAACACACTCAACTTCTGATTGGATCTCCAAATTGCTGAATGCTAGTGTGTCACAACCGTATGTGTGCTACCATGTGGTAAATATAATGCTGTTACAGTCAATTGTGCTGGAAGAATCCTTAGGGCGTCTCCAACAGCTGGCTATTTAGCTAGCTAGATCTGATGTGGCAAGGAAAAAGTAGGAGAGAGAGTAGTCACTAGTGACAAGCAAATAGCTGATCTATTTCACGTAGTCCAAGAACATGAGAGAGGAGCATGTGGGTCCAACAGTATAAAATAGTCTTTGCTTTTGTCTCTCACCTCCACGTCAGCTGACTATATAGCTAGTACTAGCTATTACCATTGGAGATGGCCTTAAGTTGTGAGGCCAGTCTCAATGGGGGTTTCAAAAGAGTTTCATTCTCATTTAATGCAGTGACACATCAGCAAATTTGCTGAGTTGGCAAGAAATTTATGAGGAGAGAGAGCAACAGAGTTTCATCAGGATGAAACCCATCCGTCCCGGTTACCAACACGACGAAACCCAGTGAAACCCCCACTGAGACCGGGTCGTTTCATTCTCAGGCGCTCCCGAGGATCTGCTGTGCATTCATATATATGCGAATGTACTCATGAATATTGGATTAATTAATATATTTTATTTGACCATGATTATTTGTCGGCATGAGATATATTGTAGTTACCAAAGTGACTATGTTTAGTTTAGATATATTTTCAAACGGCTACATAGTTTACATGGCACATAGGATCACAACATCATGCATACATTAATTGCTGCAGCTTGTCTATGAAACAGTGAAATGAAACCCCCCACTGAGAGATCCAGTTTCATTTCTCAATCCAAGTCTGCAAAGCTGACATGGCAGTCTTGGAAACTGGGAAATGAAACCCACCACTGAGACTGGCCTGAGGAGTGATCTACTGCACTGACACCAAGAGAGATTCCCTTCTTTGAAAATAGAAATGTTTGCTGTTTCTTTTCCCCGTTTCGGATATACTTAGGCTTGGAAGGCATCGGGAGTTTTCTGTATGCCGCACCAATGCACCAATGTCTTGTTTAGATATTTTGGTTCAGCAAAAAGTAGCTCAACTGCTGAAGCTTGTGCTGTGAATCCGGTTCTTGCCGAGCACGCAGTGAGAAGCTAGCGACCTAGCGAGCTAGCTAGCAGGTATTTGAACTCCTTGCAGTTTGGAGGAATGTTTATGGCCCTGATCGGTTCGGCTGAAAGCTTAAGGCTTATGGCTGAAAACACTGTAGCGGCTGAAAAATTCACTGTAGCGGCTGAAAAAATCACTGTAGCGGCTGATGAAAGTACTGTAGGGGCTGAAGGATAGTACTGTAGCACCTGAAGTGATGTAAGTAATCCTGAAATAAGCTGAGACTAGTGGACGCAACATTTTTGCATGTACTAGTGACGTTGACCAAAAAAATGACGACATTCGGTTTAGCACCTTTCACGGCAGCAGCAGCAGCACTCGGGCATACAAGTAATAGCACATGCAGCAATGGGTAATACAAAGTAATAGCAGCAGTAGCAATCACGGCATCCATACAAAGTAATAGCATTAGCAATCACGGCATCCATACAAAGTAATAGCAGTAGCATCCATACGGTTCAAAGTTCAACCGACATAAATATCACATAAGGTTCAATACAGCAACATCCATAAGGTAGCATAATAAAAAGTTCAACAATATGCCTACACACTCAACAAAGTACGTACGCAACCAACAACGCTCAACAATATGCCGAACACGAAACCAACAAGGCACAACAATATGCCTAACACTCAACCAACAACGCACAACAATATGCCGAACACTCAACCAACAACGCACAACAATATGCCTAACACTCAACCAACAACGCAGAACAATATGCCGAACACTCAACCAACAACGCTCAACAATATGCCTAACACTCAACCAACAACGCACAACAATATCCTAACACTCAACCAAGTACGTACTCCGCACATCGTATCTCCTCACGGCTTATCTCGAAGTAGTTCCCAAGTACGCCTGATCCAGTTCAGCCGACCCTCACTCGTTTCCAAGCAGGCGAAGCTGTTGCGGCACTCCGGACGCATGAAAAGCTGCGTAGCGTAGAAGTGCTCCTCGCTTCCTTCGTGCCCACCTGCTTGTACTACCAGTCTCATCAATCGCATGACGTCTTCCCTTTCGGGGTTTACCGTAGGCGATGTCACACTCGTCCCAGAGCCATGGCTTCCGGACCGGAGGTTCAGCTCTGATTCATAAAGCTCAACCATGCGCTGCAAACAACCCTCACGTTGAGCGCGCTTACTTCCACGAACGCTGCTCGGGTGCAATGGTGCAGGGCATGGCCTCTTGCTCCCGGAAGAACGCCCCGACGCACTGCCCCCATGGCTCTGGAAGGGGGAAGGCATGCTGCTGCCAGGCGTCTGCAAAGGGGAAGGCATGCTGCTGCCAGGGGTCTGCAAAGGGGAAGGCATGCTGCTGCCCTCTCCTGCTGGGCTGTCGTCCTGGTCGTCGATGTTGACGTCGCGGTCATCCACCCCCGGGACGAATGCGAACTCACTCGTGATGGTCGTGTTTCCGAACACGATTTCTAGGAGGTCCTCGTGTCTGTCGACAATGCCCTTGAAATTCTTCATCTCGGACTTTCCCTGCAATGCACGATGTCATATCACCGGTGTAAAGCTAGCTGCACTGCACTACAAAATTGATACTTACTCGACCCGCAGCTGCCCACCACTCCTCACTCGCAGCAATGTTGCCTGTCGATGGATCGACCCCAAGGCCAGTGGCATGAAGTTTCAAAGTTTTCCATTTGTTGTAATCACGAGAAAGTTGCTCCCATTTGTTCTTCATCTGTTTACTTGTGTACTGGAAACCAGTTCGTTCCTCAAATTTGCGCAGAAGGTTCTGCTTGCCCTGCGTGTTCAAGCGTGAGAACGGCTTGTTGTGTGCCTCCACCTCCTCGGCGCACACTTCCAGGAACACCTTCGTAAGGGCATTGTCCCACATTGCCGGCGCCATCTGCAGGCATCGCGGCGAAAGGTATTGAAACTTTACATATGAGAGGGGAACGACATAACTTTATATCCAAACTCATCCCTTCGTAGGAACATACTAACGGGCACAAAGTGTACAAATATTTTGGTTTCTACGTTTATTTGTCAGTACACTATGCAGCTGTTTGCAGGATGGTAGCAGAGAACCTATGCATTTCATTCTTGGCTTAGCTCATTTACAACAATTACAAGCAAAGTGATAGTGAGACAAGTCTGTGTTGGTACAAGGACTAGAGTTACATATTCGGCAAGGACCATACCTCCAGACGCCGTTCGTTGCTGCGCCGATGCGGGGGTGAGCTCGGCCGGAGCTTCAAGCGTCGCCGCTTCTTCCTGACTGGACGCACGCCGGGCTGCGCGCTTGGGCTCTCCCGTCGTCGGCGGAGGCGGCGAAGGCGTCTCTTACGCCCAGGATGCACGGGCACGGCGACGGCGACCTTAGACGGGGACCTTCCACGGGGACGGGGACCTTGGACGGGGACCTCGCACGGGGACGGGCCGTCGGCCTTGCGGATCCGGCGCGGCTCTACGTCCCCGCGGATCTGCGTTCCCCGCCTCGGGAGCCCGCACCGGAGGGGCACTGGCACGGAGGAGGGACGGGTGGGGGGGAGGGGCGACCTGGCCACCGGCGATTCGGTCGCCGCGCCGGCCGACCGGGGGCGGATAGCCGGCACTCGCGGGTGGCGGCGACCACGCAGGCGCATTCCAGGGGAGAGTTCGATTTGGGGGAGCGTCGGTTTAACCCTAACGCCTCGTGTGGAGCATTTGGGGGAGATCGATTTGGGGCCGCATTCCGCAAGGCTTCGCGTGGAGCGGTCGGCTCCGCCTGGAAGCTGCGGCTTGGGCTCAAATAACTGTAGCCGCTTCAAAAAGCCTGCAGCCCGCAGCCCGCAGCCACAGCCGAGCTGATCGGTGCCTATATCTTGTTGACCGGATTATTGAAAAGAAAGACGGGGAGCATTCTCATCTTTTCTCAAAAAATTCTCGACTAAGATGATATATGATCATGAATGGTTTCTGGGACTATCTATTATTGGCAGAAGAAGGAGAAAGAATAAATTCCATACACTAAGGTGAGGAAGATAACCACAGGGACTATCTATCATGAATTCATCTTGTGTAAGTAATGTTCTGTGGTCTAATCAAGCAGCAATTGAAGTGATTCTAAAATTGCTAACTAGTTGGTGTACAGAACAAGCTACTAGCTAGCTTGTCTTACTGTTAGTTAAGTACTACCAGCCATGAGCGTATCAGCGAAGAAAGGAAAAGATCAGTTTGGTCATGCAAACCAAGCTGAACTGTCTAAACAAAGATGAAATCACTCATTTTGGGTGGTTCTTTTCGGTTGCGGGCGATGGCTTATAGCTATGGTCAATGATTTTTGGCTCTAACGTAAGTGTTTATGTAGGGGTGAAAACGGATCGGATTCGGACGGATATTGCTGTTACCATATCCTAACCCATATTTTTTTCTCCGGATTCGGTAACAATCGGATTCGGTACCAATCGGATTCGGTGTCGGATCGGTCGGGATTAACCCAATTCGTTTGCACCCCTACTTGTTTGTAAGAAATGCATACAGTGTAGTAAATGGAGTAGGACGCACTGACTTGATGTTACTATTTAATAGCTGATGTGGAAGATTTTATTTTACCATTACAAAAGAAAATGAAACGTCAAATAGTAGCACTAACCTGAAATCATACTTGAAGACGTATCGGACTCGGACGGATATTCGGATTCGGACGGATATTGCTGTTACCATATCCTAACCCATATTTTTTTCTCCGGATTCGGTACTAGTCGGATTCGATACCAATCGGATTCGGTACCGGATCGGTCGGGATTAACCCGACCCGTTTTCACCCCTATGTTTATGCAAATGTACTGAATGCCTATGAACTGTTTAGAAAAAATTGTTCCGATAAACTGCTTCGAAAAAACGACGAAGAAATCATCCTATTTGTTTATTTAGTATTTTTTTTATCATGTTATGCAGACAATCCCTAAACACTCTCAACTCTGAATGGATCTCCAAATTGCTGAATGCTAGCCTGTCAACCGTAATGTGTGCTACTGTGTGGTAAATATAACAGAAATATAAAAGCTTTGTTGTGGTGTTGTGCAACAACATACTAATGCACTTGGGAGTAGAACTCTAAATGCATGCATGTGCACCTAGCCGAACAATCGTGTCGATTTGCAATGTTGTACAGTTTGGTACGATCAAATCGCTTCAGCATATCAAGGGTTGATGCATCGGCGCTGTTCTTTTTCAGCTTTTGACATACTTTACCAACTTTATTTATATCAGTAAAAATTATATATGAGTTTCTGTTACTTTGTAACTTCTTGTACGAACAGTTCAAAAGTTACAAATCACAGTCAAAAACTATAAACCTTAGCTAAAAAAATAGCCCCAAAAAGAACTAAAATGATCCTACGTGCAACTCTGATATAGTCAATCGTACTGGAAGAGATCTTATGCACTGCATGCAGGTCATCAGCCTTGCGGTTGGTTATTGAATATATAGCAACATTTACACCCTACACCTCTATGAAGAGCCATGTGAATGGGTTCGCAGGATAAGGTGTGCCAATAAGAAGTTTTGGCTTTTGTGGCCCTTGTAGCACCTGTATAATTTTTTTTCAGAAAATTGAGGGTTTAGGTCCAATTTTTTTAGATCTGAGCCCTAAATTTTGAGATAATTTCATAACATACAAATTTTTGGAAAAATTACACAACTAAGTACGCCATGTAAGGATCCTTCAAAATAAATTTTGTAATGTTTGGACCTCATTTACTATATTAAAAAATCCCTACAAAAAGTACACACTAAAAATTTTCAGAAAAATTTACAAAGGTTAAATTTACAAAAAAAAGTCTTAAGTAAGTACACCGTGTTGGAAGACTGCATAAAAAATTATAAATTTTCAAACTTATTTGCTATATTTATAAATTCCTATAAAAATTTATACATAAATAAATTTTATTAAAAAATTATATAAGTGCTACAGTGCACCTCGGGGAGAGCACAGGTCTCCTCGTGTGGCCAGGGGGTAGCCTGACTACATCACCGCTCCCACGTGCGCTCCCCAGCCACGTCAGAGGGCCAAGAATTCCGAGTGTGGAGGGGTCAAATTCGAAATTTCGGTGGCACAAGGGCCACAAATGACATGTGTTCTGCCTATAAGAGAGCAGCAAAGCTCACAACTCTCAAGCCAAACATCACGATCGTACGTACTTTCCCCTTAGAGCAAGTCTTATAATACAGCCTTCAGCTGGCTGTATGGATACTTACAGCCCACTTATCAGCCTACTCATATAGTAGTTACAGCCAGCTGAAGGCTGTATGACCTACCCTTTCCTCTCACAAAGTTTCTTGGTTCTTGTGCTTCAGCTGGCTGTAAGTTTACAGCCCACCTCTCTTCTCTCTCCTCTTCTCTCTCCTCCACCTCAGCATACAGCCAGCTTACAGCCTCTTATAATACTTGCTCTTACTGACTCATAAGTCGTGTGATCTGCTGCACATACACCAAGAGAGATTCTCTTCTTTGAAAATACAGATGTTTGTTGTTCCTTTTTTCCCTATTTAGGATGGACTTAAGCCTGGGAGGCATCGGGTCATCGGGAGTTTTTGACGTGCCGCACAAATGCACCTATGTCTTGTTTAGATATTTTGTTTCAGCAAAGAGTGACTCAATCGCTAAAACTTGTGCTGTGAATTCGGTTCACGCACGGTACGCGGTTTTTCTATAACTCTGCTGCACCGCAGGACCGGGCTACCTAACTGTCGATCAATTTTCAGTGTCAATCTTCAGATGTGCCTAATCCTATTTAAGCATGTACATCTTTTAGCATGTAAAATAGGTGCTAAGAAGGAAATATCAAATCTCTCTCTATAAGAGCAACTTCAGCAAGGCCTCTACTTGAGCCCTTAAAGTTAAATTTGAGATCTTGAAGCAAAAACAGAGATCTAGCAGAACTCCTACTAGAGCCCTCAAATTTGAGGGGGCCCTCAAATCCCCCTCCAGCCCTCATTCCTGGGGCTCTATCAAGCCCTCAAATGACGGTTGGATACAGTTTTCCTGCGCGCGCTTGATCTTGCTCCTCTTTCCCCCCGCCTGCCTCTTTATCCACGGAACCTACCTGCTGGCGGCGACCACTTGGTGCTCGGTCCCTCACCATGGCGTCGGAGAAGGAGGCGGCGCTAGCCGCCGTGCCCAACGACAACCCCACCATGTGAGCCCCCCCGCCCTGTTCTCTCCTTTTTTAGCAAAACCCGCATTAATCTGTGAATATCGAAGCTCTTCCGGTTCTGGCTGCTCGATCTATTGGGGTGCGCATCATTAGTTTGGGTAGGCTCCGTATGCGTTCGGAGAATATAGATTTGGGTAGTTTCACATGTTAGGTTGCGATTTATCACTTGTATCTCGAGCAAGTGCGTGGAAATTGCAGAATTAGTCCTTGTAAATGGGAATTGCAGGATTGGTGAACTGGTTTTGTGCCCATCTTTGCCCCATGGTTCTTTGGCGCTGGGAGATCTTCAGTTAGTTCATTATGAATTATAGTCCTTAACCAACTAAACGATGATGTGAAAAAAGCCGAGCATTTACATTATGCACAGCAAAGCCTTTGAGCAAGTGAATTGGTTTCTGAAATTTATTGCATCTGCAGATTTGACAAGATCATCAACAAGGAGATACCTTCCACTGTGGTGTATGAGGATGATAAGGTATTGTGTCGTAATGTTTTCTCTACATTCAAATAATCTGAAAAAAAATATTTTCATGAAATATGCTGGTTTTCTCTATATGTGCAAAAGTTCCTCAATGAGTGTTAAAATACAATAGATGCACACACATTTGAGTTCAATAGGGAAAAAGGGAAGTTTTTAGTATCTATGCATGTGTATCAAGCAATTTCTTAAAAAAACTTAGGATGTGATGCATACATACACTTGCTTTAGAAAGTAGGATAGTTTTATGTTGTTAATGAACTATACCTCTAGACAATTGAGCAGTCCTACGCTCCCAGCTATAATGCTGTTAATACTTACTAGTGTTGTTAAAGCCATTCTTGAACTGCAGACCCCAACGAGTTGGCTTTGAAATATAGTTAAACTTTGCGGATTTCAGAATTCAGATAAGGAAACATGTTATTTAAGGAGAAACGCTAATATGGATTTCAGATAAGTAAACATGTTATTTAAGGAGAAACACTAATAATTAGACCTACAATTTCTCTAGTTTTGAGGGCCTTTTCATTCTTCTATATTTAGTTTCTTCAAATTAGAGCAATTAATGATCTTTATACTTTATACACAGTGACCATGCATGTTATGCTACTCATAGGCAGGGTAAGAAAACTGTTTTGTGCCAAAAAAAAGAAGAGAAAAAGATGGTGCCCTGTTCCAGTTTTTCAGCAAAAACAGGTCAAAACCAGCTGTTTCCTTTATGTACGTGTACGTGTAATTCATTAACCTTAGAACACTTCTTTTTTACAACATTCTCGTCATTCACTTGATCTCTCTATTTGCAGGTCAATCTGTTTACCACATCCATGTACATCTCCTTGGAGGCAGGCAGATGAACTGGCCCCCAGGCTAAGCTCTCCTTTGTTGATCAGTCTTCATGGCTAGGATGTCCATCGCATCTCTATTGAATAATTCCTGTAATTGCCATAATTGTTAGTGCTATGAACTGGTGCTCTATTTGTGGGATTGCTGGAACTATCCTGCTGTGCTTGTGATTTATTGCCTGCTGGAACTTGTTATGTGATGAACTTTGTGCTTTCAATTTAAATTCGGAACAACTTTGAATTTAAATTTGAATATTCGTATTTGAATTCATAAATTTAAATATTGTCCCTCATTGTGAAATTATAAATATTTTATTGTGTATTGTGCTTTTGTCCCATACATATGTATATAGTGTGTGAGGAAATAGAGGGAATTGAGAAGTAGGGGCCCTGTTTTGAGGACTCCTGCTGGAGTGCAGCCCAGAAAACAGGGCCCTCAAAAGTAGGGGGAGTCCTCAAATAAAAAGTAGGGGCCCTGTTTTGAGGGCTACTGCTGGAGTTGCTCTAATACTATTGCTGGCTACTTTTACTTCAATTCTTAACACCACCTATAGCTATAGATGCTAAAGGTTTAACTTTTTTTGATGTAGCACTAACTGCTAAGATTTGCTTCGGTGTCATGTAATCCAGACTTAACACCTCCTCCCCAATCTCTTATCATTGGTGCTCTTACGATCGGAGTAATTTAATTAGTTGGCAAGAAGATGAGCCACATATACAAAAAATAAGGTCTCATGAGTGTTGGCCGGTGATAATGTCCCTGGTGCGACAAGATAGAGAAAAGTAGGGGAATCAATATGCTCTAGTTGTCATGCATATATGGCACAGTGTGTGTGGACATGCATGTAGAGGACTCGAAAAGTTTTTTGAGTGGGAAATGGATAGCAACAGGGAAGTACGTACCGCTCCATGCTTGGACAGTTGGGACTCATCCAGCTTGCGAATACACCCTTCAATAACAAACTTGCGAATACGTGCATACATGTGGGGGCTAGCTATTACTCTGGAGTGTTCATATGAGAATATACTTGGCTTTGAAGCCACTGAACGTGAATTCGTGATTTGTAAGTGTACAGTCGTGTTAACGATCGTGTGAAGCTGATCGGAGCCGTCGAGCCCAACGGTAGCCGCGTCAGCCGGTGCGCCGTCGGAGGCGAGCACGAGGGGATGGCCAGGACATGACGGATCGGCACACGATCGAGGAGGCGAGCGTGGGCACGGGTCAAGAGGCGGCGCTGAGGGTGAGGGTGACGTCTCAGTTGGGTTGAAAAGCTACGGCTTATAACTAAAAGTACACTGTAACGGCTGAAATTTCATTGTACTGAAGGTGGCTTATTTGGCGTAATTAAATTTTAAAAATTTAAAAATAGAAAAAATATGCTAGCTCATCACAGACAATACAAACGAATGCAGAAAAAGGAATCGGAAAAAACCTATAAAAAACCAAGAGTTCAGAAATTCGAAATTTATGAATAGTGAAAAGTAAATCAAAAGTTAGAAGCTGAAACTACAATAAGTGGGGCCTTAATCACGAGTTTTGAGTGCATCAGCAGTATTGTTGCGAAGGGACGGTCAGTGCACGGTCGAGAAATTAATCCACAAGCGTAATACAATTTTGTGATCGTCCAATTAATTGTCAAGTACATACATCGCCAGTTTCTAGATAACACGTACGTGTGTAATCAAATTGCTTCAGCAAACCGAGTTATGATATGGATTTTAAGAGCATGTCCAATGATGTTGTATCAGCTGTCTATAATTTTGATCATATAGGATATAAAATGATATAAGGAGAAAGAGAAAGCATAGAGAATTGTACTCTCTCATGCAACAGTCGACTGTAATACAAGAAACAAGACGCATTGTGTCATAAAGAAGTTATTTATAGAAATATATAAAAAGATAATCTATTGTAGGAGATATATATCTTTAATGCCGTTTATAGATAATATGAAGAGTATTATAGATATAGCAATTATCTATAATATTATTGTATATGTCCTAAATAGATTGTTTGTTTGATCATATATGACATAATCAATTGCACTTGAAGAAATCTTACGAATTAATTTCAATTGTACTCTCGCAGGTTGTTCGTGCTAGCTCACTAAGAAATAAGAAACGTATGATACGCCCGTGGGGAGAGTCAAGTTAATGGAAAAGGGCGTGCCTACAAGAGAGCTCTCCAGACACATAACACTACAGTCCTCCCTTACCTTTCTAGAAGAAAACCATACTGGATGCACTTGCAGCCTTGTGGTTGGTTGGTTTTTGCGCCTATAAGAGAATTTGAAACCTCACAACTCTAAAGCCACACATAACACGAGAGTCCCCCTTACCTACCACGAGTTGTATGAAGTTCTCTTCAGATTGATCTAACGTAAACCATGCAAAATACCCCTTGAAAAGAGAAATATTTCTTGTTCAATTTACCCATGTTGAATGCACATAGGACTGTGAGGCATCGGGAGTGCTTGACATGCTAAGTCGATCCCTTGATGTCTTGTTTAGATACTTTGGTGCAGCACTCAGCGACAAAATTTTCTAATCATGTGATGTGAATTCAGTGCAGAATTGACTGACAGGTTGAAAAGATTGCTACTGCTCACAGATCATGCAAATAAATTGAAAACGAGAATACTTCCAGGTGCAGAATACTTCATCGTGCGTAGCTATGCACAGACTACTTAAAATTGGAGTAATTAGGTTACACAGAAGTATTTGTATTTGTACATGTGCTTACTTCCTGTTGCTCTCCAAGATGATGAGCTATATGACAAAGGTTAGTTGTGCATTTGTGTTTACTGGTTATCATGCGCTTCTCTATGGATCTCGCGATAAGATTGGAATATGGTAGTTGTCATGCATGGCACAGTGTGGACACCGGACACTTGACATGCATGTTGAAAACTTGAAAGTTTTGCTTAGTTTTTTTTAGAGGAGAAAGATTTGCTTAGTGGAAAATGGAAATGGATGCAGGCCAAGCAATGGGGCCGATTGTCCTAGGCACTAGTAGAGGTGGGAGTTAGACCGGGTCATTTCGTGCCTGCCCAAGACTCGGCCAGCAGGGCATAGTCCAAGCATGGTCCGAGCATACCACTTGGCTAGCTGGGTTGGCATGTCACGGATGAGGGCCGGGCTGGGCCTGGAAAGTCGGCTCGACGAGCGGCTCGGCCCGACTCACGTGTGGCGTACTGTGCTCAAGATGGCCCGGCACAGAGGGCACGACCAACATGGTGACGGCTACCACGCCTCCCATGTGGCCGTCTGCCTTGATCTTGCCGCCTCACCTCCCATGTGGCTATCCGCCTCGTCCTCGCTACCTTGCCTCCTATGCGACCGTTCACCTCGACTCCTATGTGGCCGTTCGCCTCGACCTCACCTCCCGCGTAGCCGTCCACCTCGGCGCCTCACCTCCCGCGTAGCCGTCCACCTCGGCGCCTCACCTCCTGTGCGGCACGGTTGCCTCAAGTTGCCGTATCGAGGGGAAGGAGTTGGGGTGGCAGTCGCTGGTGGCAGTGGCGGACCCAGGATTTTACCAAAGGGTATGCTGTACCAAAATTTTCATATGTAATTCGGTAAAACCATTTGCCAATTCGGTAAATAATTGTAAAATTTGCACCGTAATTCTAATTCTAATTACAAAGCAACTACTAAACACATCATTCTAATTCTAATTACAAAGCAACTACTAAAGCAAACCTTGAGATGTCAACCGCCTCTACATGCCAAAATCAAAATGCTAGTTGCTTCAAGTGCTAACAATATGATAGGATCGATAGGCCTAATGATTAGACCCACATCTCATGAATTACATACATCAAATGATTACCGAAATTAAAATTTAGTAAAGCAGCACGCGCCAGGAATAGGGGAAGAAAACAAAGAAGTAACCACAGTGTAATCATACATGAGTATACACAGCAGTGTACCATTAAGGGTAGCTCCCTTTTTGGCAGAACTTTCCAAGCTTATCATTTGAATAGAGTAAATTTTGGCCAACTGAACTTGCAATCAACCAATCAGGTATAACTTTTCAAGCATTTCTGTCAACAGGTTTACTGTAATGCAAGGCTTAGCCCATTAGCCCAAATTGCATTTTACGTTACCAGATTTACTAAGCTGCAATACTAAATACCTAAATGTAGCATTTAAACCAGAAAACAGATTTTGCCATTAGATTATTGGCATATGCAGGACTTTCAGAAATTGATGGAAATATAAAGAGTCTGGCATTTTACTAATGAAATAACCTTTATAGTAGCAGTAAACCGCACCAACTCTCTGTAGTAGCATTCTATTAAGTGCCAATCTTTTGGATGGCATAAATCTGAAAATCCCTCTGAATACAGCAAGGCGTTCCCCCACTAAATTCCAACTGGGAGTGGCCTTTTTGAAGCAATTGACCATCGGTAGATTTACCAGGGTGCAACACTTAATCCTTAGGCCTCAATTTTCACGCATCTCTATCAGGAGTAGTAATAGTCAGTTAGTCCTAGATTTTCAGCCATTCTATCACTAGATTTAGCAAGCTGCAAAACTGAAGACCAAAACGTAGCATCAATTTTAATCGCCATCTCTCTCCATCAGAAACATCTAATGACACCATGATAGCTAGTCGCCCGCTTGTACCACCTAATTGGCTAATTCTACTGGAATTTAGGTACCTGGCATTGGAGCACTCGCCCAGGACGCGCTTGCGCTCGGCCTCCTCACGCGCGACCTCCGCGATTTGGGCGCGCAGCTCCTTGCGTTGCCTCCGCACGACCCCTCGCAGCCGCTCGGGCCCCTCGCGCCCCCTCGCCTCGGCCTCCCTTGCCGCCCTCCCGCGCCTGCCTAGCCGCCTCGATTGACTGGCGCTGCTACCCGGCTGGGCCCCAGGGTATGCCGTGGCCCACCCGGCATACCCTGTGGGTCCGCCCCTGGCTGGTGGATGGGGGTGGGAATGAGTTAGGGTTTTGGAGGTATGATGTATATATGAGATGAGAAGAAAGATGAGGATAGTTGGATCTTTATTCAATGGCTAAAAAAAGTGACTGAGACTTTCTAAAATTTCAGTGAACCGAACAATACACAGCCTTTTTTGTTACGAGCGTTCAAAGATCATTATCTAATTTATAATTTTTTTCCTTGTCCATTAGTTTTATAGTAACATTTCGAGGCGCGATCGCAACTGCACCGCAAATGCACGCATAGCTCTCACAGTCCTGTGGGTCTGAGGATGTAAGGGACCACTTGTCATTAGAAGCAAAAACCATGTGGGTAAAACACTTGTAGGCTCGGCCGATCTTCCACCGTCCATATGGGATCCAGCGGCTAAAGAAGGGTGGTTCATGTGGACGACTGGTAGTGGAGTGGACAGAGAGGGGATGATGTATTTGAAAGTTCGTAGATCGAATGGTTGATAGATGATAAGGGAGTTGATCCAATGGTTAGAAGCTCTCATGTTAAAACGGAACCGACGCATGGGAAAAACTACTTTTTATCAAATACAACCAAACACTGTATCGACGAAAACTCGTTTTAATTTTTCTGACAAAATAAAAGTTGAAGAGGTTTGATCTAATCTAGACTATATCCAACAATTAGACTCGCCAACCGCACTTTGCCCTCAACAATTGCTCACGTCCTCATGTCCGGTATACAACAAACTATGGTTCCTAACAACCTGTCACAACCCATACGAGTGCTCATGCAATTGTTTTTGGTTTGTCCTGAATTCCTGACCAAGCCTCTGCCATAACAACAAAAGGTTTTTTCCAAATAATTCACACAAAGTTTGGAGGTGGAATGGTATGTGACAATGGCATGGAATTTTAACTAGGTTTTTAATGAGATGGGCACGAAACGAATGAAGATGGCGGCCGTCACCACCATTGTTGCCGACGTCTACATCATCTATAGTTACCTAGGGCTGGACTAGGGCCGGCATGACAGGCACCAGCTTGTTGGGTTTTGGACTGTGCCTGGGCTTGACCGGAGATGAGGCGGACCGACATAGCATGATATGGCCCAAAGCACGGTGGATCTGTGCCATGCCGATATGGTCAGGTCCAGTTCCCACCTCTAGCCACTAGGCAACGTACGTACCATCATTTTTATCAGTTTAATGTTTAGGCTATCTTTTTTTCAGTTCCAGAGTGGATGCTTAATTTGCTAATGCATGTCACCGTATGCTATCTTTGTGGTAAGCATATAATGGCAACAAAAAACTGTGCTGTGCAACAAATGCACTCAAAACCTGACATATGCTGAACAATCGTGTAGGGTCATAATCGCACAATTTTGGTACAATCAAAGTGCTTCAGCAAATCAAGTTTCGATATGAATTCTAAATAATCTGTTTCATCGATCATGCATGAAAATGTGATAGGACCGGTTGTACTGGAAAAAATCTTACGGACTTAATGAATGCACTTGCACTGTTTTGGTGCAGGTTGCTGGTCCTTACAATCGGATGGTGCAACTGTGGAGAGAGCCAAGTTAAATAGCTCCTGCCATCCAAGGCAACTACCGAGACACATCGCACTAGAGCTCCTACTTACCTACTCAAAAGTTGTATGGAGTTTTCCTCAAAAACAAAAATTGTATGGAGTGATCCACTGCAGTTGCAACAAGCAAAATTTCCCTTTGAGAAGAAGAACATCTGCCGTTCCATTTGTCCGTGTCAGATGTACGTAGGCTTGTGAGCCATCGGGAGTGCTCGACATGCTGGGCGCGCAGATGCTCCAAGTGCTGTATAAATTGCTTGGTGCAGGATGAACCGCTGTACACGTTGATGAAGATCGCGACGTGAGGTAAGTCAGCGCGGGCAGGTCCGTGCGATCGAGAAGGCTGACCCTGCCAGCGCGCAGGGATGGCGCGCGGACAAGAAGTTCTTATTCTCACACAGTCAGCGCTGAAAGTGTCGTTGTTTTTAGGTGCGTCGTCTAAGATGTACAACAAAGGATGTATGTGCATGTGTTTTGTTGGTGGTCAAGCCTAACTATGCAATTGTTGAATAGTAAAGGCTTTCTCATCCCTAAAAGCTAGTTTCTGAAGTGATAGATTCCTACACTTTTAAGATAGATTTTTTGTCCTTTCACAACCAATATGTGATTATTCTAACAATCTTCTATTCATACATTGGATTCTCTTAGCCGTTAACCGCCCCTTAACCGTACATCAACGATTCCTTAGGATCACGGCTAATAGGTTGTTCACACAGTAGTGTCCATGGGACAAACTTTTAGCCGTTTACCACCCCTTCACCGTATACCAATGATATCCTTCAGGGTCACGGTCTATCGGGCGTTTACACACTAATGTCCATTAGGACAAATATGCTAGAACCGTGTTCCGATACCACATATTGGATTGTAAGTGCTTTCTTATCCTCAGAAGTTAGCTTATGAAGTGAGGACTACTCTACTTTTAAGTTAGATTTTTTGTGTTTTAATAACTAATGTAAGACTATTGGACCTGTAGTTGTCGTGCATGGGCACGGGATGTTTGGACGTGTGTGCATGTAGAGAAGCTGCTGGTTGAAAGAAGTTTAATTTTGTGGAAATGGATGCAGGCCGAGCCAAGTTACAATAGTAACCGTTTTTCAGTTTTTTTTCCCCGGACTCGATCATTTAACGCTCAGCAGTATAGTACTGATCTTTCGCGATCACTTCTTCGCTCGACTCGCGCGTCACCGGAGGTCGGACTTTTCATAGCCCCTAGCAAACGTTTTTTTCTTCAATTTTGATCACTTAGCATTTTTTTAAAAAAATAAATATTTCCTAAACTTAGAAGACACTATAGACAATACATGTCATCTAATGTACGGCCTTAGCTTAATAGGAAGCAGACGCGTGGCTAATCGAGTTGACGTGGCAGGCCGTGTGCAGGCACAGTAGCCGGCTCCTACCGAGGCTGCAGCCACATTCGGGATGTCCCTGTTATGAAATTTAGAAGGTTCCGGTGTGGGCAAATATCAAAATTGCCCCTGATAGGTTTAGACTATAAATAGAGAGGCCATTGTAACATGCAATTAGATCTGAGAATTAATAAAGACTACTCGGGTGTTCTCTCTCAGTGGTGTCTTCTGTGTTTGATCTACTACGTTTCTCGGTGCATGATTGATTGCCTAGATTGCATTACCGTTCATCTATTCTACATCGATTTCTTAACAGTCCCGAGCTGCCCATGTTCCGTCTTGTCGAGTCACAATTTTCGCGGGAGGTCCCACTGTTTACTCATTAATTAGCACTAGGCACAATTAATTAGTACCAATAGTAAGTAATTAATGCTAATTAAAATACTTAATTAATAGTATTTTATTTTATTGCTAGGTGGAGGGGGCAATGGCGACGCAGGGTGTTTTATTGCATTATTGTGCAACTTTAGGTTTGGATTTTATATATACAAAAATCTGTTAAGTAAATTCGCAAATCATGCATGACTAATCATCTAACCTTCAACTTTTAAAAATAAGTTCTGGAAATTTGTCAATTTTGTTTTCTTCTCAATAATAGTTGGGATGAAGAAGGTGTGAAATGCATAGGTAAATGCTTTGGGTATTTGATGTCCATTCTTTGCAAGACACTAGAATTTTTTTGCCGACAGTGCTTCACCCTTGGAAATTATCATCACAGATCGTTTTCTGAACTGTTTGAATTTATGAGTCAGTGATAATCGGAGGTTATCATAGACGGTTTGCGAGGCATCTGTAATAAATATAACATAGACAATTTGTAACCAGAACCATCTATAAAGAACACTATCACAGACGACTTGAATCAAAAATTGTCTGTGATACTCACACATCACAGACGGTTCTAACTACCAACTGTCTATGATGGGCGAGTATCACAGATGGTTGGTATATAGAACCGTCCGTGATACTTTCACATCATAGACGGTTGGTCGATAGAACTGTCTATGATGTGCGAGTATCACAGATAGTTTTTTGATTAAGCCGTCTGTGATAGTCCTTCATAGACGGTTTATATCACAAAATCGCCTAGAATAGTTCATTCTATACCTAATGTTTTTTGTTTTTTTGGCTAGCCTCAAGAAATGTTAGTTATACCTTTTGAAAACAAGCAAATACAGCAGCAAACACAACAACACATTCTATTTTCATTAAGATTAGAACCCACCATTGCAACATAATAAGATAATGAGCAAGTTACCCATCTAACACATCAAGAACATGACAAGAATACATCTCCTAACCCTATGAATCCAACTCTTAAACATGGTAAGAACATAGAAAAAGCAGAGATCTAATAGACAGTAGAATCTCAACTGCACTGACGAGGCCTCTATGCCTAGACCTCTCGCCCTAATGCAGCACGTGAGATGAATGTCTTTGACGTCCGCCATTGCCGGCGCCGACTTGAGTGTCATCTTGGTAGATAGCTGCTTCCACAGTGCTTTGCTGCCTGTAGACTTGCGTGCCATCTACTTCGTAATGGTCATTAAGGTTAGAGTCGAGGAGGATGGTGAGGAGGCTGGAGAGATTTTGAGTGCGGTAGAGAATGGGTTTGGGTGAGTGTGTATAAGGGAGGGAGAGGCAGGAGTAGAAAATTTTTTGGTGGAATGGGCATGGGGACAAAGAGGTGGAGCTACAATCCGTGGGGTGGGGGTTGGTGGGATTCTATTGTCTGGGATTGGGTTGGGGAGGATCAACGGGCCTAGCGATCAGGGATACATAATTATCATAGACAGTTCGAACCACGAACCGTTTGTGATACTTAATTATCACCGACGGTTTGAACCACAAACCGTCTGTGATACATAATTATCGAATACAATATATGTATATACTAGTGCAACATAAACTGCTAGTCTCAAAAGATAAAATAGCAAAGTTCTATATGGCTTATATACACTTGTTTGAAAGGTTTCAATGAGATCTACAACTTTTCAGATGAGGAAAACTCCAAATTCTAAACAAAAATTGAAAATTTTGGCAAAAACATAAACAAAAAACTTACGACGCAAATTTGAAGCTAAAGATGGAAATTTTGGGGTCTTAGACGGTGATTTTGTGCAAGTTGGTCATTGTTTGGTTCAGGCTCATCGTTATCTTTCCAACGAGTACAAGAACGTTAAAAATAGACATCATATGCAAAAGTTATGCCTATTTTAGTAAAGGTGTCTCAGAACAGAATCCTATTCAGACTCTGGCAGAAGATTATGAAATTTTAGGGGATTGTGAGGCAGAAAACATATCAAAGATGGTTTTTAATACAAACAGTCTATGATAACTTCATTATCACAGACAATTTGTAATGCAAACTGTATGTATAGTATCACAGACGGTTTAAATAAAAAACCGCCTGTGATGTTTCACAATGGTAAGAACCGTCTATGATACTTCACAAACAGTTCTCACCGTGAACTGTCTATGATATTATCTCTTCACAGACTGTTTTTAGTGTTGGTAGCAACACAGACAGTCTCCAAACCTAAACCTTTTATGATTGCATTTAACACTGATGGTTTTAATCAACCGTCTATGATGAGATGTCTAATATAAGCCTTTTTGTTTAGTGTGATTGTAGTAAGGAGACTGTAAGTACATACACAATGAATACTTGAACTGTTCATTACTAATATTTCATGCATACTCAAACAGTTCATTACTGATATTTCATGTAAGTATAGAATGAATTCTAGCGGCAAATTTCTATGACATGTTAGCGGTGCAAGTAAAAATGTTGTGTGAAATTATTAGCTCATTCGGACAACAAACACTCACTTATATGGCTGGCGAAGATGTACAGCATAGGCGAAAGCGCATGTCCTACCTTACATGATTTTTGTTACATAGTAAGGCATGAATTCTAGTGCAAATTTCAACAGCATGTTACCGGTGCAAGTGAAAGTCTTGTGTGAAATTTTTAGGTTATTCAGACAACAAATGCTCGCTTGTACGGTCGATGGAGACAAAAAGCACATGTGTTGACTTCCATTATTTTTGTTGCATAGGCCAAAGTGAACCACACCGAGGCTAAGCCATCGAGGTGGGTTGAAACTCGCCGAGGTGAATCCATCAAGCAAGAGAGAGCCCCCTAGTCGAGGAGGCATCATCAAGGTGAAGTGAAGTTCGGCCAAAGAAAAAGCCATTGAGGCTGAAGTGAACCACGCTGAGGCCAAGCCATCGAGTCATGCTGAAGCTCATCGAGGTTAATCCATCAAGCTAGAAGGGGCCCCTAGTCAAGGAGATGCCATCGAAGTAAAACGAAGTTCGGCTGAGGGCAAAAGCCGTTAAGGCTGAAGGGATCCACGCTAAGGCCAAGCCATTAAGGCATGTTGAAGCTCACTGAGATGAATCCATCAAGTTAAGGCGAGCCTCTAGTCGAGGAGATACCATTGAGACAAAGCAAAGTTCAGCCAAGGCAAAAGCCATCGAGGCCAAAATGAATTGCGCTGAGGCCAGGCCATCAAGACCTGTAAGGACTCATGAACCTGGTACAACAGAGCAAGCACCACAAGTTTGAAGCACGTGAAGTGAGCAGAGGGGGTCCATGGAGGGTTGCACAAAGAAGCTTCGTAGAGGGGGTCTGTGGAGGGCATCCATGGAGCTCGATGGAGATGGTCCAAACAGGAGACTGTGGAGTAAGGTGGAGGTGGTTTGGGGGAAGTGCGGCAAGACGTTAGCCAGGGTGCCCAGTGGAGGCTACGTCCGGACAGGGTTCAGGGCCCTCGACGGAGGCTAAGTCCAAACAGGGTTCAAGGCACTCAGTGAATGCTAACTCTAGGTGAGGTCCGAGTGGCTCGAGGTTGGGACGAGTCACGGACCGGATGGTGTGCAACGCACTGGGATGGCCAAAATAACAAGGCGTTGAGGTGCGCTGGGCACAAGTGAGGCAAGGTTCTAGCATCAAGACAAGTGGAGTTCGAGTAGCCTAGCGCAATCAGGACGGAGCATAGTCCAGGTGTCAAGGGTGGCATGAGGTAGTCGGTGTAGACTGAAGTTCAGGCATCGAGGCAGTGAAGTCTGGGCGGCCCAAGATAGTTAGAGTAGAGCACGGTCGGTTCATGTGCAATGCGCTGGGATGGCCGAGGCGGCGGTCTTGGTGTGGATGGAGGCCACCCCTGGAGGGTGTCTAGGTGCAAGCAGCATCCTTCCCCCGGGGAGGAGGGGTCTAGGAGGAAGAGGCAACCACCCCTAGAGGTGGTCCTAGCGAAAGAGATGGCCACCCCTAGAGGGGGTCTGGGTGTGAGCGGCAGCCTTCTAGGGGGTGTCCAGAAGGAAGAGAAGCCCACCCCTAGAGGAGGTCAGGGTGGAAGAGAAGCTCCCTAGTAGGAGTCTGGCCGCACTAGCCAGGGCCCCTCAGAGGAGCTTTGGACAACCTCAGAGGACTATCCTAGGGGCACGCCCACAAGAAGGCCAGAGTTTGGGCAGCACAGAGGACTATCCCAGAGGCATGCCCTCGAGGAGGCTGAAGCTCAAGCGGCGTGGAGGACAGCCCCAGGGACACGTCCGTGAGGAGGTTGGAGCCAGGCGACACGGAAGACCATCTCGGGGACACGTCTATAAAGAAGCCAGAGTCGGGGACAGCACGAAGGACTGTTCAGGGGGTCACCCACGAGGAGGCCGTGGTCCAGGGCGCCGCGGTGGAGCTAGAAATTGGGGAAAGAGTTAGAGATTTGGGGAAGGAAATGATAGAGGGAGTCTTGAGGAGAAGCTGGTTGGGTGGATGGGTGGGGACAAAGTGTTGGAGCTGGTGGTGGGAGGGGGGTCTAGTGAAGACAGGTGGGGATGGGGCGCTAGCGCCTTGGAGAAGCTTTGGTGGTCTAAGCGAAATGAGTGTGGGCTAGTGTGTGGTGTGGGTTTTGACTTGGACATAAGAGGACTCGGTTGTTGGTACTCGGTAAAGTAAAATTCTTGCGTGTGCAGCAGGTCCCACCTTATTGTTGGCTTGTCAAGTTGGTTTTGTTTCACCTGATGTGGACTAGCGTGCACCCAGGGGGCGTACGGGCACGACCTAGCACCTAGGATTGGAGCGGACCCCTCTGGGGGTGAGCGGGCTAACTCGCTTAGTCTTTGGCTAATGTGCATTGTATCCCAAGTCGAGTCTCCTACTCACTTCGTAGCTTCTCATCTGAGGCATCTCTGCGTGGATAGAATCCAGAGTTGGAGTCCAGGGCATCATGCAGGTGGAGTTTGGGGCTTATCTGAAGCGTCTCTGTGCGAACGAAGTTTGGAGGTGATGCCCAAAACATCTCCGCGTGGACAGAGTCCGGAGTGTTTTCGCACGAATGGAGTTTGGGGTGGGTCCGAAGCATCTCCACATGGACGAAGTCCGAATGTGGAGTCTAGGACATCTCTGCACGGATGAAGCCTGGAGGTGGAGTCCAGTCCGTCTCCGCGGAGATGGCCGCTGAAGGTGGAGTCCAGAGTGTCTTCACGCGGATGGAGTTTAGAGTGTCTCTTCGCGAATGGAGCGGGTTCGGAGCATCTCCACATGAATGGAGTTCAGTGCATGGAGGTGACCTGGGGTCCAGAGAGCATTGTTCTCCTTTGTAGGTGGCATGACTTCTCGTTCGAGTCCCCACGGATGGCGCCAACTGTCGTCGATACAAGACTAGATAGTAAACTTGTAAGCACCCCCGATCAGATGCGAAGATCATCAAGGATGTGGAGGGACTCAACGAGAAGCACACAAATGACTAAGTGTATTTCATATGAGTGTCTAGGGTTACAAATTGCCTCTCCTCCCCCGGTACAAGGAGTCCTATTTATAAAGTAGGAAGTGGAGGCAAGTGAAGTTACAAAGTGCCCTCAGGGCCTAACTTATTCCTAAGGGTATTTTCCATCAAGTGGGTCCCGCCGCGTCCGTAGGACTCTAGGGCAGGTCCACGGACCTCGCTTAGGGTTGCTCTCGGACCTCATCCGAGGTTGCCCTCCAGGGTTAGACTTCATCAAGGTGGGCTTGCGGACTTCGCCAAGGTTGGATTCTGGACTCCGTCCGGATTGACCTTCGGATCTTGCTCGGGGTTGGCCTCCGAGATCGACCTCTGGACCTCGTCTGGGGTTGGCCTCTGGCCTCCTCAGTATTGGGTCGACCCTCAGACCTCACCCTGGGGCAGGCTTCGGATTGGCAAAGGTCGGTCTTCGGGCTCTGTTTTAGTTTCCCGGACCCTGTCTAGGGTGATGCGGACCCTAGACTCTGTCCGAGGTTAGTCCACAAACCTCGTCTGGGTAGATTCCTCGATGTGTGTCATCACATTGAAATCATCGTAGGCCCGAGATAGTGCGGGGACCCTCCCTCAACAGTTCTTTTGTTTTTTCTCTTAATAATATGTCGTGTACAGTTCGGTGGAATCGGAACATAAGGTGTTTGGTACTTCAGTGGCGCGTGAAATCTTGTGCACTGAATGCACCTAAATGCAGGGTTGATCGCATCCAGCACCTTTGGAAAGAGCCAGGCTAACTTGCCCCACTATAAAAGCTAGGCTATATAGCTGCCGTGGAGCTCACAACTCTCAAGAAATTAAACACACGTTGTTGTGGGGTGCCCAGCCCCATTCACATGTATAAAGTCTTATTTTCCTCGCTAGTTCTCCTTCCACACAGGCAAGTTGTGGTCTCTAGCTATTTCAGCTCTACGTCTCCAAGACAAGAAGGATATGAACTACCCACTGATCTTGTGCCACAACGCACATCACACACGAGAGTTCTTACTTCCCTACTCAAGCAATTGTATGAAGCCCGTTCGGTTGCATTTACACCAAGTAGCATTCCACTTCCCCATTTGGATACGCATAGGCTTGGAAGGTATCAGGAGTGTTTGACATGCTATAGTATCTCTTTACACTTTAGACATTAATCCTCTGAGCAGGATAGACTTGATCTACTGCCTTGTTTAGATGTTTGGGTCCAGATATCTACTCAATTACCGTATACTATTAGGGAAATGCTCAAATGAGAATATGGGCAGATGCCCACCTTTGCCACAAATTGAAAATGTACTATCCAAAAAAAGGTGAAAAATGGATGTACTATATACATGTCATGCGCACCTGCAAATTTACATGATTAAACGCATCGCTAATCTTGTTCTCCAGAAAAAAAAAGAAGACTAGTAGTTGATGCGAACAGTGTAATTAAAATATATGTGACATTTTATCTTTTTTATTTCTCTTAATTCCGGACAAATTTGTGAAGGGGAAAGAACAAACTCTAGACACTAAGCTGAGGAAGATAACCACAGGCAGTGGCGGATCCAGAATTTGGCTACGCCCCGGGCTAAACTCTAGACTCTTAACTAACGTCAATTTATAGTAAAATACTTGAATAGTAACGAAAATCAAAGCTTAAAGATGAGATATAAGCACATAGTACCTTTGCACTGAATCCCAATGAGCTAATGTACCGCTCGACATTGTGTGATAACAAGTAGTTGGGGTCTAGGTCAAAATAGCAAAATATTAGCAAATAGCCATTTATTAAACCAAAAGAGGGCCGTCAGTCTACAACATTAGGCGTAACAGAATTGCCATATCTATGTTTCTTCCTATGTACTTTGAAACTGAGTATTTATCACTTGAAAGTTTGCCCACCCAGATCAAAATTCAAACCAAATGTGCTGCTCCGGGAAAATTCTGGCACTAACTCCTGATAATCAAACTAAAATTATGCCCAAACCTTAAACCCAAAATGATAAATTGCATTAAACTTGGACCTTAGCCTCAAGTCACTCAACTCTAAAGACAAAAGTGTACTGAACCCAAAGCTTAAATCCTGACCCTATACATAAACCCCCACTAAACTTGAACTGTAAATGCTACATGTTAAAAATCTAATCCTACAATTGAATTTTCATTAGTGCTTTGTTTGGATTTTTAGAAGATAACCAAAATTACTATTGGAATCTGGATAGACATGTACATATCCTGCAACCTCTGCCTTCTGACCAGAAAGATAGCGATCTGTTATGCCATGCATTGCTATACAATTCAGCGGATCTAGCCTGAATGCCCATTCAACTAAAGCATATAAGTCCTCCTGAAAATATTTCATATAAAACACGTGAAGCCTCCATCCCTATAATGGCATAAATTTCAGCTTTTTGTATCTCCATATTTAGAATTTAACTTGTCTCTCAGTCTCTCAAATTTGCAACGGGAAAAGACAATAACATCAACCTGAATTTGCAAGGGGGTGACGCCGGCGCTAGCCGCCTGGCCAGGAGGTGGGCGGCGCAGGCCAGGAGGAGCCGAGGAGGGGCGCTGGCCCAGGAGGCGGGGCGGCGCCAGGAGGCGGTGCTGGTGACGAGCTGAGACGGCGGAGGGAGGCGACGAGCTGAGACAACGGAGGGAGGCGACGATTTGAGACGGCTCGGCGCAGATCTGAGACGGCGGAGGGAGGCGACGAGGCGGCGCTGGAGCGGCGCAGATCTGAGACGGTGGAGCCGCGGAGGCGACGAGCGGTTGCGGTGCGGCGGCGCTGGATCGGCGCCCGCTTGCCTTCTACTGCTACTGGCGACGAGACGCTAGGGTTTCGCGTTGAGAGACCGACGCTGCGGCAGCGCGTGAAGGCTTAGGCCGCGCGAAGACTCTGGTGGGAGTGGTGGGCCGCGTGAAGACCAGGCGGAGCGGAGACTGCTGGGCCGCTGGCTCAGTGATTCAATTCTGAAATATTATATAGGCTACCTGGGCTGAAACTAGTTATAACACCCCGGGCTGGGCTGAAAATACCTGGGCTATACCTGGGCCATTTTCTCACGCCCCGGGCTAGAGCCCACCTTGCCACGGGCCCAAATCCGCCCCTGACCACAGGAGCGATGCTTCGTGCTGCAGAAGCTTATTAAATAGGTCCACAAGAGTTGAAATACTAGTACGTAATTCATCTTGTTTAAGTAATGTTCTCTGATCTAATCAAGCAGCAGGACTTCAATAAGTGAATCTAAAATTTCTGGGTCTATCCCTCCTTTCTCGCAAACATCCTCACCACTGCGATACCTTAACCTCTCTTCTCTATCTTGGCTCATGGCTTATGGCTTCCTCGATACCCCCGTTGAAGCACGGCATGTGGCTCCAGTGTAGCCGACTACCACCATGTGAAAGGACCGCCAGGCCATCAAAACAGAAACAAATCCACAAACCGAAACACCGTCACCACCAGGACGGATCCAGTCCGCTGAGCCGAAGTCCGTACCAGAGACAGGGAAGAGAGGGAAGGGGAAAAGGAGGGGGGGGGGGGGGGAGAAAAGGATGGTTTGTTTTTAAAAAAATTGAGTTAGAGAGTTGCACGGATCTCGAATCCCATCCAAGTTTCCCGATGTTTTTTGCAAACTCCATTCTCACAATTTTCTATTTGAAAGGAGTTTCCAATAAAATTCCCGCAGCAAAAGAACCACGCAAACGAATTACCAACACATGTTTTCATGCATTGTTGTACTTAAACTTTGTGCATCCAGTGAATCCATTGCATAGCACTGATAAACACATGATTTTACAAATTTAACCTCCACCCTCGTAACCAAAGTAGCAGTAGGCAACACATGTCGTTTATCGCACTTGCCCATCGCGGTAGGTGGCAGGCATCACGACTGGCACTGCAGACGACCGACTGAGCTAGGTGTGCTCAGTAGGCGACATTCAGAGCTAGGCGAGCTTGGTAGCTGCGAGACCCATCGGCCTGCCGCATGGACTGAGCTCGACAGCAACTTATTGAGCTAGGAGAGCTTGATAGCTTCGCCACTTGCCGCACTTAGCCATCGTCTGTCGAGCTGGCATTAGCTACCACGGTGCTTGTCACCTACCCGATAGGCAAGCGTGGTAGGCGACACGTGTTACCTGCTTCTGTCATGGTCATAGAGGAGACTAAATTTGCAAAAATGTGTTCAGGGGCTAGATTGGGAAAAAAATTTACGTGCCATATATGCGATGGATACCTCACAGGCCTACGTGTACGTATCTTTTTTTAGAAAACGGAATATCAATATTCCGGCCTTGATCATTCCATTCGAATGACTACAACCGTTCGCAAAACAAAACAAAACTCATACCACACTCCCACCAAAACGGTGTTACACAACCTCTTAAGCACCACACAAAAGACAACAGGATTTAATCCTTTAGTCTAAGACTATTACTCCACCCAAACTTGCTAAATAACTCCATCACCACCCACTCAAGTCTTTTGCAACCATTCATGAGCGTCCTTCTCGCTTCCTCTTTAGACAGTTGTGACCAGCTTCTGATCCAGTAAGTCCCCCTGAAAATAACCTGCACAAAAGAGTGAGAATAGGCCCTTTTGAAAACGGCGTCATTTCTATTCAACCACAGAGTCCAGCAAAAAGCCGCTATCCCTACAAGAATCTAGTTTCTAAGCTTCAAAGAAAAACTTCTAAGCCAAGATCCAAACAACATTTCAACATTAGCAGGTGGCTGAACTCCGAAACTAATGACTATCACATTCCAAAAAGCCCGCGCCACATGGCAATCGAAAAAGAGATGCTGAATGCTTTCATTAGAGGGGCAAAAACAGCAATTGATACTTCCTTGCCACTGTTTCTTAGCAAGATTATCTTTTGTTAAAATAACTCCTTTCTTTAAAAACCAAAGAAAAACTTTTATTTTTAGCGGTATCTTTGCTTTCCAAAAAAAATTCTTTTCTAGCCTGCTTTCTCTGACCATTAAATCTCTGTACAAGGAGTGGACCAAAAAAGAACCACTCTTATGTAAGCTCCACACTGGAACATCTTCTTGCTCATTCAGAGACACTTGCATTATCAAACGCACCAACTTAAACCATGCCGTCCGATTGTCACCAACCAATGCTCTTCTAAAAGAGACATTTAGTGGTGTTGTACTAAGCACTTGAGCCACCGTCATATTTTTCTTCCTCACGATTCTATACAAATTGGGGAATCTCCTCATTAGCGCTTCCTTCCCAATCCAAATATCCTCCCAAAATCTCGTTTGTTGACCATTGTTAACCTTGAAACTACACCTAGCTAGAAAAAGATCCTTGACTTCCAAAAGACCTCTCCAAAAATGAGAGTCCCCTGGTTGTCTAACCGCCTGAGATAAAGTCTTGCCTTTCAAATACTTTTTCTTAAGTATGCTCTGCCAAAGGCCATCCTCATTTAACAACTTGAATAGTCACTTACTTAACAGACAACAATTCTGCACATCGATCCAGGTTTAAAATACCTAAACCCCCCACACATTTTGACTGAGTAAGGATACCCCATCTAGCCATACATACATTCCTCTTTTCAAAGAAGGGAAACTTGCTTGCTGCAAGCGAAGTATACTACTACATACAACTTCGAGTTGGTAAGGGTCTCGTGTGATGTGTGGGCTGAGAGTTGTGAGCTTTGTGGTTCTATATATATTCGTACTTTTTCCACGTTAACTCGGCTCGCGCCCAGAGGTGAGGGGTCGGTACACATGATGCTAGTGTGCATTAACCAAGCGATTAGGGGACTAAACGCTCGCTCATTTCGGTTTGAATTTTTAATTTCTGATTTATTTTTACTATTATTAAATTTTATCTTTTTCTTAGCATTTTAGTTTTTTGCCCGTTCTTTTTTCCCCTATTCATTTACATTATCCATGATAAGCTAATCTGTTTTTCTATTTTTAATTTTTTTTACATTTAGTTACGCCAAATAAGCTACCATCAGCTACAGTGAAATTTCAGTTAGCTATAGTGCAATTTTAGCCATAACTTAACTTATTTCAGCTCAACCGATCGGCACTAAAGTGTATTCAGTTGGTAAGACTCCTCCAATGCAATTGATTCTACCGTACTCCCTCCGTATTGTAAAACAAGTCTAAAGTCCACTATATGTATAGATCAAAAAGGCATTAAATTTAAAAAAGTTAATATCATTAGACTATGCATATCTCTATTAAATATTATATTGCAATTACTTATTTAATTTTTAGTATTAAAATAGGGCTCTTTTATGGTACACAAGTTAAATGTGAGCCGTCAATTCTTTTTATCCAATGGAACATATTAGTTAGGATTTAGTTATACTACCATCGACAATACTATCAGTAGAATCCTAAGAGGGGTATAATCGTGAATGGAACACATAGTGTAAAAGTAATTTTTACAAGCGCCGCGTACATGAGACGGTGGCAGCGATGCAACGGAATGGGTGAGAGGCGGGGGTGACAACGACGGAAAGTATTAAGAATAGATTCAGAGGAAAAGTCTATAATACTCTCATAAAAAAATGAGATTTATAAAGAAAAATCTATTATGATCTCACAAATCAATGATCAGATTTAATTTTACTACTATAAAAATTCCTTTAAAATAAGGTTATATAATAGAAATATTGTAATAACTACATCATTAATCTTCACAATAGATTTATATTATGAGACGAGGTTTCTCAAGAATGAGAATTTATTTTGTGGGACGGAGGGAGTAATTTGCATGTATGATCACTTTAATTTTCCATATCAACCCTTGATTTGCTGAAGCTATTTGATCGTACTAAACTGTACCATCAAGATAGCAAAATGTGCTACACTATCGTTCAGCTAGATGCACATGCATGTAGGGTTATAAGTTAAGTACAACGGAGCTTTCTGTTGCAATTAGCTACCCAAAGCGCATTGGGGAGCACAACATGCGTGCGTTGCCCGTACGCTGGGAGCACGTCTGGAGGGTTGAGAGGGACGTTCAATTTGCAGTTTTGCACCACCGGTGGTCGGCTACACTGGAGTCACTTGACGTGCTTCAACGGGGTACGGAGAAAACCATAAGCTATGAGCTTACAAATTTTGAACATATACAAAAATACAGAAGTGAGCACACTATTTGCAAATAGATTAGAAATTTTTGGACTGTTACACACGCTGGCCAGCACGTCTCCGCATGGTGAGCACACTAGTTAGAAATTTGCCATCCCAGCTTCCGTTGTTCTTGGGTCCGCGAAGTAAGTGGACCGCCGGGCCATCAAATCAGAAACAAATCCCCGTACTGACAGGGAAGCTCAATTTTTTTAAAAAATAAACCATCCCTTTCTCTTCCTCCTCCGCTCTCACCCTTTCCCCTTCCCACTCTTCCCAGTCTCCGGTACGGACTTCGGCGCGGCAGATTGGATCCGTCCCCGTGGTGACGGTGTTGGGGGCCACTAGATCGGGGTTGTTGACAACGGGACAGCCAGGAATGGAGGCGGCGGCACCGGCCACAACGGCGGCACGCGGCTCTGACTGGAGAAGGGTGGAGCATTATGCCACGGTATTGGATCCGGATAGAGAAAGGGAGGGAAGAGAGAGAGGGTGGCGCAGGGGCTTGGCAACGCGGCGTCCGCGTCGCTGCTCCTGGTGACGGCAGGGACTGGGAGGGGAGGGAGGGGAGTAGAGGATAATGAAAAGAGATGGAGGGCTTTTCTACAAAATAGATGGGTGGGGGAGGCATGAATCTCAAAGCCGATCCAACGAAGGAGGATGTACATGGAGTTCCATGTACAAGTGGGAAAGCTCTACTCGGAAAACATACATGTTTCGCATACGTTCATTTGCATAATCATCTAAGTGTTGGCCAGGATGTTCTCCATGAGCAAACAAGTGCATACCTTCCAGCAACAATCTTAAGAAGTATGACGGCAGCATAAAATTGCTCTTGGCCTGTAATTCCTCGAGTACAGTGTACAGACTACAGATTCTCAATGTCCAAACAATCACTCAAAACCTAAAAAAAATTAACAAGAAGACTAAAGTAGAGGAAATTGCACTTTAGCGTAGGTATATCGTTTTTAGTTCCATAAACCACAAGTTTAATCAATACTTTCAGTTAACCATCTAGTTTGACTATTAGTTGTAGATTGCCCAGGCGTATGATCTAGCTTAAGTTTCGGACACCACCGTGGCACATGAGTGGTGCTTTAGGCTCGAGCCAAACCATGCAGATTGGGCCAACTAAAACGAAGAGTCGAAATACATGTGGTTAAGTGAATGTATTAAACTTGTGGTTTTACGAAACTAACGACGTTATACCTGGGTTAAGTGCAATTCCTTCATTAAAATATAATACAAAAGTGAAAAGCTTAATGGCAATGATGGATTGCTGCCAACAATGCACTCACTAGGGGTGGAAACAAGCCAAGCCGAACCGGCTCGAGCCAAGATTGCCCAAGCTCGTTTCAACAGGCGGCTCGGCTCGGCTCGTTTTGAGCATGAGCTAAGAGGGTGACTCGGCTCGGCTTGAAGAAAGGCTCGAGCCGGCTCACGAGCCAGGAGCAGGCCGGTCGTCGAATGCCGTCCTCCATCTGCACCTCATCTCTCTCTATCTAGACCAGTGCCGAACACGTCCGGGAGATGGCCAGAGAACCGGTTCATGGACAAATCCAGAAAGGTGAGGTTTTTGAGCTCGTGGAGGCGAGAGCTCACCACGCCGGTGAGCCCATTGGACGCGAGGGAGAGCTGCTGCAGGCCGGGGAGGCCGAAGAGCGCGCCGGGGAGAGCGCCCTTGAAGGAGTTGGAGGCTAGGAAGAGCTCCTGGAGCGCGGTGGCGCAACGCGGCGGGTTGGCAGACGAGGCCATCGAGGGAGGCCGGGATGGGCCCCCCGAGGCCGCGCGTGGGGAGGCGCAGCCACGCAGCGCCGTGACGCGGCCGGCGGCGTCGCAACCTACACCGTCCCAAGAGCAGCAGGAATCGCCGCCTCGCCGGACCACGCGGCGCGAAGGATGGGGCGGCGAGATTCCCGGCGAAGGCCAAGAGACGGGGGTGGTGACTGGTGAGATTCCCGGCGAAGGCCAAGAGACCGAGTGGGGATTCATGAATCATGAGTAGGGATTGGGGGGCAGCAGGCAGGAGTGAGGAAGGAGGCCACTGCGGTGGTGATCTGGAAGACGAGGGCGCGCGTGGCATCGGGGTCCCTCACCTTCTTGGGCGACCGCTGCGCCCCGGACTCCAGATCCGCGAAGCTCATCGCTGATCCCCCTTCCCCTTCAATCACGCTCCCGCGCCGAGAGCCGCAGCGATAGTGGTGGAGGCGGTCGGGCGGAGCGCAATGGAATACACTAGAGTAGAGTCGCCACAGGCCACCGGCCTCGCAGGAGTAGATGGGGCACCACGAGGTGGCACGAACAGGCGGCACGGGCTGGATCCACGCCCAGAATTTGGGAGTCGTGCTTGGCATCAACTGGGGACTGGGGAGACACGGACGGGAGACGCAATGGGCTGACTTAACAAACCAGCCAAATAGCTCGTAAGCTGGCTTTCGAGCGGCTCGAGCTCGGCCCTTTTTTCACGAGCTATAAAGGAGGCTCGGCTCGGCTCGAAATTTAACGAGCTAGAGCCGAGCCGGCTCGGCTCGTAACGAGCTCGAGCCAAACCGCGAACCTCAAGCTATTTTTCCACCCCTAGTGCTCACTACGGTCGTAGGACGATATAGAAAAACACAACAAGTTTCTGAGCGGTTTCAATTAGTGTCCTACATAACTACATGAGTAAGATTTCATGTTCATGCATTTGACATCTGGGAAGGACTGTTACGGTGTTACCTAAGAAACTAGATGGAACAGCCACATCTGAATTGTTAAACTGTCAATGACAGGGAGAACTCTGTATCCCAATCTGTTGAAACTGAAATCCAGTGAAATGACCCTGTATAACTGCAATTATGTGGGCATTACCATAGACTTGTGATACCCAGAACTCCCACCAAGCGTAAAACAAGAACTGCACATGTGCAACATTTCCACGAACACCTTCCGCTCACCTCCCATGCGCCGAAATGGCAATGAGGTCACTGGGCACGTGAGATTCTCTTTGCATGAACAATCTGGCCAACTGCGGCATTTCCATGAACATATTGAGCTCACCCTCCTGTCCTGCCAACATTCGAAGGGCTGCTGCTACTGCAGTACTGCCAATGCAATCGCTGCAGCATTTCCACAAACCCCTGTGCTGCGAGGACCATTCCGCCGATACCGCTCGTTACCAGGCAGGCCCATCAAAATATTTGACTGTCAAACGCAGCAGAACTTGGCGGCGAACAAACCAATCTATATCTTCGCTTAGTATGCTCACATTGGTACGGCTCGATCACGATCAGCGAACCTCAAAGCTCCAAGAAACCAGGTTGAATCTGACGAGCTGTTCCGGTTCCCAACAGGAGGCCTCGGCCGGCAGTGACTGGAAGCGGCATTCCCACGAACACCTTCTGCTCGTCTGTACGCGGCTGCATGGATGCCATCGGAACCCGCTCCGGCTGCGGCATTTCCCCTCCGGCAGTCTGGCTCCCAGCTTCGGCCGGTCAGCCCTCGGAGCCTACTCCCTCAGTCCCTCTCCTTTCCTTCTCGCAGCCGGCGGCCCGCGGCCCGGCAGCTCTCCTCCAGGCTCCAGATCTGGCGCTAGGCGTAGGCGGCCGCTGCTGGGCATTGGTTGCTCGGTTCGTCGGTGGGCGGCTCGGCCTCCAGATCTGGCACTCTCCTTCAGGCTTCAGATGTGGCGCTCGGGCGGGGCGGCCGCTGCCGGGCGTGGCGCCGTGGCGGAGCTCTCCTCCCTCGGTCCCTCCCCATATGTGCGCAGCTCGGGCGGCCGCTGCCGGGCGTGGCGCCGTGGGCCGTGGCGGAGCTCTCCTCCCTCCCCAGATCTGCGTAGCTTGGGCAATCGGGCGGCCGCTGCGGGGCGTGGCTCCGTGGCAGAGCTCTACCCCTCCCCAGATCTACGCAGCGCGTCAGTTGTGTTCACTTGTTTAGGACTTTTGGTTCATTTGCTAGTTTGTTTAATTGCTTTGCCATTTCACATGTGGATGTGGGCTTCGGTACAACATGGTGGCCGGTGGGCTTGCTAGTTTGTTTGTGAATTGTGATGTTTGTGTATTGTGTTGCACGGTTGGCCCAAAATTGATTCAGCCCAGGTGTCTCCTCCAGACTCCAGTCCAAGCCGCACTGTTGCAAGCCTTATTCTGTGATTCTGTCTGTCTTCTTCTTCAGACTGCCGCAAGCCTTCTTCTGTGCAGCACCACCACCAGTAGTGCCCCTACCGGAGCTAGGGGGCTAGAGGGGTACGTACTCTCCGGCCGAAGGTAGGGTGGACGCTAGCCCCCCTTGATCCACCGGTGCGTCTGCCACTGCTAACTTGAGTATGTAGAGTTGGGTCCAGAACGTTGAGAAGATATGTTTGCCACTCTATGTTGAGTATAAGTTGGGTGAGTTGTGGTTGAGACTGGCAACCTCAATGAGTTAGTCTTTGCATCTGGATGGACTTGTACCAGTTAAGTTAAGTTTCTACATGTAGCTATGTGTTTAGCTTGCATGTAGATCGTTTCACGTGGAGATGTAGTTGGTAGTTTGTAATGCGTTGAGATTAAATTAGGAGTAAGTAGAGTCAAGATTAGGGGGGAGAATGTTGGAAATAATCTTGACTTAGAGTTTAAATTGAGTTTGAGACGTAGTAGAGTCTGTCTCCATAGGTTATTCAAGTTGAAGTCGTGATCAACTTGAAATCTAAGTACATATGTTAGTTGAGAGTAATAGCCTATATAATGAGGAGGCTTATAACTAATTTTGTAAGGAGTGACAAAGAAAATAGAGAAATTCAAAAAAAACTCGGTTACGCAGTTGTGATCGGGATAAATTCTTCTATGTTCTCTCTGTTTATTTTGTGCATTATGTGAGTTTTCTCCTAGAACAAAGCTAACAATATCAGGTGAAACTGTTGCAATCCGTCGATCGAGGCATCAAATCAGCATTAAAAAAAGACAAAATTGATGATGTAGTCTATAGAGTATTATAGCACCCTTTAAAATTTTAAGCTCAAACTCGAAGTGTGGCAGAAGAAGAAAATTATGCTGTGAATAGTAGCATTTGTTTTTTCATTTCCTTTTAATTTATCATTTCTCAGAATTTTCACAATTTTGTTACTTTTAACACAAAATGAATTTAAACTCAAATATATGTGTATATGTATATGTATGTATGTAGAGTAAATTGGAAGGTACAACATCAATTTATTCGGATTTTTATGCTGATTTGGTGCCTCAATCGACCGGGTTGCACCGGCTGCATTTTGAAAGTGTGTTGCACCTGATTAACGTAATATAGTTTTGTGGGAGTCTTCCAAGTCCTTGAATCCATCAAGGTGCAGCTTACGTGTAAAGATAGCCCATATATAGCTCCATACTGGTCATGTGGCGCAACTTGGCAACACGTTGAGAAAGCATCAAGGAAAGTCTGGGTCAGAAAGCGGCACAGAAGACTACAAGGATACTGGTAAGGAGCATTAGTCATTCCTCATGACACGACGACTTAAGGTACGACCGGTGACAGCGACGTCCATGTTCATTTTCATGCTGCTCCTGTTTACAGGCCTGTACGAAACCCAAGAACTTGTGGCAGAAAACATAGAGGGAGGGGAGCGGCTCAGGTGCTATGCCTCCTGCACATAATTATGTGCAGAAGTACCTAGGTGTTGACATGTATCCTCTGAAAATAAAAAATACTTTAAAAATTCTAAAAACTTGTAAAAAGTTTTTTAATACTTAAAAATACGTTTATTAAAAATTAATTTTTTAAATACTTAAAAAAATACTTTTTAATAAAAAAGTTTTTTAAGTATCCAAAAATACTTTTAAAATTTTTTAAAGTATTTTTTGGATTTTTTTTAGATTTTTTAAAGTATTTTTTTGATTTTCAAGAGATATATGTCAGCACCTGAGCCCCCTGCACATGGCACCTGAGCCGCTCAGGTACGGGAGATCTCCAGGTACGGAGGGAGGGTACCATCACTTTTGAATTTTCTTGGGTCACCTCGCGCGCTCATCCCTAGAAGGTTGTCCCTAGAAGGAGAAATTTTATTGTGCCCCCGTGACACAGCGCCGGTTGTGTCACGGGCCAATCAAACGGTGACACGTGGCATAGAAGAAATAAAAAATTATATTTTTACTGTTATTCACTGTAGCAAGGCAATAAAATTTTAATATTCTTACTGTAGCAACAGTAAAAAATAATAATTTTTTATTACCTTGCTACAGTGCGAAACAGAAAAAATATAACTTTTATTTTTTTCATGCCACGTGTCACCATTTGGTTGGGCCGTGACACAACCGGCGCTGTGTCCCCGGGACACAATAAAATTTCTCCCCTAGAAGAACCGAACGCATAGCCCAAAGCTTTCTCGTCCTTACACAGAAGAAAGATGTCTGATGCACCAACTGGGAGGGAAGTGAGGGAGAGAAGAGGAGAGGATAAGAAAGAGAAATGGAGGGCTTTTCTGCAAAATAAATAGGTAAGTGGAGGGAGAGAGGCACGGATCTCAAAGTCGATCTAACGGAGAAGGATGTGCATGGAGTTCCTTGTACAAGTGGGCAAGCTCTACTCAAAACATACATGTTTTGCGTATGTTCATTTACATAATCATCTAAGAGTTAGCCCGGATGTTCTCCGTGAGCAAACACCATACATATCTTCCAGCAACCATCTTAAGAAGTATGACGGCAGCATAAAATTGCTCTTGGCCCTGTAATTTCTCGAGTACAGTGTACTCTCGATGTCCAAACAATCACTCAAAATCTACAAAAAAAAAAGACTAAAATAGAGGAAATTGCATTTTACCCTAGGTACATCGTTGTTAGTTTTATAAAACCACAAGTTTAATAAATACTTCCACTAAACCATCTATTTTGATCAGTGGCGAAGCCAGAAATGAAATCGAGGGTGGATTGAACTATTTATAGGTTTAAACTAAGTTGACACGAAATTAATCTTTTACTCTTATAAAATTTTAAATTCATATAGAAATTATAAATTGGATGGAGACAAATAATGAAAAATAGAGAAATAGAAAGTAGGTACCTCGATAATAGAAAGTGCCATAAGTGCGGAATAGCGATAAGTCACCTATGTATAAAACATATTAAAATTAGTGATATAATAGAAAATTATGAATGATAATAAAAATTTAGATCATATGAAACATATCAGAATTAAGCTAATTTGAATCACGAGACAATAGAAACAAAAGACGGCATCTTTTTCCACACTCTATCCAATGTTCTTATCATTTTCACGACGGGGGGCTCAGCGGCGGTGGTGTCTTCGGGGCACGTGCAGAACCACATCATGCGGAGCGGCGGCGGAGGGAGAAGATCAACCAGAGGTTCATCGAGCTCTCCACCGTCATTCCCGGACTCAAGAAGGTTCATATATATTTCACTTTCTTTCTTTCTTTTTTCTTTGATTGATTATCTCTTCTTTAATTTTATGATTTTCACTAGTCCTCCTCTTCTACTTCTTCTTTAATTTTATGATTTACATATATTATTTCGCTTTCTTTCTTTCTTTGATTGATTAATTAGCTCTTCTTTAATTTTATGATTTTCACTTCTTCTACTCCTCCTCCTCGTCGTCTTATTAATTTAACTAGTATAGTGCCCGTGCTAACGCTACGGCGGTATTTCAGGGATGCATATGAAAACAACCAAATGACGATATTTTTTTCATAGTTTAAGTTTCACGCAATTGTATATCACCATGTATATAATCTGGAAAACACTCATGTATATCACCAGCAAGTTCTGAACTAATGTACAAAATGCCACATTGTGCCTTGCAACATAAAAGGCTTGAATTCAATGTATTTTCAAAAGCTTCCGAAACAGCAGTACTTTGAAGCTCAAGCCCCATTGGAGAATATCTATGGCTAAGCATATAACTACTGTTGTCCAATTTAGCTTCCCATATAACATCATAGTACACTGGGTAAGCCATTTCTTTTGCTGGTAGATTCTTCTCAAGGCAAACTGTAAGGGTGTGTTTGGTTCGTGGATGAAGGTTGCATCGTATATCCTGGCTGAGTGGATGCAGGCTGAGTGGAATCGTATTTCAGAAAAAGAAGATGTTTGGTGAGGCTGCATGAGCGGATACAAAAAAATTGAGATGCTGTTTGGTTGCCTGTATGAGCGGATGCAGTCTACCAAACCTGAGAGGCTGACACGTGGGACCGCATAAGATACACTGCATCCACTCATCCAGGATGGCTAGTGAAGCTCATTTTGAGCGTATCCACCCATCCAGGATGAGGGCGTATTTTTGTATCCGCTCATACAGGCTGTATCCGCTCATACAGGCAACCAAACAGACTCTTTCTCAGATTATACGGATCCACCCATCCAGGACGAAGGAGATGAGGCACCGAGAGTTATTTGATAAACATTTGTCCATAAATTATGCAACCGCACCAAGTGTTCCAGGGAAATAATCGAAAGAAAAATATCAATTGGTTGGTTCCCTCTTATTTTTGGAACTTGAAGCAGACTCGCTTTCTACTGCAGCAATAGGAAGGCTAAATTGAAGACTCAGTTGAATTTGCCAATTTCTATCTTCTTCTTGATTGCTCTTTGGCCATGGTATACGAATGAATCTATGATTCCAGAAACAGTGAACACACCTGCACATCAAGAATACAAGCACCTTAGGGTATTGGTTGAACTACTCCAAGGATGTTGAAAAATTGGCTAAATTCCCCAAATTCCTTTTTTTTTATATAAATCCGAGACATTACTTTGCCATGATTCAGGAAATAGTCTAAATTGGACGTAACCTAGAAATACAAGACTCAACAGACAGATGTATGTCTAACTTGAGCTGTTGTTTACCAACTACAGTTATATCAGCATCTACATTTGTGCTGAGACACAGATTTAGATGGTTCATGGTCAAAGGCTCAAAGCAAAGGAAAAAAGCATATGTTCCAACTGAAGCAAAAGCAGTTCAACAAATATACGAACAGAAAAGGCGTGATTTAACAGAAATGGCTAGTTAGTATAAAGAAAAATGGCCGCAAGGGAAATATTACCTCCAACAATTGCACAAACATTAGTTAAGAAGTGTAAGAATGACCGGTGTTGCTCCGTGAATGTGACCTGCAAAAGGCATGGGTGCCAAGTTTACACTAATGTATTACAAAAGTATCAATGCACAATGCATGACTAAAGATTAAAAACATAAAAAGTTGATTCACATTCTTATCTAAACAAATAAAAGGACAATAAGAAAATGTCATACACAAAAGACAGAAATGGTGCAAAACAAGAAAAATGTGTCAGCGTTACATGGTCATCTTTGATAGCAGTGTCAAATGCAAATACGTTAAAATGGTACCTTAATTGGTGAAAGATCGTAAAAGAAAAACACGCCAGGAAGAGCTTGTATCCGACCACTCTCACTACTTCTAAAATGCTCTGTCACAGAAAACTGAGGCAAGGAATAACATCAACTTAAGAAATGCCTGAAAATCACATTTATACATCTATTCAACATGTGCATCGGCACACACAAGTATGCTTGTGCACACAAAGAAAAAAAATTACCTGGTTTGAGAGAATAATGTGCTCATTTATATCAGTGTAGACAGTGGGAACAACCTTACAAAAAAAAGAGAATGATGCTATGATCACATATTGCAATTTTAGTCATGTTGTAAGAATCTAATAAAATCAGAAGCAATGAAATTAGCATTGTGAGCTACCTTTTATATACTTGTTTTGCTTGGCCAGTTTCAAAGGATTGATAGGACATACCTTAATGAAGTATTGATACATTCCATACGATGAATGCTGCACCCATTGCACCCTGCACATTTTACGAGTTGAGAAATGTTAAATTATCACTCCATTTTTCTTGGGTGAAACTTTCTCACTTTCTAACAAACACATAAAACAAGAAATCAGGAAATTAAAAACATTATAAGAAAATGAAGCTACCCGTCGAGGGGATTAACCACACCAGGAAAATGTTCTCCAAAACTCAGTTTATTTATTTTATGGCTGACCTGGAATCATAAAGAATAAAATAGAATGTGTGAATATTTAAGGCAAGAATGCTGGTGAGTGGCAAGAAAATGATAATTTATCCTGCCAGTATTCACAGAGATAAAAATCATTTGCAGATTTTCTCAAGTATGATTACATTGAAGCTGTCCTTTTGGAACGGAAGCAAGTCATGAACATGCACGTTTGACTGCTGGAAGCTTTTCCCTGGAGCAAAGTGGAAGTTTCCAGCAACCTTGTTGACTTCCAGGAAGCCATAAATATTGCATCCTTCACCTTCTTCATCTTTTATGCTTTGAAGGAAGCCCTCCCTTTTGCACTACAGAACAGTGTAATAGAAGAAAAGCCTGAAAACAGGTAATAGAAGAAAAGCCTGAAAAATTCTTTGAGCACATAGTAAAACACTGGTCAGCATATGGCATTACTAAGTTAAAATCTTAAAATAATGTCCCCTAAGTAACATTGATGTAATGGCGTAATGGACAACAGGTTGTAAAGCAGTCATGAAAATTTGTTGTACAGTAAACAAAATGGATAACAGTGTTAATGAGGACAGTATGCTAAAAAGAAAACTAAAAATGGCCTGACCCATGGAAATATGTGTGATAACCCATAATGTAGCTAAGGTGTGCCATTTGCTCTGCAAACCAGTATGACTGAAACCAGTGGTGGCATTGTTCACATCAAAAGGTTGGCATCAACTCACATTTGTAGATTCCAAAATCTTCTTTCAATAAGCTTAGCAACAACTAAGAAGCTCATCTAGAGGTTTCTGAAAGGTAACCTTGCGAGATCATGGTAACAAAAATGGCCAATAGATTAATAAAATTCATTATTCATTGTATGCTGGAAGTCTAAAATAAGTCCATACAACATGCAAGACAGTAATCCTTTTGCGTATTGTAGGTCAGCGATGAAATATCATCTACAAAGAGAAAGTAGGAACATACTTCTTCTGCACCATAACAAGAGCCACAATAAGTCTCATTGTGTTCAAGCCTGCCGCCATGCCGTTGTAAGGGCTTTTCCACCTGTTAAAAAGGAAACAAGGAAACATGCATCATTAGGTCTAACAAAATGTCAAAATGTATTATGATTTGAACAACACACACCACCTAGAAGGCAATTCAACTACTTTAGAACCCAAAATATGTCATGTTACACATCTAAGTAATTCAAGTAATATGTGCACAACAAATCCTCATTAGCTTCATGCTAAGAATGTAGGAACAAATGTGGTGCTGACCTTCATCCCACCAACTGCATCTTGCCTAGTTGCAATAACATTTCCAAGGGCATCAATTTGCTGCTTGAATATATCATGCTTCTACATAAGAGCATTTTAGCAGAGCAAATTAGTTATTACAAGTCTACAACCATCAGTGATCAACCATAATTCATAGGATCAATTGCACATGTACAAGATTCCTAACTATTGACACTTTCATTGATCAAAAACAACAGATGGACCATAAAACACAAAGAAAGGATTTTGAAGTACCTCTTTCAGACTCAATTGATTCTGGAACAAAGCTAAGTACAGTTTTTTTTGTACATTATACAATCCCTGATCCAACCTGACCAGATGGAAGTCATACAACGACAAAGCGGTCTTAACCGTTGAGCAATCACACGACTCCCGTAGTCCCGTGGTGCTATTTAACAAGCGATAATCACGCTAATGGTGTGCAAGCAACGCGGGATGCATGCCTGCGTCATATAAATAGCACAGAAAGGGAACTCTTGCAGGGGCCTAACCTAAACCTCCCCACATCAGAAGATCTTACAACCCAGGATATACTACCAAGTGTTCTTGGCCTAGCCACCGAGATCTTACAACCCGCAAAACAGTCGCTTGGGCAAGTGAAAATTGAAGGATGGGCAAGTGAAAATTGAATTAAGTCGTAATGGTCGTTCACCTGTTAATAAATGGGTATAGTGCAATAAATCATTTTGCTCCAGCCCTTCAATAAGATCCCACAGCTGATTGCCATTGAGAACCTGTCCTCTAAATGTTGGGTATCCTGAGAAAACACATAACAGGAACAATTTAGGTGTGTCAAACAAATTGCACATAAGCTCCGGCAGTTCACAACTATTTCAGTTAAAGAGAAAGATCTATAATCTATGAATTTTAAGGCGTACTTAGCAGCTGTATTCAAAAATAAATAGAGAAACATCCTATTAGTGCTTAGGCCAGCAGCTCACAAATATTCATGCCGCACATTAATAGACAAGAAAAAGGTAAACACTGTTTATTTCAAGAAAAGAAGGGTAGCAGGAAGTAGTGTTTACAAGAAGACACCAACATGTAACCAATATGTGGGAAATCATTAGTACTGGCCATCATACAGACAGGAAACACAATTGAGGATAAAATGAAAACACTTATCATTCAAAAGAGTCAATATGATCATTAGTAACAAGCGAGGACCACGGAACAGACCTTTCACCCTTTACTGCAAGAATTCCAGCCATAAGATCACTATGTCCGGCTATAAATTTGGTAGCAGAGTGCATAACAATATCTGCAGATAGGACAATAGAATGTTGTGAAGTAGACTAATGGAAGAGGCATGAGATGGAATGATGTTGTTTTCTTAGTTAAGTAAAACTATGATCGTGTACCTGCTCCAAGTTCTATAGGCTGGGATAGCACTGGAGACATGATGCTGTTGTCTACCAAAACAAGAGCACCATGAGAATGAGCTATCTCTGAGATTTTCTGTGAAGTAAACAAAACAGTGGATGGAATAAGAATATTACCTAAGAGAGTATATACCTGGATAAAACAGATTTTAGATATATTCTTTGCGATCATTGCCAACCATAGATCAACAGGATTACCCTTATATCAGTAATTTGTTGACGAGGATTGGTGGGACTTTCAAGCCAACCATAGATCAACAGGATTTTAGATGCTGCTGTTTAGGTGCAGAAAAATCTGTCTTTCCCTAGATGAAACAAACATCTTTAATATTTTTTTAAAAATACATGCATCACCCATAACACTGCTTTCATGGATAGATGTTATAGTTATCATTAATATCAGGATTTTGCACCTCGGGTCCATAGCCCCACTGGTCCACCATTTCTTGCCGTTTATCACATAGAAATCTCCCTGCCTGTTGAGGGGGGAAAATCTCACAAGTAAGCGGCAACGCACAAAGCTCAAACCAAACAAAAGCAATGCCGTTTGTATAAACTATCAGAAGAAGAGGTCAGGAAATGTGTGGTATCATTGCTTTCACGAAAATACACAAATTTAGAGCTTTTAATCAGCCTACTGTTTTGTCCCTGTTAAACTGAAAATACCTTCCATATGAAAAAAAAATAGACAAACAAAATGTTGGTTGCAGTAGGAATTGCTAAACATATCACTTCTCAACTACATAATAGCCCTTGACGAGAGAATAGCTTGAAATTAAAGAGCGAGAGGAGAGGTAGTAACCACTTGTGGTTCTGTCATTGCAAATCCCGAACGAATTTCCCCTGCCAATAAGGGAACAAGCCATTGCTTCTGTTGCTCCTTAGTCCCATATCTCAGCAGGACCTATAATGAGATTTTTGTATCATAAATTGCCAAACACCAAATTATTCACACCAACCGTAATCAGGTTGAGACATGTTCTAAGACCCTTCTACAAATGATTAGCATACTAAAAATTGCATGGCTTGTTTCCAAGGAATAACATAAAAACGCCATCTCTTGTTGCTACATACAGCTAGAAAATAGAATAAGAAAAACTTGTAGTCTGATTTTTTTAATACAAAAAACTGCAGGATCAAGAGGATAATTGCTAGTGTCATGGTTTAAGAACCATTAAGAATTCTCAAGTTACATATACACGGAGATTTTCAGAAAATAGTTGTTTCTCACAATATGCTTGACTAATGGAACAAGATACAGTGACTGCCTTTGAAAATCTTCCCTTATAAAATAACATAGATAATTTTGTCTTACCTCCATATTACCCGTATCAGGTGCACCGTAGTTAAATATTTGTGGAGCCCAAACTGAACGGCCCATAATCTCGCACAAATATCCATACTCAAGATTTGTGAGACCTCCACCTAGCAAAAGATCATCCGAGCTTCCAGGAGAAACATGAGACCTGTCCTCAAATAGTACCAATATGATGGCCATCTATAAACAGGAATTATGCCAGCATCTTCCTCTGCTATAGTGGTATTTTAAAACGTATAATCTAGCCCATCACGCTATTACCTCGGCAAATCAACGTTGAACATTTTACCCAATATCGCTCAACATTGCAATATCCAATTAAGCCAACAGGACAGCTAAAATTGCCAAAGACCACATCCATGAAACAGGATATACAAAACACTTGGTCTCATAATAGTTTAACCACTATTCTCAGTTTAACAATTTTTAGTCTAGATGCACTTTGTCTGCATCCAATCAGGACCAGCGACAAGCCAAGAAGCTCACCACGCATAACTGATGCTCCGGGAAGCAGATGCATTCGCCGCAGACCGGAACCTGGTGGACGAAGCAATAAACCCTCGTCGCCTGAAACACCAAAATAAGCAAGTACACACCGCAATCAGAACCAAATTTAGCTAGCACTAACAACATCAACCCACCCCAAATCTCAAAACGCAACCCGACGAGGTCGTGGAGGAGCTGGAAGAAGGGCCACTTGGGCCCCTTGGAGCGACCGGCGGAGCGCGCCCGCTCGGCGCGGTACCTCTTCCAGAGCTTCTCGACCTTGTGGCGGCACTGCACGCCGAACTTGTGGGTGGCCGTGGGGAACCTCCCGCAGCGGGCGGTCACGGCGCCGGCGACGTCGTCCCAGTCCGCCGCCCAAAGGTTGCCCTTGCGCAGCGCCTCCCACCTGTCGCGGTACGCCTCGATGAGGGCCAGCGTCTCCTCGTGCGTCCAGCACGGCGGGGGCAGCCTCCTCCCGGAGCCCCCTCCACCGCCGGAGGATGCGGCGGCCGCGGTGGCCGCGGCAGCCACAGTGACGGGAGCGGCGAGCGGGGGCAGGTCGGGGGAGGAGACGGCCTCGGGATCGGGCGGCGGGGAGGACGAGGAGGACATGGCCGGTGGGTCGTTGCGGCGGCGGCTAGGGTTTGGTGGAGGAGGAGATGGGGAGCGGAGGAGGAGGTGGGGAATCGGTCATATAAGGAGGACGGGGGGAGCGGCAGCGCGGGGGAGGACGGGGGGAGCGGAGGGAGTGGAGGCGCGGGGGAGCGGCGGCGCGGTGGAGGACGGGGGGAGCGGAGGGAGTGGCGGAGGAGAAGGCAGCAGTGGCGCGGGATGGGGAGGAGGAGGCGAGGGCGGCGCGGCAGCGGAGGAGGGAGGGGAGGAGGCGAGGCGGAGCGGAGCGGCGGAGGAGAAAGGGGAGGAGGCGAGGGTGGCACGGCGGAGGGAGCGGAGGAAGTGCGGGGGAGGAGGGGGAGGCGCAGGGGAGGCGGAGGGGGCGGAGGAAGCGCGGGGGAGGAGGGGAGGGTGGCACGGCGGAGGGAGCGGAGGAAGCGCGGGGGAGGAGGGGGAGGCGCGGGGGAGGCGGAGAGAGCGGAGGAAGCGCGGGGGAGGAGGGGAAGCGCGGGGGAGGAAGGAGGAGGTGCCGGCGGCGGGCGTCGCGCGACTCGGCGGCGGCCGTCCTGGGAGCCGGTCGCGTGCGTCCCGGTTGTCACGGTCGGCGGCGAGGGCGGGCGAGCAGGCGCCGGACGCCCTGGGAGCCTACCGCGGGCGAGCCGCCGGCGGCGCGCGTCCTGGGCGGAGATGTCGGGCGAGCCAGTGGCGGCGCGGGCGGCCGAGCCGGCGGCGGCCGCCCTCCCGGTTGTCACGGTCGGCGGCGCGGGCAGGCGCCGGACGCCCTGGGAGCCTACCGCGGGCCAGCCGCCGGCGGCGCGCGTCCTGGGCGGAGATGTCGGGCGAGCCGGTGGCGGCGCGGGCGGCCGAGCGGGCGGCGGCCGCCCTGGGAGCCTCCCGCGGTCGTCCTTGGCGGCACGAGTCCTGGGCGGCGCTGGCGGGCGAGTCGGCGGCGGCCGTCGTTGTGAGGCAGCGTGGGGGAGAGGGATGGGAGTCGTACGGTCGCGGCTGGGATGGGTGCGGGACGGGAGGGATTAGGAGAGGGATGAGGTTTGATCAAACGATTTGGATCGTTGGATATGAGTGAGTAAGAGATTAGCTTTTGTTGGGGTACATTTGTTGGGGTGCACTTCGGATTGTTAATGAGTTAATGACTGTGGTGGTAATTTTGTTGTGTGGCTTTAGGGATGTTTTTTTGGTGTATTATAAGTGGGGTAGATTTTTTTGGTGTATTATAAGTGGGGTAGATGCTTGTTGTTAACCTTCCCATTAAGAAGAATTAGCTTCTCTTTGGGTTTGTTAATCTATCTCTTTCTCTCTATTTTTACTATGTATAAAATTGCCACCGGGGGAGGTGAGGCTTAAGCCTCACTAAGCTCTCCCGGTGGCTACGCCCCTGATTTTGACTCTTCGTTGTAGATTGCCCAGCCGTTTGATCTGGCTAGAGTCCGAAGCACAACGCATGCGCCACGCTACAGTCCGAACTCCGAAGAGTTAGGTGCCTGTGCCACGTCCGTGTGATGCTTCGGACACCACCGTCGCATATGAGTGACGCTTTCCGCTCTTTTCGGCTTCAGCTTTTGACTTCTAACTTATTTTTCACTATTCATAAATTTTATCTTTTTCTGAACTTTTGGCTTTTTTTGAACTTTTTTGCCGGTTCTTTTTTCTGTATTCGTTTGCGTTGTCCGTGAAGAGCTAGCATATTTTTTCTATTTTTAAATTTAATTACGCCAAATAAGTCACCTTTAGCTACAGTGAAATTTCAGCCGCTACAGTACAATTTCAGTCATAAGTCACAGCTTTTCAGCTCAACCGAGCAAGGTTAGGCTCAAGCCAGACCATACAGCTGAGGCAAACTGCAACGAAGACTAGCAGGATACTGGTAAGCAGCATTAGTCATTCTTCTTAATGACACAAAACCTTGGAGACATGACCGGTGACTCAACGACGTCCATGTACGGCCTGGTTCGTTTCAGCTTCAGTTTCTGACTTGTAGTTTACTATTCTTTAATTTTGTCTTTTTTGGCATTTTAGATTTTTTAATTGCTTTTTCTCTTTTTTCTCGTGTTCCTTTGCATTGTCCATGATAAGATAATTTGTTTTATCTATTTTTAAATGTTTCTAAATTTAATTACACCAAAAAAGCTATCAGCTGCTACAGTGTAAAATAAGCTAACTACAATAAAAAACCAAAAAACATTAAAAAAAAAAAGCTCAACTGAGCACACCCGAATAGGTAGTTATCCTCTTCACATCATGTTTCAGCAAACACCGTAGGATGTTCAAGTAGCAAGAACTTGCAGACCAAAGTGCTGTATCTGGAGGCCTACACAGAGTTGCAAGTTCCCAAAATATGCCATGTGCAGCCATATATAAATTAGCTTACGTTGAGACCATCTCCCATGTGCAAGTTCCTTACGTTGAGACCATCTCCCATGTGCAACAATTAAATTAGCTTTCCTTTAAACTCATGCATGCATGCATGCAGCACAGCTTCTTGCTTTCTTTCCCTTGATTTCCGTATGCATGCACATACACACGTACATGCAGCATGTGCAAAGTTTTCCATGTGCTGCACATACTTTGATACGGAAACTCTGCATGAAGCCTTCTTTTTGGCGTCCCTGTCCTCCCGCATCTTCCACTAGGCATATATCCATAGACAATAAATAATTTTCTTAGGTCCTAAAATCTTTTCACATACAAACCTAAAAACAATTAAAATACTATCATTAGATAGTAACTAATTTTTATGTAAATCAAAATTTATTTTACTTACGAGCGAACTCACCTGAATAACATTTAATTCAACTCAATAATTATTTCTAGTCAAATAATATATTTAACTGAAGAACATAGGGCATGTGTGTATCTGCATCAATAGAATTTGCCATATCATCAATTGTTCGATTATTTCTTTCGGCAACACTATTTTGCTAAGGACTGTAGGCTACCGTCAATTGCTTTGAATATCAGTATCATCACAATATTTCTCAAATTCTCTTGAGATGTACTCAACACCTTGATCACTGTGAAGTACTTTTTTTGGTTGCTTTGATTTTCCACTATAGCCTTGAATTTCTTAAACACTTCTAGTGCCTCTGATCATTTTTTTAGAAAATAAACCCATGTCATCCTTGTATAATCATTAATAAAAGTGATAAAATACCAATTCTTGCCTTCTAACATTGTTTATATTTTTCCGACAACATCACTATGCACTAACTCTAAAGGTGCACTTGCTTGCCAGCTCTTCTATGTGAAAAAGATGCATGAATTTGTTTGCTAAAAATACAACATTCAGATAGATCAAATTTCAAATTAATGAATGGTAAACCTTGTCATATACCTTTGGCTCTAAGTAGCTTCAAGGCTTTGTAATTGAGATGACTAAAGCTCTTATGCTTTAATTCAGAGTTATCGCCAACCTCACTTTGTAAAGCTAATTGAGTAGGATAACTCATTTTCAATGAACTTGTTAGTTGTTGCGCAATTAGAGTCGTCAAATCATTCGACTCCTCAATTGCAGCAATAATATACTCAAACTTTTTTAGTAAACTGATCAAAATTTTCTCAAAAATCTTCTGATTAGTAATCTCTTCACCATTGGTGTGCATCTGATTCACCACCTTGATGACCCTTGAGAAGTAATCCTTTATCTTCTTGAAATTCTTCATCTACAGATTTTGAAAGTGTCTTCGTAAAGGTTGTAACTTTACGAAGAAACTTTTGCAAAACCTTGAAACTCCTGTCAACGTTTTAATATCGATCTTAAATATGATTTGTTTGAATTCGGGGTAACTCTTAGAAGACCTGATGTACGCACATGCAGAGTAGAGACACGGAAATTTTTATATAGGTTCGAGCCTTCTCCTAAGAGAATAATAACTCCACATCCTGTGTGGTCACTAATCACTAGAAAAGGATTACAATTGAGAGTAATAAGAATGCCTAGCACTATCTCCTCCTTCGATCCGAATGCCTCTCCCCTCTCTCTTTGATGTTAACCTTTATATAGCCAGTGAAGCGACGGCCGTTGTCCCGCGCCAGAAGATGCCTCAACGCTTCGGATGATAACCGTCTGATGAAAGTTACTATCAAAGGGACATAAAAGGCTGTTCACCGTGTAGCAGTTGTTGTCAGAGAGAGATCGTGTGCATTTAGTAGATAAACGCACATTCTAACTGCCTTATCAGACGAACCCATGATGCAGTTGTTCATCGTAGATAAGTTAGTCGGAGATAGGTTGGTCGCATGAAGGTCCACAACCATAAGGTGGTCACAAGTCAACTTACGACTACATGGTTGTAGAAAGACTTATGACCATATGGAGTAGTCGCAGTAAGACGACTATTTGATCGTAGAAGGACGTATGACCAAGGGGGTAGTCGCAATAAGAATTACGACTATTTGGTCGTAAAAGGATTTACGACCAAAGGGGTAGTAACAGTAAGACTTACGACTACGTGGTCGTAGAAGGACCTACGATCAAGGGATAGTCACATTAAGTCTTACAACTATATAGTTGTAAAAAAAGCTTACGACTATATGGTTGTAAAAGCGTTTACGACAATCCTGACATATTTACTTCTTATCGATAAGGGGTGTATTCAAGGAATATAATGACGTAATAATTTAAAGATTATTCTATCCTTGTCACTCCTCTTTTTAACTTGTCCCAATCTTCTTTTGGCTTCTTGGCACTGATAATCCACAGAAACAAACTTTTCACAACACCTTGTTGAATCAGAAATAGGGCCTTAGTGTCTATCATCTGGTTCTCCACCAGAGTTTTCTTCTGCTACGGTGTAAGAACATCTTCAATGGCATACTCTTTGTAGCCATTCTCTACAATATCTCACAACCCCTATGATAGTAGCAGCATCCGCATCTCAATATTCCGCATATCGTAGTTCTCTCTTGAGAGTACGGGAATCATCGACTGTGCCATTCCGACACCTGAACTCGAAGCCATAACCTCGGCTTCGAAAAGCAATATGAACACGGCACGCTACTTCTCTATGCCTGATTTGAACCTGAAGCTCTGATACTAATTATTGGGAATTTGGACACTCAAATGAAGCAAGAAAGAGATAGAAAAAGAAGAGCATGGAACAGAGGAGCTTCAAAGCTTCATACTACATTTTTCATTGATGTCTCATCAAGGTTTACAACTCAAGCTAACAAGTTTTTTTTACATAGGATGTTACATGTGTTGGATTATGTGGGCTAAGCCCATATAAAAGAATAATTCCTAAATAAATCTCAAAGGCCCACTCATGCAAAGGAGGCATGCATGTGACCTTTAGTACCACATTGCTAGTTTTAGGAGAGGAAGACCACCTTAAAAGGGATGGTGCACTCCTAGCCACTTGAGGCATGTGTGGGAGAGAACTAGAGGATCACACGCGCGCGCTCGCTCGCCTCGCCTCGCCGGGCCGGGCGGGGGGCGCGGGCGCACGGCACCTGCGTGAATGGTCCGCCAAAATCCGCTCCAGATGCTTGCGCAGACGCGGCTTTCTTTTGCAGTTTTATTTTGCTGTTTTGAGTGGCGGTGAATCCGGATCGGTTACGTGTGACTAATCCATTTCGGTTACGAGTTATGGAGAACGTGCAGGCGTCTTGATCACGCGTCCTGATTCTTCTATAAATACCGAGTCGCCGCCTCCATACAGTATATGCGAAAATCAATCTAGGGTTTTGCCTCCTCCATTGTGCTGCGCCGTCCCATGTAGTCTACTCCGTCCCGGCCGCCGGCGTGCACCGTCGTTCGGGAGAGCAGGTCTCCGGAACCGTCGCCTTCGAAGTCCTGCACCGAGAGAGGGCGAATAAGGTTTTTGGGAAGCGCTCTGCGCGACTGCTTGCTGTAGCTCTGGCTCATCTTCCTCGTCGTTCGGCTTCGGCGAGTCGCCATCGACTTCGTGTCATCCGCACCGTGCCTGCAGCGTCTACATCGAGAAACCAATCAGAACAGAATCGTCGGTACGTAACAGTCATGTTCTCCGTATTAGATCTATTCATGTACAGTTTCCTGGTTTACATGTCTAGATCTTTTATGCCTGTGATGGTTCTGTTATTTTGCGTGCATGATGTCATAATTTATTTATGGAATAAATTGAACCTACATGTGCTTAAATTCTCAACAACATGCCTATTTATAGGCTTCAAAACCGACTCATGCACTTGACAACTATAGTCCAGTTATATGTAGAAAGTTCTAGCTAATTCATCTAAGTAGTCAATCTTGATTTTTACTTCTAGTATACTAGTGAACAACCCTCCAGTACTTGGCCCACGCTAGTACATTTTACTTTACAAATAATCTCTTTGCTATCACTTAGCAAGCTTAACAGGTAAGGAGAAAGTGTGCCATGCTTCTACCAAACTCCGGACGCTCCTTAGACGACTTTGCATGCATTCAAAGCTTATAATTGGCTTATGAAATATGCATGTGGGCTATCTCTACAAATCCAATTTGATCTTCCTCGCTTAATAAAATAAATTAACTTTCAACAGACAAGTCTTTCTCGAGGTCGGTCTTGCTTAGCAATTGGTGCGTACATTTTCTAATTTCCGGTGGATTCGTAGAAACAACTAGCAAGCAAACAAAAAGGAGGCCGCGTGGTCGGACCGTCGGGTCCAGACTTTAGACCGGGAGCGCCCAAAAGTAGAACGCATCCGCGCCACCAAAAACGTGCACGTCCATCCACCCTCCAGTGACCCGGCCGTCTGATCGTGATTCGTGGAGCGATCGAGTGGCTCTGAGCACGTGAAGACGGTCCCACAGAAGTTGTTTCTAGATCGGTGGGGCCGCGGACGCAGCATCAGCGCTCCCTCTATTTTACTTGCATCATCATCAGTTCAGTCCAGTGCTACTTCTCCAGCTCTCCCACCGAGTCTCTAAACTGCCAGTGTGACTGATCATTTGCCGCTGCCAGTAGGGAGCAATTTTAAAGCACGCAAGGTCTGGTGCATCGAGATGGTGGATCCACTGAGCACGATGATAGGCATCATTAGCGGGATCATCCATGTCACTCGGGCTATCCGCACGAAGGCAAAGAAGGCTCGCCGGAACAAGAAAAGGTGCGTGGAGCTTGCCAAGCGTGTGTCGGCCCTCGGCAACCTCCTGCGCGACTCCAAGGCGGCCAACGACGCGATTAGGAAGATGGTGCTCAACCTCAAGGACGCCCTGGACGGCGCGCTCAAGCTTGTCGAGTCCTCGAACCTGGACGGCTGCGAGTTCGAGGACGCCGAGAACAGGATCAACGACTGCATCCATGACCTCGAGTTGGCCAACAACCTCAACCTCGTCGAGTGGATGGCCAAACTCGCTAGTCGTGATCATCCCCGCACAAAACACAACCGGCTCAGTAAGTCCGATACACACACGTGTATATATATCCTTATGTATATAGATGGGAGATTAGATCATATACTCTCCCTTTAGTTGGGAAATTGAGGATTTACCCTCCACATCTCAATGACACGTGGGGTCATCATAAGTCACTGACATGCGGGCCAGGAGGTAAATCCTCAATTTCCATCTAAATGGAGGGTATATGATCAATAATCTGTATATAGATTAATTTTTTGCATCCGACTGAAAGATCTCTTTTTTTGAAGGAGATGAACAACAACACAAAGAAAGACGTTGCCAAGAACGGCAACGAAAAGAAGAAAGACGGCCGCAACATGACAAGAAGAACAAAGACGGCAACGCACAGAAGAAAGACGACAACGACAACAAGAAAGATGACAACGAGAAGAAGAGTATATACAAATATCCTCATCCTCATGTGTATATGGTTAATTTTCTGCGTTCAACTGAAAGACCTCTTTTTTTTTTAAGGAGATGAAGAGCAACATGGAGAAAGACGTTGCCAAGAACGGCAACGAGAAGAAGAAAGACGGTGGCAATGTGACGAGAAGAACAAAGACGGAAATGCACAGAAGAGAGAAGACAACGAGAAGAAGAGTATATACATATATCCTCATGTGTATATGGATTAATTTTCTGCGTCCAGCTGAAAGATATCTTTTTTTGAAGGAGGAGATGAACGGCAGCATGAAGAAAGACATTGCCAAGAACGGCAACGAGAAGAAGAAAGACGGTGTCAACGTGACGAGAAGAACAAAGATGGCAATGCACAGAAGAGAGACGGCAACGAGAAGAAGAGTATATACATATATCCTCGTGTATATGGATTAATTTTCTGCTTCCAGCTGAAAGATCTCTTTTTTTGAAGGAGGAGATGAACGGCAGCATGGAGAAAGACATTGCCAAGAACGGCAACGAGAAGAAGAAAGACGGCGTAAACATGATGAGAAGAAAAAAGATGGCAACGCACAGAAGAGAGACGGCAACGAGAAGAGTATATACATATATCCTCATGTGTATATGGATTAATTTTCTGCGTCCAGCTAAAAGATCTCCTTTTTTTGAAGCAGGAGATGAACGGCAGCATGGAGAAAGACGTTGCCAAGAACTGCAACGAGAAGAAGAAAGACGGCGGCAACGTGATGAGAAGAACAAAGACGGAAATGCACAGAAGAGAGATGACAACGAGAAGAAGAGTATATACATATATCCTCATGTGTATATAGATTAATTTTCTGCGTCCAGCTGAAAGATGTCTTTTTTTTAAGGAGGAGATGAACGGCAGCATGGAGAAAGACATTGCCAAGAACGGCAACGAGAAGAAGAAAGACGGCATCAACATGACGAGAAGAACAAAGATGGCAACGCACAGAAGAGAGACGGCAACAAGAAGAGTATATACATATATCCTCATGTGTATATGGATTAATTTTCTACGTCCAGCTGAAAGATCTCCTTTTTTTTGAAGCAGGAGATGAACGGCAGCATGGAGAAAGACGTTGCCAAGAACAGCAACGAGAAGAAGAAAGACGGCTGCAACGTGATGAGAAGAACAAAGACGGAAATGCACAGAAGAGAGATGACAATGAGAAGAAGAAAGATAGCAACGAGAAGAAGAGTATATACATATATCCTCATGTGTATATGGATTAATTTTCGACGTCCAGCTGAAAGATCTCCTTTTTTGAAGCAGGAGATGAACGGCAGCATGGAGAAAGACGTTGCCAAGAACAGCAACGAGAAGAAGAAAGACGGCTACAACGTGATGAGAAGAACAAAGACAGAAATGCACAGAAGAGAGATGACAATGAGAAGAAGAAAGATAGCAACGAGAAGAAGAGTATATACATATATCCTCATGTGTATATGGATTAATTTTCTGCATCCAGCTGAAAGATCTCTTTTTTTGAAGGAGGAGATGAACGGCAGCATGGAGAAAGACATTGCCAAGAACGGCAACGAGAAGAAGAAAGACGGCGTCAATGTGACGAGAAGAACAAAGATGGCAACGCACAGAAGAGAGACGGCAATGAGAAGAGTATATACATATATCCTCTTGTGTATATGGATTAATTTTCTGCGTCCAGCTGAAAGATCTCTTTTTTGAAGGAGGAGATGAACGGCAGCATGGAGAAAGACGTTGCCAAGAACTGCAACGAGAAGAAGAAAGACGGCGGCAACGTGATGAGAAGAACAAAGACGGAAATGCACAGAAGAGAGACGACAACGAGAAGAAGAAAGATGGCAGCAAGAAAAAGAGTATATACATATATCCTCATGTGTATATGGATTAATTTTCTGCGTCTAGCTGAAAGATCTCTTTTTTATTGAAGGAGGAGATGAACGGCAGCATGGAGAAAGATAATGCCAAGAACGGCAACGAGAAGAAGAAAGACGGCAGCAACGTGACGAGAAGAACAAAGACGGCAACGCACAGAAGAGAGATGACAACAAGAAGAAGAAAGATGGCAATGAGAAGAAGAGTATATACATATATCCTCATGTGTATATGGATTAATTTTCTACATACAGTTGAAATATCTCTTTTTTTGAAGGAGGAGATGAATGGCAGCATGGAGAAAGACATTGCCAAGAACGGCAACGAGAAGAAGAAAGACGACATCAACGTGATGAGAAGAACAAAGGCGGTAACGCACAAAAGAGAGAAGACAACGAGAAGAACAAAGATGGCAATGAGAAGAAGAGTATATATATATATATCCTCATGTGTATATGGATTAATTTTCTGCGTCTAGCTGAAAGATCTCTTTTTTTTAAGGAGATGAACGGCGGCATGGAGGAAAACGTTGCGAAGAACAGCAACGAGAAGAAGAAAGACGGCGTCAACACGATGAGAAGAACAAAGACGGTAACGCACAGAAGAGAGAAGACAACGAGAAGAACAAAGATGGCAACGAGAAGAAGAGTATATATATATCCTCATGTGTAATATGGATTAATTTTCGGCGTCCAGCTGAAAGATCTCTTTTTTTGAAGGAGGAGATGAACGGCAGCATGGAGAAAGACATTGCCAAGAACGGCAACGAGAAGAAGAAAGACGTTTCCAACAACGACGAGAAGAAGAAAGACGGTAACACGAAGAAGAAAGACCGCAACGAGAAGATGGAAGATGTTTCTAAGAACGGCAACTACGAGATGAAATACGGCAACAGAAGAAGAAAGACTATAGGTGTTAATCTTGTGTTTGCGTCAACATTGTTTTATGTTTTGTCAAAATAACCAAAACTGAAGCTAGGCTTTAGTCTGAAAATTTGAAACTATGTCGCTGAAGTTCAGAGATGTGCAGAACTTCAGTTCATGGCCAATGTTGTCATGTTTTAGTGTTGTTGTCACGTTATAAGGATCGTGGCTGAGTCTTAGGTTAGTGGCTTAGAAACTGGGATATCTGTTGCAGTCCAGAGTGCACAGAGTTATCATTTTTCTTGAGACTTTTGTAGCCCGTCCGAAACAGAATTAATAGTGCAAAACAAAAAAGGTGTGCAAGTTTTAGCACCGCAACTGAGTTCTCTTCTTGTTAATTGCTATCACTGTATTTCCAATAGCGTTCGCGTGTCAGAGGAGTCCCTGGGTTGTCAATTGGTATCAGAGACAGTTCGTGCCAAAGGTGATGCTGAGGAGTAGCGAGCTCACTGATACAACGTCATCTGGTGGTGTCTGCGTGGCCATGCTAGCGAGGGAGAGTAGTGGTGTAACCTGCCATATTAGATGCTCTCGAGGGCCAACTACACGGTGTGGGCAATCAAGATGAGGGCTTGCATGAGTGCTCAAGATATTTGGGATGCCATCGAGCCCGCGACCCTGGAGACAGCCGTGGAAACCCGAAAGGACCACATGGCCCTAGCTGCCATTTTCCAGGTGGTTCCCAAAGGCACCTCGCTTCTGCTGGTAGAGAAGGAGACAGCCAAGGTGGCATGGGAAACATTGAAGACCATGCATGTCAGTACCGAGCACGCCAAGGAGGCAAAAGTACAAACTCTGAGAAGCGAGTTTGAGCTACTTTATATGAAGAAGACGGAGAGCATTGATGACTTCGCCATGAAATTGACAACAATTGTCAATAGAATTCATGGTCTTGGAGGGGCGGCCCGCCCCCAACTCCACCTCCACGCACCACCCGCGTCCAAGGAACGACCTCAACATGGCAGCTCTGGCTCTATTGGGGCGCTCCATGACTACGTTAGTAATTAGCCATTCAACAACTACCTCGTGGTTGTAACTTCGTCGACGCCCGTTCGAAGAGTGGGGCATGGAGCGCACGTTTTAGGCCTTCGTCGTGCCGCCGACATCATCGACACTCGTGATCACGTCATAATCATAAGGCTTCCTGCGAGCATGATGTAGTCGTAAGCCATTCTATGACTTCCTCGTGGTCGTAACTTTGTCGACGCCTGTACGAATGGTGGGGAACGGAGCGTGCACTTCAAGACTTTGTCCCACCGCCCACTTTGACAATACTTGTCCGAAGGGTGGGGGACGGAGCGCGTGTTTTACGCCTTCATCCTGCCGCCAACTTCATCAATACCCGTCCGAGCGGTAGGGGATAGAGTGTGCGCTTCCAGACTTTGTCCCACCTCCAACTTTTTTGACACTAGTCTGAATGGGGGACTTCACAGCGCTCCTCGTAAGCATCGCCTTGGAGGGGCGGCCTGCCCCTGACTGCACCTCTACTCGCCGCCCACGTTTGAGGCACGACCTCGACGGGCGGCTCCAGCTTTGTCAGGGGAATCCATGACCACGTCATGATCAATGTAGTCATAAGCCATTCTATGACCACCTTGTGGTTGTGACTTCATCGACGTCCATCCAAAGGGGGGATGGAGTACACATTTCTAGCCTTCGTCCCATCGCTAACTTCGTCGACACTGAGCATGATGCAGTTGTAAGCCATTCTACGACCACCTCTTAGTCATGACTTCGTCGACGCCCGTCCGAGTGGTGGGGGACAGAGCGTGCGCTTCAAGACTCCGGAGGGGCGGCCCACCCCCGTTTTGCCTCCACTCGTCGCCCGCGTTTGATGCACAACCTCGACGTGGTGGCTCTGGATCTATCGGGGTATTCCACAACCACATCATGATCGACATAGTTGTAAGCCATTCTACAACCACCTCATAGTCATAACTTCATCAACACCCCTCCGAGCAGCGGGGGATGGAGCACACACTTCAAGACTTCATTCTGTCGCTAACGTCATCAACGCAAGTTCAAAGGGGGCCCACCCCCAGCTGTACCTCCATGCAAAAGGTTGTTCAGGATCTTGGCCTCGACTACGTAAAGATACATGCCTGTGTGAATGATTGCGTGTTATTTCGGAAGGATTATGCTAAGTTGGATACATGTCCAACATGTGGTGAGTCCAGATGGAAACCGATTGTTTCCACGCATAAGGAGGAGGTAGCCAAGAAGCGTGTCCCACAAAAAGTCCTAAGGTATTTCCCAGTTACTCCTCGACTGCAAAGGTTGTACATGAATGCGACCACATCAGCATATATGCGTTGGCATAACGAGGGCCTGGTCCGAGATGGAAAAATGCGGCACCCTGCTGACTCCTTGGCATGGAATCATGTTGATAAAACGTACAAGGATTTTGCTTTGGATCCTCGCAATGTTAGGTTGGGACTTGCATCTGATGGCTTTAATCCTTTTGGGATGCTGAATGTTTCGTATACTACATGGCCTGTCATTTTAATCCCTTACAACCTGCCACCTTGGTTGTGCTTGAAACAGCCTTATTGGATGATGTCAATGTTGATACCGGGTCCTACATCTCCAGGAAATAACATTGATGTATATTTGCAGCCCCTGATTGATGAGCTTAAAGATATTTGGTTAAAGGGTGTTGAGACATGGGATGGCAAGGTGAAAAAAAATTTTAAGTTGCGTGCAATTCTCCTGTGGACAATTAATGATTTTCCAGCATATGGGATGCTATCTGGTTGGAGCACAAAGGGCAAGTTTGCATGTCCATACTGCCACAAGGATACAGACTTTTTATGGTTGAAATTTGGGTCCAAGCATTGCTATATGGGACATCGCCGCTTTCTGCCTATGGACCACAGGTGGCGCAAGAACAAGAGCAGCTTCAATAACAAAGTGGAAACCAGGGAGTCTCCAGTGCCATTGAGTGGTAAAGGGGTGCTGCAACAGTACGAAAGTTTTGAGCAAGTGACTTTTGGGAAGTCCGCTAGGAAGAGGAAGCAGCGTGAAGAAGAAAGTAGGTGGCATAATTGGAGGAAGAAGAGTATTTTTTTTGAACTACCTTACTGGGAAAATTTGCTTGTAAGGCATAATTTGGATGTGATGCACATCGAGAAAAATATTTGTGAGAGCGTACTGGGGACTTTGCTTTGCATGGCAGGGAAATCAAAGGATAGCGAGAAGGCTCGGCTAGACATGGAACATTTGGGCATTAGGAAGGATCAACATCTCGTGGTGGAGAATGAAAAATACACAGTGCCATCAGCACTGTACTCTCTGGGTAAGGATGAGATGACATACTTATGCAAATTTCTAGAAGGTGTGAAGATGCCTGATGATTATGCCTCCAACATCAAGAGGAGCGTGGACGTGAGCAGGTGTAAGGTGTCTGGACTCAAATCTCATGACTGCCATATTATTTTCCAGAAACTATTACCCATTGCAGTACGCAACATTTTGCCAGAAGATGTTGCTGTCCCGTTGATTCAGCTTAGTAGGTTCTTCAATGCAATATGTTCAAAGGCGTTGAGTGCTGAAGAGTTACAACAGTTGAGCACCTCGATTAGTGAAACCCTTTGTCGGCTTGAGATGATATTCCCACCATCTTATTCTTCTTGGCTGGCTTCAATTTTCTTTGCTATATTCTCTGAAACAGAAGGTGCTTTAGTGAAATTACTTGCTGAGAAGAGTGTTTTTAACGTGAACAACCAAGCTATAATACAAATTCCAGGATCGATAGCATTTCCTTTAATTAATGCATTTTTCTACTGATTTCAGAAAATTAGCAGCCAGAACTCTGAAAACCGTTATAAACAAAAGACTATGCACATCATGGGAAGCAGAACGTTTTCTCGAATAAGCTATGAGCAGGTAATTATGACATACTAATATGGTTCTTTTTCATCAATGACAAACTCATATGATACATTGTTCCCATCTTTTAGAGAGACCCTGTAACTGGTGAAGAGCCAAATGATTTGAATCTTTGGATGATTACTCACATGAAGAATGGACAATGGTCAAACAATGCTTCGAAGGATGTCTATGTTAGTAAATCATAAATTTCACTAGTCACAGCATGCTTCAATATATTGTGCATCCATTCAGTACTGTATTCTACTTCAATTATGACCTTCCTCTTAGGATAATGCATGCAACCGAATTATGGAGAGAGAACAACAATCTGACTTATCCAGCCTTACAAGAGAAGAGGAGAATGTTTTTTTCCAGTCATCGTACAAGGAAACCACAGGATGCAAAGCAACTAGACTTCATGGTCATGGGTACTTGTCGAAATATCCAACACAAAGTCGTATGCTGAATGTTCAATTCCTAGAACAAGCTCGTGCTACAGCTGCAACCAACCAGAAGAATATTGAGCTCCAAGGTGAGGTAGAATCGTTAAAAGAGAAACTTGAAAAAGAAGTTGCTGAACGGGAAAGGATATTGGAAGAAAAAATGCAACAGCTTCAAGAAGAAGAGGACAAGAAAAGACAAGCATTAAGAGAAGAAATGAGGAAAGAGATGCTTGCTGCCCTTGCAGAACAGAGGGAAGCCACATTACAGCAGGTATAAAATTGTATCATTGTTTTGACCAACTCCAGTCTTGGAAACTTTATGCAAGCTAAATTGTTTTATCATTTTTTGTATGCAGACTAATCCTGAAAGCATCGTCCAAGCTAATCCTTCTGCAGCTACGCCTGACACAACAAACACTGTTGGCAACAAACGTTCACACAAAAAAGGAGGCACTTCTCAAAAAAACAATGCTTCAGCGTATTACATTTCCTCACAAAGTCTAAGAAATGTTGCGTCAAAACGTGTACTGGCAAGAAACGGACAGGTATGAACTGCAGTATGTTATATTTTGATGACAACAACCAGTTGATTCAAGGGTTTTGCTTTTTTTAATCAACACCTGCTGCTGCAATACAATTACAAACTGTCTTTCCGAAGAACAGATGCAGTCAACATAGTTAATTATTTAACTCATTAGTAACATATATAAGTATTTTAAAATATCAGAATATTAAGAGTGACATAAATTTTAGTTTCAACGTAACTCTCGCCATTATTATCCATCTCAATCTCCACTTTAGTTTATCTGCATCTTGGAACATGTTTATCTTAGCTGGCAGATGACATAAATTATGAATACTTGGTAATCTTTATTTAACTTGCTCAGTAATTTAATCAGTTACTTATTAATGTTTTTTCCTTGTTTATCTTAGCTGGCAGATGACATACCTGGAAATGATCTCCTAGGCTGATTTGTAGAGCCTCACCTTTGTCATAATGTACATGTGAGTTCTCTGCCAAAGCTTGGCATTACAGTAGGAAGAGTTATCCTTGTCTTGTTCAATCTTATAAGTTAGATGTAATGCCATTTAACTATGTATGCTGCATGGACAATTCTTCAGAGTTCAGACTAGTGTTCACATTTTCAGTAAATTATTTCTTTGAGTTTAAATAATCTTGTGCAATGGGAGGTTGTATTTATCTTTGATACATACTATTTGTTTGTCAAATCTTTATCAAAATTGATGGCCAGGAATATTGTTTGTGTATTTAATAAGCAGCTTTGTAGGAAGGGCTTGTAGCAGGTTGAGATTCTGATATAATTGCTTGCAATGTGTGCATGTCATGTTTCTGTAAGATTAAGCTGTGATTCCTTTGTTCTTTTCAACAGGATCACTCGGACTCAGAGTTATGGCATGGTCAAGACAAGATAGCAGAATGCTGATGCAAACAAGCTATGCCGAAGCCTAATATAGCTAGAATATTTATGTTATATCAATTTTAGTTACTAGTTTTCAATGACATTGTTATAGTAATAGTAACCTTTGCTTGCTGATTGTACAAACTATTTTGCTGGCTATATATTACAATTAATGATGGTTTCATTCCATATTGTTGTTGCAAAATTTATAATTATTTCATTCTGTTTCAATAATGTTTAATAACCGAATTCAGAATGCAAAATGCATTGCCACAGAAACCTTCTGTTGCAATACATGTAAATGCAACATTTCTACTTTGTTGTTATAAGGGCCTATTGCCACCAGACAGAGTGCGTTGCAAAATGCTTTTAATGCAATGAAACATCCTCCGATGCAACAAATATTGTTACCACGAGCTAATTTCCATGGCAATAGAGCCTATCGCCACCAGATAAATTGCGTTGCAAAATATTCTATTGCAATGAACAATCCTCCGTTGCAACAAACATTATTACCACGAAACATCCTCCGTTGCAAAAAAGATTATTACCACAAACTTATTTCCGTGGTAATAGGGACTATTGCCACTGGACGTATCGCGTTGCAACAATGCTCTAATGCAATGAAGCAATAAGCGTGGCATTATAACCTATTGCCACGAAACAACGACGTGGTATTAGCTCCTGCTGCCACGAAACATATGCGTGGTAATAAAGCCTTTTGCAACGGATTGAAACGTGGCAATATACCTTATTGCCACAATATGGTATGTTGCAACACCTATCAACTGCAACGCATGATTACGTTGCAATTAGCATTGCTCTTGCAACAGGACGCAAAACCGTTGCAAAGACCTTTCGCCACTCACTTTTTTGCAACGGCTGCCAACGAAGTGATATTGTGGCAATTGGTAGCTATTGCCACGATTTTGTCCCTATTGCCACGATTTTCCGACGTTGCGTTAGGGGGATTTTCTAGTAGTGCATGCGCCGCTCGCGTCTGAGGCACGACCTCGATGTGGCAACTTAGGCTCTGTCGAGGGACTCCACGACCATGACATAGTCGTAAGCCATTCTACAACCACTATGTGGTTATAACTTCGTCAACACTCATGGGGGATGGAGTGCGCATTTCGAGTCTTTGTCCTGCCACCGACTTTGTCGACCCCAGTTCGAAGGGGTGTCCGAAGAGTAGGGATGGAGTGCGCACTTCAAAACTTCATCTCACCATCGACTTCGTTGAGGCTCAACCTCGATGGGGTGGCTTCAGCTACATCGGGGGACTTCGCCACCCTCCTCGTAGGCATCGCCTCTAAGGGGCGGCTCGGCCCCAGCTCTGCCTCTATGTGCCACCCATGTCGGAGGCACGACCTTGACGTGGCGACTCTGGCTCTGTCAGGGACTTCACCGTCCTTCTCGTAGGCATTGCCTCAAAGAGGTGGCCACACCCCCGGCTTCGCTTCCGCATTCCGCTTGCTTCAGAGGGGCTATCTCTATGGGAACAATTATGTCTTCACTAGTGAAAGCAGAACCCAATTCCAGGACGTTTAGAGCATTCAGACCCTAGGACTCAAGCAAGCAGTTGATTCGGCTCGCACCGTGGGACTTTCGTGCTTGCTATCGTGCGATGGGGGGCTGGGGTGGGTGGTTAGTCGCGTTAGCTCATCGGTCGAGACCTCTATGCATACTGTTGAGGGAGTATTATTGTGGGGATGCCCAGCCCCTATGCCCATTAGGTTTAGCTACTGAGCCTTGAAACAAGCCCAATAGCATATTATTGTGGATAGAAGGAAATGTACTGATTTACTCTCACCTTTTGTAATTATTAAAGGGTATGATTGGAATTTTCCATTCTACCCCCATTCATATATATAAACCCCAGGAGGTGTACGAGATGGTCAGACCCACTCATTTTGGAGGCTACCCACCAGCTCTCTCTCTCTAGCAAATCTGTATACTCTATGGAGAGGGGTACCAGCACCCACTGTGGTAGCACATGCTACAATAGTTCCATACTTAATCTGCCATCAATATAATTTGGTCTCACCAAAATGAGCTATGATCTTTTCTCTTTTTTCTCTCTATTAATGGGAGAATTTGGAGAATTTTGTTTTTTCTGATTTATGGATTATTCTAGTATTGTTTAAACCTTCAAAGCAAACAATCGTGACGATTTGCTATCAAATCGCTGCACATGTGTGAAGAACCAAACAAGTTTAGGGCCTGTTTGGATCCATTAATCTAAAGTTTAGTCACTAAAGTTTAGATCTAAAGTCTCCAAACAGATGGTCTAAAGTTAGATCTAAACTTTAGTTAACCCCTAAAAACAACTTTAGACCATTAGACCAAAAAAATGAGCTAAAGTGGTCTAAAGTTTTGGTTTCTCCCAGCTCCCGCACGCAAAAGACGTTTTTGCCCCCGTGAAAATATCTCTTCCCCGCCCGGACTCCCATCGCCCCCGCCGAAAACAACTAGCGAAATACATCGGGCGGCATCTTCAGTGCCCGGACTCCCGAAATATTTTACCTTCATCTGAGCTCAAATATCCCAGGGGTATAAAAGTCCATTTATTGAACCATAACTAAACTTTAGTCCATGATCCAAACAGTCCTTGGTCTAAAGTTTAGTGGCTAAAGTTTAGTTGTCTAAAGTTTAGTCCTGAACTTTAGACAACTAAACTTTAGACCTGAGAATCCAAACAGGGCCTTAATCGGTTCACGTGAAATATAACCATTCCGTACCTTCGTCAACGTGATTGGCGATACGTCCCTTTCGTCAAACGGATTGGCGATCGCACGCTTCCCTAAAAGTGCGTGTCACCTCTATTTCAGATATGCACGGCCTATTAATGGTAACACGGCCCAAGTAGGTCGCGAGCATCCCTGCGATCTCCGTTCGGATCGAAGGTCGTGGCTCTCGCCGTCTCCGAGCACCATCATGCAGCGACGGCGGTGGGTTCGCCAAGGGTGAGGGTGGTTGCAGCCGGAATTACCGGGAGAGGCGGAACGAGCGGCGGCCTGGTGGTGGCGTCCCCCGAGGTCTAAGAAAGAACACCGGCCGGATTCTACAACAAGTCACTTGTAAGTTTGTCTTCTAGGAGCAAGATTAACTGTTATTCATCGGAGTTGTGGGTTTTGTTTTCGTGATCTGTGAGTGAAGATTGGCCACTATAGAAGTTTTTTTACTGTATGGAATTTATGCTAGATTCTCCTAACTATGAGTGGGAGTTTGATAAGTGTGTCATTTATGCAACATCTAGTAGTATATGACTGGGTTCAGAAAAATCAGGTAATTGGTCGTCATACACTAGACAGCGAGAGAAACTGCAAAAGAAATCTAGCCCTGTAGAACTCCTGCTTACTAGCTGCTGGGCTGTAGTACCGAAGAACTGAATTTGCGTATGCACCTTTTCCTCAAGTGATTATTTAATCTAGTTCAGTTTGATCGATGACTAATCTTCCGTAGATTGTTGTAGGGACCGGAAAGGTCGATGGAATGTAGTACATGACTGGGTTCAGAAAAATCATGTCATTGGTCGTACAATTCTTGGTAGAACAGGGAATTTAGCTAAAAAAAATCTTGTGGTGTATAGTACTTGCTGGCTACTTCAATGTTAGACTCGACCTGCGGGGGAAGAATCCCCCGGGCATTGCTTTAAGACTGAAAAACTGAATAAGTGTAAATACCTTTTTTTTAATTGTGTCTCAATAAATCGTTGTAGGAATCAATGGCTGAGGTGTGCACTGCACTTTTTTCTGGAGGATACATACTGCTCTGAGTTGAGCTAGGCATCTGCATTCAGCAATCTCTTCAATGCATAGTTTTTCTACATTAAGTCTTCTAGTGGCAGAGAGTCTGATCTGAGAAGCATTTCTGAAGATGTTTAGGGATTTGGAGGCACTGCCGTAACGGGTGAACTCTGACCACTTGTTCTAGGACAAGATTGCAGTCTATAGCGGTCACTGGAAAGGATGGGTTCGTCTTATGTCACTGATTCTGGCGAAATCTAGCAACATTTTGGATTCTCTGACTATGTTCTTCTTGAGTTTGGAGGAATGTTTATATCTTGTTGACCCGATTATTGAAAAGAAAGATTAGGAACATTCTCATCTTTTCCCAGAAAATTCTCGACTAAAATGATATATGATCATGAATATTTTCTGGTATACTGTCTATTGGCAGAAGGGGAAAGAACAAATCCCAGACACTAAGGTGAGGAAGATAAACACAGGAGCGATGCTTCGTGCTGCAGATGCTTATTACATATGTCCACAAGAGTTGAAATACTAGTACGTAATTCATCTTGTAAGTAATGTTCTCCGATCTAATCAAGCAGCAGGACTACAATAAGTTATTCTAAAATTTCTAACTAATTGTTGGTGAACAAAACAAGCTACTAACTAGCTCACCGTACCCTGTTAGTTAAGTACTTTCTCTGTGCAAAAATGTAAGGCCCCGTTTGGCACAGCTCCACCACCGGCTCCTGGAGCTGTTTGGAGCTGTTTTGTGCCAAACGGGGTACAACAAAATAGCTCCACCCAAGGAGTCCCTTAAAACTTGCTGAGACAAAAGTAGCTCCCTGGGTGGAGCTGAAAAAAGTAGCTTCACCCAGCTCCACTTGTGAAGTCAAAAAAAACAGCTCCACTTGTGAAGTGGAGCCCTGCCAAACGGGGCCTAAGTCGCTCTGGGTTTTATGTGGTCAAGTTTTTCAAACTTTGACCATTAATATATGTTAAAGTATATAGATTGTCTACATAAAAATAATACCGTTAGATTTGTCTTGCAAAATTCTTTCATAATATATATATTTTTATTATTTTTGCTAGTATATTATGATAATAAATTATAGTCAAATTCTTATATTGAAGACCGTAAAAAATAAAAAATAACCTATATTTGTGAATAGAGAGAGTACTATGAGCCTTCGGCGAAGAAAGGACGATCAGTTTGGTCATGCAAACCAAGCTGAACTGTCCGAAAAAAAAAGGCTCAAAGCACTACTCATAATAGATCGGTGTTTTTTTGTCATGTTATGCAGACAATCCCATAAGCACTCTCAAGTCTCAACTCTGAATGGATCTCCATATTGCTGAATGCTTGTCTTTCACAGCCGTACGTGTGCTACCATGTGGTAAACATAATAGCAATAGAAAAGTTTTGTTGTAGTGTTGTGCAACAACATACTAATGCACTTGGAAGTTCGAACATTAAGGATTTGTTTGGATGGGCTAAAATCCCGATCCATTTACGTGGTTGGCTTGAGATTTTAGTTTAAATTCTGGTCTATTCATGTGAATTCTGGTCCATCCCGGTCATCTAAACAAGACAAATGCATGCATGTGCACCTAGCTGAACAATCTTAACGATTTGCAATGTGGTACAGTTTGGTAGATCAAATCGCTTCAGCATATCAAGTGTTGAGACGAAAACTAAAATGATCCTTCGTGCAACTCTGATACAATCAATTGTACTTGAAGAAATCTTATACGCTGAATGCACATCAGCCTTGTGGTTGGATGGTTATTGCATATATAGCATCATTTACACCAAACACCTCAACGAAGAGCCAAGTTAAGTGGTTCGAATGAAAAGGTGTGCGCATAAGAGAGCCGCAAAACTCACGACTCTCTAGCCAAGTCAAAGGTTAGTTGTGCATTTGTATTTACTAGTTATCATGTGCTTCTCTATGGCTCTGCGCAATAAGATTGAGAAAAGTAGTAGAATATGGAATACGGTAGTTGCCATGCATGGCACAGTGTGTGGACATTGGACACTTTGACATGCATGTTGAGAACTTGAAAGCTTTGCTCAGTTTTATAGAGGAGAAAGCTTTTCTTAGTGGAAAATGGAAACGGATGCAGGCCAAGCAATGGGGCAGCTGTACGTACCATCAGTTTTATCAGTTTAATGTTTGGGCTATCTTTTTTACAGTTCCTGAGTGGATGCTTAATTTGCAAATGCATGTCACCGTGTGCTATCTTTGTGGTAAGCGTATAATGGAAACAAAAAACTCTGCTGTGCAACAAATGCACTCAAAACCTGACATGTGCTGAACAATCGTGTAGGGTCATAATCGCACAATTTTGGTACAATCAAATTGCTTCAGCAAATTAAGTTTCGATGTGAATTCTAAATAACTTGTGTTGATTGATCGTGCATGAAAATGTGGTAGGACTAATTGTACTGAAAAAATCTCACGCACTGAATGCACTTGCACTGTTGGTGCAGGTTGCTGGTCCTTGCTTACAATCGGATGGTACAACTGTGGACAGAGGCAAGTTAATTAGCTCCTTCCATCCAAGACAACCCTCGGGACACATTGCGCTAGAGCTCCTGCTTACCTACTCAAAAGTTGTGTGGAGTTTTCCTCCAAAAAAAAAAAGTTGTATGGAGTGATCCACTGCAGCTGCAACAAGCAAAATTTCCCTTTGAGAAGACGAATATCTGCCGTTCCATTTGTCCATGTCAGATACACGTACAGAGACGGATCTACAGTAAGTCATAGATATTTACAAAAATAAAAAATTATAGAAAATACCATCACAGTTAGCTTTTCCGACCATGGCCACGTTAACATTCAATTTGGAGAGAGATTAAAAAATGACGCTGCTACCCCTAATTTGGAGAGAGAAAATTTTGGAGGGAGAACAGAGATTGAAGACACGCATATGGGACTGGGAGTATTTGGCGGGAGCGAAGTCATGCATGGGTGATAATGGGGTAAGAAAATAGAAATAGAAAGAAAAAAGAAAGAATAAAGGGATAAAATGGTTATTTCTTAGTCTTTGGACGAAAAATATAACGGCGATGGTATTTTGTAGTTCCTTTCTTTTGTAATGGTATTTTTCAAATCGTGAATCTTTACATGATACTGAATAAATTTGCACATTGTATTATGCGTACCACTCTCTTCTTCGTTGGCCATCTTTAGTGGTCGCCATTTGTGTGTCCAGCGAGTGCCTGTGGACTTTATCAGTTCATCATTAGGGATCCAGAAATTCTGTCTGGTTTATGGTCCAATGCATATATTTTTGCCTGGTGCTCTGAGAAGAAAGAGAGTGGTTTTTGTTTGTGGATAAGTTTCAGAGAATTCTGAGTACAGTAGCGTTTTTACCGTAGAAAGGATTCAAATGTAAAACAGATCAAGGGCGCTTTTGCATATATCCCGCGTCGATCTGGACCACACTGCTTTAATCGAACGGCCACTCGTCCGCGTCCTCAATCGCCAGAGCTGTTCCCGTGGCGTCGAGTACACTGCGCAGAGCTGCCATGAGATGAGCAATTGTTCGTCGATAAGACAGAGCACAAGGACCATTCGGAGCACGCGACCGCGAAATGTCTGTGGAAATGCCGCAGATGGAGCGGGTTCTGATGGCACCCACGCGCCGCGTACAGACGAGCAGAAGGTGTTCGTGGGAATGCCGCTTCCAGTGACTGCCGGCCGAGGCCTCCTGTTGGGAACCGGAACAGCTCGTCAGATCCAATCTGGTTTCTTGGAGGCTTGCTGATCGAGCCGTACCAATGTTAGCATATTACTACGCGAAGATATACATTGGTTTGTTCGCCGCCAAGTTCTGCTGCGTTTGACAGTCAAATATTTTGATGGGGCTGCTTGGTAACGAGCGTTATCGGAGGAATGGTCCTCGCAGCACAGGTGTTTGTGGAAATTCTGCAGCGATTGCAGTACTGCAGTACAGTACTCCGTATGTTGCCAGGACAGGAGGGTGAGCTCAGTATGTTCATGGAAATGCAGCAGTTTGCCAGACTGTTCATGCAAAGAGAATCTCACGTGCCCAGTGACCTCATTGCCATTTTCCGAGCGTGGGAGGTGAGCGGAAGGTGTTCGTGGAAATGTGGCACATGTGCAGTTCTTGTTTTGCGCTTGGTGGGAGTTCTGGGTATCACAAGTCTACGGTAATGCCACATAATTGCAGTTATACAAGGTCATTTCGCTGGACTTCAGTTTCAACAGATTGGGATACAGAGTTCTCCGAGCCATTGAAGTTTAACAATTCAGGTATGGCTGTTCCCTCTAGTTTCTTAGGTAACAGTCCTTCCCAGATGTCAAATGCATGAACATGGTTCTGTCAAAAAAAAATGCATGAACATGAAATCTTACTCATGTAGTTTATGTATGACACTAATTGAAACCGCTCAGAAACTTTTTGTGTTTTTCTACATCGTCCCACGACGGTCGTGAGCGCATTGTTGGCAGCAATCCATCATTGCCATTAAGTTTTCAATTTTCTATTATATTTTAATGAAGGAATTGCACTTAACCAGGAGTGGATCTACAGTAATTCATAGGTATTCAGTTAAATACCCAATTTTTTTCAAAAAAATCACTAATACCAACTGGCCCAGCCGCCCAGGTGCCCAGCCCAGCCCAGGCTGCCTAGGGTTGAAGCCACCGCCACGCATCCATCGCCAGGCACCACTTCTCCCCTCCTCACCAAGACCCCAATCCACAGCCGCCAGCCGCTCCTCACGACTCCTCAGTCCTCAGTGTAGGAGTTCTTGGCGCGGCGGTGCTCCGAGATAAAGGAGATGACGTTGGGCTCCGGTCAGCAGCTGCAGAGGAAGGTAGAGAAGGGCTAGGGAGCGGAGGCGGCAGCGGTGGTGGCCGTGCGCTCCACGGTGAGGGACTGAGGGAGATCCCAAGACGGCCACGTGTGGGCGCTGACGCTATGACGCACGTCGTGCAGCACAGCGACACCATCCTGCACCTCGTCGTCATCAGTCATCCCGCCACACAGCTCCGGTATGGCCTCTCCTTGAGCTTTGCTACACTCCCGTGTCTTTTTTTTTTTTTGCCTTTCAACAATGGCAGCACAATGCCTTTAAATGTTACAGAGCTGCCCACTAGTTTGCCAATACTATAGGAATTTCACCTAACCATGGCTTTGTTTTTTTTTTTTGGTTGGGTCAAGTTGACTCATGGTTAGAAACGTTAAATGCGTTCCTTTTTTTTCATTTTTAGGTAGGAAGTTCTGGGGCTTTCCACTGTTTGCAGGGGATTGCGCGAGTGGCCATAAGGCAGTGTTGAATCAGAAGTCGGATATCTCTTGAGTTGTGCTCCCAAATGATGCTAAAATTTCATGATGTGTATGATCCGAGCAACGTTTGGATAGGGAGCTAGCTGCAGTTGTTTCTTGACTCAACTATCCATGCCCACTTGCCCAGCTATTTTTGATGATTCTTTCCATAATGTGCAGATAAATGTGAAGGTTAAGGTTGTCTCTAGATCTCCTTCCGGTGCTGTGGCCACTGAATCAAAGCGAGTGCAAGCAAGCTGGGTTGTGTTATACAAGTAATGTGATACAAAACTGCAACATTTTTCTTCAGTTTTACATTATCCTGTAATATTTTAATCCATTATTTGCATAGCCCCTTACTTAACAAGTGGTGTTGTTACTCAGTGAAGCATGAGGACTGAGGAGAAACGTTGTATGGAAGAACTATAGTGTAATATTGTTGTTACGAAGCGCTCTAGGCCCGAAGTTCTTCGGCTGAATCTTGTGGGATCTCCTGAAAAGGAGTCATAATCACCTCTCCCGCCACCGACCGAGTCGAGTGCTTCAGTTGGTAAAACTGTGAGTAACGTTAAAGAGCAGCAGAGTTCAATTCAAGGACCGGCGGTGACACCGAATAGCAGCCCGGAGTCAGAAGCACCGTTTGGCTGTACTGCCGTTGGAACATCTTCGGTTTCAAGCTTAGAAGGGCAGGTAAGCAAGATACGCAACTGTCATTGATCTTTATAGTTTGCTATTTAATTTATGTTATTATGCTCGTTTTATGTCGCCCATTTCCTTATAAGAAATAATTAGTTTCTATATTTTTGTATTTTTTATTATATCTATGCACACGTATTGTTATATCGATGTTTTGGTGAAATGGCGTATCGCGGTATCCGCATATCGGTATCGATGTATCCGAATAACCTAGCTCTAAAAATCCGAATACCCATCCTAAAAATCATGTGTCATAGTTTGCTATTTAATTTATGTTATTATGCTCGTCTTATGTCGTCTATTTCCTTATAAGAAATAATTAATTTCTATATTTTTTTATTATATCTATACATACGTATTGTTATATCGATGTTTTGGTGAAATAGTGTATCACGATATCGGTATCGATGTATCTGAGTAACCTAGCTCTAAAGTCCGAATACTCATCCTAAAAATCCTGGGTCCGCTACTCTATACGTAGGCCTGTGAGTCATCGGGAGTGCTCGACATGCTGGGCGCGCAGATGCTCCAAGTGTTGTATAGATTTCTTGGTGCAGGATGAACCGCTATACATGTTGAAGCTCGCGATGTGAGTTCAGTTAGGGCGAGTAGGTCCGGTGAAGTTCTCATACAGTCAACGCTGAAAGTGATTGTTTTTAGGTGCGTCGTCTAATATGTACTGCTTACGTTTAGGGTAATTTGTATTTGCATATATGATTTCTTTCTGTTACACACCAAGCCTGTTCTTTTTCTCCGAAGCTGGTGGCTTTTGGCTCTTGCTACAGTACCTAACTTTCAAATTGAGTATTTTCTCAAGACGAGGTCTACAAGCTAAACGATGTACACGTTAAAAGCCCAACATCTGTACCAGCCAAAATCGCAAGTGAGTATCTCTCTCTGTAAAATGTACCGTAAACAGCCAAAATTCAAAAATTTCAGCCAAAAGCCATAAGCCGCAGCCGCAGCCGTAGCCAAACAGGCCCTGAAGCTGTACAACAAAGGTTGCATGTGCATGTGTTTTGCTGGTGGTCAAGCCGAACTATGCAATTGTTGAACAGTAAAGACATTATCATCTCGGCCCCGCTCGTTTCGGTTTTAACTTTTGGCTTATTTTTCACTATTTATAAATTTCGTCTTTTTATGAACTTTTGACTTTTTTGAGCTTTTTTACCGTTCTTTTTTTCCCGTATTCGTTTACGTTATCCGTGATGAGCTAGCATATTTTTTCTATTTTTATTTTTTTAAATTTAATTACGCCAAATAAGCCACCTTCAACTACAGTAAAATTCAGCCGTTACAATGCAATTTCAGGCATAAACCACAGCTTTTCAGCTCTAAAGTGATGGACTCCGCTACTTTTAAGTTAGATCATTTATCCTTTCACAACCAATATGCGATTATTCTAGCAATCTTCCATTCATACGTTGGTGTCTCTCAGCCGTTAAACACCCTTTTACCGTACACCAACGATCTCTTAGGATCACGGCTTATAGGCCATTCACATAGTAGTGGCCATTGGAACAAACTCGTAGTCTTTTACCGCTCCTTCACCGTATATCAATGATATCCTTCAGGGTTACAGTCCAACGGGCGTTTACACACTAGTGTTTATTGGAACAGATATGTTAGAACCAGGTTTTAACATCACTTATTAGATTGTAAGTGCTTTCTTATCCTCAAAGGTTAGCTTATGAAGTGAGGACTTCTCCATTTTTAAATTAAATCTTTTGTTCTTTTATAACCATGGGAGACTATTTCAACATTAATTAGACAGAAGACTATGAGAATTTAATTGGACGCGTAGTTGTCGTGCTGTCGTGCATGGGCACGGATGTTTAATTTGGACGTGTATGTATGTAGAGAAGCTGCTGAGTTGAAAGAAGTTTCATTTTGTGGAAATGGATGCAGGCCGAGCCAAGTTACAATAATAACTGTTTTTCAGTTTTCCAGACGGGAGACCGTGGAACGAGGTGGAGGCGGTTTCAGGGATGTCCGACAGGACGTCGGCTTGGGGTACCCGGTGGAGGCTAAGTCTAGATAGGGTTCTGGGCGCTGGGCGGAGGCTAAGCCCAAACAGGGTTCAGGGCACTCAACGAAGGCTAAATCCCGGCGAGGTCAGAGTGGCCCGAGGTTGGGATGAGTCACAAACTGGACAGTGCACGATGTGCCGAGATGACCGAAATAACTAGGCGCTGAGGTGCATCAGGCACAAGTGACGGCCACCCCTAGGCAAGGTTCGAGTGTCAAGACAAGCGACGTCCAGGTAGCCTAGGGTGGTCGGGACGGAGCAGAGTCTAGGCGTCAAGGGCGGCCTAAGGCGGTCGGCGTAGATCAAAGTTCAAAGGTCAAGACAGCAAAGTCCAGGCGGCCCAAGACAGTCGGACAGAGCACAGTCAGTTCAGTGTGCAGTGCATTGGGATGGCCGAGGCAGCGGCCTGGGTACAGATGGAGGCCACCCCCGGAGGGGGTCCAGGTATGAGCGACATCCTTCCCCCGAGGAGGGGGGCTCGGGAGGAAGACAAGGCCACCCCAGAGGAGGCCACCTCAGTTTTTACATAAACCATCCCTTTCTCTTCCTCCCCCACTCTCTCCCTTTCCCCGTCCCAGTCTTCCCAGTCTCCGGTACAGACTTTGGCGCGGCGGACTGGATCCATCCCGGTGGTGACGGTGTTGGGGGCTACTCGATCACGGTTGCTGACAACGGGGATAGCCCGAAACGGAGGCGGTGGCACCGGATCTGGTGGCCACAACGGCGGCACGCGGCTCTGACTAGAGAAGGGTGGCGGCGTGCGCGCATTATGCCACGGCGTTGGATCCGGATATAGAAAGGGAGGGAAGAGAGAGAGGGTGGCGCAGGGGCTTGGCAGCGTGGTGTCCGTGTCGCTGCTCCCGGCGACGGCAGAGACACGGAGGGGAGGAGAGGATAATGAAAAGAGATGGAGGGCTTTTCTACAAAATAGATGGGTGGGGGAGGCATGAATCTCAAAGCCGATCCAACGAAGGAGGATGTACATGGAGTTCCATGTACAAGTGGGAAAGCTCTACTCGGAAAACATACATGTTTTGCATATGTTCATTTACTTTCATCTAAATGTTGGGCAGGATGTTCTCCATGAGCAAACAAGTACATACCTTCCAGCAACCATCTTAAGAAGTATGACGGCAGCATAAAATTGCTCTTGGCCTGTAATTCCTCGAGTACAGTGTACAGACTACAGGTTCTCAATGTCCAAACAATCACTCAAAAGCTAAAAAAAATTAACAAGAAGACTAAAGTTGAGGAAATTGCACTTTAGCGTAGGTATATCGTTGTTAGTTCCATAAAACCACAAGTTTAATCAATACTTTCACTTAACCATCTAGTTTGACTATTAGTTGTAGATTGCCCAGCCGTATGATCTGGCTTAAGTTTCGGACACCACCGTGGCACATGAGTGCTGCTTTAGGCTCGGGCCAAACCATACAGCTTGGGCAAACTAAAAGGAAGAGTCGAAATACATGCGATTAAGTGAATGTATTGATTAAACTTGTGGTTCTACGAAAATAACGACGTTATACCTGCGTTAAGTGCAATTCCTTCATTAAAATATAATAGAAAAGTGAAAAGCTTAATGGCATGATGGATTGCTGCCAACAATGCGCTCACTACCGTCGTAGGACGACGTAGAAAAACACAAGTTTCTGAGCGGTTTCAATTAGTGTCCTACATAACTACATGAGTAAGATTTCATGTTCATGCTTTTTTTTTGGGACAGAACCATGTTCATGCATTTGACATCGGGAAGGACTGTTACCTAAGGCCAGTCTCAGTGGAGGTTTCCTATCCCAGTTTTCAACATACCTATATTTTGGAAACAGTGCAGAAGAGTTTCATCCTCATGAAACTCTCTCTACTCCTATGAAACTTTTATCATCTCTCTCTTCATCAATACAGTGCCATGTCAGCGTATTTAATGCCCATGAAACTCCATGAAACCCCCACTGAGACTGGCCTAAAGGCATCTCCAATGGTCTGAGTCAGCTAGCTATATGCATGTACACATCAGCATATATCCTATGTGGAGGAAAGAGAGTATGCAAAAAAAACCGAGCCAGCTCTTCCTTAAGCACTAGTCTATAACGCCAAACGAGGCAGCCTCTATAAATTCTGTGTGTGCATGTAAGCATCAAATAGCTATTCTTATAGATAGTTCTTTAGAATGCTAGCTTTAGTGTGTACTATATAGATGATGTGGAAGTTTTATAGTTAGTTGCTAGCTATAACCATTGAAACTAGAGGGAACAGCCACATCTGAATCCCAATCTATTGAAACTGAAATCCAGCGAAATGACCTTGTATAACTGCAATTATGTGGCATTACAGTTGACTTGTGATACCCAAAACTCCCACCAAGCGCAAAACAAGAACTGCACATGTGCCACATTTTCACGAACACCTTCCGCTCACCTCCCATGCGTAGGGGTGCAAACGGGTCGGATTCGGACGGATATTGCTGTTACCATATCCTAACCCATATTTTTTTCTCCGGATTCGGTACCAATCGGATTCGGTGCCGGATCGGTCGGGATTAACCCGAGCCGTTTGCACCCCTACTTGTTTGTAAGGAATGCATGTAGTACAGCAAATGGAGTAGGAGGACGTACTGTTAAGAACTTGATGTTACTACTTAATAGCTGATGTGGAAGATTTTATTTTACCATTGCGAAAGAAAATGAAACGTCAAATAGTAGTACTAACCTGAAATCAAACTTGAAGACGTATTGGATTCGGACGGATATTGCCGTTACCATATCATAACCCATATTTTTTTCTCTGGATTCGGTACCAATCGGATTCGGTGCCGGATCGGTCGGGATTAACCCGACCCGTTTGCACCCCTACCCATGCGCCGAAAATGGCAATAAGGTCACTGGGCACCTGAGATTCTCTTTGCATGAACAATCTGGCAAACTGCTGCATTTCCATGAACATATTGAGCTCACCCTCTTGTCCTGCCAACATTCGAAGGGCTGCTGCTACTGCAGTACTGCAATCGCTGCAGCATTTCCACAAACACCTGTGCTGCGAGGACCATTCCGCCGATACCGCTCGTTACCAGGCTCCAGGCAGGCCCATCAAAATATTTGACTGTCAAACGCAGCAGAACTTGGCGGCGAACAAACCAATCTATATCTTCGCTTAGTATGCTCACATTGGTACGGCTCGATCACGATCAGCGAACCTCAAAGCTCCAAGAAACCAGGTTGAATCTGACGAGCTGTTCCGGTTCCCAACAGGAGGCCTCGGCCGGCAGTGACTGGAAGCGGCATTCCCACGAACACCTTCTGCTCGTCTGTACGCGGCTGCATGGATGCCATCAGAACCCGCTCCGGCTGCGGCATTTCCACAAACACTTCGCGGACGCGTGCTGCGAATGGTCCTTGTGCTCGGTCCTATCGACGGGAAACGCTCTCGCGATTGAGGACGCGGACGAGTGGGCCGCGGGGTATGTTGGCTGCATCTGTACCGTTCGATCAAACCTGTGTGGTCCAGATCGACGCGGGATATCTGCAAAAGGGCCCTTGATCTATTTTACATTTCAATCATTTCTACGGCAGAAACACTAATGTACTCAGTATTCTCAGAAACTTATTCACAGAAACAAAAAGCACTCTTTCTCTCTCTCTCTCTCTTCTCATAGCACCAGGCAACAATATGTGGACTGAAACATAAACCAGACAGAATTTCTGGATCCCTAATGATGAACTGATAAAGTTCACAGGCACTCGCTGGACACACAAATGGCGACCACTAAAGATCGCCCAAGAAGAAGAGAGTGATATGCATAATACAATCTATCCAGTGGCAGACGCACCGTCGGTCACCATCATTTTTTTTCTCACCATTCACTTCAGATCTGCATTGCAATTTAGCGAAAGCGAATGCTTTTTCATATGAGCAAAATCTCCAAACAAGAGCCATAGTCCGAAAGACCGAAACCACCAAGTTACGAGGTTTATTCATTTTTATTTGATGTTTTAGGACTGATAAAATGCTTTCTTATTTGATGTCAAAGGGTTCCGAGTGTAGACATAACCATATCTTACTAAATTGCACCCACGATATTTAGTGTATGCTACATTGTACGAAGCTTCAATCTCTTTGTTCATTAGTCACTAAAATTAAAGATGAATGTATATGAAACAAACTGTTGCTTGCTTTAAACCGAACAAGTCGCTAGTATTTTGTCACGAAGTGTCGTAGAGTTGTATGGAACATACATGGGAGTACTGCAGCTTAATTAGCTTAAAAGTACGCTGATGAAACGGCAGGTACAAAATTGATCCCAGTTACGTAATTGTTCACTCGGCTTTTTTCAGCTTCTAAAAACTGCTTTTCGACTTTTCTACAGCAACTAACTTTTAAACAAAATATTTTTTAAGATATGGTCTACTAGTTAATTGTAGTACATATTTTACTGACTTCATTTATATTGATAAAAACCGCATGTGAGTTTATGTTACTCTGTAATCTCTCATACAAGCAGCTCAAAAGTCATAGCCGCAGCCAAAAGCCACAAGCTAAAGCCAAAAAGAACAGTCTCGTCACATAAGTGAAAGCTAAAATGGCGTAGGTGACATAATTTTCTTTTTCAGAGTGAAGCGCTCTATAGTTCTCTAAACTTGCGCATACATGCCATTTAGATCAATGAACTTAAGAATTACATAGTTAGGTCCTTTACATATTGTAAATAGTGGTAGTACCTTGGGGGCCGAGGGTAAAAGACTTTCTTACACCGGCGTAGAGGCGCGGCCGGCACTGATGGCAATCATGTCATGGAGGGCAAGCACCATTTGATCCAACACCTCACGTAGCTGTTTGGACAGCTTCCCCGCCGGCCAAACGATAGTGATGTTCCTTCTCTGACAGGCCGTGACGAGCGTGCGGGCGTGACAGAAGGTCTCAAGGAGCTTCTCCAGTTGGGCTCTCATCGCCGGGTCCTTCATCGTCTCCGTATTCTCAAACCTCGACAGGAGGTCACTAACTCTGTTCGCGCGCTTATCGATCTCAATGCACTCCTCCTTGTTCTGCCGAACCGCCTGCGCCGCCTCCTTGATCTCGAGCGCCACTTGGCCAATTTCCTGTAGCAGGCTGCGCTGTTGCTGTTGGTCGGCCATCGCACCACCATGGGCATCCGATGGTATGCGAGCGGGCTACATAATGTGATTCTTTGCCATTAATAAGGGGGCCAAATAGCATACATAGGAAAAATATGCGAAACATTTAGAGCCTGAGGCAAAAATTAAAAGTCTGTGACAAATGCAAACAACTATGTACCATTTTCTTCTTACCGATATTTTCCTATTGGGTTTTTCGTTTGAGCATAGCACATAAGTGTTCAAGGAGTGTTGCAGGCTAATTGGTTTTGTAGACACCTCCCTAAATTGGCCAATTCCCCGCTCAAGTTAGCGATGGCTTCTTATTTCTGCTTTTTTATTATTTCTTAATTTCATCTTTTTTTAATTTTTTAGTTTTTGTCATTTTGCCTTTTTTTTCTCATATTCATTTGTGTTGTTCGTGATGGGTTAATCTTTATTTTCTATTTTTAAATTTTTTTAAATTTAATTACGCTAAGTAAGCTACCTCAACAGTGAAAAATACGCTAGCTACGGTACAAAAGCCATCGCCAATCTAAGAACCCAAGTCTCAATAGCTTGTCAAGGCCTGTTACTAGTTCTGTTGAATATATAAGCACATGTAGGTTTAATTTATTCCATAAATAAATCATGACATCATGCACGCAAAATAACAGAACCATCACAGGCATAAAAGATCTAGACATGTAAACCAGGAAACTGTACATGAACAGATCTAATACGGAGAACATGACTGTTACGTACCGATGGTTCTGTTCTGATCGGTTTGCCGATGTAGACGCCGCAGGCACGGTGAGGATGACACGAAGTCGATGACGATTCGCCGAAGCCGAACGACGAGGAAGACGAGCCAGAGCGACAGCAAGCAGTCGCGCAGAGCGCTTCCCAAAAACCTTATTCGCCCTCTCCCGGTGCAGGACTTCGAAGGCGACGGTTCCGGAGACCTGCTCTCCCGAACGACGGTGCACGCCGGCGGACGGGACGGAGTAAACTACGTGGGACGGCGCAGCACAATGGATGGAGGAGGCAAAACCCTAGATTGATTTTCACATATTACTGTATGGAGGCGGCGACTCCGTATTTATAGAAAACCAGGATGCGTGATCAAGACGTCTGCACGTTCTCCATAACTCGTAACCGAACCGGATTAGTTGCGTAACCGATCCAGATTCACCGCCACACAAAACAGCAAAAGATAAAACTGCAAAAGGAAGCCGCGTCTGCGCAAGCACCTGGAGCGGATTTTGGCGGACCATTCACGCAGGTGCCGTGCGCCCGCGCCCCCCGCCCAGCCCAGCCCGGCCCGGCCCGGCGAGGCGAGGCCAGCGAGCGCGCGCGTGTTATCCTCTAGTTCTCTCCCACACATGCCTCAAGTGGCCAGGAGTGCACCATCCCTTTTAAGGTGGTCTTCCTCTCCTAGAACTAGCAATATGGTACTAAAGGTCTCATGTATGCACCATCCCTTTTAATAGGAATTATCCTTATTATATGGGCTTGGCCCACATAATCCAACAATCCCCCACCAGATCTCAAAGTCCCACAGAGATTTACCTGAATTCCAATGTACTGTTTATATATCAGTATTTCGATCGAGACCGATTAAGGTTGAACATCCACCTAGAACTCCAAGCTACACTTACTCACAACTTGAACAATGGACTATGCCTTGAATTGCAAGTTTGGTGCAAGCAAGCTTCACTTAAAGACTTAACTGATACTAGGCCGCCAGTAGGCTACCCCTCGGTTGGAGCGTATAAGTCATACTCCTTGGTCTCTTCATGAGCTTAGTAGGAGATTACCCAAAATCTCCATAGACTGCGACTAACAGTCGGGCTCATATAGGTGTGTTCTTTCAAGAACGTTCTGCAGGATAACGTCTTCGCTTCTGAAAGCCAATGGAACACATTAAGGCCTTAACCAACCTGCCTTGCAGTTTCTGAGAGTATTGCATCTTCACATAGAGAGGGTTGAAATTACTCTCCTCCAGTTAACTAATGGCTTGTTTTTCCCAGATCCTAATTCACGGGATCTCCGATCACATAGGTTGGGTTACTACCATAGATAACTCACATGGGTCTCATACACATCTCCTTCGATGCACTATCTATCACATTCCGTGATAATCCCTTTGTAAAGGGATCTGCCAGGTTCTTATCTGTTTGGATGTAATCCAAGGTTATAACTCCGGAGTTTCTCAATTTCCTGACAGACTTCAATCGTCTCTTAACATGCCTAGACGATTTCATATTATCCTTAGAACTGTTCACTTTAGCGATAACGGTTTGATTATCACAGTTCATAAGGATAGCTGGCACTGGCTTTTCCACCGTAGGTAGATCCATCAATAGATCCCGTAGCCATTCTGCCTCAACAATAGCAGTGTCTAGTGCCGCAAGCTCTGCTTCCATGGTTGACCTCGTTAAAATGGTCTGTTTGCAAGACCTCCATGAAACAGCACCACCACCAATAGTGAAAACATATCCACTAGTGGCTTTGATCTCATCAGCATCAGAGATCCAGTTGGAATCACTATAACCCTCCAGCACCGACGGGTACCCAGTATAGTGAAGTCCAAAGTTCGAGGTACCTTTCAAATAGCGCAACACTCGCTCAAGCGCCTTCCAGTGATCATCTCCTGGGTTAGATGTAAACCGGCTCAACTTGCTCACAGCAAAGGAGATGTCTGGCCTTGTTGCACTAGCTAGGTACATAAGTGAGCCAATTATCTGAGAATATTCCAGCTGATTCCTAGCAATTTTCTTATTCTTACGAAGTAACACGCTAGGATCATAAGGTGTTGGAGAAGGCTTGCAGTCAGAAAAGCCAAAACGGTTCAAGACCTTTTCCACATAATGAGATTGCAAAAGTGTAATCCCATCCTCACCTCTAACCAATTTAATGTTTAGAATAACATCAGCCACTCCCAGATCTTTCATATCAAAGTTTTGAGACAAGAATAATTTGACCTCATTTATCATATTGATGTTTGTCCCAAAAATCAGAATGTCATCCACATACAAGCATAGAATAACTCCCTCACCCCCACCATAGCGATAGTATACACATTTATCTGCCTCATTGACAGCAAAGCCTGCAGATGTCAGTGTTCTATCGAACTTCTCATGCCACTGCTTAGGGATTTGTTTCAGACCATACAAAGATTTCAACAGTTTTAACACCTTGCTTTCTTGACCTTTTACTACAAATCCATCAGGCTGTTCCATGTAAATTTTCTCATCCAGCTCTCCGTTAAGAAAAGCTGTCTTAACGTCCATTTGATGAACGAGAAGACCATGTGAGGCAACCAAATCAAGTAGTACTCGTATTGTGGTCAGTCTAGCAACAGGTGAGTAAGTGTCAAAGAAATCTTCGCCTTCTTTTTGAGTATAGCCCTTGGCAACAAGCCGAGCCTTGTACTTTTCAATGGTACCATCAGGCCTAAGCTTCTTTTTGAACACCCACTTGCATCCTACAGGTTTGCACCTATAAGGTCTATCTGTCATCTCCCAGGTGCCATTAGCGATAATAGAATCCATTTCACTACGGACAGCCTCCTTCCAATAGTCTGCATCAGTAGATGCATACGCTTCTGAAATAGACTTGGGAGTGTCGTCCACAAGGTACACAGTGAAATCATCACCAAAGGATTTGGATATCCTTTGTCTCTTGCTCCTTTTAGGAGCTCCACTGTCATCCTCCTCATGGACAAGTTCATGTGTATGTTCAAAAGGTTCAGGTGGTGTGATTAAACTAGGAATTATTTCAGAAGGTTGACTAGTAGTGTTATGTGTATCCTTTATTGGAAAAATATTCTCAAAGAATGTTGCATCTCGAGACTCCATAATTGTACCAACATGCATGTCAGGTACCTCAGTTTTAACTATCAAAAATCTATAGGCAATGCTATGATTAGCATATCCCAAAAAGACACAATCCACAGTTTTAGGTCCAAGCTTGCGTTTCTTAGTTATTGGCACATTAACTTTCGCCAAGCACCCCCATGTACGCAAGTAAGAAAGTGATGGTTTTCTCCCAATCCATACCTCGTATGGTGTTTTGTCCTTATTTCTGTTAGGAACTCTATTTAATACATGATTAGATGTTAGCAAAGCCTCCCCCCACCATGCCTTAGGTAAGCCCGCAGTGTCTAACATGGCATTCACCAAGTCAGTCAACGTGCGGTTTTTCCTTTCGGCAATCCCATTTGACTCGGGGGAATAAGGAGGCGTCCTCTCATGTATAATGCCATGTTCCTCACAAAATAAGTCAAATTCATTTGAGAAATACTCTCCACCACGATCTGACCTAAGTCTTTTTATCTTTCTGTTTAATTGGTTTTCAACTTCTGCCTTATAGATTTTAAAATAGTCTAAAGCCTCATCTTTCGTTTTCAATAAATACACATAACAGAACCTAGTTGCATCATCAATCAATGTCATGAAATATCGTTTTCCACCCTTCGTCAACACACCATTCATCTCAGAAAGATCTGAATGCAGGAGTTCTAGTGGTGCCAAGTTTCTCTCCTCGGCAGCCTTGTGAGGCTTACGAGGTTGCTTTGATTGCACACAGCTATGGCATTTAGAACCTTTGGTGATGGAAACGTTTGGAATTAAATTCATACTGGAAAGCCGAGACATCAAACCAAAATTAATATGACATAGACGTGAGTGCCAAACATTAGCCTCATCATCCACACTGCCACAAATATGGTTTACAGTCTTATTGCAGAAATCTGAAAGGGAAAAACGGAACAAGCCTCCGCACTCATAGCCTTTACCAATAAAATGTCCATGTTTAGACACGACTACTTTATTAGACTCAAATACCAACTTAAGCCCGTCTCTACATAAACGGGAGCCACTAACGAGATTCTTGTCTATAGAAGGGACATGCTGCACGTTCTTCAGCTGCACGATCTTTCCCGAAGTAAACTTCAGATCTACCGTGCCAACACCATGAACAGTAGCATGTGACCCATTCCCCATTAGGACGGAGGAATCTCGGGCGACCTGATAAGAAGAAAACAACGAAATATCAGCACACACATGTACATTAGCTCCTGTATCAATCCACCAATTGGTAGATTGACTAACTGAAAGAACAGTAGGTAAATTACCATACCCAGTCCCATCTCCAGTCTTGCCAATGGTCACGTTGACAGACTTAGAAGTCTGTCCTGCAGGTGCCTTCTTTCCTTTGCGTTGTGGGCACTTCTTGGCCATGTGGCCAGGCTCACCGCACACAAAGCAAGTTCTATCATCCTGATTGTTGTTGTTCTTCTTCTTCTTGAAGTTGGTTGTCTGTTGGGCTTTAACAAATTTCCCTTTGTTCTTGTTTGAGGGTTTCTGTACCACATTGGCACTAGACTGCCCTCCATCACCCTTAGACACAGCGTCCTTTTCCCGAGCTTTCTCCTCAATTTCAAGAGACCCAATCAGATTCTCAACAGAGTACTCTTGTCTCTTGTGTTTGAGTGCTGTTCCGAAATTCCTCCATGAAGAAGGTAATTTCGCAATAATACATCCAGCCACAAACTTGTCGGGTAAGGCACACTTCAGGAGTTCGAGTTCCTTGGCAATGGCCTGTATCTCATGAGCCTGATCTACTACAGAACGGTTATCAACCATCTTGTAGTCATGAAATTGCTACATGACATACATGTCATTGCTGGCATCAGTAGCACCGTATTTGGAATTCAGTGCATCCCATAACTCCTTCGCGTCTGTCATGTGCATATACACCTCGCACAGACGGTCAGCAAGAACACTAAGAATGCATCCAACAAAGAGAGTAGTGGCAGTCTCGAATTCTTTCTGCTTTTCAGCATCAAGAACACATTCAGGCTTGCCATTACTAACCCAGAATACATTCATAGCAGTAAGCCACAGAGTGACCCTGATCTGCCATCTCTTAAAGTGCACACCGGAGAATTTATCCGGCCTCAGTGCATCGGCAAATCCAGCCATAGTAAAACCACAGTGCCTACAATAAGGTTTTTGGATTGTTGAATATATAAGCACATGTAGGTTTAATTTATTCCATAAATAAATCATGACATCATGCACGCAAAATAACAGAACCATCACAGGCATAAAAGATCTAGACATGTAAACCAGGAAACTGTACATGAACAGATCTAATACGGAGAACATGACTGTTACGTACCGATGGTTCTGTTCTGATCGGTTTGCCGATGTAGACGCCGCAGGCACGGTGAGGATGACACGAAGTCGATGACGATTCGCCGAAGCCGAACGACGAGGAAGACGAGCCAGAGCTACAGCAAGTAGTCGCGCAGAGCGCTTCCCAAAAACCTTATTCGCCCTCTCCCGGTGCAGGACTTCGAAGGCAACGGTTCCGGAGACCTGCTCTCCCGAACGACGGTGCACGCCGGCGGACGGGACGGAGTAAACTACGTGGGACGGCGCAGCACAATGGATGGAGGAGGCAAAACCCTAGATTGATTTTCACATATTACTGTATGGAGGCGGCGATTCCGTATTTATAGAACGCGTCTGCGCAAGCACCTGGAGCGGATTTTGGCGGACCATTCACGCAGGTGCCGTGCGCCCGCGCCCCCCGCCCGGCGAGGCGAGGCGAGCGAGCGCGCGCGTGTTATCCTCTAGTTCTCTCCCACACATGCCTCAAGTGGCTAGGAGTGCACCATCCCTTTTAAGGTGGTTTTCCTCTCCTAGAACTAGCAATATGGTACTAAAGGTCTCATGTATGCCTCCTTTGCATGAGTGGGCCTTTGAGATTTAATAGGAATTATCCTTATTATATGGGCTTGGCCCACATAATCCAACAAGTTCTAGTCCCGTATTGTTTATTCCATGTCTGTGGAGACCCTGTCTGAACTATATGAAGGGGGCAGGGCCATCCAATTGTACACGTCAGAAATTATCAATAAATAGATAAAGGCTCCGGGACTATTTTGTGTCGTGCTTGTTCCATCTAAAGCGTTCTACCCTAAATTTTCAACTAAGTTGTATTGTAGTACTTTAGAATTAATATTTAAGTATATTGAAAATGATAAAATGATATAAAATATTTATTTAAGTGATATATATGTGTCTGTGTGTGTATACGCCAAAATGGGACACCATGATGTCTAGACACCAAGGCTCCCTGGCTTTGCATTGCTTTTAGATGCGTGCAAGTGTAATATACTAGACAAACCCGTTAACATTCATTAATTCGAAAAGACGTCAATTTGGAAAGAAAGTCAATCATAAATGAAAAGTCTTAATCATGAATGGAAAGTCTCAATCATAAAGACTAGACACCATGGTGATCCTATTATATATATTTATATATAGAGAGAGGATACTGAAATGGGACACCATGGTGCCCAGGCACCAAGCCTCTCTGTCGTTAGATTGCTTTTAGATGCGTGCAGGTGCAATATATTAGGTAACCCTATTAAGATTCATTAATTTGAAAAGACATCAATTTGGAAAGGAATCAATCATGGATGGAAAAGTATTAATCATGGATGGAAAGTTTTAATTATGTAGCTTGGCCACCATGGTGCACCTATTATTTTGCCTATATATATATATATATATATGTGTGTGTGTGTGTGTGTGTGTGTGTGTGTGTGTGTGTGTGTGTGTGTGGTGTCTGGGCACTAAGTCTCTCTGCCTTTGGATTGCTTTTAAATACATGCTAGTGTAATGGTATATAATATATCAAGCATGCTAAATCAATCATGAATGGAAAGTCTCAATCATACTAGCACGGATCTAAAAGCAATATAAAGACAGAGAAACTTAGTGCCTGGACACCAATCAAACCTTTGGCGCGGAGGAGGATGAGCTGATTTCGGTATATGGTAGACAACGAATTTTCACGCATACTATCTTTCATACTATATGATAGCATAAAAAAACACTACTACTAATAAGATATACTACATCATACCCTTCTTATTCCCCGGGGGATTCCCCGCCGAAGGAGCCAGCTACGTCGCCATTTTTCTTCCGCGCGCGCCGCGTGTCTGGCCAAATTTTAGTACGGTCAGGAGACCTTTTTTGTGAAAAAGTGCCCGCATTTTTCCGAAATTACGTAAAGATCCTTAATCCTCGCGAAAAGGTCCCTGCCAGTTTTTTTTAAACATTTTTTTTAAAACACCCCTGCAGTATACTTTGCATGATAGCGCCTCGCGGTTTTCTAAATTACGTACGGATCCTCGTTTAGTTACGTACAGGTCCTCAATTTTTTACGAAAAAGACATTTGACTTTTTTGAAAATACACATGTGCCCTTGATTTTTTAAAAAAACTCCTCACGAATCATCGCCTCTTTTACTTCGGTACACACGGTGGCTGGCGCGGCGTGGCGCCGCGCCTATAAGGCTAGTAGGTGTTATAACATGGGTTTTCTGTGGATACTTAACCTGGCCCATAAAAGGTTGAGAACTAAGCTGCTCTATTAACGTAGTTTAGTGATATAGGAATTTTGCTCTAGATCTTCGCCACGTTGATAAAAACATGAGGAGAGACAGAGAGAGAGAAGGGAAGTAAAGCCTCGTTTTTCTTGGAGACTATCTTTTTGTTCTTCTGCTTTTGTGTTTAAGTGCTTCGTCATCGGCAGAATGATAGGAAATTCCCTTACAAAGATAGTAGGAAAATAATCACACGAAAACAATCATACCTTTTGTGGCCTCACGTCTGAATATGCATAGACCGACTGTATGAATGGGAATGGGAATGGGAATGGGCAGAATGGGACCTCATGTGGGCTCTCAGGAACCTACGAAGAATATTGCTCGCCCATCATAATCTGGTAGACAACGAATGATTCACGCACACCATCTTTTATCTACCGTATGATACCATCCAAAAAAACACTACTACTGATAAAGATTGGAGTAGTATGTAGGAAGATATTCATACCGGGGCCGAAGGACGAGCAGGCGGACGATGAGCACCGTCTTGATTTTGTTCCCACAGTTGGCAAACGATGGCAAACGTTGCTTCCGAGTATAAATTCGATATATCCTGATCCACCTTACTTAAGGATGTGTTTGGTTTGTTGTATTAGGATGGATGGAACGGAGCGACCCCGTTGGAGTCACCGTTTGATTCGGAGTCACAGGGAGGCGGGGGCGGTCACCACCGAATATTCGCTCAGATTCGGGGGCGCCCCCATCCACCGAAATCGAGCGGATGGCGCTGCCCCCCACCTCGCGCTCGCCCTGCGCAGCTAGCAGCGCCGCTCCCGTGCACGCCCGCGCTCCCACTTTTCAGCTCCCGCGCGCGCGCTTCCGGTCCTGCGCAGCTCCCCCGCGCGCGCGCTCCCGCCTCGCTCCCCCACGCGCACGAGGCAGCCGAGCTGAGGGGCGGAGCTCCCTGCGACGACCGGCGGGCGCGACAACCGGCGGGCGCGGCTCCCTGCTCGGCGACCGGCGGCGCGGGGAGTAGGCGAGACGGCGGAGAAAGCCGAGGAGCGGCGGAGGGGGAGGCGGTCGGGGATGGGGGCCATGGGGCGGCGGGGAGGGGGAAGCGGCGCGGGAGGAGAGGGAGCCGGTAGGGGAGCGTGGAGGCTGAGGCGAGTAGGCGCGCGGCGGTGCGGCCGGGAGAGCCGAGGCGGTGCGGCGGAGAGCGAGAGGCGTGGGAGCTGAGAGGAGGAGATGGGGGGAGGAGAAGTAGAGGCGTCGGCCGAACCGAGGAAAAGGGGAACGGGCGGAGGAAAGAAAAGAAAAGAAGGAAAAGGAAGAAAGAGGGAAGAAGAAAAAGAAAAAGAGAGAAAAATAAAAAGGGAAAAATAAAATGGATATTGCATAATCGTTGCTGATGCTGTTGCAAATCTATGTGTCCATATTCATCCATCCAAACAAAAACTGGGGCGGCCTCGTCCTTCACTCATCCTTTGCACCAAACAAAAAAAGGGGCTCGCCCCATCCATAGAATCAAACAGCAACAGGGGCCACCTCGTCCCAGAAAACAGGGATGACCCCGTTCCATCCCACTTTGCCTCGAAACCAAACGCACCCTAACTGCTTGGACAGCTTCCGAGCCGTGCAGTATAGGCACACGAAGCTCCTCTCCTGGCAGTCCGAGACGAGCTCGAGGGCCTCACCGAGGATCTCGCCGAGCGCCTCAAGCGCGGCGCTCACCGCCGAGTTCTTCATCAGCTCCGCGTTATTCTCGCACAGCGACAGCGTCAGACCAGTGGCGGACCGACCGGTGGGTCAAGGGGGGCTGGCGCCCACCCTACCACCGGCCGGAGCATGGGTACCCCCCTAGCCCCCCCTTCCTCCGGCTGGGGCACCATGCCGCCAGGAGCCACCGCCGGCCGCGCCGGAGCTGCGGTCTGCCGGTCTCTCGGTGAGGCCGAGCCAATGAAGAACAACATTACGGGCAGCAAAGTTGGGCCAATAAACATGACAATAAAATTGGGCCGCATACAAGGTAACAAGGCCGAAAACAAATTGCATCAAGCCATCAACCAAAGTCCACAAAAAATACCCTAACACATCAACAGCTCAGCACAGCGGCCAACAGAACCGCCCGTCCCCTTTGACCCTTTCCAAATCCACCGAGCCCGAGGCCGCCGCCGCGCCAGATCTGGCCGTCGTCGCCGAGGAGGAGCAGCCGCCGTCGCCGCGCCAGATCTCGCCGAGCACGAGGAGCAGCCGAGGCCGCCGCCGCGCCAGATCTCGCCGCCGCGCCGAGCAGGAGCAGCAGCCACCAGATCTCCGAGCTCCGACCTCCGAGGCGGCGCAACAGGAGACCGAGTCGCCGAGAGGGAGGCCCGGTCGGGCTGAGAGGGGAGGGGCTGGGGCCTGGGAGTTGGGGCCGGACTAGGGAGGCCGGAGGCGGGAGGCCCGGTCGGCCGGAGGGCGCAGGCGCGCAGCGGCGCAGGGCGGAGAAGGGGAAAGGGCGAAGAACGGCGCACGGGCGCAGGGCGGAGAGGGCGGAGAGGGCGAAGAACTAAAGGTTGGAATGGGGATCTGGCCGAGAGGCCGAAGACTGCTTTAGCCTTTACTGCTTGTCTGCTTTATCCTTTGCCCTTTAGTGCTTGTGCGGTTGTGCACTTGTGCCGCCGACTGCCGACGCCCCACGCCCGACAGTTGTCTGGTACTGCGGTACTCTGAGAAAGGAGAAGTAGAACACAAAGGTTTAAGGTTGAATATTCATAACTTTTTATTTATTAAATCAGAGATTAAAAAGTATTGTGTTGGTAGTAGCGCAGTAGACTTCAATTTAAAATTATGTTGATAGATTAAAAAGTAACTTTAGTTTATTTTATAATTAATCTTGCGTTGTCTTCTTCAGCAGGCCAGTTCGTTGAGGAAATTCAGAGACATTGTCTTCTTCTGGTGTGGTGATTTACTGATTTTGCAGGTATGAAACACAAACCTATATTTTAAATTTGTGTAATTGTGATTTAGTGATTTTGTAGGTATTTTAATGTTATTTATTGTAATTTATTGATTTATAGAGTTGCAAGAAATGGAGAAACGAACATTGCATAAATATTTTTTGTCCAATACAAGTAATACTCCTCATACTAATGAGAGTCAAGTAAAGAAAGCTCGGATGGATTTTAGTCCCGATGAAATCATCGCTGATCCAGCAAATCGTATACCTATTAATGAGTATGCCAATGAAATTAGAGATCAAGTGAGGAGGGCGTATTTGTTGAGAGGTCCAACCCAACCAAAAGGCCATGATTTTCCTCACAAAATACAGAATGATTGTTCAAGGGCATTTCAACAATCTTGGTACAATAGATATGATTGGTTGGAATATAGTGTGGAAAAGGATGCGGCCTTTTGTTTCTATTGTTTTCTTTTCAAGAAGCCTGGAAGGTCTGAAAAATTTGGTAGTGATGTATTTACAACAACAGGATATTCTAATTGGAAGAAAGCTTTAGGAACATTTGATAAACATGTTGGTGGACCTAGTAGTTATCACAACATTGCAAGAGGAGACTGTGAGGATTTTAAAAATCAAAGGGCAAGTGTGACGCAAAGACTTTCTGATCATGGCCGAGAGTCAGAAATTGCATATAAAATTCGTTTGACTGCTTCTTTAGATTGTGCAAGATTTCTTCTAATGCAAGGTGAAGCTTTTCGAGGACTGTTGCTTTGCCCATCAATTGCAGTTAGTGGTTGTGACTGTTGCAAGTTGTAGTAGAGCTATTGCTGATTTTTTCAACTATATTCCCTTAATAGTGACCACTGTGAGTGCATCTTGTAAAAGAAAGGATGCATTACTTGCAAAACATCAAGATGTCTTGTTAGAAAAGCTAGAAAATGATAAGGCTGTCACTGGCAAAGGGTTGCATCAAGAAATGAGCCTAGCTAGACCTTCCGATACTAGATGGGGCACTCATCTAAAAACCATACTACGTATTTACCAAATGTGGGAGGCAGTATTAGAGGTACTAGAGATTGTGAGTAACGATGCATGTCAACCATCAAGTCATGGTGGAGCATCTGGATTGATACAGAAAATGGAAAGCTTTGAATTTGTTTTTATCTTGCATTTATTAATAGACTTGCTAAGCATTACAAATGAGTTATCACTTGCTTTGCAAAGGAAAGATCAAGATATTGTTGAAGCTATGGATTTGCTTGTAGATGTGAAAATGCGTTTGCAGGACATGAGAGATAATGGATGGGAGCCATTATTCCAGCGAGTAAAAAGTTTTTGTGAATCAAATGAGATTCATGTGCCAAATATGGAAGAACTCATTCCAGTTAGAGGTATGTCTGCACGTAGGAAGCATACAGTGACTCACCAACACTATTACCATGTTGAGATTTTTATTACTGCTATTGATGCCATTATATCAGAGATGAACCATCGGTTTAATGAAGTTTCTTCAGAGTTACTGGTATGCATGTCTTGTCTTGATCCAAGAGGCTCTTTCTCCAAGTTTGATGTAGATAAGCTTGTTCGACTTGCTGAGATTTATGCTGATGATTTTGACATAGCTGACCGTTTGGTGTTAAGAAACCAACTTCAAACATTTGTTCTCAATGTCAAGAGAAGTGTAGAATTCCATGGATGTGGTGATATTGCAAAGTTAGCTCAAAAGATGGTTGAAACAGGAAAAAATAGAACATTCCCATTGGTCTATCGCCTCATTGAGCTAACATTGATCCTTCCAGTAGCAACGACATCTGTTGAAAGAGTCTTTTCGGCAATGAATATTATCAAGACAGATTTGCGCAATAGAGTAGCGGATGAGTGGTTTAGTGACTTGATGATATGCTACACTGAGCGAGAGATTTTTAGAAAACTTGATGATGATAGAATTATAAAACGCTTTCAAAGCATGAAATCTCGTAGAATACTATTGCCTCGTACTTGCACAACTACTACTCAATCCTAGTTACTGGTATGTTTTATCCTTTTTTCAATCTTTATAACTATTTACAAATACAATTTCTGATTTCATAACTAAGTTTCATAATTTTGGTGTGCAGATAACTGTTTACATATATTTATGGGCATTGGAAGGCATATTATTTATTAACAAGGTACAATATTTGTTGTATTTTGTATTTTTACTATGTTCCTATTCTAATTATGTGTGATTTTGGATTGCAAAATATAGTTTGCTTTATGTTTAATGTATTTATCTATTGTATATTATGTCTCGCTAGCCCCCCTAAAATTTGGTTCTGGGTCCGCCACTGCGTCAGACGGACTCTCTCCACGCGGCGTTTAATCTGAAGGCAAGCCTCCTTGTTCTCGCGAACCGTATCCACCGCCTCCTTGATCTTGAGCGCAACCTCGACGATCTGCGTCACGATGTCCACTGCTTCGACCATCCTGAGACCGAAGGGTAGGATCTACTGATCGAATGCATACGCAGCAAGTTAGCCTATGCAATTAGTCTGATAAACAAAGAAAAAACGTTTCCAGTTTTTCTCGTAATAATCAGCGTAATTAAGAATGCAACCGATGGGACACCAACATCGCTTCTGGGCTATTTCTTTTCTTACCTCCGAGGCGCTCGCTTCCTCCAAGCTTGTACGAAGCGATTCCCGGTCTTCTATTCGCTTGGCAGCAAGTCTGCTAGAATAAGCTATTATATTGTGGGGCCTGGTCTTTTTTACTACAACTTGTGATTTGATCTTTAAACTGTTTGTACGAGAGATTACAAAGTAACAGAAACTCACATACGGTTTTTGACGATATAAATGAAGTCGATAAAGTGTATATTATAATTAATTAGTAGACCCTATCTTAAAAAGATACTCCGTTTAAAAATTAGTTACTGTAGAAAAAACCGAAAAACAGTTTTTAAAAACTAAAAAGAACAACGCCATAGTATATTCGCTTATTTATCAAAGAAAGAAGCAATTGCGACCGAGCACTTGCTCGAGTGGCCACTCTACCAGTAGGCAGCTTGGCTTCATTTTCAGGAGGAAGGGCACTATTTACATAAACAATATCTCTCTAGAACTGTTTATATAAATAATACCTCTAAGTACGTACACGCATGTAGGTGTATCTAAGGTGATGATCGGTTCGGCTGAAAAGCTCATGGCTTATGGCTGAAAAACACTGTAGCTGGCTGAAAAAGTACTGTAGCTGACAGAGGCTTATTTAGCATAATTAAATTTTAAAAAAATCTAAAAATATAAAAAATATGTTAGCCCATTACGTATAATACAAACAAATACGGGAAAAAAGAACCGGCAAAAAAGCCCAACAAAAAGCCAAAAGTTCAGAAAAAGATGAAACTTATGAATAGTGAAAAATAAGCCAGAAACCAGAAGCCGAAGCCGAGTTGATCAGGGCCAGTTGTTAAAGCTTGTGTCTATACTTTGGAAGCATGTGTATTGAACGCATCTACATTCGTCTGAGTGTGTGGAGTTATGTGTATGTATGAGGACGTTTTTATTGTATTTATGATATAAAAAAACAATTAAAGGGCAAAAAAGGACAGGCCGCTGGGGCACATGTTCCCAATGGCTGTACTACAGGTGGAGCGTTGGGATTTGTGCGTCGATAAGTATTTGTACAAGATATCGTGTTGATAAGTGTTTACTTTATCTCTAAGTGTATATTAATTTATATTATTTATTTTATCGTAATTTTTAATTTACAATATTTTATTGTTATTATCGATCTTTTCACTAATATTTTGTCTATCATATTTGTTACAAGGTATGTGTTTACCGGAACTTTTGGAAAACTTCTACGATGAGAACCACCGATGCAGGTTGTGGATCACGGGTGACGTGGATGGCCCTCTAGTTTTGAAGCTCCGGGGAGGGAGGGATATTTGGGAGTTGAACGATAGCTACGTCCTAATACCCTGGGCCACAGCCTTGTTGCCCTCTGCAAGGCTAGTCTCCATCAGATGCCAGTTCACCCTAGATGCCAGTTTGTTATCGGCACTTGCGGATAGGTGGAGGCCCGAGATGCACACCTTTCACTTTTGGTGGGGTGAGATGATGATCACTCTACAGGACATCTCGTTCTTGACCAGTCTCCCCCTTCGGGGTGAGGCACTTGTTCCATCCCCTCCACTGGCGGATTGGACGGCTAAGCTGGTGTATCGATTTGGCTTGATTGTTCTGGAGAGTACTTTTGGTGTTTCTCGCACTTGGCTGAGGCATTTCAGTTAGTTCCCGGAGGATGCATCAGACGAGGACATTAGAACACACCTCGTCGCTTACCTTCTTCAGCTCTTTAGTTAGAGCATGTTTCCATTAACACAAAGCAATTTTTGCTACCCCGACTTTATCCACATCGCCAAGTCTTTGACTGACACAGAGGTTGGGGCGATGCCTTAGTACAGCTGAGGATCAACCGTCCTATGCGCCACATAACGGGAGTTGTATGACACTTCATGGTGCAGCATCGGTACTACCCCGAACCTAACCGTTTGCTACGTGCTCCTATAGCTGTGGAGTTGGGAGCAATTTCCTATCGTACGTCCAGCTTTCGAGAGGCCAATGCATCCGTACACCGAGTTCACGAACCTGATAGATGGGCCCACTATGGGCTTTCGATAGACTACTTCCCATATGCGCTAGGCCAAGAACAGACCGTCGTTCGATCATCATAGCACTTCATGGCGTCACGACACCGTAAGACACCTACAACCTCTTATTGTTTGATGGATGAAATTTGTACTACCTATTACTGACCCTATTTTGTAAGTCACTTCAATTAGAGCAGACGCAGCACATCACAAGCGCGTCTGAAACTACCATCCACAGCCCAAACACACCACCGACCCTGCAGAAAACTTTCAAGTACACTCTATCGCATGCCAAGAAAATAATAAACAATCTGATATGTGGCTGTTCGATGGATCACACCGTGCGCATCGGGCAAGCATCGTAGTCCTACTCGTTAGTCATCCACGGGCCAGATCGACGAGGAGGTAAGTAACATACAAATTTACATTTTGTTTTCTTGTCATGCCATATGTTCCGTTAACATCATGGCATTTTGTCGCTGTAGGTCTGTCGTCAAGATGCATCACTTTTACCCTCTGCACTTCTTACATAGACTAACGCTCCCCATCAGTCATCTTCGCTGCACATTGGAGAGGTACGAGATTCAGTGTACATGCAGAATGTTTATTTTGACTAACATCGTTCCGTCTTGCATCATTCAATTCAACGTGGGGGTGACGGCCAGTCCACTGACGATGATATGGGCCTCCCAGCTACTTCTAGGGAGCAGTACACAACGCTAGAGTTTGAAGCGTACGCAGAGCAGAGCTTAGTGTTTGGACCATATGTAGGATTTGGAGCGCACACAGAGTTTAGAGCGTACGCAGGATAGTGCTCCTCCGACTTCACTAGCATGTCGTATCGTGAAGGCCAGAGCTCCTCCGCACGAACGGGATTTCTAGAGTCCCTTGTTCAGGACTTCATCGCTTGTGGCCCCCAGTTCGGTATGTTTCAGCTGAAGGACATCGACGCTTACCAGACTTAGCCTACTCTAACTCAGCCTACTGGTGCACCACCGGCCACTCAACAGGCTGAACAATCTCCATACCTCCTCTAATCCGACACGCATGCTTCGAACCGGCCGTCGTATCCCATGTGACATGCTTGACGGAAGACAAGGTCATGCCCACAGACGCAGATGCGGCGAGCAGATAGTAGTGGCTCAGATGAGTGAGGCATATCGCATTCTGTGTTATACTCTTTTTGTACTGCTATACCTGTACAGTTTGAGACAATACATAAATTTGCCAAAAAAACACACAATCAAGTTCACAGCGTAAGGATCCTTCACAAAAAAATTTATAATTTTTTGTGCTCATTTGCTATATTAAAAAATTCCTACTTGTATGTTACTTAAATAATTTTTCAAGTTAAATTCAGAATAGATAAAATTATGAATAAATTAGACAATGTAATACGCTGCATTGTGAAGCTCCACAAAAAATTCGTAAGTGCTTGAGCTCATTTGCTATATCTAAAAATTTATATATACAGTAGGTAAATAAATTTCCTAAATATGCTAATTAAAGTAATTAAATCGGACACTAATTACTGGTCACATGACCACCTGTGCGGCATCGGGCTCTGCCGCACGGTGGCCATGTGGCACCGACCTTTGCTACACGGTGACTATGCGGCAGGCCCTAGCTGCACGGCTGCCATGCGACACCCTCTATGTGTTGGCCTTTGGCGCTTTGCCATCTGGTGGTCGTGTGATAAAACTGATATTTTTGTTAATACTATGCTGTCAACGCTATTGCTATAAATACATCCCAAAACCGGTAATAGCGCTAAAAAGTCATGTTTGGAAATTGTTGTTGTAGTATTTTGCATATTAGGCACGATGGGACATAACCAGTAGGAGCGCACTTACTGGCAGTCTTGACTCGTGAAGTCGTGATCACGTGATGCGACTTGGAATGGGATTCGTTCGCATCCTCAGCACAGCGAGAAACTGACGGGGGCGAGGACAGAACACAGTAGTCATTCTACTGTAGCAGCGCACTTTACCTAAAATATTGTCCTGAAATCGCTGTAGTGGTATTTATTCCGCGTCCTTCCGGAATCAGATGTCCTACAACGATGAATGGCAGAGAAATACAGAATACAATTCCCTGGCATGGGGAGTGCTACTTGTAAGGGCATCTTCAATAATTGTAGCTAGCAACTAACTATAAAACTTCCATATCATTTATACAGTACATACTAAAGCTAGCATTCTAAAGAACTATCTATAAGGATAGCTATTTGATGCTTACATGCATACACAGAATTTATAGAGGCTGTCTCGTTTGGCGTTATAGACTAGTGCTTAAGAAAGAGCTGGTTTGGTTTTTTTTTTGCATACTCTCTTTCCTCCACATAGGATATATGCTGATGTGTACATGCATATAGCTAGCTGACTCAGACCATTGGAGATGCCCTAAGAGAGAGAAAAGATTGATACTTTTACTGTATAGTTTTTATTTTATGATATAGAAACTAGTAACTAGTCTCCTGGCGCCCACCACGCGCCTTCGAAAAAGGCCGCTAAAAACTCATGTTTGGATATCATTCTGGTAGTATTTTGCATATTAGGCACAGTGGGACTATTAAGAATCCTGGATCTGAACTTAAGCTTTTGTTTATGGTGAGTGGCTCACCACGTAGTCTGAGAGCACGTCAGTCTTCAACAACGCTGGCGTTTTGACCACGTTGGTTACGACTACGTTGGCTCGACCAGGTTGGGTTTGACCACATTGGTTTTGACCACGTTGGCTTCGACCACGTTGGTTTGACCACATTGGCTTTGACCATGTTGGTTTCGACGACGTTGGCTTCGACCACGTTAGTTCAACCATGTTGGTTTCGACGACGTTGGTTCGACGACGTTGGCTTCGACCACGTTGTTGGTTCGACCACGTAGTATGTTTCGACCACGGTGGTTTCGACCACATAGTCTGTTTCGACCATGTTGTCGGTTTCGACCACGTAGTCTGTTTCGACCACATTGTGGGTTTCGACCACGTTGTCTGTTTTGACCACTAATCGGTTTCGTTCACATTGTCTATTTCGACCACGTAGTCGGTTTTGACCACGTTGTCGGTTTCAACCATGTTGTCTGTTTCGACCATGTTGTTGGTTCTGATCATGTTGTCGGTTTTGACCACGGTGTCTGTCCCGACTACGTTGTCTGTTACGACCACCTTGTTCCGCCGAGTGGTCGTATTCGACCATGTTGTGCTTCCGCCGAGTGGTTGTAATTCGACCACACAGTGCTCTGATCTGGTCATACAGTGGTCTGCATTCCTCTATTTTCCAATAGACCTCATATCCTAATCTTCATAGCTTTGTAGTTATTGGAGAAAAAGGAATATGTCAATATTTGGAGGAAAAAACTTTAGGCACCATTCACCCCCCCCCTCTGTTGCCTGTCCGGTCCTACAGCCCTCATATGATCAACATGGTTGGTTACACATAGAGTTGGAAAAACTTGGTTTTCCCTTTAGCCAAGAGTTGGATACTGACTTGATTTTTGCTTTGCTTCCTGCAAACTATGGGCAATTCATTCAAAATTTTCATATGAATTGCTTAGACAAGAATATCACCAAGCTGCATATGATGTTCAAGACTACAAAAGATAGCATTAAAAAGCAACAATCATGTGATGATGGTGCAAAAGACTATCAACTTCAAAAAGAAGAAGTCTAAGGCTTTTAGAAAAATAAAGGGTACGGGAAAAACTTAAGATGAGATCTCGAGTATCAAATCTAAGCTTCAGAAGCTTAAGATTGGCATTGCACCTGATACCATTTGCTACCATTACCAAAGCACTACACAATGAAAGAGGAACTATAAGAAGTACTTGACAGAACTAGAAAAAAGGAAGGGAGGTAAGACTTTCACTTCAGGTATAGATATTATAGAAATAAATCTTGCTACTTCTCATATTGGTTCTTGGGTATTTGATATCGAATCGGTTGCTCATATTTGCAATTTGATGCAGGGGCTGATAAGGAGTAGGAGCTTAGTAAGAGACGAGGTTGATGTTCGCGTGGGCAATGGAGCAAAAGTTGCTGCGTTGGCTGTTGGCACTTTCCATTATCCTTACCTGCAGGATTAGTTTTGAAATTAAATAATTGTTATTATGTTCCTGCCTTAAGCAAAAATATTATTTCTGCTTCATGTTTGGGAGCAGAAGGTTATGAGTTCAGAATAAAGAACAATTGTTGTTCAATTTATTTGAATGATATGTTTTATGGTCATACTCCATTGATGAATGGATTATATATTTTATATCTTGAGAATGTGTCTATCTATAACATTAATGTTAAGAGGCTTCAGCCTAATAATTTGAATCCTACTTATATCTGGCATTGTTCTTTGGGTCACTGTTGTGGTTACAGACCAAACAAAGAGATGGTAGTATGGTAGTGGAGAGTTAGGTGAGCAATGCTTGGGGTCCTCCCCATGCCCAGGGCAGCTTTATATATATCCATATGGGGAGTATTTTACAATTATGTCCTTACACCCAAGTATCCCTATTGAGGGCATTTATGTCTTTATACATGTCCCATTTTGGGCTTTACAACCTTCTAACAAGCCGGTTGGGCTTAGGTGGGGGCCACCCCTCCAATAGGAGCCTCTCATGGTGAAGGGCTTCACGGGCCGAAACCATATTGTCGAGCCATTTGGCCCCCTTCATCCATGCGGCCTGTGACCTTCTATGATATCAGATAAAACTAGATCTTGGTGGCGATTGGCGCCTCTTGAGTTGTATGGACATGGAGTCGAAGCTACCGCCAAAGGCGCCCCCAGCCATGAGGCGTGCGCTTCCAGCGAAGCTGGCCAATGAAGACGAAGTCGAATCTGCTTCCGGCTTTGCTCCGTGGACATGCGAGCGAAGCGGGATGCGGAGGTGTCCCTTCGTACGCAAGGCAAGGCCAAGGAGTGCCCCGGGGTCGTCGGGTGGGTTCGTAGTCGTGGGCTCCGGAGTCGCCGTACAGAGTCAAAGTCAAGGCGCGCCCAAGTGGCTCGTGGCTCTACAACAATGCTTTAATGGCGCCTGGCGCATGGCGTGCTCTGCACGTCGTGACAATACACGACCGGCGCGTCATGCGCGTCTTGCGGTGTCAGCGGCCGTGCGCTTTTTCCCGATATGGTAGGACACGTGGCTGCGCGTGATTAGCGCGTTGTGCACTATAAAACGACCGCATGATCATTTTTCTCTTCATTTTTCTCTCCTCTTTTCTTTTCTTTTTTCTCTCCTCCTTTTCTTTCTTTTCCCTTTTTTTTCCTTCCTCTCCTTCTTTTCTTTTCCTTTTCTTTTTCTTCTCGCCGTTGGCGCTCATTTCTTTCCCCACTTTCTCTCTTTCTCGACTGTCTCCTCTCCCGATCCGATCGAACCTGGCGCTGCACCTTCGGCTCTCCGGCGCTGTGCCACCTCGGCCTCTCCCTAGTCTGGCACCTCTGCTACCGGCTCCTCCGTGTGCCGCCTCTCCTCGGCTCGACTGCACCGTGGCTATGACACTACGCGTCATCTCTTGGCGCCCCTCACCGCCGGCGTCTCTCCTCGGCCTCCCTCTCGACCGGTGCTACGGTTTTCCCTCTACTACTCCTTCGGCCTCTTGTTGGCTCTGGCTCCTCGTCGCCCGAGCTCCTCGCGCCATTTCGGTAACCCTAGGTTGACTCTAGGTTTCGGGCTATCGCCTAGCGGCTCCGGTTTGCTCTTCCTCTTCTTCCTTGACTCACCTCTTCTACTCCCTCCCCTTCTATTTATTCGATTTGATACTAGATTTTGATTTGCCCCTTTTTGATTTTTGGATCTACCCCGGGGTGGTTGTTTGGTGGCTCCGACGGGGCTCAAGGTCATGCCATGCGGCGAGGGAGCATGCCATGGCCATCGGGTGCATGGTGCCCTTCCTACACCATGGTGGCTCACCTCCTCGGTACTATTTGCTCCCTCTGCTCTCTTCCTCTACCTCCGGCTGGTGCTCTCTATGCTTTTCCCCTAGTGCCCTAGCGATGCTATGCCATTCTGTTGATTGCTGGTTGGCTACGGGTCTGCATGATTTCATCTTAAGAATTTGCCGCTACTGCTGAGAAAGGTTGGTGGGCTACCTTTGTCGGGTGATTGTCGGATTGCTTTTGGGCAAGGATGGTGACTTGTGCTCGGTGGCCGCTTTCTCGGTCGTGGGCGTGCTGGCTGGCCTTAGCGGTGGTCTTCTCCGCTACGGCTCGCTGGCCCGATTGACCCCTTGCCGCCTTCCTTCTGCTATTCGGCACTTCCTGGTGCTTGTCTGTGGTGGCTGATGCTTTGTGATCGAAGGGTTTGAGGGTTTGGGAATGAGACTGAAGGGAGAACTGGCTTGCTAGAGCTGTGATGTTTCTTCTCCCTGTCTTTTGCTCGATTGGTTGTGTGTGGTAATTGGCTTGTGGCTGTGCGGCGTTTTCTCGATCCTTTGTTGTCCTCTTTATGGCTCGGTGACTGGGTTATCCAGAGAGGTCAAGCTGTCCCTTACTGTAGCCCGACTGTAGCGGCCGAATGATATTTTTGTGTTTTGGGTATTTGGCCGGTTGCTATGGTATTTTTTGCAAATATCTCAGGTTTGTTTATGCCGTGTGATGACCCTATAGTTATGAGAGGTGCCGATTGGCCCCCAGACAGTCAGGTATCTCTGTGAATGAACTACCCTACTCGAAATTAACCTCTAGGGTTCTGACGGCAATTTCTTCGCTTTTGTTTCTTTTTCTTTCCCACGGGTATTACACTGAACTCACATCTGATTCGACGTGTTTATCAGTTGTTACTAAACCATAATATATGAACAAGAAGTCAGTTCGTCCACTTGGTGTGCCCAGCACTTGTGATACCTCGCAGGCCTATGTGTATGTGTAATATCCTGCTCTTTAGTACCATATTGCCGGTTTATCTTGAGTTACACTAGCATATGATACCTGTTGGTTTAAATGGTAGCATTTCTAGGTTAACACTTTGTATTTATAGATTTCTTATTAGAATTGTTTTCCCTTATTTTCTCTTGTGGAAACATTTTAATATCCTTGTACTATGTCAATGTCTTCTACTGGGAAAATTACTCCTATATATTTTTTTATTATTCCTGGGGCTTACATATTTTGAAATCAAGTTAATCAACTGCTTTGGACTACGCTTTTGACAGACAACCAATTATGTCTTTTTGGGAAGGTGTTGTGCAATTCTGTTAGACATGTTTCAGTTCCCCATTTCAGTCTTTTTTATGTGTTCATAACCCATAAACAGTACCCGGTCACCTGAGAATAATGCCATTATCTCCTCTTTCTATGGACAATTGAATAGTACATATTACCTATCAACATGCAAAAGTACAGTTATGAAATACTCATACTTTAATTGGAACTCAAATAGTTATTGTAACTTCTAAAAACGAGGAAATATAATCCATGGCGCATCATGCAACTGTTACTGTAGTAGCAGGTGAATTAACGTAATGCTGATCTATTTCCTCAATTGCGCAATGCTGAAAACTCTCTTTGATGCTGATGATTTCAGCATAAACATCCTCCATTGTTGGTCGATCCTTGGGTGATGTCTCGGAGCATTTTAGGCCAAGTTTAGTCAGTTGAATGACACACCTTTGCATTTCAACCATTGTAAGGTTTGTGTCTTCCCCTCCGTTATATCCGGTGAGACTGGGTTCTAAAATCTCACCAATTTTCTGTGGAAGTTCTACTTCCACGAAGTTGTGAAGGTTCATACCATCCTTAAACATCTCATCAGTCGGACGCTTTCCTGTGATCATCTCTAGAAGAATAATTCCATAGCTGTAGACATCACCCTCAATTGAGATTTTGCACCCCATGGCATACTCTGCGATATTATGCAAAATTGCTTGAAGAAATACACTTTACTTGGTTGAAAGATGGTAAAGTTCTAGAGAATATGGCTGCACATCATTTATGTGACAAATAATATTGATACATTAGATATAAATAAAATAAGAGACATGCTGACCTGGTGCAATGTATCCGACTGATCCTCTCGGTCCAGCAATGCTGGATGAATTAGTAAGCCCTATTGAAGAGTCGCTGTAAAGAAACTTTGCGAGCCCGAAGTCACAAAGACATGCAACCATTTCTTCGTCCAAATGGACATTGCTTGGTTTTAGATCACAGTGAACCAAAGGAGGATTGCATCGATTATGAAGATAGTCTAATGCAGCAGCCATGTCCACAGCTATAGTTATTCTTGAGCCTAAACTCAATGGTCTTTTTGGGCTTTGTTTATATGCTTCTGGATGGAGCCAGCTTTCTAGATTACCATTGGCCATGTACTCAAGAATAAGTGCTTTAAATTCATTTCCTGTGGGATCAAAGGTTGAACATAGACTAACCACTCTTATAAGATTCCGATGGCGAATGTTTCTCAATGCCTCACATTCAGCAAGGAAGTTAGCTGGTGCTCCAAATTGGTCAAGCCTGAATACCTTAATAGCAACTGTGCGTACTTCAAACTCGAATTGGCCTCTGTATACCAATCCAAATCTTCCTGAACCAACAAGACTGGATGAAGAGAAACCATCTGTTGCTTGAAATAAATCAGCATACGAGAAATTATTGAACTGCTTGAACGATTGGTTGATGAGTTGTTTAGCTTGACTTCTCTTCTTCAGAAAAATGACAGCAACACATGCTAAGGTTAGTAGAACGACTGTAGCAAGCGGAACCAATATAGCTGCAACATAGGATGTCTTCTTCCTTTTGGATGGTGATGACATGCATAGTGGCAATTGTAGCATTGGAGAACTTGCACACAGCTTTCTGTTTCCTTGGACGAACACCACACTTGAATTGGCAAACACGCCACCTTTAGGGACTGATCCCTCGAAGTCATTGAAGGATAGATTGAGAAGATGTAAAAAGCTGAAAGACTCCAAGAATTCTGGAATTTGACCAGAGAAGTTGTTTTCGGAAATATCCATCTCCGTGATGCCTCTTAAGCTGATGAAAGATCTTGGGATGCTTCCTTGTAGAAAATTTGCCTCCAGGTGGAGAGATTCGAAAAGAAGGCACTGACCAAGTGAGGAGGGAATCTCACCTGATAATTTGTTGTTGGAAATGCTAAGTGAATTCAGATTAATCAATTTACCAACCTCCAATGGTATTTGTCCAGTGAGTTGATTATAGGACAAGTCTAAGCCTTTAGAAAGAGAGGAAATGGAAAAGAGCTCGTGTGGAATGCTTCCATAGAATCTGTTGCAAGAAAGGTTCAGTTGTAGCAAATTTTTACAACCTGCTAAACTTGCTGGTATGTGCCCACCCAAATCATTTTCCTCGAAATAAAGGTCAGTGAGTTGTTTTAGTTTCCCAATCAATTGTGGTATTTCTCCAGAAATTTTGTTGCGGGATAAGCCTAGGTAGGTCAAATTTTTAAGGTTTCCAACTGTGTCAGGAATATGGCCTGAAAGTAGATTGTTATCCATTAGAAGGACAGTGAGGCCGGTGAGCTTTCCTATCTCTGAAGGTATACCACCAGTCAACTGGTTTTCCGTTAGGAGAAGTACCTGAAGGCTTTTCGAAAGGTTGGTAATAGAACTCGGTATTGTTCCCTGGAGGCTATTTGTGTCTAAGCATAATATCTGTAATTGAGTACAGTTTGTTAGAGAGGACAAAAATGACCAGTCTCCGGCTTCAAGTCTATTTACACCCACATCTAGTTGTATTAACATGGGCAAGGACCCAAACGAAGGAACACCACCTGTGAATGCGTTGCTCCGAAGAAGTAAATTTTGGAGGTTTGACGCATTGCCCAGAGAAGCAGGAATTGGTCCTTCGAATTGGTTCCCTTCCAGTATCAAGTCTGTGATGCTTGGAAGTGTGTAGCCAATGTTGGTGGGAATTCTCCCAACAAGTTGGTTGGCTCCAAGGCCAAGATAAGTAAGAGACGAGATTCTGTAAAGAGCTGGTGGAACGATGCCTGACAAGTTGTTATAGGTCAGGTCTAACACTTGCAAGCTTGCAATTTTACTCAAGCTCTCTGGAATGCCTCCTTGTAAGTTGTTTTGAGCAATCAGCAACAAAGATAGGGAAGAGAGGTTACCAATTGAGGTAGGAATCCTCCCTGAGATGTTATTATTAGTTAAGCTAAGGTATTGCAGTGGTGAGGATGTTTGTGAGAAAGGAGGGATAGACCCAGAAAGGCTATTATATGAGATATCTATGTAAGAAAGGGATGTGCTATTGAACAGAGCAGGGGGTATTCCTCCACTGAGGCTATTATTTTGGAGATCCACTTGTATGAGATACTTGCCTCTCCCCAGAAATTGAGGAATGGTGCCAGTGAGCTTGTTGCTAGGGAGGTCTAGTGTTGAAAGGTTGGGAAGCAAACCGAACCGTGAAGGGATGCTTCCTTGAAGATTGTTATTGCTAATAACAATTTGCTGAAGAGATGAACACAACCCAAGACTTGGAGGGATCTCACCTTCGAGGGAGTTGGTATGTAGGTCGATGATCTCCAGGTGGGAACATAATGATATCGCCTCTGGTATCTCACCATTAAGGGAATTCATGCTGAGGTTGAGGTATCTAAGCCGGGTTAAGCGACCAATCTCAGGATAAATTTGGCCATTGAGTTGGTTATTGGGCATGTGAATTCTGGTGAGGAAACTGAGATCAGCAATACAAGGAAAGATTTGCCCAGTGATGTTTAGTGATTCAAGGTGTAATGCAATAACACGAGATGCATGCCGTGCGTTGCATGTCACCCCATGCCAATTGCAGAATGTGAAAGAATCATTTCTCCATGTGGTTAGGGCTCTTGAGGGGTCATGGAGTTGAGACATGAGGCAGAGGAGGGCCTGCCGATCAATATCGGATTCGTTATGGACTGGAGTTGATGCCGCCATGGAATGTACATGGGGGCATAGGCTCAAGCAGTGGAAGAAGATCAGAGCAAATAGTAGTGGCATGGAAGGTTTGTAGGTTGGTGCATCAGACATCTTGCTTCTCTATTAAGGACGAGAAAGCTTTGGGCTATGTGTTCGGTTCTTGTGGTCTGGCATCTAAATAAGGGCATCCTTCCAGGGATGAGCGTGCGAGGAGGACAAGAAACTTCTTAGCAGTATCCTTATGGTTTTCGTTTCCGTTATGAGGTTTAGCTGATGCCGCTTTCTGCCAACTTTTGTCATCACATGACCAGTATGGAGCTATGCTTTTAGTTAAAATTTTGGCATTCTTGAGATCTACTCTTGTAAGTGACATTCTATCTAATTCAAGGACTTGGAAGTCCCCCACAAGATTATACACGATCTAATTCCTTTCTGCCAACGTTTCCCATCACATGACCAGTATGGAGCTATGCGCAGTCTTGTTGACATGTAAGTTGCACCATGGTGGATTCAAGGACTTGGAAGACCCCCACAAAATTATACACGATCTAATTCCTTTACAGAGTTAGTGCGCTTATCAGGTGCAACGCACATTCAGAGTGCACCCAGAATGAAAGTAAATTTGACTGTTTTTCTTCCTTTTCCGATTTAATTTGACTGGCTACGCATTTATTTGACTCATCGACGGAGACACAGAGGTAGACTTCATATTGGCCCAGAAGAATGACTACAGTGCTCCGTGCACATATTTGGCGTTCGTCAGGTCAAACAGCTTGCTGATGTTGGCTTCTGTTTTTCTGTTGTTTTTAGTTAAAATTTTACGGTTGTTATATTTTTAGCCATTTAATTAAAAATAAAAAATAAGAAAAAAATACAAAATTATATCTACACAAACAATACAAAGGAGTAAGAGAAAAAATAATAAAAAACACAAAATTAAAAAGTCGACATGTTTTAAGTGGCTTCTAAAAGCTGAAAGCTAGAAACTAAAGCCAATTGGAGCACACTTGCCGGAATGGTTGGCAATTTACCAATCAGAACGAAATGATTGGCATGTTCTTGAGATCTACTCTTGTAAGTGACATTCTATCTAATTCAAGGACTTGGAAGTCCCCCACAAGATTATACACGATCTAATTCCTTTCTGCCAACTTTTGCCATCACATGACCAGTATGGAGCTATGCGCTGCCTCGTTGACATGTAAGTTGCACCATGGTTGATTCAAGGACTTGGAAGACCCCCACAAAATTATACACGATCTAATTCCTTTACAGAGTTAGTGCGCTTATCAGGTGCAACGTACCCTCAGAGTGCAACCGGAGCAACCCGGTCAATTGAGGCACCATGGGCCAGGATAAAAGTAAATTCTACGACTGCTTTTTCTTCCTTGTCCGATTTAATTTTACTCATCGACAGGGCCACACTGCCGATTCAAAAAAAGACAGGGACACAGACGTAGACTTCATATTGGCCCAGAGTCCTTTCTGGAAAAAAAAATCTTTTCCGATTTACTTCGACACCCTGCGCCGTTATAAGTTGGACTAATCAAAATATACGACGCAGATTTTTATCTTTTTTTCTTGAATTAATAAAAGAATTTTTAGCTTTTCAGAGTGAATATAAATGCTTCTTTTAAGCTCATTTTAATAATATAATAAATTGCCGAATTATTATATATATCTGGTTTTATCTTTTTTAAAAAAAATTACGTCTCTTGCCAAAATTTGCAGTTCCAGATCCCCCCGGCCGGGGCACCGCGCCGAGCTTCACGATCAGCTCCTCCTGAGCGATTCCTAAGCCCTCTCTACCACCGGTGCTACTACGAATGCAAATTACTACGGCCACATTAATTCTTGCCAATAACACCTGTTGAGTTGTCGTCTCCGGCCGACGGCGTCCTACTGATTGGCTTCCGCAAGTCCGTTACCCATGCTATGCACCATGGTGTCCATCAATATCATGCTAGAATATGTCTACGTACGCGCGTACACGTCCATCAGTACATGCATGCATTTCCACACCGTTCATCCTGTCGGAAATATACGCTAAAAGAAATCATAATGATGATTATATTTCATTATATTTATAATTCATTGAATAATATATTATCTTGTTCTTTGAATAATATTGTCAATATTTATTAGCAAATGTGTAAGTTGATTGTGAATCTCTATATTACTGCGATGATTATTCATAAATGATTTCTAGTTGGAAACATATGAGAATACATATGAATAGACTAGCATATATATTGGCTGATGACCATGTTTCACGGGTCATAGACATGGAGATATCAAATGGACACATGTTAGCGAACACGGGGTTGGATCGACCCACCATGAGACACTGCGAGAACGTTGTATTCTTCCATGTCATCAGTTGGTCTCATTCATAATGCGTATGCTATGTCCTTAAACTTGAGGTTGTCACACGTATTCAAGATGCATAATGGCTGACTTAGATGTTGCTAAACGCTATTCCGTAACTGGATAGTTATAAAGGTAGCTTTTGAGTTTTGTCATGATACATGCATCGAGGCATGATTGATCAAGTAGGATTTGCCCCTCTATGCAATAGGAGAGATATCTCTAGACCTCTCGAGTAATTGAATTTCAAAAATGCATGGCCATGCTACTAGTGGTTAAAGAGTTAATTGTAATAAGGGAATTCGAGCCATGTAATCGAGAAAGAGTGGTCAGGCTAACCAACAAGGATGGCACATACTCACGTTGAGCTTGACCGATATCGTGAGGAAAAGGAAAATGCATACGAACTTTGTTGAGCTTCATCCGATATGATCTTTATGTATACTTGGGAGTCGGCATGTCTTGTTAGGGGCCACTACCGATTAGTGGATGAGTAGGAGTACTTGGGCCATGTCCAAGTGTACATGAACCTATAGGGTCGCACACTTAAAGGGTTAGGATATAATTTGGATGGTGATCTAAATTCATGTGGGCCATAAGTTTCTAATAGGCCTCAAGTTCGAGGCTCATCATGGATGCCTATATAAAGAGGGGTGGTGGCATAGGGTTTCATGAGAGAATTCATAATTCCTGAAACCCTAGTCGCCACACATTCCTTATCTAATACCACACAACGGGCGCTAACACTCCAGCGCGTGGTGTTTCTACCCCATACGTGTGGATACCTTTGAGGTATTGATGCGAAGCTTCAGTACTAGGACGATCTGTAACATGTGAAGATCACAAGGAGCTGAAGGAGGAGACGTGAGGCTAGTACGACTACCACCGCATCAACATCTTACATCGACTCAACTTCTGCTATGAGTTTGCGTATCTAGTGGTAATCCTGTGATATATTACTAGCGGAGGTTCCTTATTTACACAGTAGAATTTTTAAAATTATACTTGCATAGCCTACCCGTAGCGCACTTCATGTAATATCAAAGCCATCCTGTCTAGTTTTAGATTAAGATTAGATGCATATGGTGATATGTTGGAGTCGTAGATGTGATCTATTACCATTTTTGTGGTCATTCTATATGATAGATTGATTTTGGTGGTGGTCGATATGATCGTCCATGCGCGGTGGTCTATATATAGATGGGTTCATGATTGTTGTTCCATGATCGTGTTTTCATGGTCGAATCACAACTTGCCTCTACTAGTCGGTTTTCTGCCATCTGGGTAGACAATGAATTCGTAAATCCATGGAGCATGCAAAGATCAATTTTGGTTGGTGATTAATCCAATGTGATTTGCATGGACCAAACAGGACCTTTGTGACTAGGAAACAACTTGGTATGTTAGATAAAATACGATTCTATGCATATTTGTTTTCCAAAATTGTTGTGAATATTATAGCCCATTATGAATGTGAATGATGTATGATATGCATATATGTATGTAATATTCATGACCTGCGTGTCATGCTTATTGCAACCTAAGGTTGTCTATATTTATATAACGACATGCGTGTTGACTTGTGTTGCTTTATTTCTGTACATGTTATTTAATTGCTCTGAATGTTTTTAACATGGTAGAAATAAAATTCCCTCACATAATATTAAGCTAAATTGATACCCTCCCAATTAGCTGCAGCAGCCAAAACCATGCATTTTAATGGTAGGTCTTGCTAAAGCAGAGTGCCATCGATTTTTTTTTGCCTAGATGGGTTTGTGTCAAATACTCATACGCAAAGCATTGATTTAACTTGACAAGGTCATCATAACGGTTATGAACCTTGGGACATAGGATTAGGTGCTGAAGCATAGAGATGCAATCTAACAACAAGAGTTATAGAGATATAATACCACTTTCATTTCATGTTACGTGCGTTACATGGTGAAAAGAAGAAAAATACCACTTTCATTTCATGTTACGTGCATTACACGATGTTGCTTCGAAAGTGATTGTTGCATCGTGCCATGGGCCAGGAGTACCCAGAATAAGAGTAAATTTGACTGCTTTTTCTTTCTTTTCTGATTTACTTTTACTGGCTACGCATTTATTTGACTCATCGACAGGGCCCAGAAGAACGACTACAGTGCTCCGTGCATTAAATACCTCGTCTTCGTTCTCAGGGTCGTTTCAGGAAAAAGGAAAAGAAAAAAAGCACAGCGAAGCTCTGATAAGGAAGATGTCGACGAGACCTTGCCTTTTCTCAATCCTGTTTCTGGTGACGATCCAACTCATGGTGGTCCTTATCATCGGCGGCCGCCTGGAGCCTGAGCCTATATTGGCTCCCTGTAAGTATGCCTCTTTCGTTTATTTAAACACACCAACAATCGTACGAGACATGATACGGTCTCGGAATTCCTTAACTACTTCCCGTCTTAATTTGGCATTTTAGGTGCCCTTTATATCAGTTCACTTTTACTTTGCCATTCTTTCGTAGAAGAACTAAATTAAACTTCGTTTCCTGGAAGCCATACAACAAGATTTTACTGTAGTCAATAAAAACTCTCTGTTACCAGCTATCTGTTCTTTATGGCTAACTTTGCCATAACTAAATTTAAGTATTGGTTGCCACACTTTTTGTAGCAACAAAAATGGCAGCCACAAGTGTGGCAAAGTTAGACCAAAAATCAAGTCTATGCCATGTGAGTTATGGTGCTAATAAAGTGTGGTAAATCATAATTGTGATAATAAACCAAACACCTACCTAGAAAAGTATTACATATGCCTAAGATTAGTCTTGGCAAGGGCGATGGTTATTATACTCCATTAGTATTTCTCCATATAGCCGGCAGTGTCTATTATATTATTAAAGTGATAAAAAAGCCATAACATTTGCTCTCAAGGGCAAGAAATTTTCACGTTAATTAGTGGAAAAGGAGAAGGATCTACACCATTGATTATGGCGTGTTAAGATTATAATGGTCTAGATTAAAATAAAGAGTCCGTGCTAAGTATAATCCAGAAATAACTAAAATTCAGAATAAGAAATAAAATAAAATTAGCAATTTGATTTATGTACGAATTCCTAAGTAAAATCCCCCAATTAACCAAAATTTAGCAATTGGATTTGTGTACCAATTCCACAAAAAAAACTAAAATTTAGAATAAAAATAAAATAAAATTAGTAATTTGATTCAATATGACTTCTAAAGTAAAATATGTAAATAACTGTAATTTGAAATAAAAAGTAAGGTTAGTCTTGGTAAGGGTGTAGGGTTGAAACCAAATACACACTACTCCCTCTGTTCCTGAATAGATATTGGGTGTGTTCTTTTGGGTTATGGTTTATGGCTTTTGGCTTATGATTTTTTGAATTCTAGCTGTTCGCAAGAAAGAGTACGAAGAGAGAGAGACAGTTGTATGTGATTTTAGCTAGTATAGCCAAAGTCAGTATAGTGTCTACTATAATTGACTTATAGATTCCGCCTTAAAAAGATACACTATTTAAAAACTAGTTACTATAGTAAAAACCAAAAGCCATAAGCAGTAAATCCAAAAGAAGCCAGCCGATATCTTAAAAAAAAAAGGCGTGTTCAGTCACATTTGCATCTAGGCAGTTAGAACGTACAACCACACAAGGTTCGTTAGTTGAAATTAATAACGACTCTCTCAATTTTCTTGCGTGCCAAGTTGAGATCATGTGTTGGTGTATGTGCATGTGGAAGTGGCATGAGCCGACCGTGTTTGTTGCTTATTGATTAAGTACTATTCACTTATAATTAGTTGTCTTAAGGAAAGACACAAAGATTAAGGGCTTGATTTGAAACCACCCCTGCTTAGCTACTAACAGTCGCTTTTGGATCCATGTGCAGGCCAGTATGATCAATTGCAACCATCCCCCATGAATCCCGCATCCCCTCCCCGTGATCGTCATGATGTTTGCGCTTCCGTACGTCACCCACCGCCAGGTCAAGTGAACTAGTACCGGTGGTTCTGCGAATTGTACGTCCTACAGGCTCTGGGGAGCTGTTCATCTCTAATTTTCAAGAAACTAGCCGAATTTGCTGTGCAGATACTGGAAAAAATTTGCTTGCAGATGAAAATAAGATTATATTTCTTATACAAATTTGCGCAGATACTGCAATATATATTTGATCAATCTGCGCCGTTATAAGTTGGACTCATAAAAATATACAATGAAGATTTTTATCTTTTTTTCTTGAATTAATAAAGAGAATTTCTAGCCTTTCAGAGTGAATATAAATGCTTCTTTTAAGCTCATTTTAATAATATAATAGATTGCCGAATTATTATATATATCTGGTTTTATTTTTTGTTAAAATATTTTATGTCTCTTGCCAAAATTTGAAGTTCTAGACTACATATTTCCCCCCCCGAGCTTCACGATCAGCTCCTCTTGAGCGATTCCTAAGCCCTCTCTACCACCGGTGCTACTACGAATGCAAATTACTACGGCCACATTAATTCTTGCCAATAACACCTGTTGAGTTGTCGTCTCCGGCCGACGGCGTCCTACTGATTGGCTTTTGCAAGTCCGTTACCATGCTATGCACCATGCTCTCCATCAACATCATGCTAGAATATGTCTGCGTGCGCGCGTACACATCCATCAGTACATGCATGCATTTCCACACCCTTTATCCTGTTAGAAATATACCTTAAAGATAATCATAGAGATAATTATATTTTATTATATTTATGATTTATTATATAATATGTTATCTTGTTCCTTCAATAATATCGTCAATATTTATTAGCAAGTGTTAGACCATGTGGCTAGATTTATGATATTTTGGTGATGAATAATTGACAATGGTTAATTTGTTATGATGAATAATTGGTGATTTCGTTTAGCGGTGTTATGCGAGTTGTGTTGCATGTGTGCGGACTGATGTTGGCCAAGTTGAGACGAACTTGTGCCGGAAGAATGTTCTTTGGTCTTTGCATGTGCAGGTTGAGCATGGAGGCGATCATGGTCGGTGACGAGGTGGACCGGAACTAGGATGGGGAGATCTGAGGTTCAGACGGTCAAGGAGGTCACGAGATGATCGGGCTCATGCTTGGGGCGCATGGAGATCGAAGGTGGATGATACGTGGAGAAGCTACGGGAGGTGCGGTCCTGGAGGCTTCGACACGTGACGTGTTAGAAAAGTCGTGAGTGTGAAAAACCTGTGTTAGGAAGGGTTTCGGGTCCCTTGAAAATTAGTGGGCCAAAAGTTTAGTTGAGGTAAAAAGGCCCAGGTCTAGTTGGAGTTGGATTAGGATTCGAAGTCCTAGTTGGAGTTGGATTAGGATTCGAAGTCCTAGTTGGAGTTGGATTAGGATTCGAAGTCCTAGTTGGAGTTGGATTAGGATTCGAAGTCCTAGTTGGAGTTGGATTAGGGTTCGAAGTCCTAGTTGGAGTTGAATTAGGGTTCTAAGTCCTAGTTGGATTAGGATTCTAAGTCCTAGTTGGAGTTGGATTAGGATTTTAAGGCCTAGTTGGAGTTAGGCTGTGTGTGTATATATATGCATGCGGTGGCATGGCAAGAGTTGTACCGAGCAGCCGTGGAAGAAAAATATATATACGGCTTTTGGGGTGGCCAAACGTTTTCTTTGGCATGGCATCTTTTTGATCACGAAGCGCACGACATTGTTCAGCCATCGGTCAGGCAAGCGATCTCATATTTTGCTTAGTTGCATAATTAGGGCTTAATTTATTTTCGTCACTATTTGCATCAGCGATCGTGTTTATTTTATATCTCAAGATCTAGAGCTCCGATTGACGTAATTCCAGTTGGGTTAGTTCAATAACTGTCTCTAGTTTATTCCGAAAAAGTTTGAGGTTAATCGGAGTTACGGATTTTTATCGAGATCAGTTTTAGTAAGGATACATTATTCTGTCCAGAATTATTAAATGAGGCTTAAATAGGTTTTGTGTTTAGGGGAGAGTCTTAAAATTTATTTTTAGCTTCCGCAATCATTCACCCCCCCTCTGATTGCCTATCTTAATGTGAATCGATCCTACAAGTGGTATCAGAGCAGGTTAATTTTTCTAATTGATCTTAACCGGTGATTAGAAAACATGTCGACGGATAGGTATTCCACAAAACCTTGTGTTTTCGATGGTGTTGATTTTCAGTTTTGGAAAGCGAAGATGGAGGCATACATTCAAGCTCAAGGCTTTGCAATATGGGAGAAGGTATACAAGCCTTATCAAGTGCCTGAGAATGATGCTGTGTCAGCAGCGAATATAGCAGAAGTGGAGTCAAATAGCAAGGCAAGGAATCTGATAATTCAAGGACTAGGAAGGAGTGACTTTGATCGTGTTGTGCATCTTAAATCCGCATATGAGGTATGGAAAGCACTCTGTGATTATCATGAGGGTTCATCTACTATTAAAGAGGTACGTCAAGATATGTACAAAAAAGATTACATGCGTTTTGAGATGAAACCTGGTGAATCAATAGATGATCTCTTTGCCCGCTTTAATAAAATTCTTAGTAACCTACGTGCTGTTAATGTTACTTATACTGATGCTGAAAATGCACGTCAATTACTTGGAGCATTAGATATGTCGATATGGGAGATGAAGGTTACATCCATTAGAGAATCTACTCTCATGAGTACACTTACATTAGATGTACTTTATTCTAAATTAAAAACTCATGAATTAGATGTTTTTGCCAGAAAAAATAATAGTAATAAATCAATTGCTTTAGCTTCACAATCTAGCAAGTCTAATGGTGATAATTCTTCTACTAGCTATGCTTTGTCTTCTTTGTCTTCACTAACCGATGAACAGCTAGAGCAACTCCCGGAAGATATTTTGGAACTCTTTTCTACACGCTTCACAAGAGCCTTACAGAATGTGAGATCAAGAAAAAGAGGAAATTTTGGTCCTCAAAGGTGCTATGAGTGTGGTGATCTCAATCATATTCGTCTCAAATGTCCAAAATTTCTAGCAAGATTTGCAAGGGAAGAGAATGAGAAGGAAGAAGAGATGGAGAAAGAAAAAAGGAAGAATAAAAAGAAGGGTTATATGAATCGCAAGGTGGTGCATCGTGTTCTTGCCGCTCTTGGACAAATTAATTTGAGTGATGTGGACACGGACAGCGAGGATGATACTCCCAAAGGTAAGAAAAATTTAACTGGGTTGTGTCTAATGGCAAGTAGCAAAAGCTCCACCGACAATGATGATCTTGACAGCGACGACTACAATGAGGTAGAACCTTCTTATGATGATTTAGCTAAAGCTGTTGCTAAACTTGGTACTTTGCTAGAAAAGAAAGATAAAAAGATTAAAAAATATGATACTTTAATTGAATCTCTAAATTCTGAAATTGCAAGACTTAGAGTTTTAATTCCTGATGATGAATCTTGTGAGTCATGTCAAATTTTACATTCTGAGTTAGAGAATGCTAGGTCTCTTAATGCCTTAAACATGGATCAACTTAGAGATGTAACTGCTAAATTTGATGAATTAAGATTAGCACATGACTCTTGTGATGAAAAATTGAAATGTGCTAATGATGAAATTGAAAAGCTCAAGTTTAGCTCTTCTTCATGTTTAGAATCAAGTATTTCAAATGTTCATTCTAAAGCTTGTTCTAAATGTGAATTATTAGAAGCTAGACTTAATTCATCTCAGGAAACAATTCAACAGATGCTTTATCATGAGATATCTTCTTGCTCAAATTGTCCTAAGCTTAACATTGAAATAGAAGTTTTAACTAGACAACTTAATGATTTTGCTGAAAAAGAAAGATTGACTCAGTCTAGTGCTTCTAAAAATCTTGTGAATGAACATGTCAAATGCGCAACTTGTCCCACTCTAGCTAAAGAGAATGAGTACCTGAAAGACACTTTAGAGAGATTTTCTTTTGGTAAGAAAAATTTGAATATGATTCTAGATAAGTCAAAAATAAGTGTGAAAAATCATGGTTTAGGATTTAATTTTGTTGAGCATGCCAAGAATAATCCTCCTAAGGTTATTAAGTCTCTTGAATCCGGAAAAATTGAAGTGAAACTTGAACCAAATCAAACTGTGTTTAAATCAGCTGGCTTTGTGCAAAGTTTATCAAATAATAATGTAGGTGCTAGCTCATCATCTCAAAAGAATTTTGGTTATGTTAAATTTCATTGCACCTATTGTGGAAGAGATGGACACTTGAATGAATTTTGCTTTAGACGTATCAAGAAAGAGAGAAAGGAAAGATTGAATGCTTTGAGACAAAAACATGCAATATCTTTTGTTCCTAGAACTAATGTGAAAGCTATGTTTTTTGAGAACTTTCATGATGGCTTTAAATCTGCTTCACATGCTAGATTGGGATTTAATTCAAATGATTCACGTTCTTTTCGGCATTCTAATCATCCACATACACGTGATTTTGGTTCTAGCTTTGTTGCTCCTGTTCGTCGTGTGTCACAGTACTGGATTCCTAAATCTTATTTTACTAACCCCAATACTGTGAGACCGATGTTTCCTGTCATGTAAGAACAGCTGACAAGGATGGAGAACATGAGTTAAATTGGGTTCTGTTTTTTATCATCGCTTGATTGGAACACTTGATGGTTCTTCACTCCTTTGATGGTTTACAAGAGATTTCACTTTTTGAAAGACCATGTGAAAAAGGTGATATTGTCTTACATCTTGTTAAATTCTCAAGTTGTAAATTTGCACATGAAATCGTTTGATACTTCTCGTTTTCCTCAATTGTGAAGTGAGTTGGAAGTATTACATCTTATGGGATTATTCTAAGGGGGAGCTTGTTGTTTAAAAATTTTGAAAGCTTTGTTTATTATCCTTGTCAAATAACTCATCAAATCCAAGTCATTGAAATCAATTGAGTAGTAGAGCTTTCTTTATCATATCTATTCATATGTTGTGTAGTTTTGATCAGGACTGTTTATAATTAAATTGCTACATTTGAATTAATAGTATGACATGGCGGAATATTTTGACTAGATTAATTATAGTTATTACTTTGCGATGTCCATCGAAAAGGATTAGCTTGATTGTGAGTCTTATTTTAACTCTTGGTTATGAGACTTGCATGTTTCATGTTCCAATTCTTATGATCACTCAATTTGGCATGTTATTAAAAAAAAGAGAGTATATAAAGAAAAAATTAAAAAGATGTATGCTTCAAGCATGCCATGGTGAAAAAAAATGGCACAAAAGTGCGCAAAATGAAAAGAAGTATGCTTCAAGCATGCCACCATCAAAAAGAAGAAGAAGAAGAAGAAAAGTATGTCATTATGAAAAGAAGTATGCTACAAGCATGCCACATGCCTAAAAATTGAGTGTGAAGCAATAAGTTGTTACATGAGACTGCTAGCCCGTCTAGAGTTAAAATTTGCTTCATTTTTAGGTTTTGACTTTTCGTTGTGATATCTCATTGTGCTCTCTATAATTGGTTTGGTCATTGTTGATATGCCTGTCATTGATATAAATTGCTTAATCATATTGAAAATTTGTTTTGACATTGCTATGTGATATATGGCTTGATATGATCTAGATAGCTCTACTCAAAAATGTGTCTTGGTTGCTTTATTAAATAAATGCACAATGACTTGGATAATCTACAAAGCTTCTTGATTTTTACTTTCATTGCTCCGTCTTAGAATTATTCTTTCTTTAAATTTTCTTGATGATTACATTGCCAAAGGGGGAGAAATTTGGTGTGCTTTGCGAGAAATTAAAGAATTTGGGGAGAATAAAATTACCTCTCTTGTGTTGAGGGGGAGAGATTTGAGACTTATGGTTTAAAATGTTTTTTCGGCTTTGGTTCTTCACTTATATCTATTTGAAGCTAGTTCATCATACAATTTTGTGGTTTTGTCAATGTATTCATCAAGGGGGAGATTGTTAGACCATGTGGCTAGATTTATGATATTTTGGTGATGAATAATTGACAATGGTTAATTTGTTATGATGAATAATTGGTGATTTCGTTTAGCGGTGTTATGCGAGTTGTGTTGCATGTGTGCGGACTGATGTTGGCCAAGTTGAGACGAACTTGTGCCGGAAGAATGTTCTTTGGTCTTTGCATGTGCAGGTTGAGCATGGAGGCGATCATGGTCGGTGACGAGGTGGACCGGAACTAGGATGGGGAGATCTGAGGTTCAGACGGTCAAGGAGGTCACGAGATGATCGGGCTCATGCTTGGGGCGCATGGAGATCGAAGGTGGATGATACGTGGAGAAGCTACGGGAGGTGCGGTCCTGGAGGCTTCGACACGTGACGTGTTAGAAAAGTCGTGAGTGTGAAAAACCTGTGTTAGGAAGGGTTTCGGGTCCCTTGAAAATTAGTGGGCCAAAAGTTTAGTTGAGGTAAAAAGGCCCAGGTCTAGTTGGAGTTGGATTAGGATTCGAAGTCCTAGTTGGAGTTGGATTAGGATTCGAAGTCCTAGTTGGAGTTGGATTAGGATTCGAAGTCCTAGTTGGAGTTGGATTAGGGTTCGAAGTCCTAGTTGGAGTTGGATTAGGGTTCTAAGTCCTAGTTGGATTAGGATTCTAAGTCCTAGTTGGAGTTGGATTAGGATTTTAAGGCCTAGTTGGAGTTAGGCTGTGTGTGTATATATATGCATGCGGTGGCATGGCAAGAGTTGTACCGAGCAGCCGTGGAAGAAAAATATATATACGGCTTTTGGGGTGGCCAAACGTTTTCTTTGGCATGGCATCTTTTTGATCACGAAGCGCACGACATTGTTCAGCCATCGGTCAGGCAAGCGATCTCATATTTTGCTTAGTTGCATAATTAGGGCTTAATTTATTTTCGTCACTATTTGCATCAGCGATCGTGTTTATTTTATATCTCAAGATCTAGAGCTCCGATTGACGTAATTCCAGTTGGGTTAGTTCAATAACTGTCTCTAGTTTATTCCGAAAAAGTTTGAGGTTAATCGGAGTTACGGATTTTTATCGAGATCAGTTTTAGTAAGGATACATTATTCTGTCCAGAATTATTAAATGAGGCTTAAATAGGTTTTGTGTTTAGGGGAGAGTCTTAAAATTTATTTTTAGCTTCCGCAATCATTCACCCCCCCTCTGATTGCCTATCTTAATGTGAATCGATCCTACAGCAAGTATGTGACTTGATTATGAAACTCCATATTACTGCAATGATTATTCTTAAGCAATCCCTAGTCGAAAATATATGAGGACACATATGAATATACTAACATATGTATTGGTTGATAGACATGTTTCACAGGTCATAGATATAGAGATATCAAACCAATAATATGAACACATGTTAGCGAACATGGGGTTGGATCGACCCACTATAAAACATTGCGAGAACGTTGCATTCTTACATGTCATCAGTTGATCTCATTCACAATGCGTATGCTATGTGCTAAGACTTGAGGTCATCGCACGTACTCAAGATTCATAATGACTAACTTAGGGGTTGCCAATCGCTACTCCGTAACTGGGTAGTTATAAAGGTAGCTTTCGAGTTTTGTCATGATGCATGCATCGAGGCATGGTCGTTTAAGAGAGGATTTACCCCTCCATGCAATAGGAGAGATATCTCTAGGCCTCTCGAGTGATTGAATTCCAAAAATGCATGACCATGCTACTCGCGGTTAAAGAGTTAACTGTAGTCGAGGAATTCAAGTCACGTAATCGAGAAAGAGTGGTCGAGCTAACCAACAAGGATGGCACGTACTCACCTTGAGCTTGACCGATATCGTGAGGAAAAGGGAAATGCATATGAGCTTTGTTGAGCTTCATCCGATATGATCTTTACATATACTTGGGAGTCGGTATGTCTTACTAGGGGCCACTACCGATTAGTGGACGAGTAGGAGTACTTGGGCTATGTCCAAGTGTACATGAATCTATAGAGTCGCACACTTAAAGGGTTAGGATATAATTTGGAGGGTGATCTGAATTCATGTGGGCCATGAGTTTCTAATGGGCCTCAAGTTCAAGGCCCATCATGGATGCCTATATAAAGAGGGGTGGTGCCATAGGGTTTCATGAGAGAATTCAGAATTCCTGAAACCCTAGTCGCCACACATTCCTCATCTAATACCACACAACTGGCGCTAGCATTCCAGCGTGTGGTGTTTCTACCCCATACGTGTGGATACCATTAAGGTGTTGATGCGAAGCTTCAGCACTAGGACGATCTGTAACATGTGAAGATCACAAGGAGCTGAAGGAGGAGACGTGAGACTAGTACAACTACCACCGCATCAACATGCTACATTGACTCTTCTTCTGCTACGAGTCTGCGTATCTAGTGGTAATCCCGTAATCTATTACTAGCAGAGATTCCTTATTTACGCGGTAGAATTTTTGAAATTATACTTGCATAGCCTATCCGTAGCGCTTCAGTGGTATCAGAGTCATCCTGTCTAGTTTTAGATTCGGATTAGATGCATATGATGATATGTTGAAGTCATAGATGTGATCTATTGCTGTTTCTGTGGTCATTCTATATGATAGATTGATTTTGACGGTGGTCGATATGATTGTCCATGCGCGGTGGTCTATAGATGGGTTCATGATCGCTACTTCGTGACCGTGTTTTCATGGTTGAATCATGTATCGCCTCTACTGGTCGGTTTTCCACCATCGGGGTAGGCAATGAATTCATAAGTCCATGTAGCATGCAAAGATCAATTTTAGTTTATCGAATCGGAGTTGTGATCGAAAAGGGTTGATATGATTAATCCTATGCCATTTGCATGGACCGACCAGGACCTTTGTGACAAGGATAATAACTTAGTATGTTAGATAGAATATGATTCTTTGCATATTTATTTTTCAGGATTGTTGTGAATAATATGGCCCGTTATGAATCCGAATGATGTATGAGATGCATATATGTATGTAATATTCATGGCCTGCATGTCATGCTTATTGCAGCCCAAGGCTGTCTATATTTATATAACGATCTGCATATCGACTTGTGGTGTTTCTTCACTCCTTGTAACCTATATTAGTATGTGCTATGGAATAATAGCTTAGTGGGAATACTTGGAGGTTTTGGCTACTTGGAGACATAGCGAACATGAAGTGCGGTGATAGAGATCACCATGTGAAAGGGTCATACTATATCACAATGCAATGTGATTGTTTGTGAATGGCTTTATATTTTATTTTTTTATTTATATGCATGTTATTTAAATGCTCTGAATGCTTTTAACATGGTAGAAAAAAATCCCTCACATAATATTAAGCTAAATTGATGCCCCCAATTAGCTGCACCATCTAAAGCCATATGTTTTAATGGTAGGTCTTACTAAAACATAGTGCCATTAATTTTCTTTGACTAGATGGGTTTGTGTCGAACACTCATACGCAAAGCATTGGTTTAACTTGACAAGGTCATCATAACGATTATAGACGTTGGGGCATAGGGTTAGATGCCGGAGCATAGAGATGCTGCCCAACAACAAGAGTTATATAAAGATATAATTAGCAAAGGGTTGCTTACCAAATTCACTAATCTTTCAGCAGTGATACGAAAGCTCACTAGTAGATAAGTTGATTGTGGGTCTTGAATCACTAAATGTCATAAGAGGGATGTAGTATTTAGTAGGAGTAACTTTATTAAATTGTTTAATAAAAGTTACTTTTTTTGAATATATATCTTAGTTTTGCATATTTACTATTGCAGATCATGGCATCAACTGCTATACCTACTTCCAGTTTTGCTTTACATTTGATACTTGATAAAGAAAACTGAATAGAACAAATTGTGCAGATTAGTCCTGTAACCTAAGAATTATTCTTATGCAAGATAAAAAGGAATATATTCTAGAGGAACCAATTCCGGAAGTGCCTGATGGAAATGCTATTGCTACTCTTAAGAACGCATATAGAAAGGCATGTGATGAGTCCTTTGATGTTAGTTGTCTCGTACTTGCTACCATGGATTCAGATCTTTAGAAGCAGTTTGAGAACATAGAGACTTACGATATGATCATGGTGCTCAAAGGCGTGTTTGAGACACAAGCAAGAACTGAGAGATATGAGATCTCAAAGAAATTGTTTGGGTATAAGCTAGCTGAGGGCAGTACGGTGAGCCCTCATATGATCAAGACAGTTGGTTACACATAGAGCTTGGAAAAACTTGGTTTTCCCCTTAGCCAAGAGTTGGCTACTGACTTGATTTTTGCTTTGCTTCCTGCAAACTATGGGCAATTCATTCTAAATTTTCATATGAATGGCTTAGACAAGAATATCACCGAGCTGCATATGATGTTCAAGACTACAAAGGACAGCATTAAAAAGCAACAGTCATGTGATGATGGTGCAAAAGACTATCAACTTTAAAAAGAAGAAGTCTAAAGCTTTGGGCAAAAGAAAGGGTACGTGCAAAACTCAAGATGAGATCTTGAGTATCAAATCTAAGCTTCAGAAACTTAAGATTGGCGCTGCACCTGATATTATTTGCTACCATTGCCAAAGCATTAGACAATGAAAGGGAACTGTAAGAAGTACTTGACAGAATTGGAAAAGAGGAAGGGAAGTAAGTCTTTTACTTCAGATATAGATGTTATAGAAATAAATCTTGCTACTTCTCATATTGGTTCTTGGGTATTTGATATCGGATCGGTTGCTCATATTTGCAATTCGATGCAAGCGCTGATAAGGAGTAGGAGCTTAGTAAGAAATGAGGTTGATCTTCGCGTGGGCAATGGAGCAAAAGTTGTTGTGTTGGCTGTTCACACTTTACCATTATCCTTACCTTCAGGATTAGTTTTGGAATTAAATAATTGTTATTATGTTCCTGCCTTAAGCAAAAATATTATTTTTGCTTCATGTTTGGGAGCAGAAGGTTGTGGGTTCAGAATAAAGAATAATTGTTGTTCAATTTATTTAAATGATATGTTTTATGGTCATGCTTCATTGATGAATGGATTATATGTTTTAAATATTAAGGATGTGTCTATCTATAACATTAATGTTAAGAGGCTTCGGCCTAATAATTTGAATCCCACTTATATCTGGCATTGTCCTTTGGATCACATAAATGAGAAGCACATGGTGAAACTCTATAAAGATGGTCTTCTGAACTTATTTGATTTTGAATCATTTGAAACATATGAATCTTGTTTACTTAGCAAAAATGATTAAGTCAGCTTTCACCGGTCTAGATGAGAGAGCAAATGACTTGTTGACTTTAATACATTCGGATGTATGTGGACCAATAAGCTCAATGGACAGAGGTGGTTTTCAGTACTTCATATCTTTTACCGATGACTTTAGTAGATACGGTTACATCTATCTAATGAGGCATAAGTTTGAATCCTTTGAAAAGTTCAAGGAGTTTCAGAATGAGGTACAAAATCAACTTGGTAAGACAATTAAAGCCATACGATCAAATCATGGAGGTGAATACTTGAGCCATGAGTTTGGTGATCATCTAAAGCAATATCGAATTGTTCCACAGCTAACTCCGCCTGAAACGCCTCAATGGAATAGGGTGTCTGAACAACGGAATCAGACCTTGTTAGACATGGTTCGGTCCATGATGAGCCAATCTAATCTATCATTGTCTTTTTGGGGTTACGTTCTATAAACTGCCTCTTTGACTTTAAATATGGTACCATCTAAATCTGTGAATAAAACACTATATGAGATACGGATTGGGAAGAGTCCTACCTCATCTACGTTCTCAGAGACTCTTCGTTTCAAAAAAAAGAAAAAAAGCACAGCGAAGCTTTGATAAGGAAGATACTTAGCCACGCATTAGTTTCCACTAAATTTAGACATTTGAAAATTTTAATACTAATGCAGTCCCATTGAGATTGTGCAATCCTATCAGGATCGTGCACTAACGCCCTACTCATTAGAGTTTTTGCTTCTACTTCTGGTTTCTAACTTCTTAATTTCATCATTTTCTGGATTTTTTGCCTTTTAGGTTTTTTGTCTTTTATTTTTTTCTTATTCGTTTACATTATCTGTGATGATATAACTTTTTTAAATTTAATTAAGCTGAAAAAATTATCAACAGCTATAATATATTTTTAACGGTTACGATATAAAATAAACTATAAACCAGTGTTTAAAAATTCAATACTCATGAGCTTGCCTACCAATGCAGTCCCATCGGGATCATGCACTTTACCACTCATGTAGTCCCATCGGATCGTGCACTTAACACTCCTGGGCTTGACTATCCATACAGTCCCTTCAGGATCGTGCACTTAATACTCATGCAGTCCTATGGTTATCATGCACTTAATACTATCCATACAGTCCCACCAGGGTTTCAAGGCAAGAAGAACCAGGGACGCACAAGCCATGTGGGCCATGAGGTGTTCTGGACATTACAAATTGATTTTTTCCTCTTCTTTTTCCTTTTTACAATTGCAACTAAGAAAAAAAATCTTTTGCATATACAACTCTGTGTTCGGTTTAGTGTTTTGATATGTGCAGAAAGAAACGTGTTTCCAACTAGAGTTGGCGTATTGAAATTGTTGGGTTTACGATTCCCATATCAGATTCGCAAACAGAAAAGACTTGCAAAAGACTCTTCAACATGCCTCTTACATTTACCAATTCATTTTAGAAAACATTTGTATTAACCACGGAGTGCGAAACCATTCAAAAACATCTAGCTTTTCGTTTTTTAATAAAAGAAAAATATATAAAAGGAGGTCCCATGCAAAGTTGTTAAACGGCTAGCGCGAGTTGTATTTACAATGCTATTCACCTATAATTAGTTGTCTTAAGGAAAGACACAAAGATTAAGGGCTTGATTTGAAACCACCCCTGCTTACCTACTAACAGTCGCTTTTGGATCCATGTGCAGCTACTATAAACCATCCGGTTCTTGCGCTCCCATATATAAAAGTCCGCCGAGACATCTGCGTGGTGCCCCATGAAATGCAGCGAATTGATGTACATCACCTTCCGCTAGGTTAAGTGATATGGTACCGGTGGTTCTCCTAATTGTCCTGCAGAGACTGAGGAGTTGTTTATCTTCAATTTACAAGAAACTATCTAAACTTGTTGTCAGTTAATTACTGTAGTAAATTTGCTTGTAGATGAAAAAATATATATTTGATCAATCTGTGCTGTTATAAGTTAGACTCATCAAAATACGAGATGTTGATTTTTTTTCTCTTTTTTATTAATAAAAGTATATCTAGTCTCTCGGAGTGTTGTTTTAAGCTCATTTTAATAATACAATACATTGGCGGATCATTATATATATCTGGTTTATTTTTGTGCGAAAAATATGTGAAGGACCCCCCCCCCCCCCCAAGCTCCTCTTCGCACCCCACCACCGGTGGTGCTACTGATGCAATTACCGCCACCATTCTTGCAAATACCTTCTGTTGAGTCCTACTGATTGGCTTTTGCATGTCCGTGGCCCCTGCTATGCATCATGGGTCTCCATATGCTGGCCCATTCATTTGGGCTTGAGTTTCTAGCTTCCAACTTATTTTTTACTATTATTAAATTTCGTCTTTTTTCTAACTTTTTGACTTATTTTATGTTTTTTACCGGTTCTTTTTCCGTATTCGTTTGCATTATAAGTGACGAGCTAACCCGTTTTTTCTATTTTATTTTTTAAAAATTTAATTATACTAAATAAGACACCATCAGCTATATATTGTCCTGTTCTTTTCAGCTTCTAAAAGCTGTTTTTTGGCTTGTCTACAGTAACTAGCTTTTAAAAGGAGTATTTTTTTCAAGATAGAGTCTACTAGTTAATTGTAGTACATACTTTACTGACTTCATTTATATCGCCAAAAACCGCATGTGAGTTCCTGTTACTTTATAATCTCTCGTATAAACAGCTCAAAAGCCACAAGCCGCAGCCAAAAAAACAGAGACCCATAGTATAATTTCAACCAGTTATAATGTAATTTCAGCCATGAATTACCAAAATTCAGCCCACTGTGTCTTAGTTGGGCCATCACCACTTCTCACGAGTCACAACCAGTGGCACAATTGCTAGCTTGCTGCCTCGCCTCCACTAATTACTAGAAGAATTTTGGGTTTTAGAAATAAATGTTTTTAATCAGGTGAATGGTGTGACAACTGTCGGCCGATGTAAGCAAATGGCCGGCTACATATATATTAAGCAAATCACTAAATTTTATAGGAAATAACGAGATAGAAGAAAGGCATTCCTGAAATTAGTACAAGCCTTATCAGTCTAAAAGGAACTACTTTGAAATGCCACTTGGAAGAGAGGAGTTGGATGATGACTATATGGGACAGATCATCCTTCTGTATCACCAGTGGCTGCAACTTTTGATCTCACCAAATTCACTTGCTGTAATGTTCGCTGCAAACTATACATAGAGAGAAATATGTTTTTCTTTTTCTTTGTATGTGTGTGTGAGAGAAAGGGCCGAGTAAAATATGGAACACAAGACTTTCCATCTCTTCTGCATACTGAAGCTTTTGTGTTTGACGCAATCAGCCTCATGGGGCAGCGCTCAACCCACTTCAGCAGCCCATGCTTCACACTGCACTGCACCCGCACTGAAAACTGACATGTAGCGCTCAAGATTTAAAAGGTGCACATTATCTCTAATCTTTCCTTTTCTTATCTCTATCTCTATCTATCTCCATCCCTCTCTCTCTCTCCCATCCATATCAATTTACTCCTCCCTCTCTCCCATCCATATCAATCTCTTATTTCTCTCTCCCTCTCTCCCTCCTGTCGGCAGGCGGCAGCGCGCGACGGCAGCCAGCCGGGGTTTGGCCAGTAGCGGCCGCACATCTAGTGGCGGTGCTGGTCGATGTGAGGCCAGCCGGGCGGCGGCGTGAGGCCAGCTGAGCGTGCAGTGGTCGGCAGCTGCTGTGAGATGCGTAGGAGGCAGTGGCCGTGACGGCGGCGTGAACACCGGCGTGGGGCTGCATGGCACGATGGCCGGCGTAGCATGCGTGCAAGTCACAAGCGGAGGCGGCCGTGGCGACGTGGCGGGGGCAACGGACAGCAACCGGTGGCGGCGATGCCGTTACGCGGAGCTGTCGTGGTTCGGCTGGCCAAGGGCTTGGCCGAATCATGTATTCGCGCGGGTTTTTGGCTAGCTGTGCAGCGGGATGTCATTCGCATAGCCGAACGAGCGTTCGGTCGGCCGAACAGCAATTCGCACGCTAAATGCTTAGCGAACACAAATTTTTCTAGCCGAACGCACATCCGCCCGTCATTCCACAAGGTTACCACAACCCTGACCTAATTGTTCCTATTTCACCTTGTAAGTTCGCACATGGCCACGAAGGGGGTGTTCAGGCAATTGCGCACTTTTTATCTTTCGAGTAGCGTGTCCGTCAGGTGTGCTCAAGGCAAGTACCTCGCGGCCGTGACCTTTCCATTTCACATACCACATGTTTCCATATTAGTTGTCATCTTGTCATTGAGTACAATTATCATACCACTCATGCTTGACTGACTATTATCATATCACCAAAGTTAACTGGCTAATATCATATCACTAAAGTTAACTGCTTAATATCATATCACTAAGTTACCTCGCTAATATCATATTTTTAAAGTTATCTGGCTAATATCATATCACTAAATTTATCTGGTTATTAGCGTATTACTAAACTTTACCTGGTTATTATCACATCACCAATCCTTGCCTGATTGTTATCATATTACTAATACTTGTTTGGTTATAGACTTCTAATATTGTTTATCTTATTTCACATGCTCTTAGGTTTATTAGAATGCTTAGTTAATTATATTCTAGAATCTATACTTGTAATTAGTGATTTAGAAGTAATGCTTAAATTGTTAATGGGGGCAGCATATGAACATGTTTAACTTAGGTTTAAATTATTAGCACTCTTTTGGCATTAGGGCTGCTATGTTTTAGTTTTCTAATATCATGATTCATTAATTGTATGATGTTGTATGTGAGCTAAGGAGGATGTACATATTAAACCTGTTAATTTGACTAATAATCACTTATCATATAATAAAACTTGAATAGTTGACATCCTTGTGTGAGCTATGTTATAATACTTCTTTAGAATAATTTTTATATCACTATCACCATATTATCATTCCACATCCCCTCTTATCGGGAATTATGTTTCTCCATTTCCAATATTAGCAAATCCTTTCACTTCTCATAATATTATCTTAACCTTCTCTTAGTTCCCTTAAATTCATACCATATAACATGTTAACAATATAATAGTTACCTGACTGGGGTTACCCACATATAAGGAAGATTGCCACCCACCTGATAATGTAAGGGGGCCGTACACTCTCGTTACTTAGGATTTTACACCCTGTCTGCGGTTATACAGTCGATGACAGCGTTGTGCCTGACTATTCTCGTATAATCGGGTATGTGGGAGTAATTGCCAGTGTTATTGTCATAACTTGTTAAATAACAATTACCTTTAATTTCATTGATCGTGTCACCTTTATCTCTGACATTTATCAGTGTTATCGGTAACCTAGTTTCATTGCATTTAACTAGTGTTAATTGCTTTCTTTCATTACTTGTCCTTTACTCACCGTGTTACAACCGTTGTTGGGTATTTGTTGAGATTTCTAAATCTCACGCTTGCTTTTTGTATTCTCAGGTAAAAGGCTAGTGGAGTGATAGCATCATGCATGGGTAGGAGTACTCAAGTTTTCGGCACCGTGGCTTGCTACTATTTTGTTGTTTCATGTGTTCTTTATTTGGTTAGAAGTAGACCGATCACATATTTCAAATATTGCTTTTAGCTTTCGTTTGCTCTCTAATAAAGTACCTTTAAAGTTTTAATTTACTTGTGATTTCTATTATTGCTTTTATTTATTCTTTATTTTGGTGATGATGTTTCATAATATATCTCATATTGGTATGTAGGATGCTACATGACATGAGCACTGCCTTGCCCGAAGATCATTCAGTTCAGTGACTCATGCACCAAAAACAATTAATCGCCTATGTGTCTGCTACGCATCTACGCATTTGCTTAATCTAAGTAACACCCCATCTTGGGGCATGTAAAATTTTGTGGTTAAAATTCAAATTTCAATTTGATTTCAAATGTGCTTCTCAAATTTCATTTGAATTTCCAAAATTTGAATTTCCAAAAGCCTCTTGGGCTGGTCCAGCCCACCCTTGGCTTCTCCTCATCCCAGCCCAACCAGGCTTGGCTCAGCCTGTCCTGGCCCGGGCAGCGCCGCTCGGGCCCGGCACAGCGCTGCCCGCGCCGTGTGCGCGCCATGCCTGGCCAGCCCCTCCCTGCCATGCGTGCGTCCCCCGCCGCCTCCTTTTGTGCTTCCACAGCGTATGATGCCGCCTTCGTCCCGTCCGAGCCCCTCCTCTCCCCTCACCGCCCCCGCACCGGCTGGATCGGACACGGTGAATCCACACCACACACTTGAACCACATACAAGGCAAGTCCAGCACAAAAATGCCTTATCAAGACTGCCACGCATTCTTTCAACACTCCCGATGCCTCGTAGGCCCATGTATCTCCAATACAGAGAAATCGAATGAGAAACACCTCTCATTTCGAAGGGAATTGAAATTTGCTTGGCGGAAGTGCGGTAGATCACTTGATGCCTCGTGGGCATCAAACGAGAGAACGTTAGTGTGATATATCAATATCATAGACGGTTTTTAACTAAAAATTATCTGTGATTATCAGCTATCACAGACAATTTTTAGTTACAAACCGTCTGTGATATTTACACCACAGACGGTTCGAAAATCGTCTATGATAACCTCTGATTATCACTGACCCATAAATTCAGACGGTTCAGAAAATCATGTGTGATGACGTTTTTGAACCGTTTATAATACGGTTTACTATAGTAGTCGATGTGTCGTGGGAGTTCTCTTATATGCACACCCTTCTCATTGACTTGCTCTCCCCAGAAGCGTACTGCACGTTTCTAACATCTTAGCGAGCACCAACAACATGCAGGAGTGCGGGTGCATTGAATGCGTAAGATTTATTGCAGTGCAGCTGATTCTATCACATGCCATCGAACGGGCAGGTGATTCATATCAAACCTCGGCTTTCTGCAGCAATTTGATTACGCATGTACAGTGTTACAAACCGGCGATGTATGTACTAAACAAAATTGTATTTCGCTTGTGGATCATCGGTTGTACTCGCGGGCCAAACTGAACTCACATCTGGTTCGACGTGTTTATCAGTAGCTACTGAACCATAGTATCTGAACAAGAAGTCAGTTCATCAAATTGGTGTGTCCAGAACTCGCGATACCTCACAGGCTTATGCTAATGTGTAACACACTGCCTACCATATTACTAGTTTACCTTGAGTTATACTAGCATATAATACCTATTGATTTAAATCGTAGCACTTCTAGGTTAACACTTTTACATGAAACAAGTTCGAAAGTGCAAGAGAGGTTCTACGCATGCGTGCCCGCCTCAAAGGTGGGCTAGGCTTTTAGCAAATTTTGAGCCGCAGGGTGTTACAGATGATATGAAAGCATCAACCCTCGCTACACGAGCTACGTGTGCGTGTGGCCCTGTAGTGGCACACGGCACGGGTAGCGTACTAAGGGGCGATTATGAGCAAATTGTTGTAGGGAAGTCAGCCTTTTAAGGGGGGAGATTGTAACGCCTACCCTTCATACCATATTACCAGTTCACCTTCAGTTGCACTAGCATATAATACTTGTTGATCCAAATGATAGCACTTTCGAACTAACCTTTTTCGGCAAGCGAGGACAAAAGTTCAAGAGAGGTGCTACGCATGTGTGCACGCCTCACAGATGGGCTGTGCGTTTAGCAAATTTTGGGCTACTGGCTGTTACAGTATGTATGTGACACAGTGACACGACAAAATGAAAGAATTTCAAAGAAGGGAAATTTGCTTGCTGAAAGTCAAGTATGCTACTCCATACAACTTGGAGTCTGTAATGGTGGAACTACTCTCTCATGTCATGTGTGGGTTGAGGCACGTCTGGGGTCACACAGTTACAAACAGGAACGAACCAACGACAGCTACTACGATAAACTTTCCTTTCAGCCAAAATTATAGAGAACAAGCAACGGGAATAAATCACCCCACACTACCTGCCTACAGTTCAAAGAAAAACAATTACTTTTGCAAGTAAATTACCCCAGTTATAGGTCAGCGCACGCATGTTTTGAGAAAAACAAACAGAGAACAAGCACACGAGTACCAATTAGGCACCTACAAAACTGACACTTTACTACAGCTCTGAGACTCTCTGGGTAAAAAGAAGAAGAACAAGAAGCAGCAGCATGGCACCTTCTCTGTCACTGGACGACCAGTAGCTACCCAAGCGCATCACGTTTGGGGAGCACAACATGCGTCCGTTGGCCGTGCGCTGGGAGCGCGTCTAGGGGTTGAGAGGGACGTTCACTTTGCACAATCGGTGGGCGCGCGGCGGCAGTCCTGGAACACGGGAGTCACATGACATGCTTCAACGGGGCATCGAGTAGCTCCTGCACTATGATATCTAATCAAGACTTAAGCGTGAACACTGCGTGGGCAACACTCCCGATGCCTCGCAAGCCCATGTGTATCCTATTCGGCGAAATGGAAATGGCAAACATTTTTCTCTTCGAAGGGAATTTTTGCGTGGTGCAAAGTGCAGTGTATCACTTCACTCAACTTTGAGTAGGTAAGGGAGAACTCTCGTGGTGATCATTTGGGCTTATTTTGAGTGGTTTATGACTGAAAAAACACTGTAGCTGACAGAGGCTTATTTAGCATAATTAAATTTAAAAAAATTTAAAAATATAAAAAATATGTTAGCCCATTACGTATAATACAACAAATACGGGAAAAAAGAACCGGCAAAAAAGCTCAACAAAAAGTCAAAAGTTCAGAAAAAACGAAATTTATAAATAGTAAAAAATAAGTCAAAAGCCAGAAACTCAAACCGAAACGATCACAACCGTCTGCCGCCGCCTCCCGGCACACCCTTGCCTCCTCATGCCGGCCTCTAGTCCTCTGTGGCTCTGTGCTCTAGCCGTCCTGCACGTTTCATTGACTTGAACCAGAAGCGTACGCTAGTGTGATGTGTCGTGAGAGTCCTCTTATATGCACACCCTTTTCCATTGACTTGGCTCTCCCCAGAAGCGTACCTCACGTTTCAACATCTTAGCGAGCACCAAACAACATGCAGGAGTGCGAGCGCATTGAACACATAAGATTTCTTCGAGTGCAGTTGATTCTGGCTAAACAGCTTCAGCTTTTAGTTTTTTAGGTCTTTTGTCTTTTCTTTTTGTTATTGTTCTTTTGTATTGTCTATGACGGTATAATGAGTATTTTTCTTTTTTCAATTTTTTAAATTGAATAACTTAGAAAAGATCAATAACCGCTGCAGTACAGTTTTAATCAAAAGTCAACCGTCAAAACCACAAGCCAGAAGCTTGAACTCTTTGAAGTGGGCATGTTATTTAAAAATTCATATCAAACCTCGGTTTGCTGCAGCAATTTGATTACGCATGTACAGTGTTACAAACCGGCGATGTATATACTCAACAAAATTGTATTAGGCTTGTGGATCATCAGTTGTACTCGCTGGCCAAACTGAACTCACATCTGGTTCGACGTGCTTACCAGTTGTTAGTGAACCATAATATCTGAACATGAAGTCAGTTTCATCCACTTGGTGCGTCCAGCACTCGTGATGCCTCACAGGCCTATGTGTATGTGTAACATTCTGCACTTTACCATATTACCTGTTCACCTTAAGTTACACTAGCATATAATACATATTGATTCAAATCGTAGTATTTCTATGTTAACCTTTTTAGGTGAAGTAAGGACTAAGTCTCAAGAGAGATACTATGCATGCGTGCCCGCCTCACTGGTGGACTAGGATTTTATTGAATTTCAAGCCGTAGGGTGTTACAGATGATATCGAAGTATCAACCCTCGCTATGTGTGGCCCTGTAGCGGCACATGACATGGATCATGTACCGTGGAGTAATTCTCAGCATATTGTTGTTGGGACGTTAGCATTTTAAGGGGAAGATTGTAACACCTTACCCTTTAGTAATATATTACCAGCTTACCTTAGGCTGCACTAGCATATAATATTTATTAGTTCAAATCGTAGCATTTCTAGATAAGCTTTGACAAAAGTTTAAGAGAGGTGTTACACATGTGTGCACACCTCGCAGGTGGGCTGCGCTTTTAACAAATTTTGAGCCGCATGGTGCTACAGTATGTGTGACATGACAAAACGAAAGAAGGCTCTGATCGTTCGGGCTTAAGCTTTCAGGCTTTCAGCTTATTTTGCACTACTCATAAATTTCGTCTTTTTCTGAACTTTTGGCTTTTTGTTGAGTTTTTTTGCCAGTTCTTTTTTTTCCCGTATTTGTTTGTATTATACGTAATGGGCTAACATATTTTTTATATTTTTAAATTTTTTTAAATTTAATTATGTTAAATAAGCCTCTGTCAGCTACAGTGCTTTTTTCAGCCAGCTACAGTGTTTTCAGCCATAAGCCATGAGCTTTTAAGCCCAACTGATAAAAAAAGGGAAATTTGCTTGCTGCAAGTCAATTATGCTACTTCATGCAACTTGGAGTAGGTAACGGTGGAACTACTCTGTCATGTGATGTGTGGATTGAGAGCTGTTGAGCTAGCTAGCTGTAATTTAGTAGCCAGCTTCCTTCTCTCTCTTCCTTAGTTTACTGCGGGTAGAGGTCACATCGGGGGTCAGTACAAACAGGAACGAACCAACAACAGCTGCTACGAAAGGTCACATCGGGGGTCACCCAGTTACAATCAGGAATGAACCAACAACAGCTACTACGATAGGCCAAAATTACAGGGAACAAGCATGGGAATAAATCACCCCACTCTTCCAGCGTACAGTTCAAAGAAACACAATTACTTTTGCAAGTAAATTACCCTGGAATCACATGACATGCATCAACGGGCATCGGGTATCTCCTACACATTACCTATCAACATGCAAAAGTACAGTTATAAAATACTCATACTTTAATTGGAACTCAAATGGTGTGATCCTAACTTCTAAAAACAAGGAAATATAATTTATGGCGCATCATTCAACTGTCACTGTAGTAGCAGGTGAATTACAGTAATGCTGATCTATTTCCTCAATTGCGCAATGCTGAAAACTTTCTTTGATGCTGATGATTTCAGCATAAACATCCTCCATTGTTGGTCGATCCCTGGGTGATGTCTCTGAGCATTTTAGGCCAAGTTTAGTCAGTTGAATGACACACCTCTGCATTTCAACCATTGCAAGGTTTGTGTCTTCACCTCCATTATATCCGGTGAGACTGGGTTCTAAAATCTCACCAATTTTCTGTGGAAGCTCTGCTTCAACGAAGTTGTGAAGGTTCATACCATCCTTAAACATCTCGTCAGTCGGACGCTTTCCAGTGATCATCTCTAGAAGAATAATTCCATAGCTGTAGACATCACCCTCAATTGAGATTTTGCACCCCATGCCATACTCTGCGATAGTATGCAAAATTGCTTAAGAAATACACTTAACATGGTTCAAAGATGGTAAAGTTCTAGAGAATATGTCTGCACATCATTTATGTGACAAATAATATTGATACATTAGATATAAACAAAAATAAGAATAAGAGACTCACCTGGTGCAATGTATCCGACTGATCCTCTCGGTCCAGCGATGCTTGATGAATTAGTAAGCCCTATTGAAGAGTCGCTGTAAAGAAACTTTGCGAGCCCGAAGTCACTAAGACATGCAACCATTTCGTCGTCCAAAAGGACATTGCTTGGTTTTAGATCACAATGAACCAAAGGAGGATTGCATCGATTATGAAGATAGTCTAATGCAGCAGCCATGTCCACAGCTATTGTTATTCTTGAGCCTAAACTCAATGGACTTTTTGGGCATTGTTTATATGCTTCTGGATGGAGCCAGCTTTCTAGATTACCATTGGCCATGTACTCAAGAATAAGTGCTTTAAATTCATTTCCTGATGGATCAAAGGTTGAACATAGACTAACCACTCTTATAAGATTCCGATGGCGAATGTTTCTCAATGCCTCACATTCAGCAAGGAAGTTAGATGGTGCTCCAAATTGGTCAAGCCTGAATACCTTAATAGCAACTGTGCGTACTTCAAACTCGAATTGGCCTCTGTATACCAATCCAAATCTTCCCGAACCAACAAGACTGGATGAAGAGAAACCATCTGTTGCTTGAAATAAATCAGCGTACGAGAAATTATTGAACTGCTTGAATGATTGGTTGATGAGTTGTTTAGCTTGACTTCTCTTCTTCAGAAAAATGACAGCAACACATGCCAAGGTTAGTAGAACGACCGTAGCAAGCGGAACCAATATAGCTGCAACATAGGATGTCTTCTTCCTTTTGGATGGTGATGACGTGCATAGTGGCAATTGTAGCATTGGAGAACTTGCACACAGCTTTTTGTTTCCTTGGACGAACACCGCACTTGAATTGGCAAACGCGCCACCTTTAGGGACTGATCCCTCAAAGTCATTGAAGGATAGATTGAGAAGATGTAAAAAGCTGAAAGACTCCAAGAATTCTGGAATTTGACCAGAGAATTTGTTTTCGGAAATATCCATCTCCGTGATGCCTCTTAAGCTGATGAAAGATCTTGGGATGCTTCCTTGTAGAAAATTTGCCTCCAGGTGGAGAGATTCCAAAACAAGGCATTGACCAAGTGAGGTGGGAACCTCACCTGATAATTGGTTGTTGGAAATGCTAAGTGAATTCAGATTAATCAATTTACCAACCTCCAATGGTATGTGTCCATTGAGTTGATTATAGGACAAGTCTAAGCCCTTAGAAAGAGAGGAAATGGAAAAAAGCTCCGGTGGAATGCTTCCATAGAATCTATTGCAAGAAAGGTTCAGTCTTAGCAAATTTTTACAACCTGCTAAACTTGCTGGTATGTGCCCACTCAAATCATTTTCCTCGAAAGAAAGGTCAGTGAGTTGTTCTAGTTTCCCAATCGATTGTGGTATTTCTCCAGAAATTTTGTTGTGGGATAAGCCTAGGAAGGACAAGTTTTGAAGGTTTCCAACTGTGTCAGGAATATGACCTGAAAGTACGTTTTTATCCATTAAAAGGACAGTGAGGCCGGTGAGCTTTCCTATCTCTAAAGGTATAGCACCAGTCAACTGGTTTTCTGTTAGGAGAAGGTACTGAAGGCTTTTCGAAAGGTTGGTAACAGAACTAGGTATTGTTCCCTGGAGGCTATTTGTGTCTAAGCATAATATCTGTAATTGAGTACAGTTTGTTAGAGAAGACAAAAATGACCAGTCTCCGGCTTCAAGTCTATTTACACCCACATCTAGTTGTATTAACATGGGCAAGGACCCAAACGAAGGAACAACACCTGTGAATGCGTTGCTCCGAAGAAGTAAATTTTGGAGGTTTGATGCATTGCCCAGAGAAGCAGGAATTGGTCCTTCGAATAGGTTCCCTTCCAGTATCAAGTCTGTGATGCTTGGAAGTGTGTAGCCAATGTTGGTGGGAATTCTCCCAACAAGTTGGTTGGCACCAAGGCCAAGATAAGTAAGAGACGAGATTCTGTAAATAGCTGGTGGAACGATGCCTGACAAGTTGTTATAGGTCAGGTCTAACACTTGCAAGCTTGCAATTTTACTCAAGCTCTCTGGAATGCTTCCTTGTAAGTTGTTTTGAGCAATCAGCAGCAAAGATAGGGAAGAGAGGTTACCAATTGAGGTAGGAATCCCCCCTGAGAGGTTATTATTAGTTAGGCTAAGGAATTGTAGTGGTGAGGATGTTTGTGAGAAAGAAGGGATAGACCCAGAAAGGTTATTATATGAGATATCTATGTAAGAAAGGGATGTGCTATTGAACAGAAAAGGGGGTATTCCTCCACTGAGGCTATTATTTGTGAGATCCACCATTGTGAGAGACTTGCTTCTCCCCAAAAATTGAGGAATGGTGCCAGTGAGCTTGTTGCTAGTGAGGTCTAGTGTTGAAAGGTTGGGAAGCAAACCGAACCGTGAAGGAATGCTTCCTTGAAGGTTGTTATTGCTAATAATAATTTCCTGAAGAGATGAACACAACGCAAGACTTGGAGGGATCTCACTTTCGAGGGAGTTGGTATGTAGGTCGATGATCTCCAGGTGGGAACATAATGATATCGCCTTTGGTATCTCACCGCTAAGAGAATTCATGCTGAGGTTGAGGTATCTAAGCCGGGTTAAGTGACCAATCTCAGGATAAATTTGGCCATTGAGTTGGTTATTGGGCATGTGAATTCTGGTGAGGAAACTGAGATCAGCAATACAAGGAAAGATTTGCCCAGTGATGTTTAGTGATTCAAGGTCTAATGCAATAACACGAGATGCATGCCGTGTGCTGCATGTCACCCCATGCCAATTGCAGAATGTGGAAGAATCATTTCTCCATGAGGTTAGGGCTCTTGAGGGGTCATGGAGTTGAGACTTAAGGCAGAGAAGGGCCTGCCGATCAATATCGGTTTCGTTGTGGACTGGAGTTGATACCGCCATGGAATGTACATGGGGGCATAGGCTCAAGGAGTGGAAGAAGATCAGAACAAATAGTAGTGGCATGGAAGCCTTGTAGGTTGGTGCATCAGACATCTTGCTTCTGTGTAAGGACGAGAAAGCTTTGGGCTGTGTGTTCGGTTCTGATGGTCTACCATCTTAAATAGGGGCATCCTTAGGATGAGCGTGCGAGGAGACCAAGAAACTTCTTACCAGTGTCCTGCTAGTCTTCATTTCCATTATGAGGTTTAGCTGTTGCCGCTTTCTGACCCCGACTTGGAAGACCCCCACAAAATTATGCACGATCTAATCCCTTTACAGAGTTAGTGCGCTTATTAGGTGCAACGCACACTTAGAGTGCAGCCAGAATAAAAGTAAATTTGACTGTTTTTCTTCCTTTTCCGATTTAATTTTCACTGGCTACGCATTTGTTTGATTCATCGACAGAGCCACAGAGGTAGTCTTCATATTGGCCCGGAAGAACGACTACAGTGCTCTGTGCACGTTTGGCGTTCGTTAGGTCAAATAGCCCTGCTGATGTTGGCTTTTGTTTTTTAGTGGTTTTTAATTAAAATTATATTTTAGCGGTTGTTATTTTTTAGCCATTTAATTAAATAATAGTGGTGGCATGGAAGGCTTGTAGGTTGGTGCATCAGACATCTTGCTTCTGTGTAAGGACGAGAAAGCTTCGGGCTATGTGTTCGGTTCTTATGGTCTACCATCTTAAATAGGGGCATCCTTAGGATGAGCGTGCGAGGAGACCAAGAAACTTCTTAGCAGTATCTTGCTAGTCTTCGTTTCCATTATCAGGTTTAGCTGATGCTTTCACACCTTGTTGCCAACTTGCTATCTCAGAGTGCAGCCGGAGCGACTTTCGTACGTTAACATCCAACTGCTATTAGAGTCCCCATGCAGAAATAGGACTTTCGTAGCCAGGAAAAATATAGTCTACCCATGCAGTCCCACATTACACGGTGAAAAGAAGAAAAATACAACTTTCATTTCGTGTTACGTGCATTACACGGATAGATCCGTTGGAAAGCTGAGTCATTGCCAACGGCTATCTTAGGCTGTGCTCGGTTGGGCTGAAAAAGCTGTGGCTTATGTCTGAAAATGCACTGTAGCTGGCTAAAATTATACTGTAACTGAAGGTGACTTATTTGGCGTAATTAAATTTAAAAAATTAAAAATAGAAAAAATATATTAGCTCATCACAGACAACGCAAACGAATACGGGAAAAAAGAATCGGCAAAAAAACTTAAAAAAGCCAAAAATTAAGAAAAAAAGAAATTTATGAATACTAAAAAATAAGCCAGAAGCTGAAGCCGAAACGAGCAAGGCCTTAATATTAGTTTTTGCGTCTGCCTTTTACTTATAGAAGTCAAAGCCTATACAAATATTTAGTTTCTCGAAATGACCTTTATATTTCTCTTATTTCCATCTTGCTCCAAGACAATTTAAGGTCACGGTGCATCACGTAATCTATTTCTCTCGTTCTGTTTTTGCATATATATCTCTCTCACTTTTTGTATCACTCGCTCTTTCTTCTAAAACCTATTTCTTCCAACCGCTGCTTATTTATTTGTAGCAAAAAACCCACTAATTATAGAAAAATCATTAGTAGAAGCTAATAAATATACTTGTAGCCCTAGCCCGCGAACGATGTAGCCCTTGCCTTTTCTCAATCCTGTTTCTGGTGACGGTCCAACTGATGAGGTTGGGGAAAGTGTTGTTTGCGGCCCTAGCAAGTCAGTGAGTGGAAAGAGCAGATCGATCATATGAGGAACAATTTGCTTTCCGCCTAGAGTCGCCAGAAGAGTTATGTTGGACCATTTCCTATCACGGAGCAAATCAGGAAGCTTGATTTTCGTCTTGAGTTGCCTGCTTCCCTGGCTAGTGTCCATAACGTCTTTAATATCTCTTTGATGAGGAAGTACCTTTTTGACCTTGATCAAGTTCTGGAGTTGTCCACCTTGGAGGTCTCGGGGGACCTGTCTGTCGTGGCATGGCTGGTCCATATTCTGGAATGTTCAAAGTGTCAACCACGATGCTGGCCCATTTCTTATGTCAAGGTGTTTCTCGATCTTTGTCTCAGGCTTCTTTCATAGGATTCCCAGCATCTAATTAATCTACTCTAATCCCGGTTGTCCTACCTTCTGTAGCTAGTCGATCGAGGCCAAATCTGCTTTTAAGAGGGGAGAGCTATAACACTCTCAAAACAAATAAATAAATCTATCCCTAACCAATCTCTCTCTCCTATCTCTAATCTAATGTCTCCCATCTCTATTTTCCATCTAATCTCTCTCATATATCTAATATCTCTCTCACACACGTCTCTAACCTCTCTCTCTCACACACATCTCTCTCTCTCGCTCTCTCTTCCCATGCGTCTAGCGGCGGCGGCGTATGAGGCGGCGAACAGTGAAACGGCGGCTGGCGGTGGCACACAACGGCAGCGGTGCGTGCGCACGCGGGCATGCGCCCAGCCTGGCACGAGGCGGCGTCACACGCCGGCCATGGCGCGACGGCGGGAGCGGCGCGCACGGCGATGGAGGGCTACACGGGGGCCAACGGCGATGCGCTGCGACGGCGCACGCGCACTGCTATGGCGCGGCGACGGCGGCGCGTGTGCAGCCTTGGCGTGGGCAGTGACGGTGTGAGGCGGCGATGGCCAGCGGGCGAAGGCGGCGCATGGCGTGCGGCTGCACTCGCATGCCCAAGGGTGTGTTGGCGGTGGCACGTGGTGGCGTGTGGCGGCCGGTGGCAAGGGCGCAGCCGAACGGCCGTTCGCGCTGCCAAATGAGGTTTCGCACGGCCGAACGGCCGTTCGCTCGGCCGAATGTGGTTTTGCACAGCCGAACGGCTGTTCACTTGACCGAATGACGTTTCACTCAGCCAAACAACCGTTCGTGCTACTAAACGGCGTTTTGCTAGGCTGTGGGGCTGGTGAACCCATTTTCTCTCCAATCAAGGTTATCTCCTGTCGTTCCTTATCAAACTCATCTGTACTTGATCGGATGCTTTCCATTCCATCGTGTAGGATCTCACACAGCTGTTGAGGAAGCGTTTGTGCAGTTGCAAGATCCATCGTGCAGCGCGTCAGCTGAGTGTGCTCAAGGAAAGTACCTCGCGGCTGTAACCTTTCTGTTTCGCATATCATGTGGTTCCAGATTACTTGTCACCTTGTCATTGAGTATAAAGATCATATCACTTGGCTAATATCATATCGCTAAATCACATCACTAAAGTTACCTGGCCAATTTTATATCGCAAAAGTTACCTGGCTACTAGTGTATCACTAAAACTTATCTGGTCAATATCATATCACTAATGCTGTCTAGTCATTATCATATCGTTCATGTTGCCTGTTTATAGACGTTTAATATTGTATGCATGCCATGATGTTCTAGGTTATTTTATTTCACCTGCTACTATGTTAATTTGGATGTTCAGTTAAAATGTTCTAGAGTTCATGCTTTTAATTAGTGGTTTAGAACCTATGCTTAAATTGTTAATGGGGTGCAGCTTATGAACATGTTTTAACTTAGATTTAAATTATTGACACTTCTGATACTAGGGCTGCTATGTTTTAGTTTTCTAATATTATGTTTTAATAATGTATGATGTTGTATTTGAGCCATGAAAGATGTATGTATTAAACCTGTTAATCTGGCTAATAATCACTTATCACATAATAAAACTTGATTGGTTGATAACCTTGCGTGAGCTATATTATAATACCTCTTTAGGATAATTCTCATATCACTATCACCTTTCCATTATTCCACATTGCCCCATGTCAGGAACTATGTCTCTCCATTTTCAACCCTAGCGCATCTTTTCACTTCTCATAACTTGATCGCAGCCTTATCCTCGCCATCTTTTAGTTTTCTTAAATTTTATACTATATAATCTGTCCATGATGTATCAGTTACCTTATCACCATTTTTATCATTCCCTATCATCTTCATATCGGGAATTATGTCTTCATTTCCAACCTTAGCGAATCCCCTCGCTTTACCTAATTTTATCTTATCTTTCTGTTAGTTCCTTAAATTCACATTGTATAACATGTTTATAATATAACGGTTATCTGGCCTGGGATTATCCACATATAGAGGAGATTTCCACCCACCTGGTAATGTACGGGGGGTCGTACGCTTTTGTTACACAGGATATTACACCTTGTCGGCGGTTATATAGTCGAGGACGATGGCAAGCCTCGCTATTCTCGTATAACTAGGTATGTGGGGAATAATCACCAGCGCTTTTGCCATAACTTGCTAAATAACAATTATCTTGATTGATAAGATGACAGTTTCCAGACCTGGGGTCATCCACATATAGGGGAGATTACCACCCACCTGGTAACGTACAGGGGGCCATATATTTTTGTTACTCAGGATATCACACCCCATCGGCGGTTATACAGTCGAGGACGATGGCATGCTTGACTATTCTCATATAACCGGGTATGTGGGAAGTGATCGTCGGTGCCACTGTCATAACCCATTAAATAACATTTATCTTTGATGCCACTGTTCCTGTGATCTCTATCTCCAGTCTGTATCAGTGTTTCTGATAACCTAGTTTCATTACACTTAACCTGTATCAATTGTTTGCTTGTTTTACTTGTCCTTTACATGTATTGCTTGCATTACCTATCCTTTACTCACTGTGTTGCGACCGTTGTTGTGTATTTGCTGAGATTTTCAAATCGCACTCTTGCTCTTTTCAGTCTCAGGTAAAAGGTCAGTGGAGTGATAGCATCATGCATGGGTAGGAGCACTCGAGTTTTCAACACCGTGGTTTGCCACTGTTTTGTTGTTTCATTCGTTCTCTGTTTGGTTAGAAGTGGACCGGTCCCATGTTTTAAACATTTATTTCAGCTTCCGTTGGTTCTCTATTAGAGTTTTAATAAAGTTTTAAACTCTTTGTGATTTCTTTTGTTGCTCTTATTTATTCTTCACTTTAATGATAACGTTCTATAGTAGTATCTCATATGGTTACGTGGGGTGCTACATTCATATTGGCCCAGAAAAATGTCAGTTACGTTAACATCCAACTGCTATTAGAGTCCCCATGCAGAAATAGGACTTTCGTAGCCCGGAAAAATATACCCATGTAGTCCCACATTGCACGGTGAAAGGAAGAAAAATACAAATTTCATTTCATGTTACGTGCATTACACGGATGGATCCGTGTGGAAAGCTGAGTCATTGCCTACGGCTATCTTAGGCTGTGCTCGTTTAGGTTGAAAAGCTGTGGCTTATGGCTAAAAATGCACTGTAGCTAACTGAAATTACACTATAACTGAAGGTGGCTTGTTTGGCATAATTAAGAAAAAGACAAAATTAAGAAAAATAGAAAAAATATGTTAGCTCATCACGGACAACGTAAACGAATACGGGAAAAAGGAAAAACTAAAAAAGCCAAAAATTAAGAAAAAGACGAAATTTATAAATAGTAAAAAAATAAGCTAGAAGCTGAAGCCGAAACTTAACGAGCGAGGCCTTAATATTAGTTTTTGCGTCTGCCTTTTACTTATAGAAGTCAAAGCCTATACAAATATTTAGTTTCTCAAAACGACATTTATATTTCTCTTATTTCCATCTTGCTCCAAGACAATTTAAGGTCACGGTGCATCACGTATTCTATTTATCTTGCTCTCTTTTTACACATATATCTCTCTCTCACTTTTTGTATCACTTCTTTTTCCTTCTAAAAGCTATTTTTCCAGCCGCTACTTATTTATTTGTACAAAAAACCACCAATTATAGAAAAACCACTAGTAGAAGCTAATAAAGATACCTGTAGCCCTAGCCCGCGAACGATGTTGCTTCGAAAGTGATTGTTGCATCGTGCCATGTGCCAATAAAAGTAAATTTGACTGCTTTTTTTTGTTCCTTTTCCGGTTTACTTTGACTGGCTACGCATTTATTTGACTCATCGACAGGGCCAGTGTGCCGATTCAAAAAAAAGACAAGGCCACATGGTAGACTTTATATTGGCCCAGAAAAACATCGAATTTTTTATACGGATAATCCATTTTTTATTCGAAATTACAGAAATATACCTGCAAGAAATTTTTTAAAAAAATAGGCTCCAGTCACCCAACCCAGTAGCGACAACTCGAAAGTCTCCCAACCGTTGGGCGATTAATTACAGTCACCCCATCGTTGGGCGACTTTCATCCAGTAGCCCTCCCATTGGGCGACTTTCATGCAGTCGCCCAATGGTTGGGCGACTACACTCAGGCCCCCGTGAATGTTTTAAATTTTGACAATTTTGTAGTTTTAAACTGGGAAAGTGCATCAACCCTTTGCCAAAAATAGTGAAAATTGGTGGAGCTGTTCTTTATATATCCAAAAGCCTCCAGAAAAAATTTGAGCAATTTCGGCCACGGGATCAAAAGTTATAGCAGTTTCAATTGAGGCCGAAACGAATTCGAGTCCGTTTCCGACACACCTTCAGTAAAACAGGCATAACTTTTGCATACGGTGTTCGTTTTCGATTTTCTTGTACTCGTTGGAAAGCTAACGACGAGCCCGATCCAAAAAAACTGACCCACTTGCATTAGTCACCATCCAAGAGCATGAAAATTGGCTATTTTTGGACCTAAACCTGCATCGCAAGTTTTTGGTTTCTATTTTTGCCTTTTCTCTTGGTCTTCCCTTTGGAATTTGGATTTTGCTTCAACTGAAAAGTTGTAGATCTCATCGAAACCTTTCAAATGAGTATATATAAGCCATATAAAACTTTGCTATTTTATCTTTTGAGACTAGTTGTTTATACTGCATCGATATATAAAACTTGTGACAAAGAGTATTACAGACGGTTTGTATGTAGAATCGTTTGTGATAATCTGACCATTGGGTCCGTCGATCCTCCTCAAGCCAATCCTAGCCCAGAGACACGAATTATTAGTAACATTAAATTATCACTTACTATCGTATGTACCAATCGTTCTACGGTCAATCGTTACTAAAAAAAAATTTCCAAAATTTTTAACACACGTACAACATACAATGAACATAAACTTTTATTACAACTCCAGCAATTTTTTTACCAGTTTAAAACTACAAAATTGAAAAAAAAATTAAAACATTCACGGGGGAGCTGAGTGCAGTCGCTCAACCATTGAGCGACTGCATGAAAGTCGCCCAACCATTGGGCGACTGCAATTATTCGCCCAACGGTTGGGAGACTTTCGAGTTGTCGTTGTTGGGTTGGGCGAAAGGCTCCAGTCGCTCAACCATTGGGCGACTGTAGCCTATTTTTATAAAAAATTTTCCCGTGGATATATTTCTATAATTTCGAATAAAAAATAGATTATCTATACAAAAAATTCGAAAAACGTCAGCTACGTTAACATCACACTGCCATTAGAGTCCCCATGCAGAAATAGGACTTGTAGACCGAAAGTCTACCCATGCAGTCCCACATTACACGGTGAAAGGAAGAAAAATACCACTTTCATTTCACGTTACGTGCATTACACGGATGGATCCATGCACCTTAAAACAAATAAATAAATCTATCCCTAACCAATCCAATCTCTCCCATCTCTACACTACTAAAAAACAGATCATCCCTCACGGTTAAAAACCGTCAGCAAAATACAAAAAACCGTCAGGTTAATAATCCCTCACGGGTTCCCGTCAGGAAAATCCCGTCAGGGCTGGCTGGAAAGGAAAATTCAAATTTGGCTGACGGTTGCCCGTCAAGAAAATATAACCTCACGGTTTCACCCGTCAGGGAAATAAAACCTCACGGTCCGTTAACCGCCCGTGAGGAAAATGATTTAACCTGACGGGAATAACCGCCCGTGAGGAAAATGATTTAACCTGACGGGAATAACCGCCCGTGAGGAAAATTGATTTAACCTGACGGGAATAACCGTGAGGAAAATTGGCACAAATGCCAAAAAAAATACATAAAGTTCTCAGCTTCTTGCAATCTAGAAAGTGATACACATGCATTTGTTACTGGTTTTTTTCTTGTCTACATCTTCTATTTCATCAAAAAAGTCGGTGCACTAACAATAAGTGTGTCACTGATGAAACAATATTTACAACATTGAAGCTCATAATTGAAGCTCTCACTACAGGAAAAAGGAAACAATTGGATACAAATTGGAAACAATTGTATCACATTTTAGATGGAGTATAGAAAAAAGCCGACTATCGGATTTGAACCGATGACCCTCGCATTACAAATGCGATGCTCTAACCTCTGAGCTAAGTGGGCTTACATAACAGAAATAGTAACAACATTGCATATTGACATTGCATATTGACTTAAACATTGCATATCAACATTGCATATTGACTTAAACAAAGGACAATATGTAAACCTGCATATCAAATAATAGCTCTAACATTGCATATCAGATTATCTGTATTACATGCATGATAGCACTAAACTAACCATAGACGAAAAGAAACAGAATAGTTGCCAAGTTTCATTTCTTTAAATCAGAAAAGAAATCATTGTTACAATCAGAAGACAACAGTTACCACATACAACTACAAAGGAATGCTTTCATAGTACTGAATTAATGATTAATTCAACAACATGGCTAGCCAACAAAACTAATTAGAGAAAGGATTCCAGAAGGTGCCTAAGTTAAAACAGAATCATCATTAAACAATGATTGGAAACTACATTTCACAATGCAGCAGAGCAGATCAATGTTAAGTAATTTATATATAAAAAGATAAAATATGTTGAACATTTGATGTTATCAAGTTAGTGTCCTAAATTATCAAATTGTTATTTTGAACATAGTTTTCCAGCTTAAATGTTGATCAGAAGACTACCGATAAAATTCTCACAGATCCAAACAATGTAAGCTACCTAATCCACCAATACAAGATGCAGTACTATAACATGAATACAGGAAGCAAGACCACAAGCACAAATCTGCAGACACCAGCACACTGAACTTCATAAACATCAGTGGATACTAGAGAGCAAACATGGGAGGGGAGGAGGGCGGGAGTGTGGGCTGGCGAGGAGGGTGGGGGCGTCGGCGCCGGGGGTTGGAGATGTTGTAATATTTGCGGTATAAGCAAAGATATAAATATAATTCCAATATAATCATATAAGCACAGCAAAGACATCAATTCATATATAAATGACATAGCATATATGAATCTATATGAATTGAGCATATCATCCATGGTATACCACATATTCAATAATAGAAATGATAACATTCTAGACATGAATATGTATGTCAAAGAATAAAGCTTGTACCAATTAAGACTAGCAATAAGCTCAAGTTTAATTGATTATTTGTGCTCTCAAATGTAGGGTTGCACAAGACTAATCTCGGCCGTCCCGCTACTAAATCATAAACTTTTCATCGATTGGTTAAACCAAATTAGCATTCAATCTTTGAGCTCTTAAACTGTACACTATCAATTTAAACAATATATTCTTCACATGTGTGCATTCGGTTCACAGTTAAGAATCAGCTAGAGCAAGCCCAAAACACATATAAGATGTCTATTGCAGCAACTGAAACAAGTTGATAGCAAAATATAACTTCTAACAGATCTGCAGCATATATGTGGGATTTCTACAAGCTAAAGACAGCTTCAACCAAATCACACACATACAATATATTTGCCTAAAGCTCACAAATAACAGTAATCACAGAATATGAGCAAGAGTCTAATGACAGCAAGTTAGAGCTCAAAGATTAAATCTACCAATCTCAGAATATGATTTCATTTATCATCGAGCAACAATCCAATCCCACTGCAATCTAAGTCTCCCAGTGCTAGACAATGTATGAAAGATCAACAAGCTAGCACAGCACACAAAGATTGCAAATACAAGTGACTGATTTACTCACAAAACCGGCGATACTCGAAATCACTCGAGGTAGAGGAATGCCGCACAAGCACAGGGGAGGAGCCGGCCAAGCGCCTCGCCGGAGAGCACCAAGGAACCACCGTCGTCAAACACCACAGGCAAAGACTCAAAGAAAGAGAGGAGGAGGAGCTCACTGTCGTACTTCTCCAACCAAGGAACCGGCCTCAATTTATAGCCAAGAGAGGGAGGGGCTGAGAACTCAGAGGCGCCGCCAACGGCCGGGACCGAGTCTCCCGCGCCACCACCGCAGCCCATACTCACCTCACATGCCGGATCTGAGGACCGAGTCCCAGGGCTGCGCGGCGGCGGAGGAGGGAGGGGAGGAGCGAGGGCGGAAGAAATGGGGGGAGCCGCACGGGAAACATGGGAGGAGGGTGGAGGCGGCGGGATCCGGTCGGAGGCCTGGGGCGGCGGCGGCGTCCGAAGGCGGCGCGAGCGCGGCGGTCGGGAGGCGGCGCCGTGAGCGCGGCGGCCGGGAGGTGGCGGCGACCGGATCTAGCCGGATCCGGCATGGGCCGAGGTGGATCTGGAGAGGGGCGAGCAGATCCGGCGGCCGAGGCGGGCGAAGGCCGGCGGATCGGAGGAGGTGGGCGATGGGATGGGGTGGAGGAGGCGGGCGAGGGGATGGGGTGGAGGAGGCGGGCAGGCGGATGGGGCGGAGGCGAGCGAGGGGATGGGGTGGAGGAGGCGGGCAGGCGGGCGAGCAGATGGGGCGGAGGAGGCGGGCAGGCGGGCGAGGGGCGATGGGGGCAGGCGGATGGGGCGGAGGCGGGCGAGGCCGGATGGGGGCGCGCGGGCGAGGGGCGATGGGGGCGGAGGAGGCTGCGAAAATATCGGGATCGGGCGGGCTGGACGAGGGGAATGGGAAATTTTAGCTAGGTTGGCTGGAATTAACCTCACGGTGATAAATAAGTCCGACAGGAAAATAAATTTTTGCGACGGTGATGTGTGGACCCGTGAGGAAAATTGATATCCCTCACGGTCTATACGGGCCCGTCAGGAAAATGAAAGTATCCCTCACGGTCTACGTGGGCCCGTCAGAAAAATTAAAAACCGTGAGGGATGATCTGTTTTCTAGTAGTGCTATTTTCCATCTAATCTCTCTCATATATCTAATCTTTCTCTCACACACATCTCTAACCTCTCTCTCACGTCTCTCTCTCGCTCTCATATATGGGCCAGTAGTGCACCCAGAAAAAGAGTAAATTTGACTGCTTTTTTGTTCCTTTTCCGGTTTACTTTGACTGGCTACGCATTTATTTGACTCATCGACAGGCCACAGAGGTAGACTTTGGGCCTGTTTTATATGACTGTGACTTATAGTTTTTTGTTAAAATTTTTAAAATTTCACTGTGTACGACAAAAATTACGGAGAGATACTTATTTGCTATTTTGGATGGTACAGATGTTGGGTTTTTAATGTGTACTACAATTAACTTATAGACTCTATCTTGAAAAATACTTCGTTTAAAAATTAGGTACTATATAAAAACCAAAAGCCGATTTCACTCCTCATATTGGCAGAAGAACGACTACAGTGCTCCGTGCATTAAATACCTCGTCTTCATTCTCAGAGTCGTTTCAGGAAAAAAGCAAAGAAAAAAAACAAGCACAGCGAAACAGGACCTTTGTGACTAGGAAACAACTTGGTATGTTAGATAAAATATGATTCTATGAATATTTGTTTTGCAAAATTGTTGTGAATATTATAGCCCATTATGAATGTGAATGATGTATGAGATGCATATATGTATATAATATTCATGACCTGCGTATCATGCTTATTGTAACCTAAGGCTGTCTATATTTATATAACGACCTGTATGTCGGTTTGTGTTGCTTCTTTACTCCTTGTAATCTTTACTAGTACGTGCTATGGAGTAATAGCTTAGTGGGAGTACTTGGAGGTTTTTGGCCACTTGGAGACACGGCGAACAGGAAGCGCGGCGATAGAGATCACCATGTGAATGGCCACACTATATCACGATGCAATGTGATTGTCTGTGAATGGCTTTATATTTTTGTTCATTTATTTCTATACATGTTATTTAATTGCCCTGATTGTTTTTAACATGGTAGAAATAAAATTCCCTCACATAATATTAAGCTAAATTGATGCCCTCCCAATTAGCTGCAGCAGACAAAACCATGTATTTTAATGGTAGGGTTTGCTTAAGCAGAGTGCCATCAATTTTTTTGACTAGATGGGTTTGTGTCAAACACTCGTACATAAAGTATTGATTTAACTTGACAAGGTCATCATAACGGTTATGAATAGGGATGGCAATCGGGCGCGGCGGGTACGGGTAGTGCTCACCCATACCCGTACCCGCGACCCCAATTTTCACCCACGGGCATACCCATACCCGCCCGCGGGTAATAAACCCCGCCCATACCCGTCGCCCGCGGGTACCCATCACCCGCGGGCATACCCGTTTACCCGCGAACTGAGTACATCACATATTCACATTTAAACATCACCAATGCATCACAAATTCACATATTCAGATTTCAGAAACTCTACAGCAAATGACATTACACTGAGTTTCCAGAAAGTTTTATGAGTAATACACTGAACAGTTACTATTGCATAAGAGTAATCCACAATTCCATATATTTCATAAGTGCAGGCACAAACATTACAACAAAATCAGCTACTAGAATAATAGTTTGAATTGTTGTCTAATGACATCTGTATCACTCAGTGAACACAATGAACACAGTGAACGCAATGAATTGTTGTAGAATAACATTACACAATGAACACAATTACACAGTAAATGGAGCATTTATCACGGCAAGCTTGGTGCAAATCAGACTCCATGATTTCAAAAACAACATATATATCCTTGAACTCTCTCCTTGATGTGCCGTGGCTAGAGAATCGGCGATGAGGAAGAAAAGAGGGAGGACCGGAGGAGGCTCACCTGAGTTTTGCTGACAGCGGAGGGCCGGCGAGGAGCGGCGACTGGAGGGGTGGTGAGGAGCGGCGACTGGAGGGGCGGCCTGATCTGGACGACAGCCGGCCGGACCTGGACAACGAGGGGCGGCGGAACGAGGGGCGGCGATTGGAGGGGCGGCGAGGAGCGGCGATTGGAGGAACGTCCCCGACCTCCGAGGAGCCCGTGAGGGAGGCGTGGCCGGTGGACCGCCTGACGCCGCGCATGTCGAAGGTTACGGCGCGGTGGCCCCGCCGCGTGAGCCCCTTAGCGATGCCGACGGGCGAGGCGAGCGAGGAGGAGACGGATCTGGGGCGGAGGAGGAGGCTGGCGGCCGGGTGGGGGCAGAGGCGGCGGATCTGGGCGAGGCCAAGGCGCTGAGGTGAGCTGGGCGCAGGGCGGCGGGCGAGGCGAGCGAGGAGGAGGAGGAGGAGACGGATCTGGGGCGGAGGAGGTGGCCGGCGGCCGGGTGGGGGGCGGAGGCGGCGGATCTGGGCGAGGTGGAGGCGCTGCGGCGAGCGGGGCGCAGGGCGGTCGGCGAGGCGAGCGACGAGGAGGAGACGGATCTGGGGCGGAGGAGGAGGCCGGCGGCCGGGTGGGGGGCGGAGGTGGCGGATCTGGGCGAGGCGGAGGCGCTGAGGCGAGCGGGGCGCAGGGCGGCGGGCGAGGCGAGCGAGGAGGCGGGCATGAGGGGATCTGAGCGAAGGAGGAGAGTGCGAGAGGGGCCGAGGGGGGCGGCGGGCGAAGAAGCTTCTGGGCGTGTGCCGCGGGGAGAGTTAGGGACTTAGGGTTTTTTTATTTTAGGGGCCCACTTGTCAGTCTATTTCACGGGTAAACGGGCGAGACGGGTACGGGTAGAGCTAACCCATACCCGTACCCGTTTACCCGATGGGCAGAGATTTTTCCCCATTTTCCTACCCGTGGGTAAAGAATGCACCCCATACCCGACTCTATTAGGGTATTTACCCACGGGTATACGGGTAAACGGGCACAATTGCCATCCCTAGTTATGAACCTTGGGACATAGGATTAGGTGCTGAAGCATAGAGATGTGACCTAACAAAATTTGACTGCTTTTTCTTTCTTTTCTGATTTACTTTTACTGGCTACGCATTTATTTGACTCATCGACAGGGCCCAGAAGAACGACTACAGTGCTCCGTGCATTAAATACCTCGTCTTCGTTCTCAGAGTCGTTTCAGGAAAAAAAGAAAAGAAAAAAAAAAGCACAGCGAAGCTCTGATAAGGAAGATGTCGACGAGACCTTGCCTTCTCTCAATCCTGTTTCTGGTGATGATCCAACTAATGGTGCTTCTCATCGGCGGCCAGTGGCATGATACCAAACCCTGTAAGTATGCCTCTTCTGTGCTTGTGTGCAATACCATGTTATAAAATGTAAGCAAACATTCAGTTCGTTTATATTTAAACACACGAACAATCGTACTAGACATGATACGGTCTTGGAATTCCTTAACTACTTCCCGTCTTAATTTGGCATTTTAGGTGCCCTTTATATGAGTGCACTTTTACTTTGCCATTCTTTCGTAGAAGAACTAAATAACTTCGTGTCCTGGAAGCCATACAACAAGATTTACTGTAGTCAATAAAAACTCTCTGTTGATAGCTATCTGTTCTTTATGGCTAACTTCGCCATAACTAAGTTTAAGTATGGTTTGCCACACTTTTTGTAGCAACAAAAATGGCAGCCACAAGTGTGGCAAAGTTAGACAAAAAAAATCAAGTCTATGTCATGTGAGTTATGGTGCTAATAAAGTGCGGCAAATCATAATTGTGATAATAAACCAAACACCTACCTAGAAAAGTATTACATAAGCCTAAGATTAGTCTTGGCAAGGGCGATGGTTATTCTACTCCATTAGTATTTCTCCATATAGCCGGCAGTGTCTATTATATTATTAGTGTGATAGAAAAAAGCCATAACATTTGCTCTCAAGGGCAAGAAATTTTCACGTTAATCAGTGGAAAAGGAGAAAGATCTATGCCATTGACTGTGGCGTGTTAACATTATAATGGTCTAGATTAAAAGAAAGAGTCCATGCCAAATATAATCCAGAAATAACTAAAATTTAGAATAATAAATAAAATAAAATTAGCAATTTGATTTCTGTACGAATTCCTAGGTAAAATCCCTACAATTAAGAAAAATTTAGCAATTAGATTTGTGTACCAATTCCACAAAAAACTAAAATTTGGAATAAAAATAAAATAAAATTAGTAATTTAATTTGATACGAATTCCAAAGTAAAATATGTAAATAACTATAATTCAAAATAAAAATTAAGGTTAGTCTTGGCAAGGGTGTAGGGTTGAAACCAAATACACACTACTCCCTCCGTTCCTGAATAGATATCGGGTGGGTTTTTTTTTGTGTTGTTGTTTATGGTTTTTTGAATTCTAGCTGGTCGTGAGAAAGAGTATGAAGAGAGAGATAGTCGTATGCAATTTTAGCTGGTATAGCTGAAGTCAATATAGATTTTATTACAATTAACTAAAGATGCATCATTTAAAAGCTAGTTACTGTAAAAAAAAACCAAAAGCCATAGGCAGTAAACCCAAAAAAAGCCTGCCGATATCTTAAAAAAGGCATGTTCACTCACATGTGCACCTAGGCCGTTAGAATGTACAACCACACAAGGTTCGTTAGTTGAAGTTAATAACGACTCTCTCAATTTTCTTGCGTGCCAAGTTGAGCTCCTGTGTTGGTGTATGTGCATGTGGAAGTGGCATGAGCCGACCGTGTTTGTTGCTTATTGATTAAGTACTATTCACTTATAATTAGTTGTCTTAGCAACTCCAGCAGGGCCCCTACTTGGCCTCTCAAACTCAAATTTGAGAGTCAGAACAAAAAACTCAGCTCCAACAGGGCCCCTATTTGACTCTTAAAAATAGGAGGCCTCTCAAATGAGGTCTCCAAGCTCTCATTCCTAGGGGCCCTCTCCTGACTCTCATCCTTCGGTTTTTTTCCCACTCGGTGAAACTTCCCCCGCACCCCCCAAAATCCTCCGCGCCCCCCCAAAATCCGCCGCTTCTGCTCGCCCCCCGTCTCGCCCGACTCCTCCGCTTCCGCTCGCCCCCCGCCTCGCCCGACTCCTCCGCCACCGCCCGTGTCCCCCTTGCGCCGCCAAAATCCCCCGCCTCTACCGCTTCCGCTCGCCCCCGCCTCGCCCGACTCCTCCGTTCGCCCGCCGCCTCGCCCGGCTCCTCGGCTCGCCCGCCGCCTCCGCTCGCCCACCGCCACGCCCATCGCCTCCGCCCGTCGCCTCGCTCGACGCCTCCGCCTGTCGCCGTCGCCTCGCCCGACGCCTCCGCCCGTCGCCGTCGCCTCGCCCGTCGTCGTCGCCGCCAAAATCCCCCGCTCGCCCGGGGCCTCCGCTCGCCTCTGACCGGATTTGAGGAGTGGGTCCCATGTGGTCAGTGTGTAGTGGAATGGATTTGAGGGCTTAGATTTGAGGGGTACTGTTAGAGTAGATGCAAAAAAACTGGGCCCTTAAAAATAGGAGGAGCCCTCAAATCAAAAGTAGGGGCCCTGATTTGAGGGCTACTGCTGAAGTTGCTCTGAAAAGACACAAAGATTAAGGGCTTGATTTGAAACCACCCCTGCTTAGCTACTAACAGTCGCTTTTGGATCCACGTGCAGGCAACAATGTCGCAGATGAAGTTTGCCCTCCCGTGTATAAATGTCCACCGAGACCACTGAGATGTCTCCGTGGTGCCCCATGAAATGAAGCGAAATCATGTACATCACCTTCCGCTAGGTTAAGTGATCTGGTACCGGTGGTTCTGCGAATTGTCCTGTTGGCTCTGGGGAGTTGTTTATCTCTAATTTACAAGAAATTAGCCAGATTTACCCCTCAGATACTATAATAAATTTGCTTGTGGTTAAATATAGGATTATATTTCTTATACAAATTTGCGCAGATACTGTAATATATATTTGATCATTCTGTGTTGTTATAAGCTAGACTCATCAAAATATGCAATGCAAATTTTTCTCTTTTTTCTCTAACTAATAAAAAAACTCCAGGCTCTCAGAGTGAATATAGATGCTTCTTTTAAGCGCGTTTTAATAATATAATAGATTGCCGATTATTATATATATATATATATATATCTGGTTTTATTTTTTTTAAAAAAAATATTTTGTCTCTTGCCAAAATTTTTGCCACCGGTGCTACTACGAATGCAAATTACTACGGCCACCATTAATTCTTGCCAATACCACCTGTTGAGTTGTCGTCACCGGCCGATGGCGTCCTACTGATTGGCTTTTGCAAGTCCCGTTACGACCCATGCTATGCACCATGGTCTCCATGAACATCATGCTAGAATATGTCTACGTACGCGCGTACACATCCATCAGTACATGCATGCATTTCCACTCCCTTCATCCCTTGCCATGGTCCACGATCAATCGCTACCCTTTTTCTCCCTTTTCAACTCTTCCTCTCATTGCAAAGAGATCGAGGCACCTCGGTCTAGATCACTATTGATGCATGGATGCATGGTAACACCAGTCAAGCACATACATACAGTTGCACAAATCGTACGGCCCCTAAGCCAGCCTACTTCACCAACAACCAGGCAGCCCGTGCAGACTTGTACGGCACATAAGCCAGCCCAACAGCCAGGCAGCCAGCCAAGCAGCTCATGGTTGAAATGCTTTTTGTTGCATGCAAGATCTTCTCTTTTTTTCTCTCTATCAATGAGAAAATTTGCAGAAAATTTTGTTTTTTTTTCTGATTTATTAATTATTATAGGATTTTTTAGACTTTCAATTAAAGCGAATGAGTTACCTTGGATATCACCGATTGTTTGTAGATTATATTATTGTTATACAGAACAAGCTACTAGCTAGCGCCCCCTACTCTGTTGGTTAAGTACTACGAGCCATCAGAGTATCAGCAAAGATAGAAAAAAAAAACAGTTTGGCCGTGCAAATCCAGCTGAAGTATCCAAACAAAGCCAAAAGCACTCATTAATAGATCGATGTTTTTGGTCATGTTGTGCAGACAATCCCGTAAACGCTGTCAACCCTGAATTGGATCTCCAAATTGCTGAATGCTAGCTTGTCACAACCGTACGCGTGCTACAATGTAGTAAATATAATCGCAGCATCCCGCGGTCGATCGGATGGTCCGGCGTCCGGCGACTTTCTCGCGGTGGCTGGTGATTTCGCGCTTGGAAAGAGACCAGAATTGCGAATACCGCATAACCAGAGTTATTTTCCAACTTACGGTCACCTAGCTGAACAATCGGGACGATTTGCTATCTTAATGTGGTACAGTTTGGTACGATCAAATCGCTTCAGCATATCAAGAGTTGATGCGAAAACTAAAATGATTCTACGTACGTGCAACTGTGATATAGTCAATTGCTCAGGAAGGAATCTTATGCATTGAACTCACATCAGCCTTGTCTCGTGGCTGGTTGATTAAATTGCACATTGTCGTCCATATAAGATTGAACACGGCGGAGAAGGCGCGTGTCCAGGTGGTGTAGTTGGACTCGTTGAGGTCCAAGATGATGGGGATGCGAGACTGAATGTTGATGCCGTGGACGACCGCCGGAGCTGCAGGGTCAAACTGTAGTTTGAGGGAGTTGGGGAACGGGGATTCACCATCCGAGTCGGAGGCCGAGGAGGAGAAGGAGGAGGAACTCATGGCGGCGCAGCGGGTGGCAAAGGAAAGCAGCGGAAACTTAGGATCGGAGATCTTCTGATACCATGTAAGCAGTGGAAAGAGAGATGGATTGCAACTCAAATGTATTGATGTCTGCCTTGGCATAAATATACATGTACATAGGAGAAGCAGTTGGCCACTAACTAACTAATCTAGCTAAAGTTAAGGAGAGCCAGAGTACGTGCACAGCAGCTATCTAACAGTTTGGATATATCAACTGCTAAAGATGTAAAAGGGGACTCAATGATAGTCACACACAAAGAGCCATACGGATATATTACGTGTGTGTATGGATTACAAGTGCCTTCTCTCTCTATTACAAACAGTCCTATATTTTGTAGGATTGCCGATGATAATTAAAGTAGAGATGAATGATTGTAATGTCTTAACGGAAGCTTTTTCTTTACAATCCTATTATTTTTCAAGTTATCTAAACCTACAAATCAGCAGGAACAAATGAAACCAACGTAATAATATCGAAAATCGAGACAAACTCCCCTAATTTTTATCTAGCTGACAGACTGAAAAGAGAGAAGCTGTTGTCTTTAGGCTGTTGAAAACATAAGCACATGTAGGTTCAATTTATTCCATAAATAAATCATGACATCAAGCACGTAATGTAACAGAACCATCACAGGTATAAATGATCTAGACATGTAAACCAGGCAACTATACATGAACAGATCTAATAGGGAGAACAAGGCTGTGACGTACTGACGGTTCTGTTCTAATTGATTTGACGGTGTTGACACTGCAGGCACAAAGTGAATGACACGAGGTCGATGACGACGCGCCGAAGCCGAACAACGAGGAAGACGAGCCAGAGCTACAGCAAGCAGTCGCACAGAGCGCTTCCCAAAAACCTTATTCGCCCTCTCCCGATGCAGAACTTCGAAGGCGACTGTTCCGGAGACCTGCTCTACCGAACGGCGGTGCACGCCGGCGGACGGGATGGAGTAGACTACGTGGGACGGCGCAGCACAATGGAGAAGGCAAAAAACCCTAGATTGATTTTTCGCTATTTTTCATATGGAGGCGGCGATTCAGTATTTATAGAGAAATCAGGACGCGTAATCAAAACGATTGCGCGTTCTCCATAACTCATAACCGAACCGGATTAGTCGCGCGTAACCGATCCGGATTTACCGCCACTCAAAACAGCAAAATAAAACTGCAAAAGGAACTGAGTCTGCGCAAGCACCTGGAGCCGATTTTGGCGGACCATTCACGCAGGTGCCGCGCGCCCGCGCCCTTCGCCCTGCCCGTCCCGTCCCGTCCCGGCGAGGCGAGCGAGCGCGCGCGTGTGTTCCTCTAGTTCTCTCCCACACATGCATGAAGTGACTAGGAGTGCACCCTCCCTTTTAAGGTGGTCTTCCTCTCCTAGAACTAGCAATATGGTACTAAAGTTCACATGCATGCCTCCTTTGCATGAGTGGGCCTTTGAGATTTTCTTATATGGGCTTGGCCCACATAATTCAGCAATCCCCCACCAAATCTCAGAGTCCCACAAAGATTTGCCTGAATTCCAATGTACTGTTTATATATCAGTGAGTTTCGATGGAGACCAATTAAGGTTGAACATCCATCTAGAACTCCAAGCTACACTTACTCACAACTTGAACAATGGACTACGCCTTGAATTGCAAGTTTGGTGCAAGCAAGCTTCACTTAGAGACTTAACTGATACTAGGCCGCCAGTAGCCTACCCCTCGGTTGGAGCGTATAAGTCATACTCCTTGGTCTCTTCATGAACTTAGCAGGAGATTTACCCAAGATCTCCATAGATTACGACTAACAGTCGGGCTCATATAGGTGTGTTCTTTCAACAACGCTCTGCAGGACAGCGTCTTCGCTTCTAAAAGCCAATGGAACACATTAAGACCTTAGTCAACCTGCCTTGCAGTTTCTGAGAGTATTGCATCTTCACATAGAGAGGGTTGAAATTACTCTCCTCCAGTTAACTAATGGCTTGTTTTTCCCAGATCCTAATTCACGGGATCTCCGATCACATAGGTTGGGTTACTACCATAGATAAATCACATGGGTCTCATACCCATCTCCTTCGATGCACTATCTATCACATTTCGTGATAGTCCCTTTGTAAAGGGATCTGCCAGGTTTCTATTTGTTTGGATGTAATCCAATGTTATAACTCTGGAGTTTCTCATTTTCCTGACAGACTTCAATCGTCTCTTGACATGCCTAGACGATTTCATATTATCCTTAGAACTGTTCACCTTAGCGATAACAGTTTGATTATCACGGTTCATAAGGATAGCTGGCACTGGCTTTTCCACTATAGGCAGATCCATCAATAGATCCCGTATCCATTCTGCCTCAACAGTGGCAGTGTCTAGTGCCGCGAGCTCTGCTTCCATGGTTGACCTCGTCAAAATAGTCTGTTTGCAAGACCTCCATGAAACAGCACCACCACCAATAGTGAAAACATATCCACTAGTGGCTTTGATTTCATCAGCATCAGAGATCCAGTTGGAATCACTATAACCCTCTAGTACCGAAGGGTACCCAGTATAGTGAAGTCCAAAGTTCGAGGTACCTTTCAGATAGCGCAACACTCGCTCAAGTGCCTTCCAGTGATCATCTCCTGGGTTAGAAGTAAACCGGCTCAACTGCTCACAGCAAAGGAGATGTCTGGCCTTGTTGCACTAGCTAAATACATAAGTGAGCCAATTATCTGGGAGTATTCCAACTGATTCCTAGCAATTTTCTTATTCTTACGAAGTAACATGCTAGGATCATAAGGTGTTGGAGAAGGCTTGCTTTCAGAATAGCCAAAACGGCTCAAGACCTTCTCCACATAAGGAGATTGCAATAGTGTAATCCCATCCTCACCTCTAACCAATTTAATATTTAGAATAACATCAGCCACTCCCAGATCTTTCATATCAAAGTTTTGAGACAAGAATGATTTTACCTCATTTATCACATTGATGTTTGTCCCAAAAATCAAGATGTCATCCACATACAAAGCATAAAATAACTCCCTCATCCCCACCATAGCGATAGTATACACATTTATCTGCCTCATTGACAGCAAAGCCTGCAGATGTCAGTGTTCTATCGAACTTCTCATGCCACTGCTTAGGGGCTTGTTTCAGACCATACAAAGATTTCAACAGTTTTAACGCCTTGCCTTCTTGATCTTCTACTACAAATCCATCAGGCTGTTCCATGTAGATTTCCTCATCCAGCTCTCCATTAAGAAAAGTTGTCTTAACGTCCATTTGATGAACGAGAAGACCTTGTGAGGCAGCCAAAGCGAGTAGTACTCAAATTGTAGTCAGTTTAGCAACATGTGAGTAAGTGTCAAAGAAATCTTCGCCTTCTTTCTGAGTATAGCCCTTGGCAACAAGCCGAGCCTTGTATTTTTCAATAGTACCATCAGGCCTAAGCTTCTTTTTGAACACCCACTTGCGCCCTACAGGTTTGCACCCATAAGGTCTATCTGTCAGCTCCCAGGTTCCATTAGCGATAATGGAATCCATTTCACTACGGACAGCCTCCTTCCAGTAGTCTGCATCAGTGGATGCATACGCTTCTGAAATAGATTTGGGAGTGTCGTTCACAAGGTACACAGTGAAATCCTCACCAAAGGATTTGGTTATCCTTTGTCTCTTGCTCCTTCTAGGAGCTTCACTGTCATCTTCCTCATCGACAAGTTCATGTGTATGTTCAAAAGGTTCAGGTCGTGTGATTGAACTGGGAATTATTTCAGAAGGTTGACTAGTAGTGTTATGTGTATCTTTCATTGGAAAGATATTCTCAAAGAACGTTGCATCTCGAGACTCCATAATTGTACCAACGTGCATGTCAGGTACCTTAGTTTTAACTATCAAAAATCTATATGCAATGCTATGATTAGCATATCCCAGAAAGACACAGTCCACAGTTTTAGGTCCAAGCTTGCATTTCTTAGTTATTGGCACATTGACTTTCGCCAAGCACCCCCATGTACACAAGTAAGAAAGTGATGGTTTTCTCCCAATCCATACCTCGTATGGTGTTTTGTCCTTATTTCTGTTAGGAACTCTATTTAATGCATGATTAGAGATTAGCAGAGCCTCCCCCACCATGCCTTAGGTAAGCCCGCAGTGTCTAACATGGCATTCACCAAGTCAGTCAACGTGCGGTTTTTCCTTTCGGCAATCCCATTTGACTCGGGAGAATAAGGAGGCGTCCTCTCATGTATAATGCCATGTTCCTCACACAATAAGTCAAATTCGTTTGAGAAATACTCTCCACCACGATCTGACCTAAGTCTTTTTATCTTTCTGTTTGGTTGGTTTTCAGCTTCTGCCTTATAGATTTTAAAATAGTCTAAAGCCTCATCTTTCGTTTTCAATAAATACACATAACAGAACCTAGTTGCATCATCAATCAATGTCATGAAATATCGTCTTCCACCCTTCGTCGTCACGCTATTCATCTCAGAAAGATCTGAATGCAGGAGTTCTAGTGGTGCCAAGTTTCTCTCCTCGGCAGCCTTGTGAGGCTTACGAGGTTGCTTTGATTGCACACAACTATGGCATTTAGAACCTTTGGTGATGGAAACGTTTGGAATTAAATTCATACTGGAAAGCCGAGACATCAAGCCAAAATTAATATGACATAGATGTGAGTGCCAAACGTTGGCCTCATTATCCACACTGCAACAAATATGGTTCACAGACTTATTGCAGAAATCTGAAAGGGGAAAACAGAACAAGCCTCCGCACTCATAGCCTTTACCAATAAAATATCCATGTTTAGACACGAATACTTTATTAGACTCAAACACCAACTTAAACCCGCCTCTACATAAACGGGAGCCACTAACGAGATTCTTGTCTATAGAGGGGGACATGCTGCACGTTCTTCAACTGCACGATCTTTCCCGAAGTAAACTTCAGATTTACCGTGCCAACACCATGAACAGTAGCATGTGACCCATTCCCCATTAGGACGGAGGAATCCTGGGCGACCTGATAAGAAGAAAACAATGAAATATCAGCACACACATGTACATTAGCTCCTGTATCAATCCACCAATTGGTAGATTGACTAACTGAAAGAACAGTAGGTAAATTACAATACCCAGTCCCTTCTCCAGTCTTGCCAATGGTCACGTTGACAGACTTAGAAGTCTGTCCTACAGGTGCCTTCTTTTCTTTGCGTTGTGGACACTTCTTGGCTATGTGACCAAGCTCACCGCACACAAAGCAAGTTCTATCATCCTGATTGTTGTTGTTCTTCTTCTTCTTGAAATTGGTTGTCTGTTGAGCTTTGACAAATTTCCCTTTGTTCTTGCTTGAGGGCTTCTGTACCATATTTGCACTAGACTGCCCTCCATCACCCTTAGACGCGGCGTCCTTTTCCCGAGCTTTCTCCTCAATCTCAAGAGACCCAATCAGACTCTCAACAGAATACTCTTGTCTCTTATGTTTGAGGGCTGTTCCGAAATTCCTCCATGAAGAAGGTAATTTCGCAATAATACATCCAGCCACAAACTTGTCGGGTAAGGCACACTTCAGGAGTTTGAGTTCCTTGGCAGTGGCCTGTATCTCATGAGCCTGATCGACTACAGAACGGTTATCAACCATCTTGTAATCATGAAATTGCTCCATGACATACATGTCATTGCTGGCATCGGTAGCACCGTATTTGGAATTCAGTGCATCCCATAACTCCTTCGCGTCTGTCATGTGCATATACACCTCGCGTAGACGGTCAGCAAGAACGCTAAGAATGCATCCAACAAAGAGAGTAGTGGCATCCTCAAATTCTTTCTGCTTTTCAGCATCAAGAACACCTTCAGGCTTGCCATTACTAACCCAGAATACATTCATAGCAGTAAGCCACAGAGTGACCTTGATCTGCCATCTCTTAAAGTGCACACCGGAGAATTTATCCAGCCTCAGTGCATCGGCAAATCCAGCCATAGTAAAACCACAGTGCCTACAATAAGGTTTTTGGATTGTTGAAAACATAAGCACATGTAGGTTCAATTTATTCCATAAATAAATCATGACATCAAGCACGCAATGTAACAGAACCATCATAGGCATAAATGATCTAGACATGTAAACTAGGCAACTATACATGAACAGATCTAATAGGGAGAACAGGGCTGTGACGTACCGACGGTTCTGTTTTGATTGATTTGATGGTGTTGACACTGCAGGCACGAAGTGAATGACACGAGGTCGATGACGACGCGCCGAAGCCGAACAACGAGGAAGACGAGCCAGAGCTACAGCAAGCAGTCGCGCAGAGCGCTTCCCAAAAACCTTATTCGCCCTCTCCCGGTGCAGAACTTCGAAGGCGACGGTTCCGGAGACCTGCTCTCCCGAACGACGGTGCACGCCGGCAGACGGGATGGAGTAGACTACGTGGGACGACGCAGCACAATGGAGAAGGCAAAAAACCCTAGATTGATTTTTTGCTATTTTTCATATGGAGGCGGCGATTCAGTATTTATAGAGAAATCAGGACGCGTAATCAAAACGCCTGCACGTTCTCCATAACTCGTAACCGAACCAGATTAGTCGCGCGTAACCGATCCGGATTTACCGCCACTCAAAACAGCAAAATAAAACTGCAAAAGGAAGCTACGTCTGCGCAAGCACCTGGAGCCGATTTTGACGGACCATTCACGCAGGTGCCGCGCGCCCGCGCCCTTCGCCCCGCCCGTCCCGGCATGCCTCTAGTTCTCTCCCACACATGCCTCAAGTGACTAGGAGTGCACCTACCTTTTAAGGTGGTCTTTCTCTCCTAGAACTAGCAATATGGTACTAAAGTTCACATGCATGCCTCCTTTGCATGAGTGGGCCTTTGAGATTTTCTTATATGGGCTTGGCCCACATAATTCAACATAGGCATGTTCTTTTGTGGCTGTAGTTTATGACTTTTAGCTGTGGCTTGTGGCTTTTGGTTGTTCGTGTGAAAGATTACAGAGTAACTGAAATTCATGTACGGCTTTTGCCGACATAAATGAAGTCGGTACAGTATATACTATAATTAACTAGTAGATCATATCTTATAAAGATATTCTATTTAAAAGCTAATTATTATAAAAAATTAAAAATTAAAGCTAAAAGCCACAGAACAACATATCCAAATTTATTTCACTGGTAATACGCTGGCGATACGTGAGAAAAAGCACTGCTGGTGATGGACGTGGACCTCTTCTTTTCTTGGGTAGATGAACACAAGAAGATGACCACGCATGGACAACAGAGTCGCGAAGTGCTGCTGCACTTTGATTTCTCTGGTTGCACTCGGAACGAGATCAAATAAAATAAGTTTGTTGCTTGTTCTGTGCACAGGAACAGAAAAAGGTCATGCATCACTGGAAACCGAGGAAACGACTGGACGCACAGCACCAAGATAACAAATAGCGAACAGCGGGTAACAGTCGATTAGTATCTGTATAGTAGATGACGGATAGCGGGTTATATATTCCGATAGCGAAATCTAAAAAGTACTTATAATTTTAAGATACTTATATATATATATATATATCATGATTTATAACTTACTCGAATTATATAATCATTTTCTATGCTTAATTACTTGACTATTCAAGCAAATATAGCCATAGAGACAGTTGTTTTGTGCTCAACATAGATCTATTGCAATGAATCTATCAGTATCATAATGTTGGTCACACAAATAAGATCGCACATAAATAAAAGAAGTTTCTTGCAGAAATGTTGGCCACAGCCCACACAAACAAGAATGGGTCTCTCTCTGCTGCTCCTATCTAGAAATTACAGACTATTGCTCACTGTAATTAATGATAGGATGTTGAAATGTAGTAGATGTGGTGCTAAATTAAACTACAAATAAATAAAGTTACATCATAGGATTCTAAAATAGATTAATAGAAATAAATGAAACTGTTCATCACTATATCATCCTAAAATCCGCAATTGCGCCCGCTATTTTGACCCGAAATCCGCAATTACGCCTGCTCTGACACTGCAATTGCGGTTGTAAAATTCGCGAGCGCCGTTTTCCTTTGCTACTTCTCCTCAGTAGCACTAGTCCACCGCTACCGCAATTGGAAATTTGGACATTGTTGGACCCATAGTCCACCGAAATTCCTTTTTTGGCCCCCCAAAGCAAAAAATTCCAAAAATGGACCCCGTTTGAGCGCGCGTTTACGGGAGGGGGACACGTGGCCACTGTTCATCCGGTCGTGCGGTCTGGGACCGCACGACCGGCCTGGCGCCGCGCCTGAGCGTGCGATCTCCCGCCCAGCGCGCGACCGCCTCGCGTGACCGCGCGTCCCCCGCTCCGACCGCGCGTCCCTCGCCCGAGCGCGCGTCCCGCCCCGCCCAGCGCGCGTCCCGCCTCGCCCAGCGCGCGACCTCCCCGCCCAGCGCGTGTCTTGACGCCTGACCGCGCGAATCTTTGCCATTCGCGTCCCGTCCTTTCGGCCAAAATGAAAAAAAGCAGCAGCACGCTGGGAAGGGCTTTTTCTTGTACCCAGCCGCACACGCGTCAGGAGCCCAAAAACGGCCCCCCTCAGGAGCACACGCGCATGCAGACTTAAAAGCGCAAGGAGAAGGAAGAAATGCTTGGCCAGCCAGGAAGCTCAAGCACAGTTGAAACGAAGCCAGAGCGAGAGAGTGAGGAAGCGAAGGAAAGTGACGAGTGAAAACCCGTAGATTTGAGTTGTGTTTGTTCGGAATCTGCGGTTTTTGCAAATACAAAAGTTGTAGATCGTCTCGTGTGCTTCAAGAAGAGGTAAGTCTTGTGCCCACGAAACTAAAATTTTATGTATGTGATTAGTCCATAATTAGTCGATTAGCACAAACCATCGTTTGGTAATGTTATTTTATGTGAATGTGTGATACGCGATGTCAATATTTGGTACGTTATGTATTTGTAGGTAATCTTTATGTGAATATATGTATTATAAGTCAATGTATCATACAGTGTGTATGTGTAGGTAAAAATCAACATATGATGCATGCTTTATTGTAGTGTAGATAATGTTGTATTTTATGTTGAAGTTACGTATTGTAATGTAGTTAGTTTTTGCTGAAGAAAAGAGAGGAGCGAAAGCCGGAAGAGTTGAATTGTTTTCGTTTGGAATCAGTGGACTTGGCAAGTAGAAAAGTTGTAGATCGTCTCGTGAGCATCAACAAGAGGTAAGTTTTGTGCCCATGCAACTATAATTTTATGTATGTCATTAGGCCTGAATTAACGAAACCATCTTGTGTTACTGTTATTTTATGTCAATATTTTATACGCTATGTATGTATAGCAAATCTTGCATATGTTTAGCATGATGTATTGTAGTGTATATAGGGTTTCAATTTTTTGTGAACATACGTAATGTAAAGTAGTTTCAGTTAGGTGGAAAATATGAAGTTGTAGTGTGTAGACGTTGAGAAAACACATATTTATGTTAGAGCAATTGTAGGTGATAACAATAGTACTAGGATTAAAATAAATTAGAAATAAATTTGGTAGATTAGAAATAATGGAGGGTGAAAGGTACAGAAGTGGTAACTGAGCAAAGTAACAGGTATGGTGTGGGGAGGAGCAGGTGAGGACTGTGCAGTAAGTTTGCAAGTGGGGAAGATCTTGGTCTGCGTGCTAGTGCGCTTGTTGGCTGTACTGTATCGTATAGAATCGAGGTGGTGGAAGGAGAAAGAAATCAGAAATGGCATGGCACCCGCCACCACCTCTACTCTACTCTAGCCCAGCAACTTTTAGCTTTGAACTTATCCCAAAATCAAAATAAACGGATACCTTTTGAAGTGAATTTTTCGAATGGTTTACAGACTTCAAATCTATATACGCTGTTTATGTCGTTTGCTGCGTCTCGAAAAATGTTGACCGTAGTTATTTGTAGTGTTTATGTCGTTTTCTATCTATATACCACTAGAAATTTACATAGACATTTACTTTTTCAGAAATATTTGCTGCGTCCAAATGTCGTTTGCTACATAGACTGTTTATGTCCATAGTTAGAAAAGATTGTAGTTTAAATAATGTGCCCATGTGTTGAAAAAGTAAATATTTATGTTGGAGCATTTGTAGGTGTTAGATTAGAGACAATTTGTATAATTAGTATGCTTAGTGAATGACCGTAGTATGAAGGTCATTTGATGGAAATAAAAATGATATGTATATTTAATTTGATGTATGGTACAATTAGAAAGTAAAATAGTTACAAATAAATCGTAGATTTAGAAATACAAAACATATAATAATCGAAACTGTTAATTACATGATACGATTGTTACATACTGTGTACTAAAATGGTTGATTATGCACTTATGTTAGGTACGCAATGGCTGGCATTGAACAATTGATGGTGTTTTATGGGAGTGGTCTCGTACGTGATGGGCCGTATGGGGCGGACCTGTCAAATTGCGAGCGGACCGTGATCCGGGCACCCGGTCTGAGCGCCATGAGCTTGTCTGAGCTACGGAGGTGTGTCCGTTCAGCGTTCGATCGACAGACCGCAAGGAAGAAGTTACGGATCGAGGCAGTCTATGCCTCAATGGTGGATGACGAAAGGGGGAGCATATGACAACTTCTGAAGGTGACCAATGACGCCTCATGGGCGAACTACATGGAGGTCGTGTGCAACCCTGATGCTGCGATATATGGGAGGCCAATGGTGTATGTCGAGTTCGTGGAGAGGGCAGAATCATCAGCCATGGTTGGTTCAGATGCCGCTGGTGGAGATGTAGTGGCCGGCGGTCATGAAGACGCTTCTGCGGGAGAACATGTGGGCGAGGAAGTGGGTGATGAAGACAATACGAGGCGTGCGGAGAATTTCCAGCCCAACGAAGGTGTGCACGAGAGGTGGTGGGCCGCCCGTATTGACTGTCATGAGTATCTGGGGGACCAGGTGGAAGAAGAGGATAGCGAGGAGGAGGAGGAGGTGGAAACAGGCAGTTCTGGAGAGGACGAGGATGGCGAAGGTGCAACTGGAGGGGTGGTAGGTCGTGTTGTTACGACGGACGGTGCATATGTGTCGTCCAGACTGGACGACATCGCAGCGGCAGCCCTAGTTCTACCACAGGCGGAGGAGGGAGAATGGGGGTTCGGCGAGGGCGCACTCTTTCTGGGGCAGTGCTTCCGTAATAAGAGTGCTGTCCAGCAGGCTATTGCTAGACATGCCGTCAACATCAGCCGGACGTATCGGGTCCACAAGTCAAAGCCGGACACGTACGTTGTGAAGTGTGTGGACGGGTCATGTGGTGGCAAAGTCCGTGCACAACGATACAAGGGCGTTGGCACGGAGTTCCAGATAACGGTGCTGCAAGATCACAGTTGCGAGCTTGCGGGGCCAGTACATAGACACCGCAACATGACATCACGTTATCTTGCGGAGGTGGTCACGCACCTCGTCCAGGCGGATGTGTCAATTACCCCGAAGGTTCTGATGGCAGAAGTAGCGAACACGGCGGGCTACGAAGTGAGCTACAAGAAGGTGTGGCGGGCGAAGCGAAAGGTGCTGCACGGTATGTATGGGACGTACGAGGAGGCGTACGACCTGGTCCCAAGAATGTTGAATCAAATTGCACAATCAAACCCAGGCACTTACATAAACAGGCAGGAGAGGGTCCATCCTACGGAGGGCCCGAACTGTTTCATTCTTGCCAGAGTGTTCTGGGCCTTCCATCAGGCGATACAAGGGTTCAGGTGGTGCCGTCCAGTGCTAACCGTAGATGGGACGTTCCTATCCAGCAAGTACAAGGGTACTATCCTTACCGCAGTTGCAGCCGATGCAAATGACCAGTTACTCCCAGTGGCATTTGCAATTGTGGAGAACGAGAATACAGATAGCTGGCTTTGGTTTCTTTGCAATTTGAAGAATGCCGTAGTGCAAGACAGGCCTGAAGTGTGCCTTATCTCCGACCGCAATGCAGGCTTGCTGTCTGCGTTGCGAACGTTGCAGAATGGGACGCATGCCCCCGTCCAGTGGACTGATGTGAAGAACCGCTGGTGCATGAGGCATATTGCAGCGAACTTCCACAGAAGGTTCCGTAGCAAGGACCTCATGAAGATGTTCAAGAAGCTATGCATGCAGAACCAGAAGCGGAAGTTCGACGCCTTGCGGAGGCAGCTCGATCAGGAGGCTACGAAGCATGTGCATACAGAAGCAGGGGCCGTGGAGGGGGGCTCCACAAGAGTCGGGGTATTCTCACAATGGGTTCAGTCCAATGCACCTGACTTGGAAATGTGGTCTTTGTTGCACGACACCGGTGGGGCGAGGTATGGGATCATGACAACCAACATGTCCGAGGTTTACAATGGTGTATTGAAGGGCGTCAGATCCCTGCCGATAACGGCAATTGTGGCCGAGACCTGGAACCGTACCGTCGGGTACTTTGTGAATAGAGCCAGGATGGCGCAGAAGCACGTTGAGGAAAACAAGCAATACTCTGAGGTCATGCAGGCCTTCATGGACAGGAAGATGGAGAAGGCTCGAACCCACATTGCTCCACAGAGTTGTACCCACCGCCGCCTCGGCCACACCCCTCGCACTACGATCTTCGCGATGCACCACGCTCCCCTAGTAGGTTCACCTTCTTAGAGGATCATATGCGCCGTACGAGGCGGCGACGAGGAGATGATGAATGCATTTTTTAAATTGTGCTTTTGTAATTTTTGTGATGTTTGATGTTCAAAGATGGTTTCCAGTATAAAAGGGTTGCTCTAAGTTCTTTGATTTACTACGGCATACAACCAACTGAGAGATGACAACACGGGGTAGCGGGAGAAGACATAGGTTGACGACAATGTAGCATAAAAAATTACCAACATATACGTGGAGAAGGCATCAGGCAAAGACAACACGAAACAACTCATACATTTCACGTACATGACATGTAGCAAGTAGTACAACCACCAACACACCAACGAACACAACAACTAAAATACAACACAACCGTACATAAAACATTACCAAAAGAGCTTGACGACAACATAGCATAAAACATTGCGAACATACACGAGGAGAACCTCCAGCACTACAACTTGAGGATAACAATAAACACAAGAAACAAAATACCACACAACATTACATTTATCTTCCACTTTAGTCTGTCGAAACGATGCCGCATCCCGACGGGGTCGCAACCCCCAACGACAACTCTCTCACGGCGAACACTGTCTGTCCTATTTCCCATTTCATCCTCCCACACCCAGAATCGGCAACCACCATGAGCTTCCTGCGATTCCATGATAAGAAGATTTTTAAACATACCACCACGATTTGAATGAACCCGAAACAATCTGACTCACCGAGTGATTGGGGCACTTGTAGTAGTGTCGCCCAAGATTCGTGGCCGTCTGTGATGTCCTACGTCTAACCACCATGTTGCAATTTGGGCACATCACCGTGGGTGCCCATGAAGACGTGCTGAGCTGACTCATTGCCTAGTCTGGGGGAGTGAGCACGAAAGAAAACTACACAGATTGTGAACAACTAACTAAGGAGGTGACTGCTAACATGGCCAGGGAGTATGTGAGGGATGGCTCCATTTTATAGGCTGTGTGGGGGGGCAGCCTCACGCACAAAGACCACACACAACACAAATCTGGACCCCACACCATGCTCAGTGAGGAGACAAAACATGCCAGCTTTGAGGTGACCTCAGAAAAAGGGGCAGCTTTGCCCAGTGACATGACAAAACGGGCCAGCTTTTGCCAGTGACTTGACAAAACGGGCCAGCTTTGCCCAGTGACTTGACAAAACGGGCCAGCTTTCCGCAGTGCCATGACAAATGAGGCCAGCTTTCCGCAGTGACATAACAAAAGAGGCCACCTTTGCCAAGTGGGATGACTAAACGAGGCATCTTTGCTCAATATTGCATTTTTTCTGGCTTGTGATAACAACTTGCTCAATATGTCATCAATTATCCATTTTCAGTCCCTGAGCTAGTGTCAAAGTCAATAAGTCATTCCCTGAAAGTCCCAAGTGCAATGATACACATCACATTCAAAAGGCATTACATAAGAAAGCATAAAATGCATACAGGGACATATGTACATAATATTGACAATGAAATAAATTTTAAGATTGGATCAAATAACACCTCTTACCGAATGAGGCCATCATCTTCGGTTCCCCGTGGCTTGAATAAGGAGGACATCATTTCTAGCTTGGGTGACTGAGTGTGCACTGATGCTCTGTATTTAGAGATAAGAGGTCATTGGCGAGAGCTAACCACCTAAACAATGCCAAAAGGCATGAGTATAGCCGATTAGTGATTAACACACACACATACACTTATAAATTTACAAAATCATTCGGATGCCATGTTTATCCCTCTGACCTTATTGGTGAAGTTCCACCGTCCATTACGTGGGAGGATATCTTCACCATTGACACTAGCTCAGGGACTGAAAATCAAGCATGTCAAAACCTTGTAAGATGACAAAAGATGCCAGCTTTGCGCAGTGACATGATAAAACGGGGCAGCTTTGCTCAGTGACATGACAAAACGGGGCAGCTTTGCCCAGTAACTTGACAAAAAGGGCCAGCTTTGCCCGGTGACTTCACAAAACGGACCAGCTTTCCGCAGTGACATGACAAAAGAGGCCAGCTTTCCGCAGTGACATGACAAAAGAGGCCACCTTTGCCAAGTGGGATGATAAAACGATGCAGCTTTGCTCAGTGAGATGATAAAAGATGCCAGCTTTGGGCAGTGATATGACAAAACGGGCCAGCTTTGCTCAGTGAGATGATAAAAGATGCCAGCTTTGGGCAGTGACATGATAAAACGGGGCAGCTTTGCTCAGTGACATGCCATAATGGGGCAGCTTTGCTCAGTGAGATGCCATAATGGGGCAGCTTTGCTCAGTGACATGCCATAATGGGGCAGCTTTGCTCAGTGAGATGCCATAATGGGGCAGCTTTGCTCAGTGAGATGCCATAATGGGGCAGCTTTGCTCAGTGACATGCCATAACGGGGCAGCTTTGCTCAGTGAGATGATAAAAGATGCCAGCTTTGGGCAGTGACATTACTAAAGAGAGCAGCTGTGCTCAGTCAAATGACAAAAAGAGGTCAGCTTTGCTCAGTGAGATGACAAAACAGGGCAGCTTTGCTCAGAGACAAGATAAAACGGGGCAGCTTTGCTCAGTGAGATGACAAAAGATGCCAGCTTTGGGCAGTGACATTACAAAATGGGGCTTTTTTCAGTGATATCGCAGCACTCCTGTCTTTACTCACTGCTACGACCACGCGGACCAGCTTTACACGTACGAGTAGAGACAAAACGGCCCCTATAAATTGGTATGCATTCCATTTCCCAGCGAACATTGCACATCCAAACCCCATACTACATCGCGCTTCCCCCACCCAACCGGGATGGACAAAGGCAAGAAGAAGCAATGGGACAAGATGGTGAAGGATTGGGAGGAGACCCGTGACATAGCACGGTCAGCTGCTGCCCGCGATGCCGCCCGCGATGAAAAAATAAGGGCGATACAGGCCCGGGTAGAACAAGCCCATCGTGCTACGATGAAAGGTCCCCCCCCCCAGAGCGCCCGCGTAGCAACAACCCCATCCCGGACGTCCCCACCGAGCGTTCGCCACAACTACCACCTGAGGGGGAGACACCTCCCCTTTGTTGGTGCGGGGACGTGTGCAAGTTCTTCAAGTCTAAGGACCGCATCAGTCTAGGTATGCGGTACTGGGGTTGCGCAAACTACTCCAGTGACTACCCCAACCGCCGTTTTGACACCGCAACCTATCGGCAGCCGGTAATGACCACATGCACCATTTTCCCCTTCCTTTTCTCCTTCACAGCACGCACTAACAATATCTCCCATGTATTTACAGTCTCCGGAGCCCTTGTGTGGCTACCGCAAATGGATCGATCTTGAGATCCACCCTGAGGACCAATGGACCCTCGACTTCGAGGAGTGGAATGTCACAAAGGAGAAGGAGTTGCTGGAGGAGGAGCGCCGCAAGCACGAGCACACCCTGCGTATACAGCGCGAGACGCAAGCTCATCTTGAAGCGTGCACGCGTAGGGAGCGGGAGGCTCGCGAGATGGAGCGCGAGAGAAAGAGGGAAATTGCGGCTAAGGCAAAAGAGGCCGCGGAGGAGTTCAACGCCGAGCGGGCAAGGAAGGGAAAGTGGCCCCGGTCCACACAGTAGGTCGTACGAGCAGTTGGGTGGGTTAGTCGCATATCATGCTATATGTTATGCATGTAATAAAAATCTACGCGGCATGTTACTCCCAACTGTATTATGAAGTTTAATATCTAGTATTTTCGCATTCCATGATTCACGTAGCACCTCATTTAACAATATTAAATGTACCAAAATTTATGTATCGCATTCCATGTTACTCACCTTCACAATATCACTTACCACTTTATGTATCGACCGTTCTACGGTCAATCTTTCCTAAAAAAAATTTACCAAAATTTTTTATGCATCTACAACTTACAATGAACATAATCTTTTATTACAACTTTATCTGATTTTTATCCAGTTTATAACTACAAAATTGCCAAAACTGAAAACAATCACGGAGATTGCAAACCCTAACAACAGACCAAACCCTAAAATTCACTTACCACTTTATGTATCGACCGTTCTACATGCCAGTGGTGCGCAGTGACATGACAAAACGAGGCAGCTTTGCCCGGTGACTTGACAAAACGGGCCAGCTTTCCGCAGTGACATGACAAAAGAGACCACCTTTCCGCAGTGACATGACAAAACAGTATAATTTGCAGGCTCTGAAAAGCCTTCATAGGGACATTTATTACTACACTGCAATCCTGACTATCCTCAAAAGATTCCCATGTCGTCCTCTCCATGGACTATGCCCACTGCACCAGATAACATGCCTACATAAAGGCCTCCCTCCTATGTCTTCCATACCACATCTCCTCCTCAAGGCATCACAATACTACTACACAACAATGTCTTCCTGGAGGTCCGACCCATTTGGAGTGCCGGAGTGGCATGAGCGCCCAAAGTGCCATTGCGGCTTTAGGACAATGTTGGGAGTCTGGACTGATCGAGTACAACGAGCCAAATACGGCCGTAGGTTCTTCAAGTGTCCTGACCTGGATGACGACTTCGTGGTAACGACCATAACTAAATCATTTCTTTTCCGTTATCGTTTTTCAACTTGATCCATGACATCTGCCACGCCACACATAGGCTTGCGGGTTCATGGAATGGGTGGATCGAGTGCCGCCGGCATGGCCAAATAACCGGGCAGTGGAGGTGGAAAACAAAGGACAATACTTTATCAAGATGACTCAGCCTCGCGAGGTGGAACGACAGATGCGGCTCGAGCAAGAGCGCCGCGTGAGGGTGGACCAAATCCGTCTGAAGGGCAAGGAGGATGAGCTGCAAAGGAGGCGGGAGCAGTTAAGTCTGCGTGAAGCTGCCATCAAGCGTCAGGAGGAGGAGCTTCAAGCTCGGGAGGCAGCTCTCAAGACCAAGAGTGACAGGAAGAAGGATGCAGCCGAGCCATCTTCAGGGCGCGACAAAAAGGGGAAACAACCACGCTACACCCAGTAGACAAAATGTAATAGACCCAGCAAGTTATGCATGTAATAAAAAAGTACGCAGCATGTTGCTCCCAATTGTAGTTTGAAGTTTATTTGTATTCACCGTACACGAATTCCTATTACAACATCGTCAGATTTTTTTCCAGTTTATAACTACAAAATTGACAAAACCTAAAAAAATCACAGGGTTCGCAAACCCTAAAAACACAGCAAACCTTAAAAGTCACTTACCACTATTTGTATCGATCATTCTACGGTCAATTGTTCCTAAAAAAAATTTACCAAAATTTTATTGGCATCTACAAGTTATAATGAATATAAACTTTTATTACTACTTGGTCAGATTCTTTCCGAGTTTACATTTACAAAATTGACAAAACATACAAATAACATGGTGATTGCAAACCTCAAAACCATACGAAACCCTAAATATCACTTACCACTTTACGAAACGATCGTTCTATGATTAATCGTTTTTTTAAAAAAATTATCCAAATTTTTTATACATCTGCAACTAACAATGAACATAAATTATTATTGCAATTTTATCTATTTTTTTCTCAGTTTATAACTACAAAATTGAGAAACCATACAAATATTCACGAGTATTGTAAACCCTAAACAGACCAAACCCTAAAAAACGGATCGCAGTCGGGGACATGCGGTCGGGGGAGCAAACGCGCGCTCGGGCGACCGCGGGACCGGGGACGCGCGCTGGGCGGGGCGGTCGCGCGCTGGGGCGAGGCGGTCGCGCGCTGGGCGGGAGCTCGCGCGCTCGGGCACGGCGCCAGGCCGGTCGTGCGGTCCCAGACCGCACGACCGGATGAACAGTGGCCACGTGTCCGCCTCCCGTAAACGCGCGCTCAAACGGGGTCCATTTTTAGAATTTTTTGCTTTGGGGGGCAAAAAAGGAATTTCGGTGGGCTATGGGTCCAACAGTGTCCAAGCTGCTATAAAACACTATTTAGCAGGCTGACAGGCACACGACAGGTGGCTACAGCCGGACGAGACAACCGCGTGAACGTGTGTTGCACGACGGGAGAAATCATGGCGAAGCACAGGCAACTCAAAAGCACAGGCACTCGGCGGCGCCCTTCCACGTGTAGATCGATGCGGCAGGTTCGATCGCACGGCACGCTGCTGTCCACGTGGATGACGATGCAAGAAATCTCAGGTCACGACGATCAAAATAAATCGATGCACCGTGGCTTTTTGAACCACAGCTCATGGCGATCAAGGATGTTCGAACCCACGTCGCTCACGTGACCGCGCGATGAAGCCACCATGCCATGTCATCTCACCGCACGGCGAACGAGATCAGGACAACGCGGAGAAAAACGCTCCGTCGCCAATTTCTTCGAAATAGATCTGATATTTTATTTGTATCATATTTATAGCTACAAAACACTTTACCGGTATCTCTTAAATCCTAACACGAAATTAGCATTATAGATATATGCACTTTAGACTAGGACATTATCCATATTTATATACTGAAGTCCAAACCATGATCTTATCCTTAAAATCACGAGTTTCAATCCAATTCCAACAAATATTTCAACTTTTTTACACTATCCAATTTTGGACACTTTAAAATTGTCATGAATCATAGCCTCCGGACCGTACGTCACGTATTATCCATTTTTGATATCCGCATGCCCCAACTCGAGCCCGATTGTCTCCTCCAGCATCTTTAACCCTCTGAATTATGACTTTGCATTAAGTTATCTCCCGCTTCTCGCCGTAGATCACAATCGTCTATGAGTTATCCTGCATATATAAAGATCAAAGCGATATCTTTTCCCGACACAAGTTTATCTTAACTTGACAGATATTAGTCTACACACACCACATATCTCAAATAACATTAATAAATAATATTGTTAATTATTCATCACTAAAATTGTTTATTGTTAATTATTTATCATTAAAATTATTCTAGATCTAGCTATATGGTCTAACACTTTTAGAGTGGGAGGGGAGATGACTGAAGCTACAGTTTTGTTCTCGGGACATAGCTCGCGTCGAGTGATATTTTCGTCTATCTCTGACCGGGTGGATTCCACCACTGCCAAGGTTATTGATGCCACCGACCTTTTGCCCATCTGGGTGACCACTTCGACGTGTCGTGCCTCGCTGAAGGGCTGGCAACCTCGGCAGTTCCTGCCTCACTGAAGTTGCCTCGGCTCAGGTAGCGCGACACATACATAGCATCATTTATACCCTACACGTGTGAAGAGCCAAACAAGTTAATCGGTTCACGTGAAAAGGCGTGCCAACAAGCGAACCGCAAAGCTGGAATTACCGGGATTGTTTAATCTAGTTCGGTTTGATCAATGACTACTCAGATTGTTGTAGGGACCGGAATGGTCGATGGAATTTAGTACATGACTGGGTTCAGAAAAATCAAGTCATTGGTCGTACATTTCTTGGTAGAACAGGGAATTTAGCCTAAACAAAAATCTTGTGGTGTATAGTACTTGCTGGCTACTAGATACCTTTATTTTCTAATTGTTGCTCAGTAAATTTTTGTAGGAATCTGAATGCTGAGGTATGCACTGCACATTTTTTTGGAAAATACGTACTGCTCGGCATCTGCATTCAGCAACCTCTTCAATGCATAGTTTTTCTACATTAAGTCTTAAGGGAGTCTGATCTGTGTAGGATCGATTCACATTAAGATAGGCAATCAGAGGGGGGTGAATGATTGCGGAAGCTAAAAATAAATTTTAAGACTCTCCCCTAAACACAAAACCTATTTAAGCCTCATTTAATAATTCTGGACAGAATAATGTATCCTTACTAAAACTGATCTCGATAAAAATCCGTAACTCCGATTAACCTCAAACTTTTTCAGAATAAACTAGAGACAGTTATTGAACTAACCCAACTGGAATTACGTCAATCGGAGCTCTAGATCTTGAGATATAAAATAAACACGATCGCTGATGCAAATAGTGACGAAAATAAATTAAGCCCTAATTATGCAACTAAGCAAAATATGAGATCGCTTGCCTGACCGATGGCTGAACAATGTCGTGCGCTTCGTGATCAAAAAGATGCCATGCCAAAGAAAACGTTTGGCCACCCCAAAAGCCGTATATATATTTTTCTTCCACGGCTGCTCGGTACAACTCTTGCCATGCCACCGCATGCATATATATACACACACAGCCCAACTCCAACTAGGCCTTAAAATCCTAATCCAACTCCAACTAGGACTTAGAATCCTAATCCAATTCCAACTAGGACATAGAACCCTAATCCAACTCCAACTAGTACTTAGAATCCTAATCCAACTCCAACTAGGACTTCGAATCCTAATCCAACTCCAACTAGGACTTCGAATCCTAATCCAACTCCAACTAGGCCTGGGCCTTTTTACCTCAACTAAACTTTTGGCCCACTAATTTTCAAGGGACCCGAAACCCTTCCTAACACAGGTTTTTCACACTCACGACTTTTCTAACACGTCACGTGTCGAAACCTCTAGGACCGCACCTCCCGTAGCTTCTCCACGTATCATCCACCTTTGATCTCCATGCGCCCCAAGCATGAGCCCGATCATCTCGTGACCTCCTTGACCGTCTGAACCTCAGATCTCCCCATCCTAGTTCCGGTCCACCTCGTCACCGACCATGATCGCCTCCATGCTCATCCTGCACATGCAAAGACCAAAGAACATTCTTCCGGCACAAGTTCGTCTCAACTTGGCCAACATCAGTCCGCACACACGCAACACAACTCGCATAACACCGCTAAACGGAATCACCAATTATTCATCATAACAAATTAACCATTGTCAATTATTCATCACCAAAAAATCCTAAACCAGCCACATGGTCTAACAATCTGAGACAAGCATTTCTGAAGATGTTAAGGGATTCGGAGGCGCTGCCGTAACAGGTGAACTCTGACCACTTGTTCTAGGACAAAATTGCAGTCTATAGCGGCCACTGGAGAAGATGGGTTCGTGTTATGTCACTGATTCTGGCGAAATCTAGCAACATTTTGGATTCTTTTACTATGGTCTCCTTGCAGTTTGGAGGAATGTTTATATCTTGTTGACCCAATTATTGAAAAGAAAGACTGGGAGCATTCTCATCTTTTCCCAGAAAATTCTCAACTATGATGATATTGTTAGAGATATATGTATAGTCTGTTATTCCCCATTGTTATAAGGGGTTCTTTGCATATTTGCCTCCTGTACTTTGTGTATATATTCCGGCCCATTGGCCTCATATTGAATACATGTGCTATTCATAACATGGTATCAGAGCCAAAACTAGGGTTTTGGCTTACCTAGGGTTCCGCGCGCCGTCGCCGACTCCCGCGTGCCGCCTCCGCCGCCTTCCGGTCGCCGTCGGCCCTGCCGACTCCCCCGTCGGCCCCGTCGACTCCTCCCCCGTCGGCCCCGCCGACTCCTCCGCGCGCCGCCGTCGACTCCCCCGTCCCCGGCCTCCGCTGCCACCGGCTGCTCCTAGCCACCTGGATCTCCTCCCGAGATCGGGTCGCTTCTGCCGGCGTCGCGGTCTTCACCCGAGGTCGCCAGGTCGCCGCCTCCACCATCGCGATCTCCGCCCGAGGTCGCAGCCGCCTCCCGTCGCGCGATCTCCACCCGAGGTCGCCGCCTCCGCCTCCCGCCCGGAGCCCGCCTGCCCGGGTCGGCGCCTCCACCTTCCGCTCGGCCCCGGCTGCCTTCCGCCCCTCGGCCGCTGGCGCCTCCGCCTTCCCTCGGCGCCCGGCCTCGGCGCCTCCGCCTCCGTTGTTGCCGTCGGTGGCCTCCGCCGCCTCTGCTCCGCCTGCTGGTCGCCGCCTCCGCTCGCCTTCCGCCGCCTCCGCTCCGCCTGCTGGTGGCCGGCACCGCCTTCTCCAGGCCGCTGCCGCCGCCTCCCGCGTCGGGCCGCCGCCGCCTGCGCCGGGCCGCCGCCTCCCGCGCCGAGCCGCTCCTGTTCTAGGGTTTGGGCTCGGTCGGTCGGTCGGTCGGTTTTGTAAACCGACTCGAGAGAAAAAAAAAGGCAAAAAAAACGTCGTTCTAACCGCCGCGCCGTCCAGCGCCGCCTGTTAGACTTCGTTACCTTGGTTGCCGCGCCGTCCAGCGCCGCCTACCAATGGGCACCGTTTCCCTCCCTCGCCTGAGTGGTGCTGGTCTGCTGCCACTACCTTCTGTACTCGCCGCTCGTCCACCTGCTACACAGCCTCCTCCAGCGGCTGCCACAGGTGGTGGTGGCCGCCCTCCGTCTTGAGGTGGCCGTCCTCACTGTTCCTACTGCGACAAGGACGGCCACACTGAGTCCCAGTGCTACAAGAAGAAGCGGCATCTTTCACGCCGTTCTTCTACTGGCACTAGTGTTTCTACATTGACGTCTGCATCGACGTCTTCAGCAGTTTCTCTCACCGAGCAGGAGATAGCCAGACTTCGACGCCTACTTGCCGCTTCAGGTTCTTCTTTGACAGGTTCTGCAGGCTCTGCTACTGACTCTTCGGGCACTGAGAAACCACCCCCTACACAGTCAAGTACCTCCCCGTGGATTCTTGATTCTGGAGCATCCTTCCACATGACTCCTGATCCTTCCACTCTGTCTTCTATTACACCTCTTGATTCTCCTGTCAGTGTTCTTACTGCTGATGGTACATCTCTTTCTGTCTCTGGTCGAGGATCTCTTAGCAACTCATCCTTTCATGTTTCTTCTGTTGCTCATGTTCCTCGCCTTACCTTACAACTTCTTTCTGCTGGGCAGATTACTGACCTTGGTTATCGGGTTATTCTCGACTCTGACTCTTGTTGTGTTCAGGACTGCCACACGGGAGCTCTGGTTGGTTCTGGCCCTCGGCGCCGTGACTCACAGCGTCTCTGGGAGCTTGACTGGCTTCACCTTCCTTCCGCTGCCACCACCGCCGCCAGTCTCTCCGCTTCTGCCACTTCATCTACCGGCTCTTTCCAGCAGTGGCATCACCGTCTTGGTCATCTGTGTGGATCTCGTCTGTCGTCCTTAGTTCGTCGTGGTCTTCTGGGATCTGTCTCAGGAGACGTGTCTTTAGATTGTCAGGGCTGTAAGTTAGGTAAACAGATTCAGCTTCCTTATCCTCATAGTGAGACTGTGTCTCAGCGTCCTTTTGATCTTGTTCATTCAGATGTTTGGGGTCCGGCTCCCTTCGTTTCGAAAGGGGGTCATCGATATTATATCATATTTATAGATGATTTCTCTCGTCACACTTGGATTTATTTCATGTCTTCTCGTAGTGAGGTCTTGTCTATCTATAAACAATTTGCCACTATGATTCACACACAGTTCTCCACCCCTATTCGTGTCTTTCGAGCTGACTCTGCTGGCGAGTACCTCTCTCGTCACCTGCGCAGCTTCCTTGCTGAACAGGGTACTCTTGCTCAGTTCTCTTGTCCTGGTGCTCATGCTCAGAATGGTGTCGCTGAGCGCAAGCATCGTCACCTCCTTTAGACTGCTCGTACTCTGATGATCGCCGCCTCTATTCCACCTCACTTTTGGGCCGAGGCTGTTTCCACTGCCACCTATCTCGTCAACATCCAGCCCTCTTCTGCTCTTCAGGGTGCGATCCCTGTTGAGCGTCTCTGTGGTCTTCTTCCTGACTACTCTGCCCTTCATATGTTTGGCTGCGTTTGTTACGTTCTCCTCGCCCCTCGAGAACGCACCAAACTGACCGCTCAGTCTGTTGAGTGTGTCTTTCTGGGATATAGTGCCGAGCACAAGGGCTATCGGTGCTGGGATCCTGTTGGTCGACGGATGCGGGTTTCTCGTGATGTGACTTTCGATGAGTCTCGTCCATTCTACCCACATCCTGCCTCTCCTTCGACTTCCTCTGTGGAGTCTTTGTCTTTCTTGACCTTTCCAGATACTCCTATATCTGTTTTGCCCTTGTCCACCTGTTCTACTGAGTCACCACATATTCCTCCTGTGGCCTCTCCGCCGTTGTCTCCGCCTGTGTCGTCTCCTACGACTCCGCAGGCTCCTCCGTCTCCGCCTGTGTCGTCTCCTACGCCTCCGCAGGCTCCTCCCACTACAGTACCTCCTCCTCTTATCTTCTACACTCGTCGGCCTCGTATTGAGGATCTTCCAGATGAGCCATCTTCTTCTGATGCTCCATCTTCCCCTGATGGGTCATCTTCTCCTCGCTACGCTCTCCGCGATCGCCAGTCGATTCGGCCTCCTGCCCGTTTTGCCTTTGCTGGCGCAGCTACTCGTGAGTCTGTCTCCTACCGGGATGCTGTTACTCACCCTGAGTGGCAGCTTGCCATGGCCGAGGAGATTACTGCCCTCGAGCGTACTGGTACTTGGGATCTTGTTCCTTTTCCATCTCATTCTCGTCCCATCACATGTAAGTGGGTCTATAAGATTAAGACTCGCTCTGATGGCTCTCTTGAGCGCTATAAGGCGCGTCTTGTTGCTCGTGGCTTCCAGCAGGAGCATGGTGTTGACTACGACGAGACTTTTGCTCCTGTGGCCCACATGACTACTGTTCGCACTCTTCTTTCGGTGGCGTCTGTTCGCCACTGGTCTGTTTCCCAGCTTGATGTCAAGAATGCCTTTCTTAATGGCGAGTTGCGCGAGGAGGTCTACATGCATCCGCCACCTGGGTATTCTGTTCCTGAGGGCATGGTCTGTCGCCTTCGTCGCTCTCTCTATGGCCTTAAGCAAGCCCCTCGTGCTTGGTTTGAGCGCTTCTCCTCTGTGGTCACTGCTGCTGGTTTTTCAGCTAGTGATCATGATCCTGCGCTCTTTGTCCACACTTCGTCTCGTGGTCGGACTCTTCTTCTCCTGTATGTTGATGATATGATCATTACGGGGGATGATTCTGAGTACATTGCCTTTGTCAAGGCTCGTCTTAGTGAGCAGTTCCTTATGTCGGATCTTGGTCCTCTTAGTTACTTCCTTGGGATTGAGGTTACTTCCACTTCAGATGGTTTCTTTATGTCCCAAGAGAAATATATTCAGGATCTTCTTGATCGCGCCTCTCTCACTGATCAGCGTACTATTGAGACTCCCATGGAGCTCAATGTTCACCTCCGACTCTTTGATGGCGAGCCTCTTTCTGATCCGACTCGCTATCGTCATCTTGTTGGGAGTCTTGTCTACCTTGCTGTTACTCGTCCGGATATCACTTATCCAGTTCATATTCTGAGTCAGTTTGTGTCAGCTCCCACTCAGGTTCACTACAGCCACCTTCTTCGAGTTCTGCGATACCTTCGTGGGACTATCTCTCGCCGTCTCTTCTTTCCACGTTCCAGTTCGTTACAGCTTCAGGCCTATTCGGATGCTACTTGGGCCAGCGATCCCTCTGATCGCCGGTCTATCTCTGCTTACTGTGTTTTTCTTGGTGGTTCTCTTATTGCCTGGAAGACGAAGAAACAGACTGCAGTGTCCCGTTCGAGTGCAGAGGCTGAGTTGCGAGCTATGGCTCTCTTGACAGCAGAGATTACTTGGCTATGGTGGTTACTTGAGGATTTTGGTGTTTCTGTCACTACACCGACACCTCTCTTGTCAGACAGTACAGGTGCTATCAGTATTGCCCGTGATCCTGTGAAGCATGAGCTCACCAAGCACATTGGTGTTGATGCTTCTTTCATGAGGACTTGTGTGCATGATCAGGTGATTACTCTTCAGTATGTGCCTTCGGAGCTTCAAATAGCAGATTTCTTCACGAAGGCCCAGACTCGAGCACAGCACGGCTTCTACCTCTCCAAACTCAGTGTTGTTGATCCACCATGAGTTTGAGGGGGGTGTTAGAGATATATGTATAGTCTGTTATTCCCCATTGTTATAAGGAGTTCTTTGCATATTTGCCTCCTGTACTTTGTGTATATATTCCGGTCCATTGGCCTCATATTGAATACATGTGCTATTCATAACAGATATATGATCATGAATAGTTTCTGGCACTGTCTATTGGCAGAAGAAGGGAAAGAACAAATTCCAGACGCTAAGGTGAGGAAGATAAACACAGGAGCGATGCTTCGTGATGCATATGCTTATTAAAAAGGTCCACAAGTGTTGAAATACTAGTACGTAATTCATCTTGTGTACATAAATGGCTTCATTTTTTTGGCTTCCAACTTATTTAAGCCAAAAATCATTTGAAACGTATCAGCTTAAAATTTTAGCTTTTTTCTTTTTTGAAAACGTGTGCTACCATGTGGTAAATATAATATATAGCAATAGAAAAGCTTTGTTGTAGTGTTGTGCAACAACATACTAATGCACTTGGAAGATCGATCTCTAAATGCATGCATTTCCACCTAGCTGAACATTGTGTCGATTTGCGATGTTGTACAGTTTGGTACGATCAAATCGCTTCAGCATATCAAGGATTGATACGAAAACTAAAATGATCCTACGGACAACTCTGATACAGTCAATTGTACTGGAAGAATCCTTATGCACTGAATGCAAAACATCAGCCTTGTGGTTGGTTGGTTATTGAATATATATAGCATCATTTACACCCTACACCCCCAACGAAGAGCAAATTAATCGGTTCGCAGGAAAAGGTGTGCCTATAAGAGAGTCGCAAAGCTCACAACTCTCAAGCCAAACATCACGATCGTACGTACTTTCCCCCTTACTGACTGTAAGTTGTGTGATCTACTGCACTGACACCAAGAGAAATGTTTGCTGTTTCTTTTTTCCCCATTTCGGATATATTTAGGCTTGGAAGGCATCGGGAGTTTTCTGCATGCCGCATCAGTTCACCAATGTCTTGTTTAGATATTTTGGTTCAGCAACCAGTAGCTCAACTGCTGAAGCTTGTGATGCGAATTCGGTTCATGCCGAGTGCCGAGTACGCAGTGAGAAGCTAGCTAGCAGGTATTTGGACTCCTTGCAATTTGGAGGAATGTTTATATCTTGTTGACCAGATTATTGAAAAGAAAGGCTCAGAGCATTCTCATCTTTTCTCAGAAAATTCTTGACTAAGATGATATATGATCATGAATGGTTTGTGGCACTATGTATTATTGGCAGAAGAAGGGGAAAGAATAAATTCCATACACTAAGGTGAGTAAGATAATCAGTTAATCACAGGAGCGATGCTTTGTGCTGTTGAAATACTAGTACGTAATTCATCTTGTGCAAGTAATGTTCTCTGGTATAATCAAGCAGCAGGACTTTAATAAGTGATTCTAAAATTTCTAACAAGTTGGTGGTGTACAGAACAAGCTACTAGCTAGCGCGCCTTACTGTTAGTTAAGTACTACGAGCCATGAGCGTATCAGCGAAGAAAAGAAAAGATCAGTTTGGTCATGCAAACCAAGTTGAACTGTCTAAACAAAGATGAAAGCACTCATATTGGGTGGTTCTTTTTGGTTGTGGACGATGGCTTATAGCTGTGGTCGATGGTTTCTGGTTTTAGCATGAGCGCTTATGCAAACGTACCGAATGCCGATAAACCATTTCAAAAAGGTTGTTCTGATAAACTGCTTCGAAAAAGCGATAAAAAGCTATCTTGTTTGTTTGTTTGGTATTTTTTATCATATTATGCAGACAATCCCTAAACACTCTCAACTCTGAATGGATCTCCAAATTGCTGAATGCTAGTCTGTCACAACCGTAATGTTGTGGTGTTGTGCATTGTTGTGGTGTTGTGCAACAACGTACTAATGCACTTGGGAGATAGAACTCTAAATGCGTGCATGTGCACCTAGCCGAACAATCGTGTCGATTTGCAATGTTGTACAGTTTGGTACGATCAAATCTCTTCAGCATATCAAGGGTTGATGCACTGATATAGTCAATTGTACTGGAAGAGATCTTATGCACTGAATAGCCAAGTGAATCGGTTCGCAGGATAATGTGTGCCTATAAGAAGTTTTGGCTTTTGTGGCCCCTTGTAGCACCTGTATAATTTTTTTTTCAGAAAATTGAGGTTTTAGGTCCAAAATTTTTAGATCTGAGCCCTAAATTTTTGAGATAATTTCATAACATACAAATTTTTGAAAAAATTACACAACTAAGTACACTATGTAAAGATCCTTCAAAATAAATTTTGTAATGTTCGGACCTCATTTGTTATATTAAAAAATCCCTACAAATGGTACACTTAAAAAATTTTAGAAAAATTCACAAAGGTTAAATTTACAAAAAAAAATACTTAAGCAAGTACGCTGTGTTAGAAGGCTTCGCAAAGAAATTATAATTTTTCAAGCTCATTTGCTATATTTGTAAATTCCTACAAAAATATACATAAATGAATTATCTTAAAAAAATTATACAGGTGCTACAGTGCACCTCGTTCCCCAGGGAGAGCACGGTTCTCCTTGTGCGGCCAGGGGGCAGCCTGACTACACCACCTCCCCCTCGCGCGCTCCCCGGCCACGTCAGAGGACCAAATCTGGAATTCCACGTGTGAAGGGGCTAAGGGCCTGTTTGGGAGAGCTCCACCACTGAAAACGTAGATCTGGAGCAGCAGCTCCACCGTGGATCTGGGATCGCACCATGGAGTGTTTGGCTTGTACAGCAGCTCCAGATCCACGAAATTGAGGTTTTTGTGGGAATGGCCACTTTTGGTGGATGGGGTGTGTAAGCAGTGGCATTGGTGGGTAATTACCACCCAACTCCACGGTGGAGCACAGGAGTTCCATGAAATCCATGGATCTGGCCCTTAGATCCAGGATTTTGGTGGATTCAGATTTCGCGGAGCTGGAGCGTTTGGGTAAAATTTCGTAGAGTGGAGCTGTTTTTCGTGGATCTGAAGCTGGTAAAACTCTCCCAAACAGGTCATAAATCAGGAATTTCGGTGGCACAAGGGGCCACAAATGACATATGTTCTGCCTATAAGAGAGCAGCAGAGCTCACAACTCTCAAGCCAAACATCACGATCGTACATACTTTCCCCTTACACGATAGGTTGTGTGATCTGCTGCACATACACCAAGAGAGGTTCCCTTCTTTGAAAATACAAATGTTTGTTGTTCCTTTTTTTTTTCCTATTTCGGATGTACTTAGGCCTCGGAGGCATCGGGAGTTTTTGACGTGCCGCACAAATGCACCTATGTCTTGTTTAGATATTTTGGTTCAGCAAAGAGTGACTCAATCGCTAAAGCTTGTGCTGTGAATACGGTTCATGCACGGTACGCGGGTTCTCTATAACCCTGCTTCATCGCAGGACCGGGCTACCTAGCTGTGGGTCAATTTTCACAGTGTCAATCTTCAGATGTGCCTAATCCTATTTAAGCATGTACATCTTTTAGCATGTAAAATAGGTGCTAAGATGGAACATCAGATCTCTCTCTCTCCATAATACCATTGTTGACTACTTTTACTTCAATTCTTAACACCACCTATAGTTATAGTTGCTAAAAGTTTAACTTTTTCTGATATAATACTAGCTGCTAAGATTTGCTTCGGTGCTATGAAATCTAGATTTAACATCTACTCCCCAATCTCTTATCATTGGTGCTCTTACGATCGGAGTAATTTAATTAGTTGGTAAGAAGATGAGCTATATATACAAAAAAAAAAGGTCTCATGAGTGTTTGCCGGTGATAATTGTTAAAGTAGATTGAGACAGTGTAGAGAGAAACTATTGATTCATTCATTCATGATTCTGAGGACTGTACAATGCTTTATAGATGATGATAGGGGTGGATGAAAGGTGTCTGTTTGGAACAGACATCTGTACATTGAGTAACTGTACATTGGGCATCTTTCAGTCTTGTAACTGATTTCTAACACTCCCCCTTGACCAATGTATCTTCATATGATCACCTTGATTCATCATCTTGAAAAAACTCCTCTAAAACCCTGTAGGGAAAAATATGAGGAGAACCGATGTAGTAGATATGCCATGAAAAACTCCTTTAAAACCCAATGGGAAAATTTAAGGAGAAAAATTGATATGGCATATATATGATTATATCTCCTTAAAAACCCCTGTGGGGAAAAGAGAGATATATCTATGATTACGTTGTCATATTGCCTCATTAAAAACCTTAATGAGAAACCTTAGAGGGAAAACTCATAAAGGAAAAGAGTACAATATTTATATTGAACGGGTTAAATCTTAGGAGATTTCTCCCCCTGATATGTGCAAATCATGTAGTCTTCGCATGCCAATTTCACAAACACATTTCTGAAATGTGGAAGTTGGTAATGACTTGGTGAATAAGTCTGCGAGATTATCACAAGACTTAGTTTGCAGAATATTTATTTCCCCACTCTCTTGCAATTCATGTGGGTAAAATAATTTAGGAGCAATATGTTTTGTGATATTGCTCTTTATGTAACCCGTTTGCATTTGAACAACGCAAGCAGCATTATCTTCGTAGATAATGGTAGGTGATGCGATAGCACCTATACCACACGATTGTTGTACGTGGTTAATCATTCTGTGAAGCCATACACACTCACGTGATGCTTCATATAATGCAATTATTTCAGAATGATTAGTGGATGTAGCCACTAGAGTCTGTTTCGAAGACTTCCAAGAGATGGCTGTTCCACCGTGTAAAAATACAAAGCCTATTTGAGATCTGGCATTATGGGGATCTGATAAATAGCCAGCATCAGTATATCCTATTAAATCCACATATTTATTCTTCTGGAGGAATAGACCGAGATCTTTAGTGCCTTGAAGATATCTAAGGATATTCTTCACTCCTACCCAATGTCTTTTGGTTGGAGCAGCGCTATATCTAGCAAGTAGATTTACTGCAAATGCGATATCCGGCCGGGTGCAATTTGCAAGGTACATAAGCGCTCCGATGGCACTGAGATATGGAACCTCGGGTCCAATAGCTCTTCATTGTCATCTCGGAGTCTAAATGGATCTTTGTCCCTGTCGAGAGATCGAATAACCATGGGGGTTTTCGATGGATATGCTTTGTCCATATTGAATTTCTCCAATATTTTCTAGACATAGGCTGATTGATGCACTATGATGCATGTATGAAGGTGCTCAAGTTGTATACTTAAGCAAAATTTGATTTTACCCAAATCCTTCATTTCAAATTTCGTCATAAGATGATTACGTGCTTCATCTATATCTTGTGTGTTACCAATGATATTAAGATCATCAACATACACAGATATAATGCAAAATCCTGTTGAGGATCTTTTGATGAACACGCATGGGCAATCATCATTGTTGGAGTATCCCTTTTTGGTTAGGAACTCACTAAGTCGGTTGTACCAAATTCTACCCGACTGTTTCAAGCCGTATAAAAGACTTGTTTAATTTTACACAATACATATTGCGATTTGCGTTCGGATTCGGAATTGAAATTCCATCGGGAACTTTCATGTATATGTCCGAATCAAGTGACCCATAAAGATATGTAGTCACTACATCCATCAACTGAAAAGATAGATGATTTTTAACTGCCAATGAGATTAAGTATCGGAATGTTATTCCACTCATTACTGGAGAATAAGTTTCATTGAAATCAATGCCGGGTCTCTGCGTGAACCCTTGTGCTACAAGCCTTGCTTTGTATCTCACCACCTCATTGTTTTCATTCCGTTTGCGGACGAAAACCCATTTGAAACCGACAGGGAATACTTTGGGAGGTGTATGTATCACATTGGTGAATACATTTCTTTTCTTGAGCGAGGCTAACTCCTCTTGAATTGCATCCTTCCATTGAGTCCAGTCCGAGCGCGATTTGCACTCTGCCATGGTCTTGGGATCTGGATCATTTTGAAGGTTGTTTGCAATTGTTGTGGAGAAATAAATGTCGACAATTGTAGTCTTACGATCATATGATTCTCCAGAATCAGTATAGTTAGTGGAAATTTCTTGAACCCCTGATGACTTAATGTTATTTCCCAAAACATTTGAGTCGGGGTATTCCGATGTCCCAGGATCAGTAATTGAGTGCACTGTTGATCTGGGTTCAAGGATCCTTTGGTGTCTATCAACATGAGGTTGATCTGCATTTACATTCTTTTCCTTTGTCGCTTGTTAGAAGCTGTATCCGCCATTTGTACCGTACTTCTCCCCCTCTTATTTTGAACTGGGAGTTGAGTGGTATTTTGCGGTACCTCCACTCTTTCAGGTACATTTCTGGCAGGATTATAGGATTTTGTGACACCCTTATAATCAGTAAATGCATCTGGCAGGTTATTTGCAATATTTTGCAAATGAATGAGTTTCTGAACTTGAAGTTCAGTCTCTCTGGTACGTGGGTCTGAGGCAGGAATGCCTTGTACATTCCAATTAATTTCCTGGCATTCAGTTTGGTACTTGTTGTCTCCCCCTAATGCCGGGATATGTTCCTCATTGAATATGCAATCAGCGTACCGGGCCGTAAACAGGTCCCCTGTTAGGGGCTCGAGGTATTTTATGATTGACGGAGATTTATACCCAACATAGATCCCAAGTTTCCTGTGCGGTCCCATTGAGGTACGCTGCGGTGGTGAGATCGGTACGTATGTAGCGCAACCGAACTTTCGCAGATGGGAAATATCTGGTGGATTTCCACGTACTAATTGTAGCGGGGAAGTGCTATGATAAGCAGTTGGACGCAATTGTATTAAGTCAGCAGCGTGTAAAACTGCATGACCCCAATATGATGTTGGTAAGTTGCAATTCTGTAGTAATGGTCTTTCAATGAGCTTGATTCTCTTGATAAGAGATTCTGCTAAACCATTTTGTATTTGGACATATGGAACAGAATGTTGAACTTGTATCCCAAGAGCCATACAATCGTCATTGAAGGCATGGGATGAAAATTCAGCAGCATTGTCCATTCGAATTGATTGAATTCGATATTCAGGATAATGTGCTCGTAATTGGATAATTTGACCAATTAAGTTAGCAAATGCATGGTTTCGTGTGTATAAAAGACACACATGTGAGCATCTAGTAGATGCGTCAATAAGAACCATGAAGTACCTGAACGGTCCACACAATGGTTGTATAGGACCACATATATTTCCTTGAATGCGTTCAAGGAATTTTAAGTGGTTCAGCTCTGATTTTAAGATAAGAGGGTCTTAAAATCAATTTTCCGGTGGCACAGGAAGTACATACAAAATCTGAGGATTCCGGAAATTTTGTTTTGAGGTATGTATGACCAATTGAATTGCTAATAATTTTCCTTATCATTCCAATACCTGGATGGCTAAGGCGATCATGCCATATTTGGAATGTGTTTGTGGTTTGGAAAATTATTTTGTACGCAATATGTTGAACGGGTTTGATGTATGTATAGTACAATCTGGAATTTAAAGATGGAATTTTTTTTTAGTAATTGTTTGCCATATCCGTTGTTTTTGGTTAAGAGGAGATATTCCTCTTTGTTGTCATTTTGGGTTTCAACATGGAAACCATTGTGACGGATATCTCTATAACTGAGTAGAGTACGTGTTGAATCGGGATACAATAGTGCATCCTTAATTTCCAATTGTGTACCCATAGGGAGAGTAATAGAGGCGCGACCAGAGCCTACTATTGTTGCATCGCGTCTAGCGATGGTTAAAACATTTCTTTTCCTCCTAGTAAGAGTTAGGAAATATTTTGTGTCCCTAAGTATAGAGTTTGTGGTATCACTATCCACAAGGCATAATTCCTCCTCAATTGGATTGACTCCAAAAATCTATATACACAAAGAAGAATTTAATGAAATTCTTATAGTAGTATATAGAATACATACAAACTTCATTTTCAATACCAAATATATTCGATATGAACAGTATGGTTGAACTCTCCCACAGATTTAAAATCTGTATGCGGAGGTGGTTCCACTCATTGACAGCCTCCGGTAGGATGACTGCTTTCTGCTGTTCATACCGTGTTTGAAGAGCAAGCCACAGAGCGCGTGGGTCTTCTTCCATCAGATACTCAGCCTTGAGATCAGGATGGATGTGGTTCCTTATGATAAATAAGTCATTGTATTTGAGAGTCTCAGCCAAAGGAGCTTCACCCTCTTGGGGAGCTGCAATTGCCTGGTACATTCCGCGCAACGATAGACTCACTTTGAGATCCATCGCCCATGTGGGGAAGTTGTGGCCGTCAAGAGCGAGAGCCTCAAACTCTTTAGCAGCCATTGTGCCTACATATGTAGGACCACAGATTTGTTAAAATCTTAAGCAATGCGAAATGCAAGAAATCAAGGTAAACTTGAAATACATAAAGGGACATTCTCCTATTGTGGAACATAGTTAATCACCAATGGTGTTAACGTTATTTAATTCATTTTTCAACATTGGGTACGCACTTTGAGGATGATAATCCCACAGTAGTACTTTGATACTACCTTGTGTATGGCCAATGTGAAAAAGAACCATGGTAATCACTTAGGTGTAGACCTTGAATAATTTATAATCAAATTGGGTACGCACGTTGAGAATGAAAATTCCACAGTAGTACCATGGTACTACCTTGTGTATGGCCAATTGGAAAATAAATAAAGGTAGTCACCCAAAAGTGTAGACCAAATTATTTCAAAACTTGATATTGGGTACACACGTTGAGGAATAAATCCCGCAGTAGTACTATGGTACTACCTTGTGTATGGCCAATATCAAAATTAAGAAACTTTGTGTTATTCCAAAATGAGAGAAAATCAACCTAAGGCATTTGCATAAAAAAATATTAAGTGCTTGTATGGTAAGCTATTTAAAACTTACATGAAAAGTACACCATAAATGATTAATTTACATGGGGTAAATTAATGTGTATGGTAATGTTGTAATAAAATGCAAAATATGTGGAAAACAATATGAGTATTGTAATCCAAATGAATATATATACCCAAATTAAATATAACATGTGGTTATATTTTTAATACCGTATAATCACAATATAGGTGGTGAACACCAATTTATTGTATGGCATAGCGTACAAATAAATATAGCAAAGTGCCATAAATTGTGATTTTATGGTATATATTGTAGGTATAAAATGTTGCAAAAAAATTCCAATTTATTAAGTACAATGGTACTTATTAAATGGGAATTTTAAATTTTAAATTTGCAAAAGATAGCAAATTTAAATATGGTCGCAATTCATATTGTAAATAAATTGCAATAAAATAATCCTAAATATGTAAAAGTTATAGAAATGTGTATGCACATTTATTGCAACAATTACATAATTTTCAGATCCTGTAGGGACTGAAATGCTAATTTATAAAAATACTGATTAACGAGTACAATTATAAACTAGCACAAGGACTATACTGCAAAAATTACAATATTAATTGATTTAAAAGAAAATGTCTGCATTTTCTATGAAATACAAGGGGGAAAATGCAAAATCCCGAAAACCTGGGCTAAAGCCCGTTCAGCCTTTGGGCCCATGTGGGGAAGTGGAGGTTATTTGGGCTAAAAGCCCATTTCGGGCAGCAGTATATAAATGAGGGTGGGGGGAATTTAGGGTTTCCCCCCAAACCCTAACCGCCGCCGCCCTGCCCATTGGGCCGCCGCCTCCACGCCGTCGCCGCCGGCCACCTTCACCCGCCGCGGGCGCCGCCACCGGCGGGTCAAGCCGCTGCCGCCTGCGGGCGCAAGCAGCCGGACGCCGCCGCAGGCCGCCGGGCGCCTCGTCGTCCGCGCCTCCCCGCCACGCCGCTGCGCCTCCGGGCCTCGTTGGCGTCACCGCCTCGCGCCGGCTGCACGCCGCGCCGGCCGCCGGGTTGCCTCGGCTACGGGCGCTGCCGCGCCGACTCCGCCGGTCTCTGGCACCGCCTCCGCCAGCCTCGGGCGCCGCCGGCCGTGGGCTCCTCGGGCGCCACCGGCCGCGGGAGCCGCGCCGTGTCGCCGGCCGCGCTGGGCTGCGTCGCGTCGGCCATGGGCGTGGGCTGCGCCGGCCTCGGGTTCGGGCCGCGCCACCGCGCCTCCGGCCGGGCCGGGCGCCGCCTCCGGTTGCCCGCGGGTACAAGCCGCCGCCGACCATCGGGCACAAGCCGCGCCGTCTCCTCGGCCATGGGCGCTGCGGCGCCTTCTCCTCGGCCACGCCAAACCGCGCCTTCTCCGGCCATGCTGCACGCCGCCGCTCCACGGACGCCTCCGGCCGTTACGGGCGCATCCGGCCGCGAGGGGCGCCGGCCGTGGGGGTCGCCGGCCGCGAGTGGGCCGTGCTGCGCCGGACCTCGGCCGCGCCGCACCGCCGCGTGCGGGCTCCGTCGGGCGCCGCTGCCCTGGGCGTCGCCGGCCGTGAGCCGCCTCGGGCGCCGCGCGCCACTGTCGGTGGCCACGCCGCCGCGCCGCGCGCCGGTCTGCGCCGCTCGCGCCATGAGGACGCCATGCGCTTCACCGGGCCGCGCCGGACCGCGCCATGAGGACGCGGCGAGAACATCCAGGAAATCTCATACCTGCTGTTTTTCTTTCTCTGTTCGTTTCACTGTATGTGAATGTAAACCTTCAGAATGGTTGTCGCTTTCTTCTCGGATCCGCGAGCGCACGCGTTGGCTCTTGTCTTGTTTCTGTATGTGTTGCTCGATTTGGAGAGTAACGTGTCTGATAACGTGTTAAAGTAGATTGAGACAGTGTAGAGAGAAACTATTGATTCATTCATTCATGATTCTGAGGACTGTACAATGCTTTATAGATGATGATAGGGGTGGATGAAAGGTGTCTATTTGGAACAGATATCTGTACATTGAGTAACTGTATATTGGGCATCTTTCAGTCTTGTAACTGATTTCTAACAATAATGTCCCTGGTGCGACGAGATAGAGAAGTAGGGGAATCAATATGCTCTAGTTGTCATGCGTGGCACAGCGTGTGTGGACATGCATGCATGTAGAGGACTCGAAAAGTTTTTTTAGTGGAAATGGATAGCAACAGGGAAGTACATACGGCTTCATGCTTGGACAGTTGGACTCATCCAGCTCGCGAATACACCATTCGAAAACAAACTTGCGAATTCGTGCATACATGTGGGGGCTAGCTATTACTCGGGAGTGTTCATATGAGAATATACTTGGCTTTGAAGCAACTGAACGTGAATTCGTGATTTGTAAGTGTACAGTCGTGTTAACGATCGTGTGAAGCTGATCGGAGCCGTCGAGCCCAACGGTAGCCGCGTCAGCCGGTGCGCCGTCGGAGGCGAGCACGAGGGGATGGCCAGGACATGACACGATCGAGGAGGCGAGCGTGGGCACCGGTCAGGAGGCGGCGCTGAGGGCGAGGGCGACGTTTCGGTTGGGCTGAAAAACTATAACTTATCACTAAAAGTGTACTGTAGCGGTTGAAATTTTAGTGTATCTGAAGATAGGTTATTTGGCGTAATTAAATTTTAAAAAATTTCAAAATAGAAAAAATATGCTAGCTCATCACGGACAACGCAAACGAATACGGAAAAAAGAACCAGGAAAAAGCTCAAAAACCAAAAAAGAGATGAAATTTATGAATAGTAAAAAATAAATCAGAAACTTAAAGCTAAAATTGAAATGAGATGAGCGGGACCTAATCCACGAGTTTGAGTGCATCAGCAGTATTGTTGCGAAGAGACGGTCAGTGCACGGTCGTAATTAATCCACAAGCGTAATACAATTTTGTGATCGTCCAATTAATTGTCAAGTACATACATCGCCGGTTTCTAGATAACACGTACGTGTGTAATGGACCTGATCAACTCGGCTTCGGTTTCTGGCTTATTTTTCACTATTCATAAGTTTCGTCTTTTTCTGAACTTTTGGCTTTTTGTTGAGCTTTTTTGCCGGTTCTTTTTTTCCCTGTATTTGTTTGTATTATACGTAATGGGCTAACATATTTTTATATTTTAAAAATTTTTTAAATTTAATTATGCTAAATAAGCCTCTGTCAGTTACAGTGTTTTTTCAGCCAGCTACAGTGTTTTCAGCCATAAGCCATGAGCTTTTCAGCCGAACCGATCACCACCCAAATTTCTTCAGCAAACCGAGTTACGATATGGATTTTAAGAACATGCACAATGATGTATAAATAATTCTTGTCACATAAGATACGAAATAATGTGAGGAGAAAGAGAGAGTATAGAGAATTGTACCATCTCTCATACAACCCTCGATTGAAATACGAGAAACAAGACGCATTGTGTCATAAAAAAGTTATCTATAGAAATATATATATAAAATAATCTATTGTAGGAGATATATATAATCTATTGTAGGAGATATATATCTTTACTGTCAATTATAGATGATATAAAGAGTGTTATAGATATAGCAATTATCTATACTATTGTATATATATCCTAATAGCTTGTTTGTTTGATCATATGTGACATAATCAATTGCACTTGACGAAATCTTACGAATTAATTTCAATTGCACTCTTGCAGGTTGTTCGTGCTAGCTCACAAGAAATAAGAAACGTATGACACACCCATGTGCAGAGTCGAGTTAATTGAAAAGGACGTGCCTATAAGAGAGCTCTCCAGACACATAAAACCACAGTTCTCCCTTACCCACCTAGAAGAAAACCATACTGAATGCACTTGCAGCCTTGTGGTTGGTCGGTTTTTGCATAGCATGGTACCCATATACCCCTGTGAAGAGCAAGTTAATAACTAACCGTGGAAAGATTGCGCCTATAAGAGAATTTGGAACCTCACAACTCTAAAGCCACGCATAACACATGAGTCCCCCTTACCTACTACGAGTTGTATGAAGTTCTCTTCAGATTGATCTAACGTAAACCAAGCAAAATCCCCCTTGAAGAGAGAAATATTTCTTGTTCAATTTACCCATGTTGAATGCACATAGGACTGTGAGGCATCGGGAGTGCTTGACATGCTAAGTCGATCCCATGATGTCTTGTTTAGATACTTTGGTGCAGCACTCAGCGACAAAATTTTCTAATCATGTGATGTGAATTCAGTGCAGAATTGACTGACAGGTTGAAAAGATTGCTACTGCTCACAGATCATGCAAATAAATTGAAAACGAGAATACTTCCAGGTGCAGAATACTTCATCGTGCGTAGCTATGCACAGACTACTTAAAATTGGAGTAATTATGTTACACAGAAGTATTTGTATTTGTACATGTGCTTACTTCCTGTTGCTCTCCAAGATGATGAACTATATGACAAAGGTTAGTTGTGCATTTGTGTTTACTGGTTATCATGCGCTTCTCTATGGATCTCGCAATAAGATTGGAATATGGTAGTTGTCATGCATGGCACAGTGTGGACACCGGACACTTGACATGCATGTTGAAAACTTGAAAGCTTTGCTTAGTTTTTTTTAGAGGAGAAAGATTTGCTTAGTCGAAAATGGAAATGGATGCAGGCCAAGCAATGGGGCCGATTGTCCTAGGCACTAGTAGAGGTGGGAGGGAGTTAGACCGGGTCATTTCGTGCCAGCCCAAGACCCGGCCAGCAGGGCATAGTCCAAACATGGTCCGGGCATACCACTTGGCTAGCTGGGTTGGCATGTCACGGATGAGGGCTGGGCTGGGCCTGAAAAGTCGACTCGACGAGCAGCTCGGCCCGACTCACGTGTGGCGTACTGTGCTCAGGATGGCCCGGCACAGAGGGCATGACCGACATGGTGACGGCTACCACGCCTCCCATGTGGCCGTCTGCCTTGATCTTGCTGCCTCACCTCCCATGTGGCTATCCGCCTCGTCCTCGCTGCCTTGCCTCCTATGCGACCGTTCACCTCGACTCCTATGTGGCCGTTCGCCTCGACCTCACCTCCCGCGTAGCCGTCCACCTCAGCGCCTCACCTCCTGTGCGGCACGGTTGCCTCAAGTTGCCGTATCGAGGGGAAGGAGTTGGGTGTGGCAGTCGCTGGTGGATGGGGGTGGGAATGAGTTAGGGTTTTGGAGGTATGATGTATATATGAGATGAGAAGAAAGATGAGGATAGTTGGATCTTTATTCAATGGCTAAAAAAAGTAACTGAGACTTTCTAAAATTTCAGTGAACCGAACAATACACAGCCTTTTTTGTTACGAGCATTCAAAGATCATTATCTAATTTATAATTTCTTTCCTTGTCCATTAGTTTTATAGTAACATTTCGAGGCGCGATCGCAACTGCACCGCAAATGCACGCATAGCTCTCACAGTCATGTGGGTCTGAGGATGTAAGGGACCACTTGTCATTAGAAGCAAAAACCATGTGGGTAAAACACTTGTAGGCTCGGCCGATCTTCCACCGTCCATATGGGATCCAGCGGCTAAAGAAGGGTGGTTCATGTGGACGACTGGTAGTGGAGTGGACAGAGAGGGGATGATGTATTTGAAAGTTCGTAGATCGAATGGTTGATAGATGATAAGGGAGTTGATCCAATGGTTAGAAGCTCTCATGTTAAAACGGAACCGACGCATGGGAAAAACTACTTTTTATCAAATACAACCAAACACTGTATCGACGAAAACTCGTTTTAATTTTTCTGACAAAATAAAAGTTGAAGAGGTTCGATCTAATCTAGACTATATCCAACAATTAGACTCGCCAACCGCACTTTGCCCTCAACAATTGCTCACGTCCTCATGTCCGGTATACAACAAACTATGGTTCCTAACAACCTGTCACAACCCATACGAGTGCTCATGCAATTGTTTTTGGTTTGTCCTGAATTCCTGACCAAGCCTCTGCCATAGCAACAAAAGGTTTTTTCCAAATAATTCACACAAAGTTTGGAGGTGGAATGGTATGTGACAATGGCATGGAATTTTAACTAGGTTTTTAATGAGATGGGCACGAAACGAATGAAGATGGCGGCCGTCACCACCATTGTTGCCGACGTCTACATCATCTATAGTTACCTAGGGCTGGACTAGGGCCGGCATGACAGGCACCGGCCTGTTGGGTTTTGGACTGTGCCTGGGCTTGACCGGAGATGAGGCGGACCGACATAGCATGATATGGCCCAAAGCACGGTGGATCTGTGCCATGCCGATATGGTCAGGTCCAGTTCCCACCTCTAGCCACTAGGCAACGTACGTACCATCATTTTTATCAGTTTAATGTTTAGGCTATCTTTTTTTCAGTTCCAGAGTGGATGCTTAATTTGCTAATGCATGTCACCGTATGCTATCTTTGTGGTAAGCATATAATGGCAACAAAAAACTGTGCTGTGCAACAAATGCACTCAAAACCTGACATATGCTGAACAATCGTGTAGGGTCACAATCGCACAATTTTGGTACAATCAAAGTGCTTCAGCAAATCAAGTTTCGATATGAATTCTAAATAATCTGTTTCATCGATCATGCATGAAAATGTGATAGGACCGGTTGTACTGGAAAAAATCTTACGGACTTAATGAATGCACTTGCACTGTTGGTGCAGGTTGCTGGTCCTTACAATCGGATGGTGCAACTGTGGAGAGAGCCAAGTTAAATAGCTCCTGCCATCCAAGGCAACTACCGAGACACATCGCACTAGAGCTCCTACTTACCTACTCAAAAGTTGTATGGAGTTTTCCTCAAAAACAAAAATTGTATGGAGTGATCCACTGCAGTTGCAACAAGCAAAATTTCCCTTTGAGAAGAAGAACATCTGCCGTTCCATTTGTCCGTGTCAGATGTACGTAGGCTTGTGAGCCATCGGGAGTGCTCGACATGCTGGGCGCGCAGATGCTCCAAGTGCTGTATAAATTGCTTGGTGCAGGATGAACCGCTGTACACGTTGATGAAGATCGCGACGTGAGGTAAGTCAGCGCGGGCAGGTCCGTGCGATCGAGAAGGCTGACCCTGCCAGCGCGCAGGGATGGCGCGCGGACAAGAAGTTCTTATTCTCACACAGTCAGCGCTGAAAGTGTCGTTGTTTTTAGGTGCGTCGTCTAATATGTACTACTTATGTTTAGGGTAATTTGTATTTGCATATATGATTTCTTTGTCACACACCAAGATGAAGATGTACAACAAAGGATGTATGTGAATGTGTTTTGTTGGTGGTCAAGCCTAACTATGCAATTGTTGAATAGTAAAGGCTTTCTCATCCCTAAAAGTTAGTTTCTGAAGTGATAGATTTCTACACTTTTAAGATAGATTTTTTGTCCTTTCACAACCAATATGTGATTATTCTAACAATCTTCTATTCATACATTGGATTCTCTTAGCCGTTAACCGCCCCTTAACCGTACATCAACGATTCCTTAGGATCACGGCTAATAGGTTGTTCACACAGTAGTGTCCATGGGACAAACTTTTAGCCGTTTACCACCCCTTCACCATATACCAATGATATCCTTCAGGGTCACGGTCTATCGGGCGTTTACACACTAATGTCCATTAGGACAAATATGCTAGAACCGTGTTCCGATACCACATATTGGATTGTAAGTGCTTTCTTATCCTCAGAAGTTAGCTTATGAAGTGAGGACTACTCTACTTTTAAGTTAGATTTTTTGTGTTTTAATAACTAATGTAAGACTAAGACTGAGAGAATTTAATTGGACCTGTAGTTGTCGTGCATGGGCACGGGATGTTTGGACGTGTGTGCATGTAGAGAAGCTGCTGGTTGAAAGAAGTTTAATTTTGTGGAAATGGATGCAGACCGAGCCAAGTTACAATAGTAACCGTTTTTCAGTTTTTTCCCCCGGACTCGATCATTTAACGCTCAGCAGTATAGTACTGATCTTTCGCGATCACTTCTTCGCTCGACTCGCGCGTCACCGGAGGTCGGACTTTTCATAGCCCCTAGCAAACGTTTTTTTCTTCAATTTTGATCACTTAGCATTTTTTTAAAAAAAATAAATATTTCCTAAACTTAGAAGACACTATAGACAATACATGTCATCTAATGTACGGCCTTAGCTTAATAGGAAGGCAGACGCGTGGCTAATCGAGTTGACGTGACAGGCCGTGTGCAGGCACAGTAGCCGGCTCCTACCGAGGCTGCAGCCACATTCGGGATGTCCCTGTTATGAAATTTAGAAGGTTCCGGTATAGGCAAATATCAAAATTGCCCCTGATAGGTTTATAATATAAATAGAGAGGCCATTGTAATATGCAATTAGATCTGAGAATTAATAAAGACTACTCAGGTGTTCTCTCTCAGTGGTGTCTTCTGTGTTTGATCTACTACGTTTCTCGGTGCATAATTGATTGCCTAGATTGCATTACCGTTCATCTATTCTACATCGATTTCTTAACAGTCCCTACCGAGCTGCCCACGTTCCGTCTTGTCGAGTCACAATTTTCGCGGGAGGTCCCACTGTTTACTCATTAATTAGCACTAGGCACAATTAATTAGTACCAATAGTAAGTAATTAATGCTAATTAAAATACTTAATTAATAGTATTTTATTTTATTGCTAGGTGGAGGGGGCAATGGCGACGCAGGGTGTTTTATTGCATTATTGTGCAACTTTAGGTTTGGATTTTATATATACAAAAATCTGTTAAGTAAATTCGCAAATCATGCATGACTAATCATCTAACCTTCAACTTTTAAAAATAAGTTCTGGAAATTTGTCAATTTTGTTTTCTTCTCAATAATAGTTGGGATGAAGAAGGTGTGAAATGCATAGGTAAATGCTTTGGGTATTTGATGTCCATTCTTTGCAAGACACTAGAATTTTTTGCCGACAGTGCTTCACCCTTGGAAATTATCATCACAGATCGTTTTCTGAACTGTTTGAATTTATGAGTCAGTGATAATCGGAGGTTATCATAGACGGTTTGCGAGGCATCTGTAATAAATATAACATAGACAATTTGTAACCAGAACCATCTATAAAGTACACTATAACAGACGACTTGAACCAAAAACTGTCTGTGATACTCACACATCACAGACGGTTCTAACTACCAACTGTCTATGATGGGCGAGTATCACAGATGGTTGGTATATAGAACCGTCCGTGATACTTTCACATCATAGACGGTTGGTCGATAGAACTGTCTATGATGTGCGAGTATCACAGATAGTTTTTTGATTAAGCCGTCTGTGATAGTCCTTCATAGACGGTTTATATCACAAAATCGCCTAGAATAGTTCATTCTATACCTAATTTTTTTTGTTTTTTGGCTAGCCTCAAGAAATGTTAGTTATACCTTTTGAAAACAAGCAAATACAGCAGCAAACACAACAACACATTCTATTTTCATTAAGATTAGAACCCACCATTGCAACATAATAAGATAATGAGCAAGTTACCCATCTAACACATCAAGAACATGACAAGAATACATCTCCTAACCCTACGAGTCCAACTCTTAAACATGGTAAGAACATAGAAAAAGCAGAGATCTAATAGACAGTAGAATCTCAACTGCACTGACGAGGCCTCTATGCCTAGACCTCTCGCCCTAATGCAGCACGTGAGATGAATGTCTTTGACGTCCGCCATTGCCGGCGCCGACTTGAGTGTCATCTTGGTAGATAGCTGCTTCCACAGTGCCTTGCTGCCTGTAGACTTGCGTGCCATCTACTTCGTAAGGGTCATTAAGGTTAGAGTCGAGGAGGATGGTGAGGAGGCTGGAGAGATTTTGAGTGCGGTAGAGAATGGGTTTGGGTGAGTGTGTATAAGGGAGGGAGAGGCAGGAGTAGAAATTTTTTTGGTGGAATGGGCATGGGGACAGAGAGGTGGAGCTACAATCCGTGGGGTGGGGGTTGGTGGGATTCTATTGTCTGGGATTGGGTTGGGGAGGATCAACGGGCCTAGCGATCAGGGATACATAATTATCATAGTCAGTTCGAACCACGAACCGTTTGTGATACTTAATTATCACCGACGGTTTGAACCACAAACCATCTGTGATACATAATTATCGAATACAATATATGTATATACTAGTGCAACATAAACTGCTAGTCTCAAAAGATAAAATAGCAAAGTTCTATATGGCTTATATACACTTGTTTGAAAGGTTTCAATGAGATCTACAACTTTTCAGATGAGGAAAACTCCAAATTCTAAACGAAAAATTGAAATTTTTGGCAAAAACAGAAACAAAAAACTTACGACGCAAATTTGAAGCTAAAGATGGAAATTTTGGGGTCTTAGACGGTGATTTTGTGCAAGTTGGTCATTGTTTTTGGATCAGGCTCATTGTTATCTTTCCAACGAGTACAAGAATGTTAAAAATAGACATCATATGCAAAAGTTATGCCTATTTTAGTAAAGGTGTCTCAGAACAGAATCCTATTCAGACTCTGGCAGAAGATTATGAAATTTTAGGGGATTGCGAGGCAGAAAACATATCAAAGATGGTTTTTAATACAAACAGTCTATGATAACTTCATTATCACAGACAGTTTGTAATGCAAACTGTATGTATAGTATCACAGACGGTCTAAATAAAAAACCGCCTGTGATGTTTCACAATGGTAAGAACCGTCTATGATACTTCACAAACAGTTCTCACCGTGAACTGTCTATGATATTATCTCTTCACAGACTGTTTTTAGTGTTGGTAGCAACACAGACAGTCTCCAAACCTAAACCTTTTATGATTGCATTTAACACTGATGGTTTTAATCAACCGTCTATGATGAGATGTCTAATATAAGCCTTTTTGTTTAGTGTGATTGTAGTAAGGAGACTGTAAGTACATACACAATGAATACTCGAACTGTTCATTACTAATATTTCATGCATACTCAAACAGTTCATTACTGATATTTCATGTAAGTATAGAATGAATTCTAGCGGCAAATTTCTATGACATGTTAGCGGTGCAAGTAAAAATGTTGTGTGAAATTTTTAGCTCATTCGGACAACAAACACTCACTTATATGGCTGGCGAAGATGTACAGCATAGGCGAAAGCGCATGTCCTACCTTACATGATTTTTGTTACATAGTAAGGCATGAATTCCAGTGCAAATTTCAACAGCATGTTACCGGTGCAAGTGAAAGTCTTGTGTGAAATTTTTAGGTTATTCGGACAACAAATGCTCGCTTGTACGGTCGATGGAGACGAAAAGCACATGTGTTGACTTCCATTATTTTTGTTGCATAGGCCAAAGTGAACCACACCGAGGCTAAGCCATCGAGGTGGGTTGAAACTCGCCGAGGTGAATCCATCAAGCAAGAGAGAGCCCCCTAGTCGAGGAGGCATCATCAAGGTGAAGTGAAGTTCGGCCAATAAAAAAGGCATTGAGGCTGAAGTGAACCACGCTGAGGCCAAGCCATCGAGTCATGCTGAAGCTCACCGAGGTTAATCCATCAAGCTAGAAGGGGCCCCTAGTCAAGGAGATGCCATCGAAGTGAAACGAAGTTCGGCTAAGGGCAAAAGCCGTTAAGGCTGAAGGGATCCACGTTGAGGCCAAGCCATTAAGGCATGTTGAAGCTCACTGAGATGAATCCATCAAGTTAAGGCGAGCCTCTAGTCGAGGAGATACCATTGAGACAAAGCAAAGTTCAGCCAAGGCAAAAGCCATCGAGGCCAAAATGAATTGCGCTGAGGCCAGTCCATCAAGACCTGTAAGGACTCATGAACCTGGTACAACAGAGCAAGCACCACAAGTTTGAAGCACGTGAAGTGAGCAGAGGGGGTCCATGGAGGGTTGCACAAAGAAGCTTCGCAGAGGGGGTCTGTGGAGGGCATCCATGGAGCTCGATGGAGATGGTCCAAACAGGAGACTGTGGCGTGAGGTGGAGGTGGTTTGGGGGAAGTGCGGCAAGACGTTAGCCAGGGTGCCCAGTGGAGGCTACGTCCGGACAGGGTTCAGGGCCCTCGACGGAGGCTAAGTCCAAACAGGGTTCAAGGCACTCAGTGAATGCTAACTCTGGGTGAGGTCCGAGTGGCTCGAGGTTGGGACGAGTCATGGACCGGATGGTGCGCAACGCACTGGGATGGCCAAAATAACTAGGCGTTGAGGTGCGCTGGGCACGAGTGAGGCAAGGTTCGAGCATCAAGACAAGTGGAGTTCGAGTAGCCTAGCGCAATCAGGACGGAGCATAGTCCAGGTGTCAAGGGTGGCATGAGGTAGTCGGTGTAGACTGAAGTTCAGGCATCGAGGCAGTGAAGTCCGGGCGGCCCAAGATAGTTAGAGTAGAGCACGGTCGGTTCATGTGCAATGCGCTGGGATGGCCGAGGCGGCGGTCTTGGTGTGGATGGAGGCCACCCCTGGAGGGTGTCTAGGTGCAAGCAGCATCCTTCCCCCGGGGAGGAGGGGTCTAGGAGGAAGAGGCAACCACCCCTAGAGGTGGTCCTAGCGAAAGAGATGGCCACCCCTAGAGGGGGTCTGGGTGTGAGCGGCAGCCTTCTAGGGGGTGTCCAGAAGGAAGAGAAGCCCACCCCTAGAGGAGGTCAGGGTGGAAGAGAAGCTCCCTAGTAGGAGTCTGGCCGCACTAGCCAGGAGCCCTCAGAGGACTATCCTAGGGGCACGCCCACAAGAAGGCTAGAGTTTGGGCAGCACAGAGGACTATCCCAGAGGCATGCCCTCGAGGAGGCTGAAGTTCAAGCGGCGTGGAGGACAGCCCTAGGGACACGTCCGTGAGGAGGTTGGAGCCAGGCGACACGGAAGACCATCTCGGGGACACGTCTATAAAGAAGCCAGAGTCGGGGACAGCACGAAGGACTGTTCAGGGGGTCACCCACGAGGAGGCCGTGGTCCAGGGCGCCGCGGTGGAGCTAGAAATTGGGGAAAGAGTTGGAGATTTGGGGGAAGGAAATGATAGAGGGAGTCTTGAGGAGAAGCTGGTTGGGTGGATGGGTGGGGACAAAGTGTTGGAGCTGGTGGTGGGAGGGGGGTCTAGTGAAGACAGGTGGGGATGGGGCGCTAGCGCCTTGGAGAAGCTTTGGTGGTTTAAGCGAAATGAGTGTGGGCTAGTGTGTGGTGTGGGTTTTGACTTGGACATAAGAGGACTCGGTTGTTGGTACTCGGTAAAGTAAAATTCTTGCGTGTGCAGCAGGTCCCACCTTATTGTTGGCTTGTCAAGTTGGTTTTGTTTCACCTGATGTGGACTAGCGTGCACCCAGGGGGCGTACGGGCACGACCTAGCACCTAGGATTGGAGCGGACCCCTCTGGGGGTGAGCGGGCTAACTCGCTTAGTCTTTGGCTAATGTGCATTGTATCCCAAGTCGAGTCTCCTACTCACTTCGTAGCTTCTCATCTGAGGCATCTCTGCGTGGATAGAATCCAGAGTTGGAGTCCAGGGCATCATGCAGGTGGAGTTTGGGGCTAATCTGAAGCGTCTCTGTGCGAACGAAGTTTGGAGGTGATGCCCAAAACATCTCCGCGTGGACAGAGTCCGGAGTGTTTTCGCACGAATGGAGTTTGGGGTGGGTCCGAAGCATCTCCACATGGACGAAGTCCGAATGTGGAGTCTAGGACATCTCCGCACGGATGAAGCTTGGAGGTGGAGTCCAGTCCGTCTCCGCGGAGATGGCCGCTGAAGGTGGAGTCCAGAGTGTCTTCACGCGGATGGAGTTTAGAGTGTCTCTTCGCGAATGGAGCGGGTTCGGAGCATCTCCACATGAATGGAGTTCAGTGCATGGAGGTGACCTGGGGGTCCAGAGAGCATTGTTCTCCTTTGTAGGTGGCATGACTTCTCGTTCGAGTCCCCACGGATGGCGCCAACTGTCGTCGATACAAGACTAGATAGTAAACTTGTAAGCACCCCCGATCAGATGCGAAGATCATCAAGGATGTGGAGGGACTCAACGAGAAGCACACAAATGACTAAGTGTATTTCATATGAGTGTCTAGGGTTACAAATTGCCTCTCCTCCCCCGTTACAAGGAGTCCTATTTATAAAGTAGGAAGTGGAGGCAAGTGAAGTTACAAAGTGCCCTCAGGGCCTAACTTATTCCTAAGGGTATTTTCCATCAAGTGGGTCCCGCCGCGTCCGTAGGACTCTAGGGCAGGTCCACGGACCTCGCTTAGGGTTGCTCTCGGACCTCATCCGAGGTTGCCCTCCGGGGTTAGACTTCATCAAGGTGGGCTTGCGGACTTCGCCAAGGTTGGATTCTGGACTCCGTCCGGATTGACCTTCAGATCTTGCTCAGGGTTGGCCTCCGAGATCGACCTCTGGACCTCGTCTGGGGTTGGCCTCTGGCCTCCTTAGTATTGGGTCGACCCTCAGACCTCACCCTGGGGCAGGCTTCGGATTGGCAAAGGTCGGTCTTCGGGCTCTGTTTTAGTTTCCCGGACCCTGTCTAGGGTGATGCGGACCCTAGACTCTGTCCGAGGTTAGTCCACAAACCTCGTCTAGGTAGATTCCTCGATGTGTGTCATCACATTGAAATCATCGTAGGCCCGAGATAGTGCGGGGACGCTCCCTCAACAGTCCTTTTGTTTTTTCTCCTAATAATATGTCGTGTACAGTTCGGTGGAATCGGAACATAAGGTGTTTGGTACTTCAGTGGCGCGTGAAATCTTGTGCACTGAATGCACCTAAATGCAGGGTTGATCGCATCCAGCACCTTTGGAAAGAGCCAGGCTAACTTGCCCCACTATAAAAGCTAGGCTAGCTGCCGTGGAGCTCACAACTCTCAAGAAATTAAACACACGTTATTGTGGGGTGCCCAGCCCCATTCACATGTATAAAGTCTTATTTTCCTCGCTAGTTCTCCTTCCACACAGGCAAGTTGTGGTCTCTAGCTATTTCAGCTCTACGTCTCCAAGACAAGAAGGATATGAACTACCCACTGATCTTGTGCCACAACGCACATCACACACGAGAGTTCTTACTTCCCTACTCAAGCAGTTGTATGAAGCCCGTTCGGTTGCATTTACACCAAGTAGCATTCCACTTCCCCATTTGGATACGCATAGGCTTGGAAGGTATCAGGAGTGTTTGACATGCTATAGTATCTCTTTGCACTTTAGACATGAATCCTCTGAGCAGGATAGACTTGATCTACTGCCTTGTTTAGATGTTTTGGTCCAGATATTTACTCAATTACCGTATACTATTAGGGAAATGCTCAAATGAGAATATGGGCAGATGCCCACCTTTGCCACAAATTGAAAATGTACTATCCAAAAAAAGGTGAAAAATGGATGTACTATATACATGTCATGCGCACCTGCAAATTTACATGATTAAACGCATCGCTAATCTTGTTCTCCAGAAAAAAAAAAGAAGACTAGTAGTTGATGCGAACAGTGTAGTTAAAATATATGTGACATCTTATCTTTTTTATTTCTCTTAATTCCGGACAAATTAAAGACTAGTAGTTGATGCGAACAGTGTAATTAAAATATATGTGACATCTTATCTTTTTTATTTCTCTTAATTCCGGACAAATTTGTGAAGGGGAAAGAACAAATTCTAGACACTAAGCTGAGGAAGACAACCACAGGAGCGATGCTTCGTGCTGCAGAAGCTTATTAAATAGGTCCACAAGAGTTGAAACACTAGTACGTAATTCATCTTGTGTAAGTAATGTTCTCTGATCTAATCAAGCAGCAGGACTTCAATAAGTGAATCTAAAATCCCTCCTTTCTCGCAAACATCCTCACCACTGCGATACCAGAGCCTGTTTTCTCTATCTTGGCTCATGGCTTCTAGCTTCCTCGATACCCCCGTTGAATCACGGGACTCCAGTGTAGCCGAATACCACCATGTGAAAGGACCGCCAGGCCATCAAAACAGAAACAAATCCACAAACCGAAACACCGTCACCACCAGGACGGATCCAGTCCGCCGTGCCGAAGTCCGTACCAGAGACAGGGAAGAGAGGGAAGGGGAAAAGGAGAGGGGAGGCAGAGAAAGGGATGATTTATTTTTTTAAAAACAATTGAGTTAAGAGAGTTGCACGGATCTCAAAGCCCCTCCAAGGTTCCCGATGTTTTCTGCAAACTCTATTCTCACAATTTTCTATTTCAAAAGAGTTTCCAATAAATTTCCCGCAGCAAAAGAACCACGCAAACAAATTACCAACACATGTTTTATGCATTATTGTACTTAATTAAACTTTGTGCATCCAGTGAATCCATTGCATATATAGCACTGAAGCAACTTTTTGCCTAATCTAGCCTTCTAAACGCACGATTTAACAAATCTAACCCCCACCCCCTAACCACGGTAGCAGCAGTAGGCAATGTTAAACATAGAAGTGAATATCTATTCATAGAAGTGCATGGCTATTCTTAGAAGAGCATCATGTATATTTGGAGCTGTGTCTCCTTGTCTCTCGTGTGCTACAAGCCACGCATGTAACCTGCCATGTATTGCTTCATCTATAAATACGAGAGTATCTGCTCCTTTGAGGGCAGGCAGCGCCATTTATCTTAACATGGTATCAGAGCCATAATCTTTTCTTTCTTCCTAATGTCGACCACCACCAATTCTTCCCCTCCACCACCTCTGACGCCAGGAACAGCACCATGTCATCTACCTTTGCCCCGATTCCTATACATCATGCTGTTACCATTCGTCTTAACAAAACCAACTACATGCTGTGGCGCGCTCAACTTCTCCCTTATCTGCGAAGCACTAAACTCATCGGGTTCATTGATGGATCAATCTCCGCGCCACCCAAGCTCGTCGCGTCTTCCACAGCCGAGGGCGCTGAACTGGTTCCCAACCCGGCATATGACCGGTGGTATGATCAGGACCAGCAACTCCTGAGTGGTCTTCTCTCCTCCATGACCGAGGACCTCCTTCTTGACGTGGTGTCTGCCTCCACCGCCAAAGAAGCCTGGGACACGCTGAAACGTATGTTCTCTTCTGCCGTGCGCGCTCGCGCCGTCCAAGTTCGCGTGGATCTTGCCACGACGAAGAAGCGGGATGTTGGGAATAATCCCACATTGGTTGTGGAAGAGGAGTAAGCACAACTTATAAGTGTGGGGGAGCCCCCACCCATTGGACTAGTCTTTTGGGGGGAGAAGGCCCAGTACCACTTATAAGGTTGTTGCTCCGTTGCTCCGTGGGCTTGGTTGTGTTCCGCCCATGTGGACCTGTGGCCCGGGGAGTAAAAACCCGGCTGGACCTAGGTATGCGGCCAGGTCCAGATCTCACATTTGGTATCAGAGCCAAGGTGTCTAACACCTCCTTGGACCTCATGGTTGTAGATGTGTCCAACCAATGTGTGAGGGGGAGATTGTTGGGAATAATCCCACATTGGTTGTGGAAGAGGAGTAAGCACAACTTATAAGTGTGGGGGAGCCCCCACCCATTGGACTAGTCTTTTGGGGGGAGAAGGCTCAGTACCACTTATAAGGTTGTTGCTCCGTTGCTCCGTGGGCTTGGTTGTGTTCCGCCCATGTGGACCTGTGGCCCGGGGAGTAAAAACCCGGCTGGACCTAGGTATGCGGCCAGGTCCAGATCTCACACGGGATATGTCTGCTGCCGACTATTTTCACAAGATCAAGGGTTATGCATCTGCACTTGCTGCTGCTGATGCTCCTCTTCGTGATGATGAAATCATCGCGTATCTCTTGGCTGGACTTGGCTCGGATTACGATCCGTTCGTCACGTCTATCACCACCAAGACTGAAGCCCTCTCCCTCGACGACGTCTACGCGCATCTCCTGGCGTTTGAGTCTCGTCAGCTGCAACACAACGCCGAGACACACCTCAACGTTGGCGCTTCGGCCAACTTTGCTGGCCGTGGGGGACAGGTGCCGCGTGGGCGTGGTCGCGGTGCACCGCCTGGCCGTGGCCGCGGACGTGGGTCTGCACCGTTCCAGGGACGTGGTGGCCAATCTACTCCAAGCTATGACAGGCCTAAGCGCCCGCCGTGCCAGATCTGTGGCCGTGAGGGCCACACGGCAATCAAATGTTGGTACCGCATGGACGAGTCCTATCAGGAGGAACAACCCTTCGCCGCTGCTGCTACCACTACTTCCTACAAGGTCGACCCTAACTGGTACACCGACACCGGGGCTACCGATCACATCACGAGTGATCTGGATCGCCTAGCTCTCCGCGAACAATACCATGGTGGTGAAACCGTTCAAGTTGGCAATGGGGCAGGTTTGCACATTATGCATATTGGTTCTTGTTCAATTAATACTGCTACTAGACCTCTTGCACTAGAAAATGTTCTTCACGTTCCTGATATCTCTAAACATCTTCTTTCCGTTCATAAATTAGCACGTGATAACCATGTATTTTTTGAATTTCATCCATATCATTTTCTCATAAAGGACCTAGCAACGAGGCAAGTACTTCTGAAAGGAAAATGTGAAGCCGGCCTCTATCCTATCAAGCTCTCCGACATTGAGTCCTTCAAACAAGCCCTCATCCATGTCAAGGCGTCTACAGATCAGTGGCATGCTCGGTTCGGCCACCCCTCTACCCAAGTTGTTAGGTCTATCTTAAGTTTGAATAAACTCCCATGTTCTAAGGAATCGAGTCACACCATATGTAATGCTTGTCAATTAGGCAAGAGCCACCAACTACCATACAATAATGCTATTCATCGATCCACATCTCCTTTAGAACTTGTGTTTTCAGATGTTTCGGGTCCTACCCCTAAATCTGTTGGTGGTTATCAATATTACATCAGTTTCATTGATGACTACATCAAATTCACTTGGGTTTACTTGATGCAAGATAGAACTGAGGTCCAGCGTATTTTCTTGCAATTCCAAGCTCATGGAGAACGCCTCCTTGATGCTAAAATCAAATGTGTCCAATCCGATTGGGGTGGGGAGTATCAAAAACTTCACAATCAATTTTTTCGTTCGCTTGGCATTTCCCATCATATTTCTTGTCCTCACACCCACCAACAAAATGGCTCAGCTGAGCGCAAACACCGCCACATTGTTGAAACCGGGCTTTCCCTCTTAGCTCATGCCTCGATGCCAATAAAATTTTGGGATGAAGCTTTTGCTACCGCTGCGTATCTCATTAATCGAATGCCAACACGTGTTATTGATAACTTGTGCCCATTAGAACGCCTATTCAAAACCCCACCCAATTATCACAGGCTCCGCATTTTTGGATGCGCGTGTTGGCCCAATTTGCGACCGTATAATCAGCACAAACTCTCTTTTCGATCCAAAGCATGTGTTTTCCTTGGGTATAGCGCAAATCACAAAGGCTATAAGTGCCTTGACACGGACACCGGTCGCATATATATTTCCCGTGACGTTGTTTTTGATGAGGCCAAGTTTCCCTTTGCCACGAACCCTTCATCCAACGTTGAGCAACCACATATTATCCCAACTCCACAGCCAGATCGTAGCAGTTTTAATTTGAACACTAACCCCGTGCATACATCACCTGTTGGTCCTGTGCCTACAGATATTTCGGATGCAGAAAATCAAGGGAGCATGCCACCTGAATCGGCATTAGGATCGGCGCCGCATATTCCTGCCACAACCGACGCAGGTGCTGCGCAATCAGCGCCCTGTGCGGACCAGGTGGCCTCGGGGTCTCCGCCTCCCGCCTCACGCGCGCGATCTCTACACCCGGCGGCATCTGTGCCCGTGTCCCCTGCGGACCCGACATCGCCCACAGCTGGGCCGTCTCCTGTTGGCTCCCCGCCCGCATCTCGGGTGCCTTCTCCAGTACGGCCCGTGCTGCCCGTCCAATCGGATGAGGCCGCGCCAGAAGCTCCCGCCCACCGGTACGGGACTCGCCTCAGCAACAATATTCAGCAACCTAAAGTCCGTACAGACGGCACCGTGACATATTCAGCAGTCCGTACCTCTGATGAAGAACCAACTTGTTATACCAATGCCAAGTCTCATCCACTTTGGCGGTCCGCAATGAATGAGGAGTTTCAAGCTCTTCTCAAGAACAAGACTTGGCTTCTCGTCCCGCCACGTGCCGGCCTCAATGTCATTGATTGTAAGTGGATATTCAAGTTGAAGCGTAAGGCTGATGGTTCCATTGATCGCTATAAAGCCCGCTTGGTTGCTAAGGGCTTCAAACAACAGTATGGTATTGACTATGATGATACATTCAGCCCTGTGGTCAAACCTACCACTATTCGAGTATTGTTGTCTCTTGCTGTCTCTCGTGGTTGGTCACTTCGGCAAATTGATATTCAGAATGCATTTCTTCATGGTCATCTCAATGAAGATGTTTATATGAAACAGCCGCCTGGTTTTGTTGACTCAGATCATCCTACTTATCTTTGCAAGCTGGACAAGTCATTATATGGCCTTAAACAGGCCCCAAGAGCATGGTTTTCTCGTCTCAGTGGCAAGCTATTACAGTTGGGGTTTTATGCTTCTAAAGCGGATGTTTCATTATTCATTTTTAATAAAGTTGGCATTCAGATGTATATTCTCATCTATGTGGATGACATTATCATTGTGAGTTCCTCATCATCGGCCACAAATCGTCTCCTTGCCCAACTTGAAGCTGAATTTGCGGTCAAAGATCTTGGTCCACTGAGTTACTTTCTTGGCATTGAGGTGCATCATACTTCAACCGGCCTCATCTTGACACAACATAAATATATTCAAGATATTTTGAAGCGCACCAACATGGCCTCCTCCAATATTGTCTCAACTCCCATGCTCCCTACGGATAAGTTGATGTTAGCAAGTGGTGATCCTCTCTCAGCTGAAGATTCTACACGCTATCGAAGTGTAGTTGGCGCCCTCCAATACCTCTCATTGACTAGACCGGATATATCATTTTGTGTGAATCGTGTCTGTCAATTTCTTTCGGCGCCAACAACCACTCATTGGGCGGCAGTCAAACGCATCTTGCGTTATTTACATGCCACTTCACACTTGGGTCTATGCATCACAAAAACTGAGTCCTCATTACTCAGTGCTTTTTCGGATGCGGATTGGGCTGGCAATTCGGATGATAGGCGCAGCACCGGTGGTTATACCATCTTCTTTGGAGGCAATCTCATCTCGTGGAGCTCTCGCAAACAGCCCACTGTATCTCGCTCAAGTACGGAGGCCGAATACAAGGCGGTTGCTAATGCTACCGCTGAAGTTATATGGATTCAAGTGTTGCTGCGTGAACTTGGGATTTCTCCAAATCAACCACCAAGTTTATGGTGTGACAACATCGGGGCTACTTATCTATCGGCAAATCCGATATTTCATCGGCGCACCAAACATGTTGAAGTGGATTATCATTTTGTCCGGGAGCATGTGGCATCTCGACAATTAGAGGTTCGCTTTATCTCCTCCAAGGATCAAATAGCCGACATCATGACCAAGCCATTGCCGGTCACTGCCTTCTGCAATCTTAGGCGCAATCTGAACTTAGTTGCACACCGTCCAGATTGAGGGGGGATGTTAAACATAGAAGTGAATATCTATTCATAGAAGTGCATGGCTATTCTTAGAAGAGCATCATGTATATTTGGAGCTGTGTCTCCTTGTCTCTCGTGTGCTACAAGCCACGCATGTAACCTGCCATGTATTGCTTCATCTATAAATACGAGAGTATCTGCTCCTTTGAGGGCAGGCAGCGCCATTTATCTTAACAGGCAACACATGTCGCCTACCGCACTCACCCATCACGGTAGGTGGCATGCATTGTGGCCGTCACTATAGACGACCGACTAGGCTAGGTGTGCTCGGCAGGCGACCTACGGAGCTAGGCGAGCTTGGTAGCCACGAGACCCATTGGCTTGCCGCATCGGCTGAGCTCGGCAATAACTTACCGAGCTAGGCGAGCTCGATAGCTCCACCACATGCCGCACGTAGCCATCGCCTGTTGAGCTGGCACTATGGGCGAGCGTAGTAGACGACACGTATTGCCTGCTGCTGCCATGGTCACGAAGAAGACCAAATTTGCAAAAATGTGTTCATGGGCTAGATTGGGAAAAAAGTTTTTACATGCTATATATGCGATGGATTCTACCTCACAGGCCTATGTGTATGTATCTGACAATACAAAATGAAAGGACATACATTCCTCTTTTCAAAGAAGGGAAACTTGCTTGCTGCAAGCGTAGTATACTACTACATACAGCTTCGAGTTGGTAATTAAGGGCCTCGTGTGATGTGTGGGCTGAGAGTTGTGAGCTTTGTGTTCCACGTTTACTCGGCTCGCGCCCAGAGGTGACGGGTCGGTACACATGATGCTAGTATGCATTAACCAAGCGACCATAAGGCTAAAGTGTATTCAGTTGGTAAGACTCCTCCAATGCAATTGATTCTACCGTAATCCCTCCGTATTGTAAAACAAGTCTAAAGTCTACTATACATACAGATCAAGAAGACATTAAATTTAAAAAAATTAATATCATTAGACTATGCATACCTCTATTAAATATTATACTACAATTGCTTATTTAATTTTTAGTATTAAAATAGGGCTCTTTTATGGTACACAAAGTTAAATGTGAGGCATTCATTCTTTTTATCCAATGGAACATATCAGTTAGGATTTAGTTATACTACCATCAACAACACTATCAAAATCCTAAGAGAGGTATAACCGTGAATGGAATACATAGTGTAAGAGTAATTTTTACAAGCGTCGCGTATAGGAGACGGTGGTAGTGGTGCAACGGAATGGGTGAGATGCAGGGGCGTCAATGATGGAAAGGATTAAGAATAAATTCAGAGGAAAAGTCTATAATACTCTCATGAAAAAATTAGATTTATAAAGAAAAGTCTATTATACCCTCACAAATCAATAATCAGATTTAATTTCACTACTATAAAAATTTCTTTAAAATAAGGATATATAGTGAAGATATTGTAATAACTACATTATTAATCTCTACAATAGATTTATATTATGAGACGAGGCTTCTTAAGAATGGGAGTTTATTTTGCGGGACGGAGGAGGCACTACTACAGAAAAGGTCATCACAGACGGTTCGAAAACGTCATCACAGACGGTTTTGTGAGCCGTCTGTATTTATGGGTCAGTGATAATCGAAGGTCATCACAGACAGTTTTCGAACCGTCTGTGATTATGGGCTATCACAGACGGTTTTTACTCCAAAACCGTCTGTGATAGCTAATAATTACAGACGGTTTTTAGTTAAAAACCGTCTGTGATACTGATTATCACAGACGGTTTTTGAGTAAAAACCGTCTGTGATATTCCCTTCGACCCATACATATATTTCTCTTATTGGCTAGCCTCAGGAATGCTAGCCATGCCCTCTGAAACAAGCAGATAATCACAGACAAAAAACATACAATTCACACATCTCATTTGCTTTCAGATACATTTCACAGACATAAAACATCCAATTGACATGGCACTTCATTTCACAAACATAAAGCATGCATCCATTTCGCAAATCGATTAATTGAATTGAAATGAAATATCCATTAACAAATGCACAGTTACAAAAGATCTACACTGCATTTACACTTAGTGATAAGACCAATAAGAAATCATGGTGCGCAGTGGAACCGTCCTCCTGGCTTTATGACTTGAGTCAGCAAAAAGTACGCCAACTCTCCTTGAATCCCTCCAAAATCAGACTGTTTCAATGCAGTTGACGGGATGGACACAGCCTGTCGATAGGAATATCAATGTGCATATATATGTAACGTGATAAGTATGAAGTAATTATGGGAAGAGTGACAAACCTTGCGATTGGTGAGCCTCGAGGAATCGAGGAGTAGTTCCATATGTTGGCAAACGTAGTATCCACATGTGTTGCCCGGCTGCTGCTGGTGGCACTGCAAAAAATGGAATGTGTTAGTTCAAGAGGCATTAGTATCAACTGTTGCATAGGATTAATTAATGTGAAATAGCGAATACCTTAAAATCTCGAACATGTGTCAGCAGGTCTTTGGCCCCGCGCTTCGAGTCACCTCCCATTTCAATGTAGGAGGCGAACGCCCTACGTAATTCGAAAAAGTTAACGTTAATCATTCGGAAGGAAAGAAAGAGTACAATGTAGATATGTATGGGGAATATGTGCTTACCTATCGATTACTTGGCTGACAACTGTGAAGTCCATTTTATTCTTACTTAGGGAATCAAGGTAATATACCTTGTTCCATTTTGGTACAATTACTATTAAAATCCAATGAAAGTTCTGATTGAAGGGCATAAGTACATAGTCCTTATTGCGGCAACCCAGCAGTCCTGATGCAATGTACCTCTCGACGAGGGGTGTCTCCTGGTCGATGGTATCCTTGGCGACCAATTGTGGGTCCAAGAAACCAGATGATGAGTTGGATAATCTAGCTTTAATCAGCATGTGTCTATATATATACACACGAAAGAAAAAAATTAGATATGGCATTTATCGGTATGACATTAACGGAGACTGTGATTGTACACACTTACAGCGTCCAGCATCGAATGATTGAGACGTTAAGAGCGTTGAGCGTGAACAGATCGAATAAATCCTCAAAGGCGACCACGAACATATACTCTTGAAGATTGTGGTGTAAATCTTCCTCGGTGAATTTGACAGTGATACTTGAAGTCCGTTCTCCCTCTAGCTTATTGGACTGCTGCATATACCACGTGTGCAATTGCATGCAACTATGTGGTAGCTTTTGGAGGTCTTTTTGCTCGAGCAACGACTCGCCAAGCACGAATTTGCGGGCCAAAGGGTGGTACGGAATATCATCATTGGTCTTATTTGCTTTGCCCTTGCTGGCCTTGCTGCCTCGGCTATAGGTCGACTTCACGGAAGTCGACTTTGAAGGTAGCAGCGGTGCAAGTTGCTCTGGCGAGAATAGGGCCCGTGGAGATAGCACCGGTGTAGTATCCGGTGGTGGAACCGACTGGTCTTGTAATGGAGATGGCACAAGTGCAAGTTGCTCTGGTCCTGCCACCGGTGAAGAAGCCTCCAGGGAGATGTCGCTTTTGGGCCACTAGATGAATGTTCCAATGGCCTGTCCTAGAGTCATGATCTCGTCGTTGGGGGGCTTCGGTAGCGGGACCACCTCAAAATTGACATACACACCATCCACATTAACTTTTGCGAAGCCTGGCGCTAAAGCTTGACCGTGCACCATGGCCCCGATACCAGACGAATATGCCTGGCCCCAAGCAGCGTACAAGGGAATGGAGCCATATCTCACTTGGAGCCTGCACTTCGTAGGCTCCAACATAACGATACAAAATTAGCTACTCGAATAGGCCTACCAATGGAGTAAGCATTCGAGAGGTAATAATTATTACCAGGATGTCGTCCACAGGAAATTTGGCCTGGATTTGCGTCGGATTCGACGCGCAGCTACTCGGACGGTTGGGCGGGCTAGCTAGCACAGGAGCGGCGGCAGCGGCCTGCTGACTTTCTGTCTGTTTCCGCACCTCATCTCTGATTACATCAGCCAGCGAATCCAGTATCTCCTCTCTAAGAGATGCCTTGATCTCTTCTCGTAGCTGTGCGTCACGCTCGGCTTTGTTTCTCTTCCTGCGCCGATACATGTCGGAGTCATCTTGGAAACCATGTTTCCAAGGAACGTAAAACCCAAGGCCTCTCGTACGGCCCGGGTGCTCCTTGTTTCCCAGGGCCACGGAGAGCATATCATTCTCCCTTGTTCCCTGGAATGATCCCAGGGTAGATTGAAAACTCAGCTCTTCCTGCAAAAGCACGACATGTCATTTCAATTCGTACGAAGTTGTGGAGTAATTACAAGCTACGTAGTTCGATCGATATCTTACCAGGCACTCGGTCACTTGCTGGTCTGCAGGGTTTCGAAAGGTGACGTCCCCTGATGTCGTTGTAGATGACCTTGCTTTAATCCAATTTCGAGCGCGGTCATCCGAGATATTGGAAAACGGCGGGGCGATGTCCTGTGCAGCTGCCAGCTCATCCTCCTTCCTCCACTGCGGGATTTTACCCGCATACCCAGCTGTGCCAAGTCTGTGAGGGTGTGTATTTTTTGCCTGGAGGGCCTTGTGCACCACACTTGTACTTTTCAAATCTTTGGTCGTTTTCATCGCCTTGAACTTTTCCCATTGTGGTTCCAGGAATGGGTATTTATGAACAGGCGTTTCGTCCGTCTCCACGTATTTCCTGACAAGCGTGCTCTTGAAGTTCTTCCATGCTTTGCACGCCGCTTTGTAGGTTTGTTGTTGCACAGCGTCCAGGTGTTCTTCTGGGAACTCGAACGATACCAAAATTTCGGTCCACAGCTCATGTTTCCGAGTGTCAGGCACGTTCTTCCACGAATTGTATGTGATCTCAATTCGTTCTCGTGCAACTACTCCGACCATGGTTCGGAATGCATTTACTGCTTTTTGAGGAAGGATAGGGACACCAGATGTATTCACCGCTGTGATGGTCTGTCGGCCCGCAGGCTTCTTTGATAGCCCTCTTCCTTGGCGTCTTGATGTTGGAGCGGACGCCTCCGGCGATGATGTTGAAGAATGCGCGGGTGACATGTTGCTCATTTTGTGGGTCTATTAAGATAAGATGAGAAAGTGATCATATTGAATTGCAAGACAAGAGAGGAGTGGAGGGGAGGGGGAGAAGGGAGGGGGTGATATGGACATAGAGAGGGGGTGATGTGCCTATCTTACCAATGTACCAATGTATCAAGTCCTTCTTTTTCCCGCAAAATTCAAGGCAATTTTATTACAAAAGTGCAAAAAAAAGACATTCCAGATTCTTCGGTGAGCAGCCGACATAGCCGACTTCTTCGGTGAGCGACTATCCATCTGCTTCTTCCCCCTCCTTCTCTTCATCACGCCAGTAGCGATGATTCAGTTAGCTGAATCATCGCTACTGGCGTACGTGATCCAGAGACCAGAGATGAAGAGAAGGAGTGGGAAGAAGCAGATGGATAGTCGCTCACCGAAGAAGTCGGCTGCTCACCAAAGAATCTGGGAATTTCTTTTTTTTTGTACTTTTGTACTAAAATTACCTTGAATTTTGTAATACTATTACTACAAGGTCTCTAAACAAAGTTCTATGAAGAATGCGCGGGTGACATGTTGCTCATTTTGTGGGTCTATTAGGATAAAATGAGAAAGTTATCACATAGAGAGGGGGTGATGTGCCTATCCTAGCACCTACTTTAGTTGCTAATACTATAAACCAAATAGCAAAGTCCCTAAACAAAGGTCTATGAAGCAAATGACACAAACTAGTGTATCCGGCTCATTGAACGGGAACACTATAGTATGTCACTTGCTTCATTTGCTATTTTTTGTATCTTTTGCAATAATTGCAAGATTTCTTTATCCGGATACACTAGAATGTGTTACTTGCTTCATGCCCTTTGATCATATACTCTTCCTTGATTGGTTAATTTGTGCTCTCAAATTGTAGGGTTGCACATGATAAGATGAGGAAGCAAGAAAAGTGAAACATGATGCTCAATGTTAGGAAGAGAGGAGAGGAGTAGAGGGAAGGGGGAGAAGGGAGGGGGTGATGTGGACAGAGAGGGGTTATGTGCATATACTATATACTATATACTAACACAACAAGCAATGTAATATGTACCAATGTAAACTAAGCAACTACAGTAAACAATGTACCAATGTAGTATGTACCAAATAGCAAATTAAACTAAGCTACTGCAGTAAACAATGTACCAATGTAATATGTACCAAATAGCAAACTAATTAAGCTACTACAGTAAACAATGTACCAATGTAATATGTACCAAGCATCAAGCATCAACCCTAAACACTAACAGTAAGCATGAAGCATCAACCCTAAATATGTACTAAGCAACTAACCATAACAGTATGAAGCATCAAGCATCAACCCTAAACACTAACAGTAAGCATGAAGCTCGGGGAGGGATTTGATGACCTTAGGGTTTTGGTGACCTTAGGGACGGCGGAGGAGGAGGAGGCGGCGACGGAGGAGGAGGCGGCGACGGAGGAGGAGGAGGCGACGACGACGGAGGAGGAGGAGGAGGCGGCGACGTAGGAGGAGGTGGCGGCGATGGAGGAGGAGGCGGCGACGCAGGAGGAGGCGGCGGCGGCAACGACGGAGGAGGAGGAGGCTGCGGTGACGTCTTCGTCTGGGGAGGCGGCCGGCGAGGGCTGGGGGAGGCAGCCGGCGAGGGCTCGAGGAGGCGGCGGCGACGACGGGCTCGGGATTTAGATCTAATCGAATAACTGCAGCGCACACGGAAAACCCTAGCGAGAGGGTATATGTAGGGAGATTATCACAGACGGTTCTAAACTTAGAACCGTCTGTGATAAGCCTTTGTCGGCTGTTGCAATTAAGACAACACCAATAACTACACAGCTGCATTCATATCAACCACCAAACAGCTGCATTCATATACAACACCAACCAGCTGCATTCACACAGTGTATTTCTTGATACATTTTGTCATTCTCAAATACATCACACATATACATCACATATACATAAATGCCAATACATTTTGTCATTCTCAAATACATCACACATATATATTTTCACATATACATCTCAAAATTGACTACATCACACATTTTCACATATACATCTCAAAATTGACTACATCACACATTTTCACATATACATCTCAAAATTGACTACATCACACATTTTCACATATACATCTCAAAATTGACTACATCACACATTTTCACATATACATCTCAAAATTGACTACATCATACATTTTCACATATACATCTCAAAATTGTCACACATTTTCACATATACATTCTTATTGTACTTGCTTATTTCCTTTAAAAATTAGCCCTTCATCATGATCAATGCGTACGTAACTAGTTTCGTCACGTTGTTCATCGTCGACCCTTATGCCATTTCCAAAAGGAGGTAACTCGTCAAATTGATTGTATTCCTCCTCGTCCACTACATTCTCCACTCCGACAATTCTCCTTTTTCCATGAAGAACTACATGCCGTTTCTTATTTGCCGGGTCAGTTACATAGAAAACTTGAACAACTTGATTAGCGAGTACGAATGGTTCATCTTTGTACCCGACACGTTGGAGGTCCACGGTCGTGACACCGTACTTGTCAACCTTCACCTGTGGGAGATGCACCCAACGGCAGCGAAATAAGGGGATCTTGAAAACCACATAGTCGAGCTCCCAAATCTCTTCTATGAAGCCATAGTACGAGTTTCTCGACCCATCGGTACTGAATGCATCTATGCGGACACCGCTGTTCTGGTTAGTGCTCTTGACATCCTGAGACTGCGTATAGAATGTGTACCCATTTATGTCATATCCTTGCCATGTCACAACTGTAAATGTCGGCCCTTTTGCCAACCATGTCAGCGTCTCACTCGGCGAGCTCCTAGCGATTTGCTCCTTCAACCATTGGTTGAACCAACGGTTGTGTTGCCTCATGATCCAAACATCCGGTCGCTCCGGATTCTGTTGCCGAAGCACATCCTTGTGCTGGTCCACATAAGAGGCCACTTCAGTCATGTGTTGCAACACCGTGAAATGGGCTTGAGTATACATGTCCATATCTGGAGTGATTGCTTTTTTTCCGATAGTTCCGAGACCCTTCAGCCTCCCCTCATGACGAGATTGAGGGACACATATCGGTTGAATCTGAGCCATATAATCGACACAAAACTCAATAACCTCTTCGCTTGCATAACCTTCGACGATGCTGCCCTCCGGCCGAGAACGATTCCGTACGTAGGACTTGAGAATTCCCATGAACCTCTCAAATGGGTACATGCTACGTAGGAATACGGGCCCGCATATTTTTTATCTCCCACACAATGTGAACAATAAGATGGACCATGATATCGAAAAACGAAGGAGGGAAATACATTTCAAGGTGACATAGAGTCATCACCACCTCGTCCTGTAGAGCATCTAGTCCTTCGGGATCGATGACCTTCTGAGCAATTGTGTTAAAGAAATAACATAGCCTCATGATTGTCTCTCGGACTTTGATCGGCAAAATATTTCTAATTGTAATAGGGAGCATCTGTGTCATCAGCACATGACAATCACGAGACTTCATGCCATTTAACTTCAAATCTTGCATCGAAACAAGTTTCTTCACGTTGCCGGAGTAACCAGACGGAACTTTGACACCATGCAAGCACTGGCACAGTTCTGTTTTCTCAGCCTTGGACAGAGTGTAACACGCAGGGGGAAGGTACGTTCGTCCATTATCAGTGCGTGTCGGTGCTAACTCAGGCCTGATGTCCATATCAGCCAAGTCAAGCCGTGCGTTGACGCCGTCCTTTGTTTTATCACGGATGTTCAGTAAGAGACCAATCAAGCTGTCGAACACATTCTTTTCTACGTGCATGACGTCGATGCAGTGCCGAACATCTAGGTACTCCCAATAAGGTAAGTCCCAAAATATTGATCTCTTCTTCCAGGTGTTCTTCTCATGAGCCCTCAATTTACGTCCCTTTCCGAGGACAACATCTAAATCCTTAACCATATCATAAACCTCGTGTCCCCTTAAATGCCTTGGAGCTGAACCGTCTTCCTTCTCTCCGTCAAATTGTTTCTTCATCTTGCGGTATGGGTGAGCCCTCCGAAGGAACCACCGGTGACGCATGTAGACGGTTTTGCGTGAGTGTCTCAACCACACACTCTCGGTACCATCTAAACAGTGAGTACAAGCTTTGGCACCTTTTGTACTATGGCCCGATAGGTTACCAAGGGCAGGATAATCATTTATGGTGCAGAACAATAAGGAGCGCAGAGTGAAGTTCTCCCGTTTGTATGCATCCCATACCGGTACCCCTTCGTTCCATAGTACTTTTAGATCTTCCACCAACGGTGCTAGGAACACATCGATATCATTCCCAGGTTGTTTTGGCCCTTGGATAAGTATCGACAGCAAAATGTACTTTCGCTTCATACACAACCAAGGAGGAAGATTATAGATGCAGAGAGTCACGGGCCATGTGCTATGTCGGCTGCTCATGCTACCGAAAGGATTCATTCCATCTGTACTCAGTCCAAACCTTATATTCCAGGTGACGGGGTTGGTCGTCGCGTCGACGGCGGGGTTGGTCATCGCGTCGACGGCGGGGCCCTCGGTCGCACCTACACCACTGCTCGTACCTACGGCTGCTAGAGCCGAAGCCCTCGTACTGACGTGAGACTTCGCCGCCTCCGCCTTCTTCTTCTTCGCCACCGACGGTGAGTCCTTCTTTGGTGCCATCCTCTAGAGGCTTGCTCTTGTCCTCCCCACGGACGGCGCCAACTGTCGTGGTTACAGACCAAACAGAGAGAGTGTGTGGTAGTGGAGAGTTGAGTCAAATGAATGGCTTGAGCCTTCTTCCCTGTGGCCTATGCCACATATATATTCATATGGGGAGTGTTTGTACAGTTATACCCTTGCACATGAGTATTCCCCTTGGGGGCTCTTATGTCATTACACATATCCTGTTTCGGACCTAACAGGCCTACTGGGCTTAGGTGGGGGCACCCCTACAACAGGGAGCATTCTCATCTTTTCCTAGAAAATTCTCAACTATGATGATATATGATCATGAATAGTTTCTGGCACTGTCTATTGGCAGAAGAAGGGAAAGAACAAATTCCAGACGCTAAGGTGAGGAAGATAAACACAGGAGCGATGCTTCGTGATGCATATGCTTATTAAATAGGTCCACAAGTGTTGAAATACTAGTACGTAATTCATCTTGTGTACATAAATGGCTTCACTTTTTTGGCTTCCACCTTATTTAAGCTAAAAATCATTTGAAACGTATCGGCTTAAAATTTAAGCTTTTTTCTTTTTTGAAAACGTGTGCTACCATGTGGTAAATATAATATATAGCAATAGAAAAGCTTTGTTGTAGTGTTGTGCAACAACATACTAATGCACTTGGAAGATCGATCTCTAAATGCATTCACGTGCACCTAGCTGAGCAATGTGTCGACTTGCAATGTTGTATAGTTTGGTACGATCAAATCGCTTCAGCATATCAAGGGTTGATACGAAAACTAAAATGATCCTACGGACAACTCTGATACAGTCAATTGTACTGGAAGAATCCTTATGCACTGAATGCAAAACATCAGCCTTGTGGTTGGTTGGTTATTGAATATATATAGCATCATTTACACCCTACACCCCCAACGAAGAGCAAATTAATCGGTTCGCAGGAAAAGGTGTGCCTATAAGAGAGTCGCAAAGCTCACAACTCTCAAGCCAAACATCACGATCGTACGTACTTTCCCCCTTACTGACTGTAAGTTGTGTGATCTACTGCACTGACACCAAGAGAAATGTTTGCTGTTTCTTTTTTCCCCATTTCGGATATATTTAGGCTTGGAAGGCATCGGGAGTTTTCTGCATGCCGCATCAGTTCACCAATGTCTTGTTTAGATATTTTGGTTCAGCAACCAGTAGCTCAACTGCTGAAGCTTGTGATGCGAATTCGGTTCATGCCGAGTGCCGAGTACGCAGTGAGAAGCTAGCTAGCAGGTATTTGGACTCCTTGCAATTTGGAGGAATGTTTATATCTTGTTGACCAGATTATTGAAAAGAAAGGCTCAGAGCATTCTCATCTTTTCTCAGAAAATTCTTGACTAAGATGATATATGATCATGAATGGTTTCTGGCACTATGTATTATTGGCAGAAGAAGGGGAAATAATAAATTCCATACACTAAGGTGAGTAAGAAAATCAGTTAATCACAGGAGCGATGCTTTGTGCTGTTGAAATACTAGTACGTAATTCATCTTGTGCAAGTAATGTTCTCTGGTATAATCAAGCAGCAGGACTTTAATAAGTGATTCTAAAATTTCTAACAAGTTGGTGGTGTACAGAACAAGCTACTAGCTAGCGCGCCTTACTGTTAGTTAAGTACTACGAGCCATGAGCGTATCAGCGAAGAAAAGAAAAGATCAGTTTGGTCATGCAAACCAAGCTGAACTGTCTAAACAAAGATGAAAGCACTCATATTGGGTGGTTCTTTTTGGTTGTGGACGATGGCTTATAGCTGTGGTCGATGGTTTCTGGTTTTAGCGTGAGCGCTTATGCAAACATACCGAATGCCGATAAACCATTTCAAAAAGGTTGTTCTGATAAGCTGCTTCGAAAAAGCGATGCAAAAACTATCTTGTTTGTTTGTTTGATGTTTTTTTATCATATTATGCAGACAATCCCTAAACACTCTCAACTCTGAATGGATCTCCAAATTGCTGAATGCTAGTCTGTCACAACCGTAATGTTGTGGTGTTGTGCATTGTTGTGGTGTTGTGCAACAACATACTAATGCACTTGGGAGATAGAACTCTAAATGCGTGCATGTGCACCTAGCCGAACAATCGTGTCGATTTGCAATGTTGTACAGTTTGGTACGATCAAATCGCTTCAGCATATCAAGGGTTGATGCACTGATATAGTCAATTGTACTGGAAGAGATCTTATGCACTGAATAGCCAAGTGAATCGGTTCGCAGGATAATGTGTGCCTATAAGAAGTTTTGGCTTTTGTGGCCCATTGTAGCACCTGTATAATTGTTTTTCAGAAAATTGAGGTTTTAGATCCAAAATTTTTAGATCTGAGCCGTAAATTTTTGAGATAATTTCATAACATACAAATTTTTGGAAAAATTACACAACTAAATACACTATGTAAAGATCCTTCAAAATAAATTTTGTAATGTTCGGACCTTTTTTATTATATTAAAAATCCCTACAAAAAGTACACTTAAAAAATTTTAGAAAAATTCACAAAGGTTAAATTTACAAAAAAAATTACTTCAGCAAGTAAGCTGTGTTAGAAGACTCCACAAAAAAATTATAATTTTTTGAGGACATTTGCTATATTTATAAATTCCTACAAAAAATATACATAAATAATTTTTCTTGAAAAAAATTATACAGGTGCTACGTACAGCGCACCTCGTGCCGCCGGGGAGAGCACGGGTCTCCTTGTGCGGCCAGGGGCAGCCAAAACTGGAATTCCACGTGTGAAGGGGCTAAATCCGGAATTTCGGTGGCACAAGGGTCACAAATGGCATGTGTTCTGCCTATAAGAGAGCAGCAAAGCTCGCAACTCTCAAGCCACATCATGATCGTATATACTTTCCCCTTGCTGACTCATAACTTGGACTCATAAGTTGTGTGATCTGCTGCACATGCACAAGAGAGATTCCCTTCTTTGAAAATACAAATGTTTGTTGTTCCTTTTTTTCCTATTTCGGATGTACTTAGGCCTGGGAGGCATCGGGAGTTTTTGACATGCCACACAAATGCACCTATGTCTTGTTTAGATATTTTGGTTCAACAAAGAGCGACTCAATCGCTAAAACTTGTGCTGTGAATTCGGTTTATGCTCGGTAGGCAGGTTCTCTATAACTCTGCTTCACCGCAGGACCGGGCTACCTAGCTGTCGGTCAATTTTCACAGTGTCAATCTTCAGGTGTGCCTAATCCTGTTTAAGCATGTAAAATAGGTGCTAAGATGGAAACATCATATCTCTCTCTGTATACTATTGTTGGCTGCGTTTAGTTCAATTCTTAACACCACCTATAGCTATAGGTGCTAAAGGTTTAACTTTTTTTGGACATTGCACTAGCTGCTAAGATTTATTTCGGTGCCATGCAATCCAGACTTAACACCTACTCCCCAATCTCTTGTCATTGGTGCTCTTACGACCGGAGTAATTTAATTAGTTGGCAAGAAGATGAGCCATATATAAAAAAAAAATTAAGGTCTCATGAGTGTTTGCCGGTGATAATGTCCGTGGTGCGACAAGATAGAGAAAAGTAGGAGAATCAATATGCTCTAGTTGTCATGCATGGCACAGTGTGTGTGGACATACGGCTCCATGCTTGGACAGTTGGGACTCATCCAGCTTGCGAATACACCCTTCAGAAACAAACTTGCGAATACGTGCATACATGTGGGGGCTAGCTATTACTCGGGAGTGTTCATATGAGAATATACTTTGAAGCAACTGAAAGTGAATTCGTGATTTGTAAGTGTACAGTCGTGTTAACGATCGTGTGAAGCTGACCGGAGCCGTCGAGCCCAACGGCAGCCGCGTCAGCCGGTGCACCGTCGGAGGCGAGCACGAGGGGATGGCCACTTGGCCAGGACATGACGGGTCGGCACACGATCGAGGAGGCGGCGCCGAGGGCGAGGGCGACGCCTAACAATTTAATCCACAAGTTTGAGTGCATCAGCAGTACTGTTGCGAAGGGACGGTCAGTGCACGGTCGAAATTAATCCACAAGCGTAATACAATTTTGTGATCGTCCAATTAAGGCTGTGCTCATTTGGACGGAATAAACCTGGCTTATGAGTAAATTTTTACTGTAGTAGATTTATTTTGCATTGTATCTGATGGTGACTTGTTTAGCATAATTAAATTTTAAGAAATTTAAAAATAGAAAAACATGTTACACCATCACGTATAATGCAAACAAATACGGGAAAAAGGAACCGACAAAAAAACTCAAAAAAGCCAAAAGTTTAGAAAAAGATGAAATTTATGAATAGTAAAAAATAAGCCAGAAGTTCAAGCCGAAATGAGCGGGGCGAAGTACATACATTGCCAGTTTCTAGATAACACGTACGTGTGTAATCAAATTGCTTCAGCAAACCGAGTTATGATATGGATTTTAAGAGCATGCACAATGATGTTGCATCAGCTGTCTATAATTCTTGTTACATAAGATACGAAATAATGTGAGGAGAAAGATGGAGTATAGAGAATTGTACCATCTCTCATACAACAGTCGATTGTAATATGAAAAACAAGACGCACTGTGTCATACGAAAGTTATCTATAGAAATATATAAAAATAATAATCTATTATATGGGAGATATATAATCTATTGTAGGATATATATATATATACTGTTATTTATAGATTATATGAAGATATTATAGATATAGCAATTATTTATACTATTGTATATGCCCTAATAGCTTGTTTGTTTGATCATATGTGACATAATCAATTGCACTCTTGCAGGTTGTTCGTGCTAGTTCACTAAGAATAAGAAACGTATGATACGCCCGAGGGGAGAGTCAAGTTAATCGAAAGGGCGTGCCTACAAGACAGCTCTCCCGACGCGTAACACTACAGTTCTCCCTTACCCTTCTAGAAGAAAACCTTACTGAATGCACTTGCAACCTTGTGATTGGTTAGTTTTTGCATAGCATGGTACCAATACACCCCTGTGAAGAGCAACACTACTACAAAAAGAGTTATCACAGACGGCTCGGAACTGTCATTACAGATAATTTTTTGAATCACCTGTATTTATGTATCAGTGATAATCTGAGGTTATCATAATAGATCGGTGCTTTTGGCCATGTTATGCAGACAATCCCGTATACACTCTCAACTCTGATTGGATCTCCAAATTGCTGAATGCTAATCTGTCACAGCCGTATGTGTGCTACCATGTGGTAAATATAATAGCAATAGAAAAGCTTTGTTGTAGTCTTGTGAACCAACATACTAATGCACTTGGAAGATCGATCTCTAAATGCATGCATGTGCACCTAGCTGGACAATGTGTGGACTTGCAATGTTGTACAGTTTGGTACGATCAGATCGCTTCAGCATATCAAGGGTTGATTCGAAAACTAAAATGATCCTACGGGCAACTCTGATACAGTCAATTGTACTGGAAGAATCCTTATGCACTGAATGCACATCAGCCTTGTGGTTGGTTGGTTATTGAATATATATAGCATCATTTACACCCTACACCCCAATCTCCCCCAACGAAGAGCAAATTAATCGGTTCGCAGGAAAAGGTGTGCCTATAAGAGAGTCGCAAAGCTCACAACTCTCAAGCCAAACATCACGATACGTGAGCATCTCCAATGGGTCTATAGCAGCTATCTACAAGAGAGTCCATGTCATCAACTGTCCTACGTGGAAGATATTAAATGAAGAAAGAGAACGCAGCTCTCTACAGCTCTAGAGATAGTCTATAGCGCCAAACGAGGCAGCCTCCATAAATTCTGTGTGTGCATGTAAGCATCAAATAGCTATCCTTATAGATAGTTCTTTAGAATGCTAACTTTAGTGTGTACTATATAGATGATGTGGAAGTCTTATAGTTAGTTGCTAGCTATAACCATTGGAGATGCCGCAGATACAATAAAACTTAGTCAGTAGACTATAACAAATATAATATTAATCAAATCTTACGTGGCAGAGAGAGAAAGGAAGAGAGAGAAGGAAGCTGACTACTAAATTACAGCTAGCTATAGCACGTAAAAATATGCATTTCACTCTCTTACACATGGGGCCAAATAGTTATTGTAATAGCTACCTTATTGTATGAACTATTTTTTGAAGGCTATAGTTGAAATGGACAAGTGTTATAGCCACTAATTGGCTATACTATTGTACTTGCTCTTACTGACTGTAAGTTGTGATCTACTGCACTGACACCAAGAGATTCCCTTCTTTGAAAATACAAATGTTTGCTGTCTCTTTTTTCCTCATTTCGGATATCATTTCGGCTTTAGCTTTTAGTTTCTGACTTATTTTTTACTATTCATAAATTTTGTCTTTTTCTGAACTTTTGGTTTTTTGTTGAGCTTTTTTGCCGGTTCTTTTTTTCCCGTATTTTAAAATTTAATTATGCTAAATAAGCCTTTGTCAGCTACAATGTTTTTTTCAGCCAGTTACAGTGTGATCTACTGCACTGGTACCAAGAGAGATTCCCTTCTTTGAAAATAGAAATGTTTGTTGTTTCCTTTTTCTCCATTTCGGATATACTTGGGCTTGGAAGGCATCGGGAGTTTTCGGCATGCGGCACCAACGCACCAATGTCTTGTTTAGATATTTTGGTTCAGCAACCAGTAGCTCAACTGCTGAAGCTTGTGATGCGAATTCGGTTCCTGCCGAGTGCCATGTACTCAGTGAGAAGCTAGCGAGCTAGCTAGTTTTTGACAAATGTAGACCAAAATCTTTTTTGCAGGTACTATTCAGGGGAACTCACTGGCTCCGACAGTGGGCAAAGTTGCAGCGGCATGATGATCTACGGGATCACTTGGTCTTGGCTGGGCAATATCTTGAGTCGTCAGCTTTGCAATTCTTCGGTTCCAATGGATGGTTATCAACAAGATTTATTGGCCTTTCTTAGTCAAAACTTGTGTTTTGTTTTTCCATGTGTTTTGCTGTAAAGTTGGAACCTTTTACAGCTCGTGTGCCAGCCTTTGGGCTACCTTTTGTAATAATTGGCCTGATTCTATCGGTTGATAGATGAAGCCGGATATTTCTATCCTTTATCTAAAAAAAAAGTAATGTTCTCTGGTCTAATCAATTCATCTTTGTGCTCATTTGTTATATTTGTAAATTCCTACAAAAAATATATATAAATGAATTTTCTTAAAAAAATTATACAGGTGCTACAGTGCACCTCGTTCCCCAGGGAGAGCACGGTTCTCCTTGTGCGGCCAGGGGGCAGCCTGACTACACCACGTGTGAAGGGGCTAAATTCGGAATTTCGGTGGCACAAGGGGTCACAAATGGCATGTGTTCTGCCTATAAGAGAGCAGCAAAGCTCACAACTCTCAAGCCAAACATCACGATCGTGCATACTTTCCCCTTGCTGACTCATAACTTAGACTCATAAGTTGTGTGATCTGCTGCACATACACCAAGAGAGATTCCCTTCTTTGAAAATACAAATGTTTGTTGTTCCTTTTTTTTTCCTATTTCGGACGTACTTAGGCCTGGGAGGCATCGGGAGTTTTTGACGTGCAGCACAAATGCGCCTATGTCTTGTTTAGATATTTTGGTTCAGCAAAGAGTGACTCGATCGCTAAAACTTGTGCTGTGAATTCGGTTCATGCTCAATATGCAGGTTCTCTGTAACCCTGCTTCACCGCAAGGTGGTTTACTTCGGTACTATGCAATTCAAACTTAACATCTACTCCCTAATCTCTAATCATTGGTCCCAATCTCTTATCATTGGTGCTCTTACGATCGGAATAATTTAATTAGTTGGCAAGAAGATGAGCTATATACACAAAAAAAATTATGGTCTCATGAGTGTTTGCCGGTGATATTGTCCCTGGTGCGACAAGATAGAGAAAAGTAGGGTAATCAATATGCTCTAGTAGTCTAGTTGTCATGCATGGCACAGTGTGTGTGGACATGCATGTAGAGAACTCGAAAAGTTTTGTTTAGTGGAAATGGATAGCAACAGTAGGGGTGCAAACGGATCGGATTCGGACGGATATTACTTAAACCATATCCTAACCCATAATTTTTTCCCGGATTCGGAGTCGGATACGGTAAGACCGGATACGAATACGAATTCGGAATATTCGGAGTTTCGAATACGGTACCGTTGGGACGGATATATAACGGATTCGGCTCGGAAACGGATAATATAGACGGATAATACGGATGATTACAGTTCCAAAAGCTACAGTTTTGCGTAAGGTGGAAAATACCACAGCTCATGGTGTATCATACAAACTCTTTTTTGGGATCCTACACTACATAAAACATGAATTTCGGCCACATAAATGCACGATTAAGATTTCGGCCACAACCATATAAGCATGGAAGCACCTAAAATTACACATGGAACCGTTAAAAGCATCGGTTAAAAGCATCTATAGACCTGATCTACATTAGACTCTTAACTAATTCAACAAGCAAAGGATGTAACAACCAAGCAGAAAGGGAGGGAGAGCAGTATGAAAATTGGAAGCAATCCAGGCTATTCAGTTCATCAGTCCCATGGCAAACTATGAAGGGAAAGTACTGGAATGGCAATGGCAGGACAATGCATTAGGAAGTGTACTCATGGATCAAGCTTTTCCATTATCTTTGATGTGCTTCCAGAGAGAAGCTCAAATGCTTCCTGTGGCCAAGAGTCATCGTTCAGGCTAACATCGCGGTCCTGTAAAAATCCGAATCCGAACCCGAATCCGACCGAATACCAAATACCCGATTTACCGAATACCAAATACCCGATTTACCGAATACCGAAGCTATTCGGTCGGATATTAATTATACCGAATCCGCTACCGAATCCGAATACAAAAATCCGAATCCGAACCCGAATCCGACCGGATATCAAACCGGCTTACCGAATTCGTTACCAACCGGATTCGGTATCGGATCGGTCGGGAAAAACCCGACCCGTTTGCACCCCTAAGCAACAGGGAATTAAGTACGTACGTACGGCTTCATGCTTGGACAGTTGGACTCATCCAGCTTGCGAATACACGCTTCAGAAACAAACTTGCGAATACGTGCATACATGTGGGGGCTAGCTATTACTCGGTAGCGTTCATATGAGAATATACTTGGTTTTGAAGCAACTGAACGTGAATTCGTGATTTGTAAGTGTACAGTCGTGTTAACGATCGTGTGAAGCTGGTCGGAGCCGTCGAGCCCAACGGCAGCCGCGTCAGCCGGTGCGCCGTCGGAGGCGAGCACGAGGGGATGGCCAGGACATGACGTGTCGGCACACGATCGAGGAGCGCGAGCGTGGGCACGCGTCAGGAGGCGGTGCCGAGGGCGAGGGCGACGCCTAACAATTTAGGTGTGCTCGTTTCGGCTTCAGTTTTTGGCTTTCGACTTATTTTTCACTATTTATAAATTTCGTCTTTTTGCTAAACTTTTGGCTTTTTGTTGAGTTTTTTTGCCGGTTCTTTTTTCCCGTATTTTTTGTATTATATGTAATGGGCTAACATATTTTTTATATTTTTTTTAAATTTAATTATGCTAAATAAGCGTCTGTCAGCTACAGTATTTTTTCAGCCAGCTACAGTGCTTTTCAGCCATAAGCCACCCAAAAAAAAGCCCAAATGAGCACACCCAGTTTGAGTGCATCAGCAGTATTGTTGCGAAGGGACGGTCAGTGCACGGTCGAAATTAATCCACAAGCGTCATAGAATTTTGTGATCGTCCAATTAAGGCTGTGCTCATTTGGACTGAATAAACCTGACTTATGGCTAAACTTTTACTGTAGCAGATTTATTTTGCATTGTAGCTGATGGTGGCTTATTTAGCATAATTAAATTTTAAAAAATTTAAAAATAGAAAAAACATGTTAGACCATCACGTATAATGCAAATAAATACGGGAAAAAAGAACCAGTAAAAAAGCTCAAAAAAAACCAAAAGTTCAGAAAAAGACGAAATTTACGAATATTAAAAAAGGCAGAAGTCAGAAGTTCAAACCGAAATGAGCGAGGCGTAATTGTCAAGTACATACATTGCCAGTTTCTAGATAACATGTACGTTTGTAACCAAATTGCTCCAGCAAACCGAGTTATGATATGGATTTTAAGAGCATGCACAATGATGTTGCATCAGCTGTCTATAATCCTTGTCACATAAGATACGAAATAATGTGAGAAGAAAAAGGGAGTATAGAGAATTATACCGTCTCTCATACAACACTCGACTATAATATGAAAAACAAGACACATTGTGTCATAAGAAAGTTATCTATAGAAATATATTAAAAAATAATCTATTGTAGGATATATATATATATATACATATATATATATCTTTACTGTTATTTATAGATGATATAAAGATATTATAGATATAGCAATTATTTATACTATTGTATATTCCCTAATAGCTTGTTTGTTTGATCATATGTGACATAATCAATTGCACTTGAAGAAATCTTACAATTGGTGGTGCTCATTTGGGCTTTTTTTGAGTGGCTTATGGCTGAAAAGCACTGTAGCTGGCTGAAAAAACACTGTAGCTGACAGAGGCTTATTTAGCATAATTAAATTTAAAAAAATTAAAAAATATGTTAGCCCATTACGTATAATACAAACAAATACAGGAAAAAAAGAACCGGCAAAAAAGCTCAACAAAAAACCAAAAGTTTAGAAAAAGACAAAATTTATGAATAGTGAAAAATAAGCCGAAAATCAGAAGGTGAAGCTGAAATTAGCTCACTAAGAATAAGAAACGTATGATACGCCCGAGGGGACAGTCAAGTTAATGGAAAGGGCGTGCCTACAAGAGAGCTCTCCCGACACGTAACACTACAGTTCTCCCTTACCCTTCTAGAAGAAAACCTTACTGAATGCACTTGCATTGCATAGCATGCTACCAATATACCTCTGTGAAGAGCAACACTACTACAAAAAAAGGTTACCATAGAGAGTTCAAAACTGTCATTATAGACTTTTTTTAAACTGTCTGTATTTATGTATCAGTGATAATCGGAGATTATCATAATAGATCGGTGTTTTTGGTCATGTTATGCAGACAATCCCGTATACACTCTCAACTCTGATTGGATCTCCAAATTGCTGAATGCTAGTCTGTCACAACCGTATGTGTGCTACCATGTGATAAATATAATAGCAATAGAAAAGCTTTGCTGTAGTGTTGTGCACCAACATACTAATGCACTTGGAAGATCGAACTCTAAATGCATGCATGTGCACCTAGCTGAACAATGTGTCGGCTTGCAATATTGTACAGTTTGGTACGATCAAATCGCTCAAATCGCTTCAACATATCAAGGGTTGTACGAAAACTAAATAATCCTACGGGCAACTCTGATACAGTCAATTGTACTGGAAGAATCCTTAAGCACTGAATGCACTTCAGCCTTGTGGTTGGTTGGTTATTGAACATATATAGCATCATTTACACCCCTACACCCCAACGAAGAGCAAATTAATCGGTTCGAAGGAAAAGGTGCGCCTAACTGCCTATAAGAGAGTCGCAAAGCTCACAATTCTCAAGCCAAACATCACGATCGTACGTACTTTCCCCTACTGCACTGACACCAAGAGAGGTCCCCTTCTTTGAAAATAGAAATGTTTGCTGTTTCTTTTTTTCCCCATTTCGGATATACTTAGGCCTGGAAGGCATTGGGAGTTTTCTGCATGCCGCACCAATGCACCAATGTCTTGTTTAGACTAGTTGAATGTCCGTACGTTACTACGAATTTTAAAATTTTATCATACTATATATTCTGATAACAGGTGATAAAATTTTTTAGAACATACATACAAATATGTTCTAAAATTTTTTAAAATCCGTAGCAACGTACGGACATTCAGCTAGTTTAGTAAAGCATTTAGGTTGAGGCTTTGTGAGTAGGTAGAGGATAAGGTCACTGTTGATTAAGAGAAGTACATGGGTCTCTTCTTTTCAGTTTTTAAAAGCTGTTTTTCGGCTTTTCTACAGTAACTAACTTTCAAACGGAATATCTTTTTAACACGAGGTTTACAAGCTGACTGTAATACACATTATAACAACTTCATTTATATCAGTCAAAATTACATACGAGTTTGTGTTACTCCGTATTTTCTCTCATAAACAACTCAAAGCTATAAGCCGTAATTATAAGCTATAACTCATAACTAAAAAGAATAGGTCCTAATGTCCTATACTCCTATATCTCTCGACTCGGTACTTATATTGTACAGGATGACGGGAAGGGGGAGATGGAACCACAAACGCCCCAACGTGGGAAGTTATTGTGAAGGCAAGTAACTAATCTTCTCCATGCATGAACTCTAAACCTCTATTTTACGCATTCGAAGTTTCAAACTGATTTTAGGTATCCTTAATCAGCCGATAAACTCTAAAATTGAATCATAATTTTCGATGCTTGGTTTTAGTACTCCTAGATGGTATTAATCCTCATGAAGCGGCCATAATTTTCGGATTTCTATTTTTTCCCCCTCTTTCGAACATTTGATCAATCTTTTGCCCGCTTACAACGATTGCAGTTGAAGTCAACAAGACAACAACTATATTAATCGGTGAACTCATTTGATCTAAAAGTTTTTGTTGTCTGTGCTACACGGTTTATAGATCGAAATTAATTTCCTCACATAAAAAATTCAAAATTAGCCCATGTTCTTACGCTTCCAGATTTGATTCTCGTGTACTTATCATGTTCTATACCATCGAATGATATCTTCTTCAGTCATTCATATTAGTAAAACTTAGCTGTTGTCGTATCAAACCAGTAGAATTTTTTTAGATGAAAGCAGGATAAAATTTAGAAAATGAACCCATCAGAATCCTAATCTCGTGAATATCCTTAGTCATTAATTTATGTCGGAACCTCACAAACAAATAATTTATGTCTGAAGGGCTGTTCTATGGGGGAGGAGGCGCACGGGATAGGCGAGGGCGGAGCGGGGGGGAGGAGGAGGCGGGGAGACGCGGAGAACGGGGGAGAAGATTCGGCGTAGGTCTTTTGGGGTCGTATGTCAGCGCTGCCTTTTGTGAGAAGGGGTGGGAGAGATCGGACTAACCATCAACTCCTTCTTTTATAATGGTAAAGATATTTTAGTTCAGCAACCAGTAGCTCAACTGCTGAAGCTTGTGATGCGAGTTCGGTTCCTGCCGAGTACGCAGTGAGAAGCTAGCGAGCTAGCTAGCAGGTATTTGAACTCCTTGCAGTTTGGAGGAATCTTTATGGTCCTGATCAATCTGGCTTCAGCTTCTGGCTTCAGCTTATTTTTGCACTATTCATAAATTTCGTCTTTTTCTGAACTTTTGGCTTTTTTTTTGAGTTTTTTTACCGGTTCTTTTTTTCCTCGTATTTGTTTACATTATACGTGATGGGCTAATATGTTTTTTCTATTTTTAATTTTTTTAAATTTAATTATGGTAAATAAGCCTCTGTCAGCTACAGTGCTTTTTTCAGTCAGCTACAGTGTTTTCAGCCATAAGCCATGAGGCTTTCAGCCGAACCGATCACCACCTATATCTTGTTGACTGGATTATTGAAAAGAAAGGCTGGGAGCATTCTCATCTTTTCTCAGAAAATTCTTGACTAAGATGATATATGATCATGAATGGTTTCTGGCACTATCTATTATTGGCAGGAGAAGAGGGAAAGAATAAATTCCATACACTAAGGTGAGTAAGATAATCACATTTTTTTTTTAGACAATGGAAATAAATTCCGGCCTCTGCAATCGCACACAGCCGAGTCTTACAAAGTTATCGCTTATTAGCTGACAAAAATAAAGAAAAAAAACAATTGTACTCAAATAGAGCAAAATCATATGCAAAGTCTATTATTACTTTGCCACCCATTATTAGCAAACACATGTAAAGCGATAACCTCCAACGCTTTGCTTGCCAATCTAAACCGCTCCCTTTTATCTTCACGCTGCAGCAGCGCCCAGAACCGCAACCAATATGCTCCTCTGAAAATAGCCTGCATAAAAGAAATATTTTGTTTGTGCTCAAAAACAATGTCATTACGACATGGAGCGATGCTTTGTGCTGTTGAAATACTAGTACGTAATTCATCTCGTGTAAGTAATGTTCTCTGGTCTAATCAAGCAGCAGGACTTTAATAAGTGATTCTAAAATTTCTAACTAGTTGGTGGTGTACAGAACAAGCTACTAGCTAGCGCGTAAGTACTACGAGCCATGAGCGTATCAGCGAAGAAAAGAAAAGATCAGTTTGGTCATGCAAACCAAGCCGAACTGTCTAAACAAAGATGAAAGTACTCATATTGGGTGGTTCCTTTTGGTTGTGGACGATGGCTTATAACTGTGGTCGATGGTTTCTAGTTTTAGCGTGAGCGTTTATGTAAATGTATCGAATGCCGATAAACTATTTCGAAGAGGTTGTTCCGATAAGCTGCTTCGAAAAAGCAACAAAAAGTCATCTTGTTTGTTTATTTGTTGTTTTTTATCATATTATGCAGACAATCCCTAAACACTCTCAACTCTGAATGGATCTTCAAATTGCTGAATGCTAGTCTGTCAACCGTAATGTGTGCTACAATGTGAACAGAAATATGAAAGCATTGTTGTGGTGTTTTGCAACAACATACTAATGCACTTGGGAGTTAGAACTCTAAATGCGTGCATGTGAACCTAGCCGAACAAGTACAGTTTGGTACGATCAAATCTCTTCAGCATATCAAGGGGTTGATGCACTGATATAGTCAATTGTACTGGAAGAGATCTTATGCACTGAATAGCATCATTTACACCCTACACCTCTACGAAGAGCCAAGTGAATCGGTTCGCAGGATAAGGTGTGCCTATAAGAAGTTTTGGCTTTTGTGGCCCCTTGTAGCACCTGTATAATTTTTTTCAGAAAATTGAGGGTTTAGGTCCAAATTTTTTTAAATCTGAGCCCTAAATTTTTGAGATAATTTCATAACATACAAATTTTTGAAAAAAAATACATAACTAAGTACACTGTAAGGATCCTTCAAAATAAATTTTGTAATGTTTGGACCTCATTTACTATATTAAAAAAATCCCTACAAACAGTACACTTAAAAAATTTCCAGAAAAATTCAAAAAGGTTAAATTTACAAAAAAAAATTACTTAAACAAGTATGCTGTACATGTTAGAAGACTCCACAAAAAATTATAATTTTTTTGAGCTCATTTGCTATATTTATAAATTCCTACAAAAAATATATATAAATATTTTTTCTAGAAAAAAAATATACAGATGCTACAGTGCACCTCGTGCCGCCAGGGAGAGCACGGGTCTCCATATGTGGCCAGGGGGCAGCCTAACTACACCACCTCCCTCTTGTGCGCTCCCCGGCCACATCAGAGGACCAAAATTGGAATTCCACGTGTGACGGGGCTAAATCCGGAATTTCGGTGGCACAAAGGGGCCACAAATGACATGTGTTCTGCCTATAAGAGCAAGTACAATAGAAGAGGTGGCTGCCACCTCTAGGACTAGCTAAATAAGCAAAAAGAGTACATATGGCTCATGTGGAGGTAGCTAATACAATAAGTTGAGTAGAGGTTACCTCTACTAAAGCACTCAAACATTTAATATTTCGCTAGAGGCGACCCTAACCCTTATTGTACTTGCTCTAAGACCTAGCATCGCCTCCAAGTCCTCGTATGATGTGCTAGAGGTCACCTCTTGCATGAGGGGCAGCTTGCCTCTCTCTCCTCTTGTCTCTCTCTTCCACATAGGATTGTGTTGACGTGGATTTCGCTAGAGGCGACCTAGTCAGCATCATTGTACTTGCTCTAAGAGAGCAACAAAGCTCACAACTCTCAAGCCAAACATCACGATCGTACATACTTTCCCCTTACTGACTCATAAGTTGTGTGATCTGCTGCTGTGCTGCACATACACCAAGAGAGATTCCCTTCTTTAAAAATACAAATGTTTGCTGTTCCTTTTTTTCCTATTTCGGATGTACTTAAGCCTGGGAGGCATCGGGAGTTTTTGACTTGCCGCACAAATGCACCTATGTTTTGTTTAGATATTTTGGTTCAGCAAAGAGTGACTTAATCGCTAAAACTTGTGCTGTGAATTCGGTTCATGCACGGTACGCAGGTTCTCTATAACTCTGCTTCACCGCAGGACCGGGCTACCTAGCTGTCGTTCAATTTTCAGAGTGTCAATCTTCAGATGTGCCTAATCCTATTGAAGCATGAACATCTTTTAGCATGTAAAATAGGTGCTAAGATGAAAACATCATATCTCTCTCCATAATACTATTGTTGACTACTTTTACTTTAATTCTTAACACCACTTATAGTTATAGGTGCTAAAAGTTCAACTTTTTCTGATATAGCACTAGCTGCTAAGATTTGCTTCGGTGCTATCATGGGCGAACGTAGAGTGAGTCATGGGTATTCAGCTAAATATCCATAATTTTTAACAAAAACTCTACTATATATTAGGTATAATACATATATATACTAGTAATTAGGTTTAAATGGTAAATATTTGCACCTCTAGGTGGCTGGGCCAAGCCAAGGGCCGAGCATTTATGTACTCTTTTCTCTTTTAGCTCAAATTTAGATGTTACATGTGGTTTGAATAAACTTGTAAATATATAAGAATTACCTATTTTCTCTCTGATTATTAGTCATTTTTACAAATAGATGTGATGTTGTGCCTTGAACCAGAACCTGCAACACACGGATTTGTTCCTGCAAGTATAGAAGAAAGGAGTAGTGCTTGGGAAATTCAAGCCTAATTTGGGGTATTTTTAAATGTACAGACTAGACTACAGATCTGAGTTCTGTCAGAACTTTGAATTATTATGCAATTTAGGCTCAACAAACTTCAGGTGGTCGTAGCTCTGATTGGTGGTATGCCTAAACTTAAATCAAGCCAAATAGATCCTTAATCACACCAATGTAGCATCAACCGAAGCTCAAAATAGTTTCACACAAATGTTGAGCACATATCAAAAGAAGGCAATGTTTGCCATACAAGTAGTTAGCCCAATTAGCAATTTAATAAAGAACCATATCACAGGAATTAGGAAGCATGTGAATAAGGTATTGAAATGAAGATAACTTTTCTAAGTCATCAATAATGAAGAAAATTTAAAAGAGATAATATGGATAAGGTATTGAAATGGCATTAGGAACCAATTGTGTGTCACATATTGTCTAATATTAAATGATTTCTCAATAAGTATGGCTGTATAGAGATTCTTTATTGACAGTAATTGTATCATTGAATTTTATGCATGCTTGTGTGCTTGTAGTAAATCTGGAAAGATGCTTCGATAAAAGCTTATATAGTAGATAGATGGCCTGGAATGCATCTTATGAACACCCATGCTGTGAAATGATTGGTATAATTTCTTGTGTACTTTGATTTGTGTTGAAACGAAGCATATTGGTAGCTTGTTGTCATGTGAAGGACATTGGACATCAAATGTTGCTATTTGCCTTTTAGATTTTAGAATGAAGCACATTGTGGCTTACCTGCTTGCCATGCTCGCTTTGAATAGCACCCTTCCTCTGATGATCCGACTGGCATCCTTGAGTAAGGCATTTAATCCTCGTTGAAGTTATCAGTGCTATATATATTTGGCATCCGTTCATTTGTGCATAGTGTGGTTACTGATACCCAATAACATGGTTAGAAGCTTGTAGAATGCCACGCCTTCATCAAACTTTTGTCTTCTAATGTGTGCCTTCATGTAGTGTCTAATGTGTGCCTTCATGTGGTGTTAGCATTTTCTTTTGCTAATGTTCATTAGTTAGGCATATGGCTTCTTATGGATGTGTCTGTCTGAGTCAATTCTTGCTTCTGCCATGCCATTTGCAGTTTATAGATAGTAGTTTAATCTAATATGATCTTTGCTAATTTGATCTTTCATATATGTTTGATTTTGTACTTTCGTTATATTACTTGAGATGTTGTCTTTAGTACAAACAATTGTACCTTAATTTTTTGTTATTGTGGACTTTTATATTTTCTATTGAGCAATATTTCTGTAACTTCAAATACCCATTCTAAAATTCCTAGGTTCGTCACTGGATGCTATGAAATCTAGATTTAACACCTACTCCCTAATCTCTTATCATTGGTGCTCATACGATCGGAGTAATTTAATTAGTTGGCAAGAAGATGAGCTATATATACAAAAAAAATTAAGGTCTCATGAGTGTTTGCCGGTGATAATGTCCCTGGTGCGACAAGACAGAGAAGTAGGAGAATCAACATGCTCTAGTTGTCATGCATGGCACAGTGTGTGTGGGGACATGCATGTAGAGGACTCGAAAAGTTTTTTTTAGTGGAAATGGATAGCGACAGGGAAGTACGTACGGCTTCATGCTTGGACAGTTGGACTCATCCAGCTTGCGAATACACCCTTCAGAAACAAACTTGCGAATACGTGCATACATGTGGGGGCTAGCTATTACTCGCACTACTAAATTCCGACCCTTTAATCACGAAACGCATCGCAACGACACTAAATTAGTTGCAATATGTATGTGCTATTGCAACGTTTTACCAAAATCGTGGCGATATGTGCACAGTATTGCCTCTAAAATATTGCGTTGCGATAGTCATTGAATTCGTTGTAATAAGGTGGCTTTATCGCCACCATTTAGAAAATGGTTGCGAGTAGTATGACTTTATTGCCACGGTTGTCTTGCGTTGTGATAATATTGATTTTCATTGCAATAGTTAGGAGGTATTGCCACCTTATAGAATTTCGTTGCGAGTGGGTGACAATATTGCCACAATTTTATTACGTTGTCATAGTCATCAATTGCGTTGCAAAAGGTTCCTATACAATGCGTATGAAATGAGTTTGTATTGCCACAAAATAAATTTGTTGCTATATATGATGATTGTTCGTGGCAATAATCTGTTATTGCAACGCTTTGTTTTCGTGGGCCTAACTGCTCAACACAAGGGCCGAATTGGTGTGGAGGAATTATATTATCTATAGTTATTAATTGCTAGAGGAGATAAAAAAATTGAAAAGTGACAACTAAAACGCAGTTGAGGAGGTCTCACTTGACAAAACAGGAGAGGATAAAAATTAGAATAGAAAAAATAAAAACAAAAACCATGGGGTGTGGAGGAATCGAACCAACAACCTCCTAGCTCGGAGGCTAAGGCGTTTACCACCAGACTATTGTAACCCACTGTCAATTATAATTGTAAATTTCTATTTATCTAAGCATGGTAAGCACCTGTCATATAAAACCTTGAGCACCTCCCACCGCACGCCCAGCAGTCACCCCGCCTCCACCATCTGCGGCCACCGTGCAAACGCCGCTACCTAGCAGTCGCCCCGCCTCCACAGATGACGCGGATACGCTCATGTCTTGCACTTCTCAGTTAAATATATTATTTAACTGGAAGGAATTATTGAGCCACATTAAATATTATCATGTGAACTCTAATTTAATTGGGTCTTTAATTATTATATTTAGAGATATAGAGTTACTACTATTTTATTTAATTATATACAGGCCTATACTCGATCTGTACAAGCCTAAAGTGAAGATGCGTTTAGAAGGTCTCGTCGACATTAGTCCATTGTCCATCATTTCGAGTGTACATGATAATGAGGACATTCTAATCGGACCGATTATGTGAGCACGAGCTAAAAAGATTAATCAACAGGTAAACTCGCTTCTAATTAAATTTAGCTTAAATTTACATGAGAATTGGCTACTACCTAATGTTAGTATTTTAATTGATCACAGGTTTGTGCATGAGGAGATGTTGAGATGCCAAAGCCAGAAGAAATCAGCCGAGCAAGAAAATCATGCATGTGCATGTGAGCCATAAAAAAAGAAGAAATGCACATATGTCACAAAGGAGATGGAAGAAGCTTCATACGGGACTAGCAAAGAGAAAAGAAATGCATGCATGCATGTTTCATACGTGACTCGCTAGAAAAATGATTCATGCATTACACGAGTATTACACGTTTTGTTTTCGAGACGGACATTAGTATTACACGTTTTGGCCGAGTTAGTCACGTATAATGGAAAGAGAACTTTTCTAGCCGAGTATTACTTGAACTTCTTTTCTAAGATGAAGTCGGCCGAGTTAGTCACGTATTGTGTTTTTTTATTTGAGTCCGACATGTGGAAGAAAAGGAGGGACCAGCAGGTATGAAATGAAAATGTGATTAATCTTCATTTGTAGGGGGTGTATTTTTTGCCCACGGGTATGAAACCGAGGGAAATTCTCTGCCCAGCGGGTAAACAAGCACAAATATGGGTAAACTCCACCCGTACCCACCCCGCCCGTTTACCGCCATCTAACAAAAGTACAAAACACTAACCATTCCACTCAACTCCCAGCCGCCGCCCCCACCCGAATCCCCTCAACTCTCCGGCATCCCCTCCCCCATCGCCAACTTGACTCTGAGTCGATCTCTCCTCCCTTCGCCGACTCGTCTCCTCCCCTCCTCTACTCTCTTCTCTCTCTCTCTCTCTCTCTCTCTCTCTCTCTCTCGCGCGCGCGCGCCTAGGGTTTGGATTCGCATCTGCCCGCCGCCATCGCCATGGACGACCGGTAAGTACTTCTCCTATTCTGTCTCCGCCTCTTCTGCCCTAGGGTTTCGTTGCCTCACCCCGATCCCCCCTGCGGTCCGCGCTTGCAGTTACATCGACGAGGACAGCGAGCTGCTCATGGACTTCGACGCCCGCGACCCCTTGCCCGAGCCGCAGCCCTATGACGACCTTGGTGACGACGGCATTGGCCCCCTCCAGTCCAACCCCGGCGCCATCCCTCTCTCCCGCAGCTACTCCTCCTCCACCTCCGCCAAATCCCCTGCGGCGGCGGCGGCATTGGCCCCCTCCAGTCCAACCCCGGCGCCATCCCTCTCTCCCGCAGATACTCCTCAACAGCCGTCGCCGGCACCCCCAACTCGGAGCCCTGCCGCGCCACCATCTCCTACCTCATCTCCTGCGGCCTCTCCCCCGCCGCCGCCGCGGCGACCGCCCGCTGCGGCCGCATCCAGTCCAGCGCCAAGGCCGACGCCGTCTACGCCCTCCTCCATCGCTACGGCTTCTCCGACGCAGACATCACCCGGGTGGCCCGTGGCGCCCCGCGGCTCCTCTCCGCCGATCCCGACCGGATCATTCGCCCCAAGCTCGACTTCTTCGCGTCCCTGGGCTTCGAGCCCCGCAAGCTCGCCTCCGCGCCCCTCCTCCTCAAGCGCAGCCTGGACAAGCACATCGTCCCCTGCATCCAGTTCCTCCGCGGTATCATCGGCACCAACAACGGCATTCGCCTCGGCTTCAGCCGCTTCCCCCGCGCCCTCATGGTCGACCTCGACAACTACATGCGTCCCGCGGTGGAGGCCCTCTGCAGCCACGGCCTCTCCGAGGAGGCCATAATTTGATTGAAGGATTATGGGTCGATAATTTGATATTACCATCCATCAAAGAAAACAGAAGAGTTGGTATAGCTGTTTCTCTTATGTTGTTATATGAGTTAATTTCCAGTGAGCTTTAGTTTTTTGTGAACCAAGTAGTATTAGATTATGCAATTCCTTCTAGTTCTGAACTCTAAAGATCATGAAAATATGAATCTGCAGCGTAGGTTACTTATGTTGGAACTTGATGTGGCATGCATTATGCTAATGCTACTCTTTAAATGCAAAGCCAACGGCAGCGAAATAAGGGGATCTTGAAAACCACATAGTCGAGCTCCCAAATCTCTTCTATGAAGCCATAGTACGAGTTTCTCGACCCATCGGTACTGAATGCATCTATGCGGACACCGCTGTTCTGGTTAGTGCTCTTGACATCCTGAGACTGCGTATAGAATGTGTACCCATTTATGTCATATCCTTGCCATGTCACAACTGTAAATGTCGGCCCTTTTGCCAACCATGTCAGCGTCTCACTCGGCGAGCTCCTAGCGATTTGCTCCTTCAACCATTGGTTGAACCAACGGTTGTGTTGCCTCATGATCCAAACATCCGGCCGCTCCGGATTCTGTTGCCGAAGCACATCCTTGTGCTGGTCCACATAAGGGGCCACTTCAGTCATGTGTTGCAACACCGTGAAATGGGCTTGAGTATACATGTCCATATCTGGAGTGATTGCTTTTTTTCCGATAGTTCCGAGACCCTTCAGCCTCCCCTCATGACGAGATTGAGGGACACATATCGGTTGAATCTGAGCCATATAATCGACACAAAACTCAATAACCTCTTCGCTTGCATAACCTTCGACGATGCTGCCCTCCGGCCGAGAACGATTCCGTACGTAGGACTTGAGAATTCCCATGAACCTCTCAAATGGGTACATGCTACGTAGGAATACGGGCCCGCATATTTTTTATCTCCCACACAATGTGAACAATGAGATGGACCATGATATCGAAAAACGAAGGAGGGAAATACATTTCAAGGTGACATAGAGTCATCACCACCTCGTCCTGCAGAGCATCTAGTCCTTCGGGATCGATGACCTTCTGAGCAATTGTGTTAAAGAAATAACATAGCCTCATGATTGTCTCTCGGACTTTGATCGGCAAAATATTTCTAATTGTAATAGGGAGCATCTGTGTCATCAGCACATGACAATCACGAGACTTCATGCCATTTAACTTCAAATCTTGCATCGAAACAAGTTTCTTCACGTTGCCGGAGTAACCAGACGGAACTTTGACACCATGCAAGCACTGGCACAGTTCTGTTTTCTCAGCCTTGGACAGAGTGTAACACGCAGGGGGAAGGTACGTTCGTCCATTATCAGTGCGTGTCGGTGCTAACTCAGGCCTGATGTCCATATCAGCCAAGTCAAGCCGTGCGTTGACGCCGTCCTTTGTTTTATCACGGATGTTCAGTAAGAGACCAATCAAGCTGTCGAACATATTCTTTTCTACGTGCATGACGTCGATGCAGTGCCGAACATCTAGGTACTCCCAATAAGGTAAGTCCCAAAATATTGATCTCTTCTTCCAGGTGTTCTTCTCATGAGCCCTCAATTTACGTCCCTTTCCGAGGACAACATCTAAATCCTTAACCATATCATAAACCTCGTGTCCCCTTAAATGCCTTGGAGCTGAACCGTCTTCCTTCTCTCCGTCAAATTGTTTCTTCATCTTGCGGTATGGGTGAGCCCTCCGAAGGAACCACCGGTGACGCATGTAGACGGTTTTGCGTGAGTGTCTCAACCACACACTCTCGGTACCATCTAAACAGTGAGTACAAGCTTTGGCACCTTTTGTACTATGGCCCGATAGGTTACCAAGGGCAGGATAATCATTTATGGTGCAGAACAATAAGGAGCGCAGAGTGAAGTTCTCCCGTTTGTATGCATCCCATACCGGTACCCCTTCGTTCCATAGTACTTTTAGATCTTCCACCAACGGTGCTAGGAACACATCGATATCATTCCCAGGTTGTTTTGGCCCTTGGATAAGTATCGACAGCAAAATGTACTTTCGCTTCATACACAACCAAGGAGGAAGATTATAGATGCAGAGAGTCACGGGCCATGTGCTATGTCGGCTGCTCATGCTACCGAAAGGATTCATTCCATCTGTACTCAGTCCAAACCTTATATTCCAGGTGACGGGGTTGGTCGTCGCGTCGACGGCGGGGTTGGTCATCGCGTCGACGGCGGGGCCCTCGGTCGCACCTACACCACTGCTCGTACCTACGGCTGCTAGAGCCGAAGCCCTCGTACTGACGTGAGACTTCGCCGCCTCCGCCTTCTTCTTCTTCGCCACCGACGGTGAGTCCTTCTTTGGTGCCATCCTCTAGAGGCTTGCTCTTGTCCTCCCCACGGACGGCGCCAACTGTCGTGGTTACAGACCAAACAGAGAGAGTGTGTGGTAGTGGAGAGTTGAGTCAAATGAATGGCTTGAGCCTTCTTCCCTGTGGCCTATGCCACATATATATTCATATGGGGAGTGTTTGTACAGTTATACCCTTGCACATGAGTATTCCCCTTGGGGGCTCTTATGTCATTACACATATCCTGTTTCGGACCTAACAGGCCTACTGGGCTTAGGTGGGGGCACCCCTACAACAGGGAGCATTCTCATCTTTTCCTAGAAAATTCTCAACTATGATGATATATGATCATGAATAGTTTCTGGCACTGTCTATTGGCAGAAGAAGGGAAAGAACAAATTCCAGACGCTAAGGTGAGGAAGATAAACACAGGAGCGATGCTTCGTGATGCATATGCTTATTAAATAGGTCCACAAGTGTTGAAATACTAGTACGTAATTCATCTTGTGTACATAAATGGCTTCACTTTTTTGGCTTCCACCTTATTTAAGCTAAAAATCATTTGAAACGTATCGGCTTAAAATTTAAGCTTTTTTCTTTTTTGAAAACGTGTGCTACCATGTGGTAAATATAATATATAGCAATAGAAAAGCTTTGTTGTAGTGTTGTGCAACAACATACTAATGCACTTGGAAGATCGATCTCTAAATGCATTCACGTGCACCTAGCTGAGCAATGTGTCGACTTGCAATGTTGTATAGTTTGGTACGATCAAATCGCTTCAGCATATCAAGGGTTGATACGAAAACTAAAATGATCCTACGGACAACTCTGATACAGTCAATTGTACTGGAAGAATCCTTATGCACTGAATGCAAAACATCAGCCTTGTGGTTGGTTGGTTATTGAATATATATAGCATCATTTACACCCTACACCCCCAACGAAGAGCAAATTAATCGGTTCGCAGGAAAAGGTGTGCCTATAAGAGAGTCGCAAAGCTCACAACTCTCAAGCCAAACATCACGATCGTACGTACTTTCCCCCTTACTGACTGTAAGTTGTGTGATCTACTGCACTGACACCAAGAGAAATGTTTGCTGTTTCTTTTTTCCCCATTTCGGATATATTTAGGCTTGGAAGGCATCGGGAGTTTTCTGCATGCCGCATCAGTTCACCAATGTCTTGTTTAGATATTTTGGTTCAGCAACCAGTAGCTCAACTGCTGAAGCTTGTGATGCGAATTCGGTTCATGCCGAGTGCCGAGTACGCAGTGAGAAGCTAGCTAGCAGGTATTTGGACTCCTTGCAATTTGGAGGAATGTTTATATCTTGTTGACCAGATTATTGAAAAGAAAGGCTCAGAGCATTCTCATCTTTTCTCAGAAAATTCTTGACTAAGATGATATATGATCATGAATGGTTTCTGGCACTATGTATTATTGGCAGAAGAAGGGGAAATAATAAATTCCATACACTAAGGTGAGTAAGAAAATCAGTTAATCACAGGAGCGATGCTTTGTGCTGTTGAAATACTAGTACGTAATTCATCTTGTGCAAGTAATGTTCTCTGGTATAATCAAGCAGCAGGACTTTAATAAGTGATTCTAAAATTTCTAACAAGTTGGTGGTGTACAGAACAAGCTACTAGCTAGCGCGCCTTACTGTTAGTTAAGTACTACGAGCCATGAGCGTATCAGCGAAGAAAAGAAAAGATCAGTTTGGTCATGCAAACCAAGCTGAACTGTCTAAACAAAGATGAAAGCACTCATATTGGGTGGTTCTTTTTGGTTGTGGACGATGGCTTATAGCTGTGGTCGATGGTTTCTGGTTTTAGCGTGAGCGCTTATGCAAACATACCGAATACCGATAAACCATTTCAAAAAGGTTGTTCTGATAAGCTGCTTCGAAAAAGCGATGCAAAAACTATCTTGTTTGTTTGTTTGATGTTTTTTTATCATATTATGCAGACAATCCCTAAACACTCTCAACTCTGAATGGATCTCCAAATTGCTGAATGCTAGTCTGTCACAACCGTAATGTTGTGGTGTTGTGCATTGTTGTGGTGTTGTGCAACAACATACTAATGCACTTGGGAGATAGAACTCTAAATGCGTGCATGTGCACCTAGCCGAACAATCGTGTCGATTTGCAATGTTGTACAGTTTGGTACGATCAAATCGCTTCAGCATATCAAGGGTTGATGCACTGATATAGTCAATTGTACTGGAAGAGATCTTATGCACTGAATAGCCAAGTGAATCGGTTCGCAGGATAATGTGTGCCTATAAGAAGTTTTGGCTTTTGTGGCCCATTGTAGCACCTGTATAATTGTTTTTCAGAAAATTGAGGTTTTAGATCCAAAATTTTTAGATCTGAGCCGTAAATTTTTGAGATAATTTCATAACATACAAATTTTTGGAAAAATTACACAACTAAATACACTATGTAAAGATCCTTCAAAATAAATTTTGTAATGTTCGGACCTTTTTTATTATATTAAAAATCCCTACAAAAAGTACACTTAAAAAATTTTAGAAAAATTCACAAAGGTTAAATTTACAAAAAAAATTACTTCAGCAAGTAAGCTGTGTTAGAAGACTCCACAAAAAAATTATAATTTTTTGAGGACATTTGCTATATTTATAAATTCCTACAAAAAATATACATAAATAATTTTTCTTGAAAAAAATTATACAGGTGCTACGTACAGCGCACCTCGTGCCGCCGGGGAGAGCACGGGTCTCCTTGTGCGGCCAGGGGCAGCCAAAACTGGAATTCCACGTGTGAAGGGGCTAAATCCGGAATTTCGGTGGCACAAGGGTCACAAATGGCATGTGTTCTGCCTATAAGAGAGCAGCAAAGCTCGCAACTCTCAAGCCACATCATGATCGTATATACTTTCCCCTTGCTGACTCATAACTTGGACTCATAAGTTGTGTGATCTGCTGCACATGCACAAGAGAGATTCCCTTCTTTGAAAATACAAATGTTTGTTGTTCCTTTTTTTCCTATTTCGGATGTACTTAGGCCTGGGAGGCATCGGGAGTTTTTGACATGCCACACAAATGCACCTATGTCTTGTTTAGATATTTTGGTTCAACAAAGAGCGACTCAATCGCTAAAACTTGTGCTGTGAATTCGGTTTATGCTCGGTAGGCAGGTTCTCTATAACTCTGCTTCACCGCAGGACCGGGCTACCTAGCTGTCGGTCAATTTTCACAGTGTCAATCTTCAGGTGTGCCTAATCCTGTTTAAGCATGTAAAATAGGTGCTAAGATGGAAACATCATATCTCTCTCTGTATACTATTGTTGGCTGCGTTTAGTTCAATTCTTAACACCACCTATAGCTATAGGTGCTAAAGGTTTAACTTTTTTTGGACATTGCACTAGCTGCTAAGATTTATTTCGGTGCCATGCAATCCAGACTTAACACCTACTCCCCAATCTCTTGTCATTGGTGCTCTTACGACCGGAGTAATTTAATTAGTTGGCAAGAAGATGAGCCATATATAAAAAAAAAATTAAGGTCTCATGAGTGTTTGCCGGTGATAATGTCCGTGGTGCGACAAGATAGAGAAAAGTAGGAGAATCAATATGCTCTAGTTGTCATGCATGGCACAGTGTGTGTGGACATACGGCTCCATGCTTGGACAGTTGGGACTCATCCAGCTTGCGAATACACCCTTCAGAAACAAACTTGCGAATACGTGCATACATGTGGGGGCTAGCTATTACTCGGGAGTGTTCATATGAGAATATACTTTGAAGCAACTGAAAGTGAATTCGTGATTTGTAAGTGTACAGTCGTGTTAACGATCGTGTGAAGCTGACCGGAGCCGTCGAGCCCAACGGCAGCCGCGTCAGCCGGTGCACCGTCGGAGGCGAGCACGAGGGGATGGCCACTTGGCCAGGACATGACGGGTCGGCACACGATCGAGGAGGCGGCGCCGAGGGCGAGGGCGACGCCTAACAATTTAATCCACAAGTTTGAGTGCATCAGCAGTACTGTTGCGAAGGGACGGTCAGTGCACGGTCGAAATTAATCCACAAGCGTAATACAATTTTGTGATCGTCCAATTAAGGCTGTGCTCATTTGGACGGAATAAACCTGGCTTATGAGTAAATTTTTACTGTAGTAGATTTATTTTGCATTGTATCTGATGGTGACTTGTTTAGCATAATTAAATTTTAAGAAATTTAAAAATAGAAAAACATGTTACACCATCACGTATAATGCAAACAAATACGGGAAAAAGGAACCGACAAAAAAACTCAAAAAAGCCAAAAGTTTAGAAAAAGATGAAATTTATGAATAGTAAAAAATAAGCCAGAAGTTCAAGCCGAAATGAGCGGGGCGAAGTACATACATTGCCAGTTTCTAGATAACACGTACGTGTGTAATCAAATTGCTTCAGCAAACCGAGTTATGATATGGATTTTAAGAGCATGCACAATGATGTTGCATCAGCTGTCTATAATTCTTGTTACATAAGATACGAAATAATGTGAGGAGAAAGATGGAGTATAGAGAATTGTACCATCTCTCATACAACAGTCGATTGTAATATGAAAAACAAGACGCACTGTGTCATACGAAAGTTATCTATAGAAATATATAAAAATAATAATCTATTATATGGGAGATATATAATCTATTGTAGGATATATATATATATACTGTTATTTATAGATTATATGAAGATATTATAGATATAGCAATTATTTATACTATTGTATATGCCCTAATAGCTTGTTTGTTTGATCATATGTGACATAATCAATTGCACTCTTGCAGGTTGTTCGTGCTAGTTCACTAAGAATAAGAAACGTATGATACGCCCGAGGGGAGAGTCAAGTTAATCGAAAGGGCGTGCCTACAAGACAGCTCTCCCGACGCGTAACACTACAGTTCTCCCTTACCCTTCTAGAAGAAAACCTTACTGAATGCACTTGCAACCTTGTGATTGGTTAGTTTTTGCATAGCATGGTACCAATACACCCCTGTGAAGAGCAACACTACTACAAAAAGAGTTATCACAGACGGCTCGGAACTGTCATTACAGATAATTTTTTGAATCACCTGTATTTATGTATCAGTGATAATCTGAGGTTATCATAATAGATCGGTGCTTTTGGCCATGTTATGCAGACAATCCCGTATACACTCTCAACTCTGATTGGATCTCCAAATTGCTGAATGCTAATCTGTCACAGCCGTATGTGTGCTACCATGTGGTAAATATAATAGCAATAGAAAAGCTTTGTTGTAGTCTTGTGAACCAACATACTAATGCACTTGGAAGATCGATCTCTAAATGCATGCATGTGCACCTAGCTGGACAATGTGTGGACTTGCAATGTTGTACAGTTTGGTACGATCAGATCGCTTCAGCATATCAAGGGTTGATTCGAAAACTAAAATGATCCTACGGGCAACTCTGATACAGTCAATTGTACTGGAAGAATCCTTATGCACTGAATGCACATCAGCCTTGTGGTTGGTTGGTTATTGAATATATATAGCATCATTTACACCCTACACCCCAATCTCCCCCAACGAAGAGCAAATTAATCGGTTCGCAGGAAAAGGTGTGCCTATAAGAGAGTCGCAAAGCTCACAACTCTCAAGCCAAACATCACGATCGTACGTGAGCATCTCCAATGGGTCTATAGCAGCTATCTACAAGAGAGTCCATGTCATCAACTATCCTACGTGGAAGATATTAAATGAAGAAAGAGAACGCAGCTCTCTACAGCTCTAGAGATAGTCTATAGCGCCAAACGAGGCAGCCTCCATAAATTCTGTGTGTGCATGTAAGCATCAAATAGCTATCCTTATAGATAGTTCTTTAGAATGCTAACTTTAGTGTGTACTATATAGATGATGTGGAAGTCTTATAGTTAGTTGCTAGCTATAACCATTGGAGATGCCGCAGATACAATAAAACTTAGTCAGTAGACTATAACAAATATAATATTAATCAAATCTTACGTGGCAGAGAGAGAAAGGAAGAGAGAGAAGGAAGCTGACTACTAAATTACAGCTAGCTATAGCACGTAAAAATATGCATTTCACTCTCTTACACATGGGGCCAAATAGTTATTGTAATAGCTACCTTATTGTATGAACTATTTTTTGAAGGCTATAGTTGAAATGGACAAGTGTTATAGCCACTAATTGGCTATACTATTGTACTTGCTCTTACTGGCTGTAAGTTGTGATCTACTGCACTGACACCAAGAGATTCCCTTCTTTGAAAATACAAATGTTTGCTGTCTCTTTTTTCCTCATTTCGGATATCATTTCGGCTTTAGCTTTTAGCTTCTGACTTATTTTTTACTATTCATAAATTTTGTCTTTTTCTGAACTTTTGGTTTTTTGTTGAGCTTTTTTGCCGGTTCTTTTTTTCCCGTATTTTAAAATTTAATTATGCTAAATAAGCCTTTGTCAGCTACAATGTTTTTTTCAGCCAGTTACAGTGTGATCTACTGCACTGGTACCAAGAGAGATTCCCTTCTTTGAAAATAGAAATGTTTGTTGTTTCCTTTTTCTCCATTTCGGATATACTTGGGCTTGGAAGGCATCGGGAGTTTTCGGCATGCGGCACCAACGCACCAATGTCTTGTTTAGATATTTTGGTTCAGCAACCAGTAGCTCAACTGCTGAAGCTTGTGATGCGAATTCGGTTCCTGCCGAGTGCCATGTACTCAGTGAGAAGCTAGCGAGCTAGCTAGTTTTTGACAAATGTAGACCAAAATCTTTTTTGCAGGTACTATTCAGGGGAACTCACTGGCTCCGACAGTGGGCAAAGTTGCAGCGGCATGATGATCTACGGGATCACTTGGTCTTGGCTGGGCAATATCTTGAGTCGTCAGCTTTGGAATTCTTCGGTTCCAATGGATGGTTATCAACAAGATTTATTGGCCTTTCTTAGTCAAAACTTGTGTTTTGTTTTTCCATGTGTTTTGCTGTAAAGTTGGAACCTTTTACAGCTCGTGTGCCAGCCTTTGGGCTACCTTTTGTAATAATTGGCCTGATTCTATCGGTTGATAGATGAAGCCGGATATTTCTATCCTTTATCTAAAAAAAAGTAATGTTCTCTGGTCTAATCAATTCATCTTTGTGCTCATTTGTTATATTTGTAAATTCCTACAAAAAATATATATAAATGAATTTTCTTAAAAAAATTATACAGGTGCTACAGTGCACCTCGTTCCCCAGGGAGAGCACGGTTCTCCTTGTGCGGCCAGGGGGCAGCCTGACTACACCACGTGTGAAGGGGCTAAATTCGGAATTTCGGTGGCACAAGGGGTCACAAATGGCATGTGTTCTGCCTATAAGAGAGCAGCAAAGCTCACAACTCTCAAGCCAAACATCACGATCGTGCATACTTTCCCCTTGCTGACTCATAACTTAGACTCATAAGTTGTGTGATCTGCTGCACATACACCAAGAGAGATTCCCTTCTTTGAAAATACAAATGTTTGTTGTTCCTTTTTTTTTCCTATTTCGGACGTACTTAGGCCTGGGAGGCATCGGGAGTTTTTGACGTGCAGCACAAATGCGCCTATGTCTTGTTTAGATATTTTGGTTCAGCAAAGAGTGACTCGATCGCTAAAACTTGTGCTGTGAATTCGCTTCATGCTCAATATGCAGGTTCTCTGTAACCCTGCTTCACCGCAAGGTGGTTTACTTCGGTACTATGCAATTCAAACTTAACATCTACTCCCTAATCTCTAATCATTGGTCCCAATCTCTTATCATTGGTGCTCTTACGATCGGAATAATTTAATTAGTTGGCAAGAAGATGAGCTATATACACAAAAAAAATTATGGTCTCATGAGTGTTTGCCGGTGATATTGTCCCTGGTGCGACAAGATAGAGAAAAGTAGGGTAATCAATATGCTCTAGTAGTCTAGTTGTCATGCATGGCACAGTGTGTGTGGACATGCATGTAGAGAACTCGAAAAGTTTTGTTTAGTGGAAATGGATAGCAACAGGGAATTAAGTACGTACGTACGGCTTCATGCTTGGACAGTTGGACTCATCCAGCTTGCGAATACACGCTTCAGAAACAAACTTGCGAATACGTGCATACATGTGGGGGCTAGCTATTACTCGGTAGCGTTCATATGAGAATATACTTGGTTTTGAAGCAACTGAACGTGAATTCGTGATTTGTAAGTGTACAGTCGTGTTAACGATCGTGTGAAGCTGGTCGGAGCCGTCGAGCCCAACGGCAGCCGCGTCAGCCGGTGCGCCGTCGGAGGCGAGCACGAGGGGATGGCCAGGACATGACGTGTCGGCACACGATCGAGGAGCGCGAGCGTGGGCACGCGTCAGGAGGCGGTGCCGAGGGCGAGGGCGACGCCTAACAATTTAGGTGTGCTCGTTTCGGCTTCAGTTTTTGGCTTTCGACTTATTTTTCACTATTTATAAATTTCGTCTTTTTGCTAAACTTTTGGCTTTTTGTTGAGTTTTTTTGCCGGTTCTTTTTTCCCGTATTTTTTGTATTATATGTAATGGGCTAACATATTTTTTATATTTTTTTTAAATTTAATTATGCTAAATAAGCGTCTGTCAGCTACAGTATTTTTTCAGCCAGCTACAGTGCTTTTCAGCCATAAGCCACCCAAAAAAAAGCCCAAATGAGCACACCCAGTTTGAGTGCATCAGCAGTATTGTTGCGAAGGGACGGTCAGTGCACGGTCGAAATTAATCCACAAGCGTCATAGAATTTTGTGATCGTCCAATTAAGGCTGTGCTCATTTGGACTGAATAAACCTGACTTATGGCTAAACTTTTACTGTAGCAGATTTATTTTGCATTGTAGCTGATGGTGGCTTATTTAGCATAATTAAATTTTAAAAAATTTAAAAATAGAAAAAACATGTTAGACCATCACGTATAATGCAAATAAATACGGGAAAAAAGAACTAGTAAAAAAGCTCAAAAAAAACCAAAAGTTCAGAAAAAGACGAAATTTACGAATATTAAAAAAGGCAGAAGTCAGAAGTTCAAACCGAAATGAGCGAGGCGTAATTGTCAAGTACATACATTGCCAGTTTCTAGATAACATGTACGTTTGTAACCAAATTGCTCCAGCAAACCGAGTTATGATATGGATTTTAAGAGCATGCACAATGATGTTGCATCAGCTGTCTATAATCCTTGTCACATAAGATACGAAATAATGTGAGAAGAAAAAGGGAGTATAGAGAATTATACCGTCTCTCATACAACACTCGACTATAATATGAAAAACAAGACACATTGTGTCATAAGAAAGTTATCTATAGAAATATATTAAAAAATAATCTATTGTAGGATATATATATATATATATATATATATATATCTTTACTGTTATTTATAGATGATATAAAGATATTATAGATATAGCAATTATTTATACTATTGTATATTCCCTAATAGCTTGTTTGTTTGATCATATGTGACATAATCAATTGCACTTGAAGAAATCTTACAATTGGTGGTGCTCATTTGGGCTTTTTTTGAGTGGCTTATGGCTGAAAAGCACTGTAGCTGGCTGAAAAAATACTGTAGCTGACAGAGGCTTATTTAGCATAATTAAATTTAAAAAAATTAAAAAAATATGTTAGCCCATTACGTATAATACAAACAAATACAGGAAAAAAAGAACCGGCAAAAAAGCTCAACAAAAAACCAAAAGTTTAGAAAAAGACGAAATTTATGAATAGTGAAAAATAAGCCGAAAATCAGAAGGTGAAGCTGAAATTAGCTCACTAAGAATAAGAAACGTATGATACGCCCGAGGGGACAGTCAAGTTAATGGAAAGGGCGTGCCTACAAGAGAGCTCTCCCGACACGTAACACTACAGTTCTCCCTTACCCTTCTAGAAGAAAACCTTACTGAATGCACTTGCATTGCATAGCATGCTACCAATATACCTCTGTGAAGAGCAACACTACTACAAAAAAAGGTTACCATAGAGAGTTCAAAACTGTCATTATAGACTTTTTTTAAACTGTCTGTATTTATGTATCAGTGATAATCGGAGATTATCATAATAGATCGGTGTTTTTGGTCATGTTATGCAGACAATCCCGTATACACTCTCAACTCTGATTGGATCTCCAAATTGCTGAATGCTAGTCTGTCACAACCGTATGTGTGCTACCATGTGATAAATATAATAGCAATAGAAAAGCTTTGCTGTAGTGTTGTGCACCAACATACTAATGCACTTGGAAGATCGAACTCTAAATGCATGCATGTGCACCTAGCTGAACAATGTGTCGGCTTGCAATATTGTACAGTTTGGTACGATCAAATCGCTCAAATCGCTTCAACATATCAAGGGTTGTACGAAAACTAAATAATCCTACGGGCAACTCTGATACAGTCAATTGTACTGGAAGAATCCTTAAGCACTGAATGCACTTCAGCCTTGTGGTTGGTTGGTTATTGAACATATATAGCATCATTTACACCCCTACACCCCAACGAAGAGCAAATTAATCGGTTCGAAGGAAAAGGTGCGCCTAACTGCCTATAAGAGAGTCGCAAAGCTCACAATTCTCAAGCCAAACATCACGATCGTACGTACTTTCCCCTACTGCACTGACACCAAGAGAGGTCCCCTTCTTTGAAAATAGAAATGTTTGCTGTTTCTTTTTTTCCCCATTTCGGATATACTTAGGCTGGAAGGCATTGGGAGTTTTCTGCATGCCGCACCAATGCACCAATGTCTTGTTTAGACTAGTTGAATGTCCGTACGTTACTACGAATTTTAAAATTTTATCATACTATATATTCTGATAACAGGTGATAAAATTTTTTAGAACATACATACAAATATGTTCTAAAATTTTTTAAAATCCGTAGCAACGTACGGACATTCAGCTAGTTTAGTAAAGCATTTAGGTTGAGGCTTTGTGAGTAGGTAGAGGATAAGGTCACTGTTGATTAAGAGAAGTACATGGGTCTCTTCTTTTCAGTTTTTAAAAGCTGTTTTTCGGCTTTTCTACAGTAACTAACTTTCAAACGGAATATCTTTTTAACACGAGGTTTACAAGCTGACTGTAATACACATTATAACAACTTCATTTATATCAGTCAAAATTACATACGAGTTTGTGTTACTCCGTATTTTCTCTCATAAACAACTCAAAGCTATAAGCCGTAATTATAAGCTATAACTCATAACTAAAAAGAATAGGTCCTAATGTCCTATACTCCTATATCTCTCGACTCGGTACTTATATTGTACAGGATGACGGGAAGGGGGAGATGGAACCACAAACGCCCCAACGTGGGAAGTTATTGTGAAGGCAAGTAACTAATCTTCTCCATGCATGAACTCTAAACCTCTATTTTACGCATTCGAAGTTTCAAACTGATTTTAGGTATCCTTAATCAGCCGATAAACTCTAAAATTGAATCATAATTTTCGATGCTTGGTTTTAGTACTCCTAGATGGTATTAATCCTCATGAAGCGGCCATAATTTTCGGATTTCTATTTTTTCCCCCTCTTTCGAACATTTGATCAATCTTTTGCCCGCTTACAACGATTGCAGTTGAAGTCAACAAGACAACAACTATATTAATCGGTGAACTCATTTGATCTAAAAGTTTTTGTTGTCTGTGCTACACGGTTTATAGATCGAAATTAATTTCCTCACATAAAAAATTCAAAATTAGCCCATGTTCTTACGCTTCCAGATTTGATTCTCGTGTACTTATCATGTTCTATACCATCGAATGATATCTTCTTCAGTCATTCATATTAGTAAAACTTAGCTGTTGTCGTATCAAACCAGTAGAATTTTTTTAGATGAAAGCAGGATAAAATTTAGAAAATGAACCCATCAGAATCCTAATCTCGTGAATATCCTTAGTCATTAATTTATGTCGGAACCTCACAAACAAATAATTTATGTCTGAAGGGCTGTTCTATGGGGGAGGAGGCGCACGGGATAGGCGAGGGCGGAGCGGGGGGGAGGAGGAGGCGGGGAGACGCGGAGAACGGGGGAGAAGATTCGGCGTAGGTCTTTTGGGGTCGTATGTCAGCGCTGCCTTTTGTGAGAAGGGTGGGAGAGATCGGACTAACCATCAACTCCTTCTTTTATAATGGTAAAGATATTTTAGTTCAGCAACCAGTAGCTCAACTGCTGAAGCTTGTGATGCGAGTTCGGTTCCTGCCGAGTACGCAGTGAGAAGCTAGCGAGCTAGCTAGCAGGTATTTGAACTCCTTGCAGTTTGGAGGAATCTTTATGGTCCTGATCAATCTGGCTTCAGCTTCTGGCTTCAGCTTATTTTTGCACTATTCATAAATTTCGTCTTTTTCTGAACTTTTGGCTTTTTTTTTGAGTTTTTTTACCGGTTCTTTTTTTCCTCGTATTTGTTTACATTATACGTGATGGGCTAATATGTTTTTTCTATTTTTAATTTTTTTAAATTTAATTATGGTAAATAAGCCTCTGTCAGCTACAGTGCTTTTTTCAGTCAGCTACAGTGTTTTCAGCCATAAGCCATGAGGCTTTCAGCCGAACCGATCACCACCTATATCTTGTTGACTGGATTATTGAAAAGAAAGGCTGGGAGCATTCTCATCTTTTCTCAGAAAATTCTTGACTAAGATGATATATGATCATGAATGGTTTCTGGCACTATCTATTATTGGCAGGAGAAGAGGGAAAGAATAAATTCCATACACTAAGGTGAGTAAGATAATCACATTTTTTTTTAGACAATGGAAATAAATTCCGGCCTCTGCAATCGCACACAGCCGAGTCTTACAAAGTTATCGCTTATTAGCTGACAAAAATAAAGAAAAAAAACAATTGTACTCAAATAGAGCAAAATCATATGCAAAGTCTATTATTACTTTGCCACCCATTATTAGCAAACACATGTAAAGCGATAACCTCCAACGCTTTGCTTGCCAATCTAAACCGCTCCCTTTTATCTTCACGCTGCAGCAGCGCCCAGAACCGCAACCAATATGCTCCTCTGAAAATAGCCTGCATAAAAGAAATATTTTGTTTGTGCTCAAAAACAATGTCATTACGACATGGAGCGATGCTTTGTGCTGTTGAAATACTAGTACGTAATTCATCTCGTGTAAGTAATGTTCTCTGGTCTAATCAAGCAGCAGGACTTTAATAAGTGATTCTAAAATTTCTAACTAGTTGGTGGTGTACAGAACAAGCTACTAGCTAGCGCGTAAGTACTACGAGCCATGAGCGTATCAGCGAAGAAAAGAAAAGATCAGTTTGGTCATGCAAACCAAGCCGAACTGTCTAAACAAAGATGAAAGTACTCATATTGGGTGGTTCCTTTTGGTTGTGGACGATGGCTTATAACTGTGGTCGATGGTTTCTAGTTTTAGCGTGAGCGTTTATGTAAATGTATCGAATGCCGATAAACTATTTCGAAGAGGTTGTTCCGATAAGCTGCTTCGAAAAAGCAACAAAAAGTCATCTTGTTTGTTTATTTGTTGTTTTTTATCATATTATGCAGACAATCCCTAAACACTCTCAACTCTGAATGGATCTTCAAATTGCTGAATGCTAGTCTGTCAACCGTAATGTGTGCTACAATGTGAACAGAAATATGAAAGCATTGTTGTGGTGTTTTGCAACAACATACTAATGCACTTGGGAGTTAGAACTCTAAATGCGTGCATGTGAACCTAGCCGAACAAGTACAGTTTGGTACGATCAAATCTCTTCAGCATATCAAGGGGTTGATGCACTGATATAGTCAATTGTACTGGAAGAGATCTTATGCACTGAATAGCATCATTTACACCCTACACCTCTACGAAGAGCCAAGTGAATCGGTTCGCAGGATAAGGTGTGCCTATAAGAAGTTTTGGCTTTTGTGGCCCCTTGTAGCACCTGTATAATTTTTTTCAGAAAATTGAGGGTTTAGGTCCAAATTTTTTTAAATCTGAGCCCTAAATTTTTGAGATAATTTCATAACATACAAATTTTTGAAAAAAAATACATAACTAAGTACACTGTAAGGATCCTTCAAAATAAATTTTGTAATGTTTGGACCTCATTTACTATATTAAAAAAATCCCTACAAACAGTACACTTAAAAAATTTCCAGAAAAATTCAAAAAGGTTAAATTTACAAAAAAAATTACTTAAACAAGTATGCTGTACATGTTAGAAGACTCCACAAAAAATTATAATTTTTTTGAGCTCATTTGCTATATTTATAAATTCCTACAAAAAATATATATAAATATTTTTTCTAGAAAAAAAATATACAGATGCTACAGTGCACCTCGTGCCGCCAGGGAGAGCACGGGTCTCCATATGTGGCCAGGGGGCAGCCTAACTACACCACCTCCCTCTTGTGCGCTCCCCGGCCACATCAGAGGACCAAAATTGGAATTCCACGTGTGACGGGGCTAAATCCGGAATTTCGGTGGCACAAAGGGGCCACAAATGACATGTGTTCTGCCTATAAGAGCAAGTACAATAGAAGAGGTGGCTGCCACCTCTAGGACTAGCTAAATAAGCAAAAAGAGTACATATGGCTCATGTGGAGGTAGCTAATACAATAAGTTGAGTAGAGGTTACCTCTACTAAAGCACTCAAACATTTAATATTTCGCTAGAGGCGACCCTAACCCTTATTGTACTTGCTCTAAGACCTAGCATCGCCTCCAAGTCCTCGTATGATGTGCTAGAGGTCACCTCTTGCATGAGGGGCAGCTTGCCTCTCTCTCCTCTTGTCTCTCTCTTCCACATAGGATTGTGTTGACGTGGATTTCGCTAGAGGCGACCTAGTCAGCATCATTGTACTTGCTCTAAGAGAGCAACAAAGCTCACAACTCTCAAGCCAAACATCACGATCGTACATACTTTCCCCTTACTGACTCATAAGTTGTGTGATCTGCTGCTGTGCTGCACATACACCAAGAGAGATTCCCTTCTTTAAAAATACAAATGTTTGCTGTTCCTTTTTTTCCTATTTCGGATGTACTTAAGCCTGGGAGGCATCGGGAGTTTTTGACTTGCCGCACAAATGCACCTATGTTTTGTTTAGATATTTTGGTTCAGCAAAGAGTGACTTAATCGCTAAAACTTGTGCTGTGAATTCGGTTCATGCACGGTACGCAGGTTCTCTATAACTCTGCTTCACCGCAGGACCGGGCTACCTAGCTGTCGTTCAATTTTCAGAGTGTCAATCTTCAGATGTGCCTAATCCTATTGAAGCATGAACATCTTTTAGCATGTAAAATAGGTGCTAAGATGAAAACATCATATCTCTCTCCATAATACTATTGTTGACTACTTTTACTTTAATTCTTAACACCACTTATAGTTATAGGTGCTAAAAGTTCAACTTTTTCTGATATAGCACTAGCTGCTAAGATTTGCTTCGGTGCTATCATGGGCGAACGTAGAGTGAGTCATGGGTATTCAGCTAAATATCCATAATTTTTAACAAAAACTCTACTATATATTAGGTATAATACATATATATACTAGTAATTAGGTTTAAATGGTAAATATTTGCACCTCTAGGTGGCTGGGCCAAGCCAAGGGCCGAGCATTTATGTACTCTTTTCTCTTTTAGCTCAAATTTAGATGTTACATGTGGTTTGAATAAACTTGTAAATATATAAGAATTACCTATTTTCTCTCTGATTATTAGTCATTTTTACAAATAGATGTGATGTTGTGCCTTGAACCAGAACCTGCAACACACGGATTTGTTCCTGCAAGTATAGAAGAAAGGAGTAGTGCTTGGGAAATTCAAGCCTAATTTGGGGTATTTTTAAATGTACAGACTAGACTACAGATCTGAGTTCTGTCAGAACTTTGAATTATTATGCAATTTAGGCTCAACAAACTTCAGGTGGTCGTAGCTCTGATTGGTGGTATGCCTAAACTTAAATCAAGCCAAATAGATCCTTAATCACACCAATGTAGCATCAACCGAAGCTCAAAATAGTTTCACACAAATGTTGAGCACATATCAAAAGAAGGCAATGTTTGCCATACAAGTAGTTAGCCCAATTAGCAATTTAATAAAGAACCATATCACAGGAATTAGGAAGCATGTGAATAAGGTATTGAAATGAAGATAACTTTTCTAAGTCATCAATAATGAAGAAAATTTAAAAGAGATAATATGGATAAGGTATTGAAATGGCATTAGGAACCAATTGTGTGTCACATATTGTCTAATATTAAATGATTTCTCAATAAGTATGGCTGTATAGAGATTCTTTATTGACAGTAATTGTATCATTGAATTTTATGCATGCTTGTGTGCTTGTAGTAAATCTGGAAAGATGCTTCGATAAAAGCTTATATAGTAGATAGATGGCCTGGAATGCATCTTATGAACACCCATGCTGTGAAATGATTGGTATAATTTCTTGTGTACTTTGATTTGTGTTGAAACGAAGCATATTGGTAGCTTGTTGTCATGTGAAGGACATTGGACATCAAATGTTGCTATTTGCCTTTTAGATTTTAGAATGAAGCACATTGTGGCTTACCTGCTTGCCATGCTCGCTTTGAATAGCACCCTTCCTCTGATGATCCGACTGGCATCCTTGAGTAAGGCATTTAATCCTCGTTGAAGTTATCAGTGCTATATATATTTGGCATCCGTTCATTTGTGCATAGTGTGGTTACTGATACCCAATAACATGGTTAGAAGCTTGTAGAATGCCACGCCTTCATCAAACTTTTGTCTTCTAATGTGTGCCTTCATGTAGTGTCTAATGTGTGCCTTCATGTGGTGTTAGCATTTTCTTTTGCTAATGTTCATTAGTTAGGCATATGGCTTCTTATGGATGTGTCTGTCTGAGTCAATTCTTGCTTCTGCCATGCCATTTGCAGTTTATAGATAGTAGTTTAATCTAATATGATCTTTGCTAATTTGATCTTTCATATATGTTTGATTTTGTACTTTCGTTATATTACTTGAGATGTTGTCTTTAGTACAAACAATTGTACCTTAATTTTTTGTTATTGTGGACTTTTATATTTTCTATTGAGCAATATTTCTGTAACTTCAAATACCCATTCTAAAATTCCTAGGTTCGTCACTGGATGCTATGAAATCTAGATTTAACACCTACTCCCTAATCTCTTATCATTGGTGCTCATACGATCGGAGTAATTTAATTAGTTGGCAAGAAGATGAGCTATATATACAAAAAAAATTAAGGTCTCATGAGTGTTTGCCGGTGATAATGTCCCTGGTGCGACAAGACAGAGAAGTAGGAGAATCAACATGCTCTAGTTGTCATGCATGGCACAGTGTGTGTGGGGACATGCATGTAGAGGACTCGAAAAGTTTTTTTTAGTGGAAATGGATAGCGACAGGGAAGTACGTACGGCTTCATGCTTGGACAGTTGGACTCATCCAGCTTGCGAATACACCCTTCAGAAACAAACTTGCGAATACGTGCATACATGTGGGGGCTAGCTATTACTCGCACTACTAAATTCCGACCCTTTAATCACGAAACGCATCGCAACGACACTAAATTAGTTGCAATATGTATGTGCTATTGCAACGTTTTACCAAAATCGTGGCGATATGTGCACAGTATTGCCTCTAAAATATTGCGTTGCGATAGTCATTGAATTCGTTGTAATAAGGTGGCTTTATCGCCACCATTTAGAAAATGGTTGCGAGTAGTATGACTTTATTGCCACGGTTGTCTTGCGTTGTGATAATATTGATTTTCATTGCAATAGTTAGGAGGTATTGCCACCTTATAGAATTTCGTTGCGAGTGGGTGACAATATTGCCACAATTTTATTACGTTGTCATAGTCATCAATTGCGTTGCAAAAGGTTCCTATACAATGCGTATGAAATGAGTTTGTATTGCCACAAAATAAATTTGTTGCTATATATGATGATTGTTCGTGGCAATAATCTGTTATTGCAACGCTTTGTTTTCGTGGGCCTAACTGCTCAACACAAGGGCCGAATTGGTGTGGAGGAATTATATTATCTATAGTTATTAATTGCTAGAGGAGATAAAAAAATTGAAAAGTGACAACTAAAACGCAGTTGAGGAGGTCTCACTTGACAAAACAGGAGAGGATAAAAATTAGAATAGAAAAAATAAAAACAAAAACCATGGGGTGTGGAGGAATCGAACCAACAACCTCCTAGCTCGGAGGCTAAGGCGTTTACCACCAGACTATTGTAACCCACTGTCAATTATAATTGTAAATTTCTATTTATCTAAGCATGGTAAGCACCTGTCATATAAAACCTTGAGCACCTCCCACCGCACGCCCAGCAGTCACCCCGCCTCCACCATCTGCGGCCACCGTGCAAACGCCGCTACCTAGCAGTCGCCCCGCCTCCACAGATGACGCGGATACGCTCATGTCTTGCACTTCTCAGTTAAATATATTATTTAACTGGAAGGAATTATTGAGCCACATTAAATATTATCATGTGAACTCTAATTTAATTGGGTCTTTAATTATTATATTTAGAGATATAGAGTTACTACTATTTTATTTAATTATATACAGGCCTATACTCGATCTGTACAAGCCTAAAGTGAAGATGCGTTTAGAAGGTCTCGTCGACATTAGTCCATTGTCCATCATTTCGAGTGTACATGATAATGAGGACATTCTAATCGGACCGATTATGTGAGCACGAGCTAAAAAGATTAATCAACAGGTAAACTCGCTTCTAATTAAATTTAGCTTAAATTTACATGAGAATTGGCTACTACCTAATGTTAGTATTTTAATTGATCACAGGTTTGTGCATGAGGAGATGTTGAGATGCCAAAGCCAGAAGAAATCAGCCGAGCAAGAAAATCATGCATGTGCATGTGAGCCATAAAAAAAGAAGAAATGCACATATGTCACAAAGGAGATGGAAGAAGCTTCATACGGGACTAGCAAAGAGAAAAGAAATGCATGCATGCATGTTTCATACGTGACTCGCTAGAAAAATGATTCATGCATTACACGAGTATTACACGTTTTGTTTTCGAGACGGACATTAGTATTACACGTTTTGGCCGAGTTAGTCACGTATAATGGAAAGAGAACTTTTCTAGCCGAGTATTACTTGAACTTCTTTTCTAAGATGAAGTCGGCCGAGTTAGTCACGTATTGTGTTTTTTTATTTGAGTCCGACATGTGGAAGAAAAGGAGGGACCAGCAGGTATGAAATGAAAATGTGATTAATCTTCATTTGTAGGGGGTGTATTTTTTGCCCACGGGTATGAAACCGAGGGAAATTCTCTGCCCAGCGGGTAAACAAGCACAAATATGGGTAAACTCCACCCGTACCCACCCCGCCCGTTTACCGCCATCTAACAAAAGTACAAAACACTAACCATTCCACTCAACTCCCAGCCGCCGCCCCCACCCGAATCCCCTCAACTCTCCGGCATCCCCTCCCCCATCGCCAACTTGACTCTGAGTCGATCTCTCCTCCCTTCGCCGACTCGTCTCCTCCCCTCCTCTACTCTCTTCTCTCTCTCTCTCTCTCTCTCTCTCTCTCTCTCTCTCGCGCGCGCGCGCCTAGGGTTTGGATTCGCATCTGCCCGCCGCCATCGCCATGGACGACCGGTAAGTACTTCTCCTATTCTGTCTCCGCCTCTTCTGCCCTAGGGTTTCGTTGCCTCACCCCGATCCCCCCTGCGGTCTGCGCTTGCAGTTACATCGACGAGGACGGCGAGCTGCTCATGGACTTCGACGCCCGCGACCCCTTGCCCGAGCCGCAGCCCTATGACGACCTCGGTGACGACGGCATTGGCCCCCTCCAGTCCAACCCCGGCGCCATCCCTCTCTCCCGCAGCTACTCCTCCTCCACCTCCGCCAAATCCCCTGCGGCGGCGGCGGCATTGGCCCCCTCCAGTCCAACCCCGGCGCCATCCCTCTCTCCCGCAGATACTCCTCAACAGCCGTCGCCGGCACCCCCAACTCGGAGCCCTGCCGCGCCACCATCTCCTACCTCATCTCCTGCGGCCTCTCCCCCGCCGCCGCCGCGGCGACCGCCCGCTGCGGCCGCATCCAGTCCAGCGCCAAGGCCGACGCCGTCTACGCCCTCCTCCATCGCTACGGCTTCTCCGACGCAGACATCACCCGGGTGGCCCGTGGCGCCCCGCGGCTCCTCTCCGCCGATCCCGACCGGATCATTCGCCCCAAGCTCGACTTCTTCGCGTCCCTGGGCTTCGAGCCCCGCAAGCTCGCCTCCGCGCCCCTCCTCCTCAAGCGCAGCCTGGACAAGCACATCGTCCCCTGCATCCAGTTCCTCCGCGGTATCATCGGCACCAACAACGGCATTCGCCTCGGCTTCAGCCGCTTCCCCCGCGCCCTCATGGTCGACCTCGACAACTACATGCGTCCCGCGGTGGAGGCCCTCTGCAGCCACGGCCTCTCCGAGGAGGCCATAATTTGATTGAAGGATTATGGGTCGATAATTTGATATTACCATCCATCAAAGAAAACAGAAGAGTTGGTATAGCTGTTTCTCTTATGTTGTTATATGAGTTAATTTCCAGTGAGCTTTAGTTTTTTGTGAACCAAGTAGTATTAGATTATGCAATTCCTTCTAGTTCTGAACTCTAAAGATCATGAAAATATGAATCTGCAGCGTAGGTTACTTATGTTGGAACTTGATGTGGCATGCATTATGCTAATGCTACTCTTTAAATGCAAAGCCTATGACTTTTGGTGAGGATGGGAATGAGGAGGTACAAACTTTTCTTTTGCTTCTAGGTCTAGATGCTCAAGTATGCGACCATTCTGAGAAACTCTGGAGAGAATCAATGAATTTGCATTGTTTTCTTGTGCAGCCAATTGATGTGAAGGTGCAGAAAGCTCTGGAGTGCCCATGTTTAGATCAGTTGAAAAAAGGCCCATGTGGTAGGCAATTTGTTGATGCATTTTCCTGCTATCTCAAGAGCTCAAAAGAAGAGAAGGTTGGATTTAGCAATTGCTGAGTACCTCCCAAATTTACGTTTATGTCGAGTGTATAGTACAAATTTTCAGTGACTGTTTCATCGTAAATTTAGCACAAGCTGGAAACACATAGATGTACTTTCTAGTAAAATTAGCATTCTTATTGAACTTTTATTTGAATCCATGATTCACCCAAGGCACCGTTACTACTGTGTTTTCAAAGTTTGTTTTCAGATATGATAATTTGTTTTATGATGTCTTCGTACATATCTGTCAGTTCTAACAACTGATTCAATGCAATCCTCATTCTATCTGTAGTTGAGATGAGAAATTTGTTTCCTTCTGACGAAAGTTGCAGGATCTCAGTTCGCGGGTAAACGGGTATGCCCGCGGGTGATGGGTACCCGCGGGCGACGGGTATGGGCGAGGTTCTTTACCCGTGGTCCTTCGCGGGTATACCCGTGGGCGTAAAATGGGGTCGCGGGTATGGGTATGGGCGAGCACTACCTGTACCCGCCGCGCTCGATTGCCATCCCTATTCATCTGTCATTGTTCTTATGTCAAATATAGCATACTGTTCTAAACTACTAGAAAATTATGCCAGGTGAAGTAGGGCTACTATATATCGGTAAATGAAATGAAATTAAATAATTCTGCTGGAATCACTTGCTAAATACTTTGCTACGCAACTGAACTAGAGAACTCAGGATTGCTATTTTTAGCTGTAACTCGTATCTCTAAACTTGCACTATGATGTACTTGTATGTGCTGCTGGACAATACTCACATTAAGGTCCCTCTTTATTGTTCATGTTCTATCAGGATGAAACAATTTGATTAGAGTAAATAGAGTCGTGGCGTCGCCAAGTCAGGAAATTCAACATGGCAAAGAAGCACGGACAAATGGAATGGAAGTGATAGCACTTTTGTTATTAGTTACAAACTTTGTAGTTTAAGTATAGAGATTGATATGTAATTCCTGCATGAGTGGTGGCACTTTTAAATTATTATGTGTTGAATTAATATATGTGTTTTTGATCCAACCGTGTTCCTAATTTGATTATTAATTTGCAACAACAAATTATAATAAACTATCATATGCTCAATATGCTACCGTAAATTTTACCGTGACAATAAAACATATTGCAACGAAATGCCTTCCGTGACAATAAAACATATTGCAACGAACCGCCTCCCGTGACAATTAAACCTGCTGCAACGAAATGCCTCCCGTAGCAATATATCCTGTTGCAACGAAATGCTCTTCGTGGCAATAGGGTCTATTGCCACGAACCATTGGCGTGGCAATAGAACCTATTACCACGCAATATTTTCGTGGCAAATGATACTATTGCCACGACCAAACTTCGTGGCAAAAGAAGCTATTGCCACGGAGTCAGCCGTGGCAATAGCCTATATCGCCACGACATCATTCGTTGCAACAACAAACAATTGCCACAACACATTGCATGACAATAACCATAGGTATTGCAACGAAACCACAATCCGTTGCACAATCTTTTAAGCACGCAAGTACTTGCCACGCTTGCCAACGGAAGTGATGTGTTGCAATAAGTACATATTGCATCTATTTTGGGCCTATTGCAACGATTTCACTCCGTTGTCCTAGACCTGAAAACTAGTAGTGGGATCGGGAGTGTTCATATGAGAATATACTTGGCTTTGAAGCAACTGAACGTGAATTCATGATTTTTAAGTGTACAGTCGTGTGTTAACGATCGTGTGAAGCTGATCGGAGCCGTCGAGCCCAACGGTAGCCGCGTCAGCCGGTGCGCCGTCGGAGGCGAGCACGAGGGGATGGGCAGGACATGACCGGTCGGCACACGATCGAGGAGGCGAGCGTGGGCACGGGTCCGGAGGCGGCGCCGAGGGCGAGGGCGACGTTTTGGTTGGGCTGAAAAGCTGTGGCTTATGACTGAAAGTGCACTGTAGCGTTGAAATTTTACTGTAGCTGAAGGTGGTTAATTTGGTGTAATTAAATTTTAAAAAATTTAAAATAGAAAAAATATGCTAGCTCATCACCGTCAAACGCAAATGAATACGGAAAAAATAACCAGAAAAAAGCTAAAAAAGCCAAAAGTTTAGAAAAAAAGAAATTTATAAATAATAAAAAATAAGTCAGAAATCAGAAGCTGAAACTGAAATGAAACGGGACCTTAATCCACGAGTTTGAGTGCATCAGCAGTATTGTTGCGAAGGAATGGTCAGTGCACGGTCGAAATTAATCCACAAGCGTAATACAATTTTGTGATCGTCCAATTAATTGTCAAGTACATGCATTGCCAGTTTCTAGATAACACGTACGTGTGTAATGAAATTGCTTCCGCAAACCCAGTTATGATATGGATTTTAAGAGCATGTATATGTTGTATCAGTTGTCTATAATTCTTGTCACATAGGATACGAAATGATGACGGAGCATAGAGGATTGTATCGTCTCCCATGCAACAGTCGACTGTAATACAAGAAACAAGACGCATTGTGTCATAAAGAAGTTATCTATAGAAATATATTAAAAGATAATCTATTGTAGGAGATATATATCTTTAATGCCGTTTATAGATAACATGGAGAGTATTATAGATATAGCAATTATCTATATTATTGTATATGTCCTAAATAGCTTGTTTGTTTGATCATATATGACATAATCAACTGCACATGAAGAAATCTTACGAATTAATTTCAATTGTACTCTCGCAGGTTGTCCGTGCTAGCTCACTAAGAAATAAGAAACGTATGATACGCCCGTGGGGAGAGTCAAGTTAATGCAAAGGGCGTGCCTACAAGAGAGCTCTCCCGACACATAACACTACAGTAGTCCCTCCCTTCTAGAAGAAAACCTTACTGAATGCACTTGCAGCCTTGTGGTTGGTTGGTTATTGCATAGCACGGTACCAATATACCCCTGTGAAGAGCAAGTTAATAACTACCGTGGAAAGATTGCGCCTATAAGAGAATTTGAAACCTCACAACTCTAAAGCCACGCATAACACGAGAGTCCCCCTTACCTACTACGAGTTGTATGAAGTTCTCTTCAGATTGATCTAACGTAAACCATGCAAAATACCCCTTGAAAAGAGAAACATTTCTTGCTCAATTTACCCATGTTGAATGCACGTAGGACTGTGAGGCATCGGGAGTGCTTGACATGCCAAGTCGATCCCATGATGTCTTGTTTAGATACTTTGGTGCAGCACTCAGCGACAAAATTTTCTAATCAAGTGATGTGAATTCAGTGCAGAATTGACTAACAGGTTGAAAAGATTGCTACTGCTCACAGATCATGCAAATAAATTGAAAACGAGAATACTTCCAAGTGCAAATGTTTTGCTTCATCGTGCGTAGCTATGCACAGACTACTTAAAATTGGAGTAATTAGGTTACACAGAAGTATTTGTTTTTGCACATGTGCTTGCTTCCTGTTACTCTCCAAGATGACGAGTTATATGACAAAGGTTAGTTGTGCATTTGGGTTTACTGGTTATCATGCGCTTCTCTATGGATCTCGCGATAAGATTGGAATATGGTAGTTGTCATGCATGGCACAGTGTGTGGACACCGGACACTTTGACATGCATGTTGAAAACTTGAAAGCTTTGCTTAGTTTTTTTAGAGGAGAAAGATTTGCTTAGTGGAAAATGGAAATGGATGCAGGCCAAGCAATGGGGCAGGTGTACGTGAGCCGATTGTCCTAGGCACTAGTAGAGGTGGGAGTCAGATTGGGCCATTTCGTACCAGCCCAAGACCCGGCCAGCAGGGCACAGTCCAAGCACGATCCGGGCATACGACTTGGCTAGCTGGGTTGGCACGTCACATATGAGGGCCGGGCTGGGCTTGAAAAGTCGGCTCGACGAGCGGCTTGACCCGGCCCACGTGTGGCGTACTGTGCTCAGGATGGCCCGGCATAGAGGGCACGACCAGCACAGCGGTGGCTACCACACCTCCCATGTGGCCGTCTGCCTTGATCTCATCGCCTCGCTTCCCATGTGGCTGTCCGCCTTGCCTCCTATGCGGCTCATATGCGGCCGTTTGCCTTGACTCCTATGTGGCTGTTCTCCTTGGCCTCGCCGCCTCACCTCCTGCGTAGCCATCCACCTCGGCACCTCACCTCCTGTGTAGCACGGTTGCCTCAAGTTGTTGTATCGAGGGGAAGGAGTTGGGGTGGCAGCTGCTGGTGGATGGGGGTGAGAATGAGTTAGGGTTTTGGAGGTATGATGTATATATGAGATAAGAAGAAAGATGAGGATAGTTGGATCTTTATTCAATGGCTAAAAAAAGTGACTGAGACTTTCTAAAATTTCAGTGAACCGAACAATATACAACCTTTTTTGTTACAAGCATTCAAAGATATTATCTAATTTATAATTTCTTTCCTTGTCCATTAGTTTTATAATAACATTTCGAGGCGCGATCGCAACTGCACCGCTAATGCACGCATAGCTCTCACAGTCATGTGGGTCTGAGGATGTCATTAGAAGCAAAAACCATGCGGGTAAAACACTTGTGGGTCTGAGGATGTCATTAGAAGCAAAAACCATGCGGGTAAAACACTTGTAGGCTAAAGAAGGGTGGTTCATGTGGACGAATGATAGTGGAGTGGACAGAGAGGGGATGGTGAATTTGAAAGTTCGTACATCCAATGGTTGATAGATGATAAGGTAGTTGATCCAATGGTTAGAAGCTATCATGTTAAAACGGAACCGACGCATGTTAAAAACTACTTTTTATCAAATATGTTGACCAAACACTGTATCGACAAAAACTCGTTTTAATTTTTCTAACAAAATAAAAGTTGAAGAGGATCGATCTAATCTAAACTATATCCAACAATTAGACTCCCAACCGCACTTTGCCCTCAACAATTGCTCATGTCCTCATGTCCGGTATACAACAAACTATGGCTCCTAGCAACCTGTCACAACCCATATGAGTGCTCATGCAATTGTTTTCGGTTTGTCCTAAATTCCGGACCAAACCACTACCATAACAACAAAAGATTTTTTCCAAGTAATTCACACAAAGTTCAGAGGTGGAATGGCATGTGACAATGGCATGGAATTTTAACTAGGTTTTTAATGAGATGGGCACGAAACGAATGAAGATGGCGGCCGTCATCACCATCGTTGCCGCCGCCTACGCCATCTATAGTTACTTAGGGCTGGACTAGGGGCGGCATGACACGGCACCAGCTTATTGGGCTTTGGACTATGCCTAGGCCTGACCGGAGGCGAGGCAGACCAGCACGGCACGATGCGGCTCGAAGCACGGTGGACCCGTAACATGCCGGTACGGTCTGGTCCAATTCCCACCTCTAGCCACTAGGCAACGTACGTACCATCGTTTTTATCAGTTTATTGTTTAGGCTATCTTTTTTACAGTTCCAAAGTGGATGCTTAATTTGCTAATGCATGTCACCGTATGCTATCTTTGTGGTAAGCATATAATGGCAACAAAAAACTGTGCTGTGCAACAAATGCACTCAAAACCTGACATATGCTGAACAATCGTGTAGGGTCATAATCGCACAATTTTGGAACAATCAAATTGCTTCAGCAAATCAAGTTTCGATATGAATTCTAAATAACCTGTTTCATCGATCATGCATGAAAATGTGATAGGACCGGTTGTACTGGAAAAAATATTACGGACTTAATGAATGCACTTGCAGTGTTGGTGCAGGTTGCTGGTCCTCACAATCGGATGGTACAACTGTGGAGAGAGCCAAGTTAAATAGCTCCTGCCATCCAAGACAACTCTCGAGACACATCGCACTAGAGCTCCTACTTACCTACTCAAAAGTTGTATGGAGTTTTCCTGAAAAAAAAAAGCTGTATGGGGTGATCCACTGCAGTTGCAACAAGCAAAATTTCCCTTTGAGAAGACGAACATCTGCCGTTCCATTTGTCCGTGTCAGATATATGTAGGCTTGTGAGCCATCGGGAGTGCTCGATATGCTGGGCGCGTAGATGCTCCAAGTGCTGTATAGATTTCTTGGTGCAGGATGAACCGCTGTACACGTTGAAGCTCGCGATGTGAGTTCAGTCAGGGCGAGCAGGTCCGTGCGATCGAGAAGGCTGCCACTGCCAGCGCGTAGGGACGGCGCGCGGACCAGAAGTTCTCATTCTCACACAGTCAGCGTTGTAAGTGTCATTGTTTTTAGTTGCGTCGTCTAATATATATACTACTTATGTTTAGGGCAATTTGTATTTGCATATATGCTTTCTTTCTGTCACACACATCAAGATGAAGCTGTATAACAAAGGTTGTGTGTGCATGTGTTTTGCTGGTGGTCAAGCCTAACTATGCAATTGTTGAACAGTAAAGGCCTTTTCATCTTTAAAAGCTAGTTTCTGAAGTGATGGACTCTCTCCCTTTTAAGTTAGGTAATTTGTCCTTTCATAACTAATATATAATTATTCTAACAATATTCCATTCATATATTGATATCTCTTAACCGTTAACCTCTTATTTACCGTGCAATAATGATCCCTTAGGATCACGGCCAATAGGCCGTTCACAGTGTAATGTCTATTGGGACAAACTCTTAATCGTTTACCGCCCTGCTACCGTATGCCAATGATATCATTCAAGGTCACAGTCTATTGGACGTTTACAAACTAATGCCTATTGAGACAAATATGTTAAACCGAGTTTTGATAACACTTATTGAATTATATATGCTTTCTTATTTCTAAAAGTTAGCTTACAAAGTGAGAACTCGTTATCATTTAACGCTTCGCTCAACCCTCGCGTCACCGGAGGTCGGACTTTTCATAGCCCCTAGCAAACGTTTCTCTTTAATTTTGACCACTTAGTATTTATTTTTTTATAAAAATAAATATTTTCTAAACTTAAAAGATACCACAGACAATACATATCATGAATGTTGGAAGGCAGGCCGTGTGCGGGCGCAGTAGCCGGCACCTACCGAGGCAGGCTAGGCAGCTACGAGCGGATGTCCCTAGCTGCCCACGTGCCGTCTCGCCGAGTCACCATTTTCGCGAGCGGTGTCACTGTTTACTCATTAATTAGCGCAGTGTTTTATTTCATCGCTCGGTGGAAACGGCAACGGCGGCGCAGGGTGTCTTATTTCATTATTGTGCAACTTTAGGTTTAGATTTTATATATACAAAAATCTGTTGAGTAATTCGCAAACCATGCATGACTAATCGTCTAACCTTCAACTTTCAAAAATAAGCTGCGGAAATTTGTCAATTTTGTTTTCTTCTCAATAATAGTTGGGACGAAGAATATGCAGAAATGCATAGGTAAATGCATTGGGTTTTTGATGTCCACTCTTTGCAAGACGCTAGAATTTTTGGCGGACGGTGTTTCACCTTTGGAAATTGATACTACTATAAAAAAGAATATGTTAAGTAAATAGCTGACAAATCGTCTAACCTTCAACTTTTAAAAATAGCTGCGGAAATTTGTCAATTTTGTTTCCTTCTCAATAATAGCTGGGACGAAGAAGGTGCGAAATGCATAGGTAAATGCATTGGGTTTTCGATGTCCACACTTTGTAAGACATTAGAATTTTTGGCCGACGGTGTTTCACCTTTAGAAATTGATACTACTATAAAAAAAGAATCATTATATATAGTTTAAAACTATCATCACAGACGGTTTTATAAATTGTTTGAATTTATAGGTCAGTGATAATCAGAGGTTATCCTAGACATTTTGCAAGCCGTCTATGATAAATATAACACAAACAGTTTATAACTAGAACCATCTATAAAAAAACACTACCGCAGACGGCTCGAACTAAAAACCGTTTGTAATACTCACACATCACAGACGGTTCTAGCTACCGACCGTCTGTGATGGGCGAGTATCACAGACGATTGGTATATAGAACTGCTTGTAATACTTTTGTATCACAGATGGTTGATAGATAGAACCGTCTGTGATGTGCGATGGTTTATACCACAAAATCCTCTATGATAGTTCATCCTATACCTTTTTTTTGTTTTTTGGCTAGTCTTAAGAAATGTTAGTTATGCCTTTTGAAAACAAGCAAATACAGCGGCAAAAACAACAACATATTTCATTTCTATTAAGATTAGAATTCACTATTACAGCATAACAAGATAATGAGCAGGTTACCAATCTAACACAGCAAGAATATGGCAAGAACACATATCCTAATCCTACAAACCCAACTCTTAAACATGGCAAGAATATAGAAGAATCAGAGACTCTAGCAGATAGTAGAAGCTCAACCGTATCGATGAGGCCTCTATGCCTAGGCCCTCTCGCCTCTGATGCAGCACATGAGCTGAATGTCCTTGAATCCCACCATCGGCGGTGCCAACTTGAGCGTCATATTGGTAGATAGCTGTTTCCGTGGTGCCTTACTGCCCGTAGACTTGCGTGCCGTCTACTTCGTAAGGGCCATTAAGGTTGGGGTCAAGGAGGAGGACAGTGAGGAGGCTAGAGAGATTTTGAGCGTGGTAGAGGATAGGTTTGGGTGAGTACGTAGAGGGAGGGAGAGGTAGGAGTGGAAAAATTTTTAGTGGAATGGGCGACGAGACGAAGAGGTGGAGCTACAATCCGTGGGGTGGGGTTGGCGGGTTACTATTTGCTAGGATTGGGTTGGAGAGGATCAACGGGCCCAGTGATCAGGGATGCATAATTATTATAGACAGTTTGAACCATAAACCATCTATGATACATAATTATCGAAGACAATATATATATACCAGTGCAACTCCAACAACTAGTCTCAAAAGATAAAATAACAAAGTTCTATATGTCTTATACATACTCATTTAAAAGGTTTCACGAGATCTACAACTTTGCAGTTGAGGCACCCAAATTCCGAGCGGAAGATTGAAAATTTTGGCAAAAACAGTAATCAAAAACTTACGACGCAAATTTGAGGATAAAGATGGCTGATTTTGGGGGTCTTAGAGGGTGACTAGTGTAGGTTGGTCATTGTTTGGATCGGATTCATCATTAGCCTTCCAACGAGTACAAGAACGTCGAAAACAAACAGCATATGCAAAAGTTATGCCTGTTTTAGTAAAGGTGTCTCGAAACGGAACCCTATTCAGCCTCAGGCAGGAGATTATGAAATTTTAAGGAATTGTGAGGCGGGAAACATATCACAGATAGTTTTTAATACAATCCATCTGTGATAACTCCATCTGTACTTTCGCCTTCTGGTAGTACCGCTCACACAGAGTCGGTACATCCAACGGTCGGGCGAGCTGCTCACATAGAGTCGATCAGACCACTCGCATCCGGTAGTACCGCACAACATATTCTGGTACTTCTAATGTCTGGTAGTACCGCACACACAGAGCTGGTACTTTTGATCTCCGGTAGGATCACTACACACACAGTGGTAGTTCCGATTTTCCTAACAAGTGCAGATATCTCAACAGATTTTGCAAAATATATTTGCAAACTATAGTATCATGCACACAAGGATCAAACATGATTCCCAACAAGTTGCAAAACATATTTGTACACTTTTGAAATCATGACACAAAGAATAGGTACATGGACTCCTCACATTTGCAAAACACATTCCCAAACCTAAATCACATACTACAAAGATTATATATGAGGTTTAACCATTTGCAAAACACATTTGCAAATATAGGCCTTATACAACAAAGAGTAGGGAACATAGACTTCCAACACTTGCAAAACACATTTGCAATGTATAGTCCCATGTTATAAGTATTCAACATATGAACTTCAATTATTTGCAAAACACATTCACAAATATAAGCATCATGCTAAGAGCTAGAGCAAGTGAGATTGAGCTATCAACACGTGATGAGACTCAAACTACTAGATATGACCCTTTTTAATAGTACGGCAACCTATACTAGCAATCCGGTCTTTCAACCAAACACCAAGACTGGTAAAAGGCTAGGAACTCATCCTTAGCCCTAGCTAGTCATACATTTACCTTGAGCATTCTCTTGAAGCTCGATGACACATATCACAACTTCAAGTCCGGATCATTGTCTTGACATGCATCTACACAAGATGCATCCTTCACTCGACCTCACACATGATGAATCTTCACTTGACATGATAATCAACACATAATCATCTTTTCTTGGACAAAGCATCAACTCATGACGCATCTTCTTCTCAATGTCCAACTTATGAAGCCATCTTCTTCTTACATCTTGATTTGATGATCTTCATCATATGAAGTCATCCTCATTTATAGAACCTAACCTATTCATCCAACTCATGGAAAATGTTAGTCCACAAAACAATTGCCATCAATTACCAAACTTCACTATTAACTCATAATAGAGGGACTAGATTTTACAATTTTCTCCTTTTGGTAATTCATGACAATATCAACAAACAATGTGATAAAGATTGATTTTTAAGTATACAACATATACACAACACTTGTATACTCTAAGACAAGCTTTCAAAGTAAAACTTGCTTATCCGGTTGTCATTAATCATCTTAACCATTAACATATAATGGACAAGTTAGATGACAACCCGATTGCTAATGAGTATACACAAACTACACAAGCTATATATATACTCAACAAATGTGTTTCAAATTAAAGATTCTAAATATGTATATTAAGGAAACATGCAACAACACTTATAAAATCTCGAAATATATAATGAACTTTCCCTAAATGTATGCATACAAGTATGTGTAATAAAGACATATGCACATATTCATTTTAGATTATTTTGTGGAGTTCAATATATATTTTGGGTACAGGGAATACATTAAGACATAAAAATATGATTTCGAATGCATACATGTTAGATTTCACCTTTTCACCTTCGGATCTTGTTTGAGGTTGGTCTCCGAGATCCACCTCTGGACCTCGTCCAGGGTTGGCCTCTGGCCTCCTCCGTATTGGGTTGGTCCTCAGACCTCAGTCGGGGGGCGGGCTCCGGATTGGCAAAGGTTGGTCTTCGGGCTCTGTTTTTGTTTCCCGGACCCTGTCTGGGGTGATGCGGACCCTGGATTCTATCCGGGATTAGTCCACGAACCTCGTCTAGGTAGATTTCCTGATATGTGTCATCACGCTAAAGTCGTCGTAGGTCTAAGATAGCGCAGGACCCTCAATAGTCCTTTTGTTTTTTCTCCCAATAATATGTCGTATACAGTTTGGTGGAATCGGAACATAAGGTGTTTGGTACTTCAGTGGCGCGTGAAATCTTGTGCATGCACTGAATGCACCTAAATGCAGGGTTGATCGCATCCATCACCTTTGGAAGAGCCAGGCTAACTTTGCCCCACTATAAAAGCTAGGCCAGCTTATAGTTTAGAGCAAGGCTAATAATACAGCCTTCAGTTGGCTGTAGGGTACTTACAGCCCACTTATTAGTCCATTCATATAGTAATTTACAGCCAGCTGAAGGCTGTATGACCCACCCCTTTCTCTCACAAAGTTTCTTGGTTCTTGTGCTTCAGCTGGCTGTAAACTTACAGCCCACCTCTCTTCTCTCTCCTCCTCTCTCTCCTCCACCTCAGCATATAGCCTACTAAGGGCACTCCCAATGCTAGACACCACATGTCATGTCTATGGTAATTAACAGTAGATAGACACAACTTAAGAAACCACCTCCCCAATGCATTGTTTCTATAAGTGGGGTACAACAATAAATCCCTCTCCACCTCTCTCTCTATCTTATTGGCTGCTTTTTATTTGAAATTGTGCCATAGACACCATCTATACCCCCAATGCTATTTTTGCTCATGTCTTGTGTCTTGGTTTATGTGTCCAGCTAGTGTCTCATGCAAGACATAGTTTCCACCTCTCACCTCATTAACTATGATGCCACATCAGATTTTATCCTAGGTGGCATCACATTAATTAGCATAAACACTCTCACTGGGAGTGCCCGTACAACCCACAGACAGGGGGTCATCTGCAAGAGCCTAGAATCTAACATACAGACAGCTAAAAAGACAGATCCTACAATGGAGAGTCTGTTTCACTGTCTGCAAGCTATTTAATGCTTTGCATGTAGCCAAGATCAATCATGAACACTATTTTGTATACCATTGTGTTGCTATTTGATAGAAAACGGATAAAACTTAAATAAGATGAACATGATTACAATATTTTTTAAAAAATCATCAATATAAATGATATATTATATATAATTGCAACATTTTTGTCTAATTTTCTTTGTTTCCGTAGCGCTGCCGTATGTGCTCGATTAGATCCTTCTTGAGTTGCCTATGTGTTGGCCGAGTTTTGATAGCGGAATTCCTCCGAAGCACCTCTGCGAAGCATGAATTAGGGTTGTCGTTTGTACGCACTTCAGGTGGGAACACAGTGACATAAATTTTGAGTCAGCAATGTAGGCGAACCACAATGGCAGAGACTGAATTTAGTTGCTTCTTTTGGGACGTACCTCCAAAGGGGCTACCACCTGACCCAAAGAACGATTGGAAGATGTCGAATGGATCATGCATTCCTCCACCTCCCATCCCCTCCTTGAGGGCATCCTCGCCATACTGATCATAGATATCTCGCTTCTCAGGATCACTCAGAACCTCATAAGCCTGAGCTAGCTCCTTGAACTGTAGACCAAAAAATATTACGGACTTGAAAAAAAATAGGTACCCAGTTCCCCCATAGGAAAGCTTTTCATCAACACGTCTTTGTAGACCAAAGTTCATCGCACAAACATTCCAACAACAAAATGGATATATGCAAGATTTCTGCAGCAATCAACTATAAGAGTATCAGACCACCACAATTCCCTTCAAACATAGTTGATATTGTTTCTGAGTGGCAATAGTGAACTACACCAGGCTAGGAAAAAAGCTAAGTACAATATGCATGTGAATAGAGAGTTCCATTTGCAGGTAACTCAAATGATTTTGCGGCCAAGATAGAACAATCAAGCATATACACTTATACAGACAAGGTTATCTGTAGGTTGCACAGTGTGCAGCAAGCATTGCATAAGGAAATGTCTTTTTGATTTGGACAAAAAAAAAGTTGAAGCAGCCAGATAACCCCCAAGGTAACAGTAGTACATAGCCATGCTTCGTTTAGATCTGAAAACACCTCCAGTAAAACAATACTAAAAGGTTAGAATGTACAGTCACAAAACAAATGAAGAGCAGTCCTACGAGACTAGGCCTAGCTGGCAAAATTGGCTAAACAAATAAGCCGAATCACCAGATTGTTCAGACTGTATTCAGAAGCCTACAATATTCATCAGATACGTGCAGGAGCAAATGTTAGGTGTAATTGAGATATTGTTGTCCACAGTGAATTCACAGGAAGGATCATCAGCATCAAAAGAAATAAGTACAAGAAAATCTATGAATTTATATGCAGCACAATAGCACATAGTATTTCAACAAAATGATGCATGATCGCAAGATGAGCAACTTACTTTCTCAGTTCCATAATATTGTACTATGTTCTCATGTTCAAACTTACTCAGGAGTGCAATATATGATGACAATCTCCACCCAAATTAAGACCTGAACATAAGGTAAGCAGCAGTAGTACAATATATATAATCAAAAGGGCATAAAGTTAATTATCTACCAATATCATTCTTTAGATTCAAATATACTGATCTATAACTGATTACTACTAGGTGGGTGATTTGTCGAGTACCGGTTACCGATTTTTAGAACCTTGATCCAGTCTTACCTAATATACTGGAAAAAAAATCCTGCTATTCAGCTAGTAAGAAATAAGAAGGCAAGGAAATGAAAAATTCTTGTGCTGAATCCTAACAGCATTACTAGATTAAAAACAAGGCCAATGTTCCGCAGGTAGAATGGTAGATCAACTTGCTTACAACAACATTACAATGGCAAATCCATATGAGTCATGTGTATCTGAAACATCAGGAATTGTTTTTTATCTGGCTAGCAAGAACGACTAGCTAAGGGAATGAGAGCAATTTTGCACTGAAGCTAATAATTGTACCAGATCCAAAATTATCTCTCCACTTCTATAGAAGAGCAGACAACACAAGTCTAGTATATGATACATCAGAAATTCTTATTCTCTGCTAGCAAGAACAACGAGCAAAGGGAACGACAAGCACTTTTGCACTGAAGCTAATAATAGTACCAGATCCAAAATTATCTCTCCACTTCTAGAAGAGCAGAAACACAAGTCTAGTATATGATACATCAGAAATTATCTATGATACATCAGAAATTATCTGCTAGCAAGAACAACGAGCAAAGGGAATGACAAGCAATTATGTCAGTGAAACTAGATCTAGAGAAGCGTAATTACCTGTAGTTTGAAGCCATAGCGTCCGCCGCCAGCGACCAGCACCTCATCGTCCGCCGCAGGGTGCACCGCCCGCGCAAGCGGCGACTGCGATGAGTAGAGGAGGAGGCGGCCTTCCAGGTCGGTGGACGCGGAGATGCAGGCGCGGCGGAAGCGGAGGAGAGAGGCGTCAAACCCAAGGTCCAGCCCGCCCGATGACAACGAAGAAGAAGAGGACCCAGGGATGCATCCCTCGCCGGCGGCGACGGCGTCGCAGGCCGGCGTGAGGTACGCCCTCAGCGACGGGGACGAGAGGCGGCGCTGCGCCGTGGCCACGACCAAGCGAGACGGGTGCCGCCGCAGCACCGTTGCCGCGACCGAAGGAGATGGGGATTGCCGTCTCGCCGTTGCCGCCGCGACCAACGATGGGTGGGGATTTTGGCGCGTAGCTCGGATTCTCCCGCGCGCCGCAGCCGGATCCGCGCCTCGTTGCTTGGAGGCGACGACCCTGTACAGCGCGCCCTCCTCGTCGCTTGGAGCCTGGGAGCACGAGCCGTCATCGTCGCCTCGCGAGACGACGACCTCGCCCTGCTCCCAGCTCACGAAGGGTTTTTTTGCAAAAAGTGCGATATACAGACGGCTCGTATCGACGCGTTGTACATGCCCAGCCTCTTATTATACTTGCTCTTAGGGAGCCGTGGAGCTCACAACTCTCAAGAAATTAAACACACGTTGTGGGGTGCCCAGCCCCATTCACATGTATCCTAAGAGGCATGGGGAGAGGCTCTTATTTTCCTCGCTAGTTCTCCTTCCACACAGGCAAGTTGTGGTCTAGCTCGTTCAGCTCTACATCTCCAAGACAAGAAGGATATGAACTACCCGCTGATCTTGTGCCACAACGCACATCACACACGAGAGTTCTTACCTCCCTACTTAAGCAGTTGCATGAAGCCCGTCCGGTTGCATTTACACCAAGTAGCATTCCACTTCCCCATTTGGATACGCATAGGCTTGGAAGGTATCAGGAGTGTTTGACATGCTATAGTATCTCTTTACACTTTAGACATGAATCCTCTGAGCAGGATAGACTTGATCTACTGCCTTGTTTAGATGTTTTGGTCCAGATATTTACTCAATTACCGTATACTATTAGGGAAATGCTCAAATGAGAATATGGGCAGATGCCCACCTTTGCCACAAATTGAAAATGTACTATCCAAAAAAAGGTGAAAAATGGATGTACTATATACATGTCATGCGCACCTGCAAATTTACATGATTAAACGCATCGCTAATCTTGTTCTCCAGAAAAAAAAAGAAGACTAGTAGTTGATGCGAACAGTGTAGTTAAAATATATGTGACATCTTATCTTTTTTATTTCTCTTAATTCCGGACAAATTAAAGACTAGTAGTTGATGCGAACAGTGTAGTTAAAATATATGTGACATCTTATCTTTTTTATTTCTCTTAATTCCGGACAAATTTGTGAAGGGGAAAGAACAAATTCTAGACACTAAGCTGAGGAAGACAACCACAGGAGCGATGCTTCGTGCTGCAGAAGCTTATTAAATAGGTCCACAAGAGTTGAAACACTAGTACGTAATTCATCTTGTGTAAGTAATGTTCTCTGATCTAATCAAGCAGCAGGACTTCAATAAGTGAATCTAAAATCCCTCCTTTCTCGCAAACATCCTCACCACTGCGATACCAGAGCCTGTTTTCTCTATCTTGGCTCATGGCTTCTAGCTTCCTCGATACCCCCGTTGAATCACGGGACTCCAGTGTAGCCGAATACCACCATGTGAAAGGACCGCCAGGCCATCAAAACAGAAACAAATCCACAAACCGAAACACCGTCACCACCAGGACGGATCCAGTCCGCCGTGCCGAAGTCCGTACCAGAGACAGGGAAGAGAGGGAAGGGGAAAAGGAGAGGGGAGGCAGAGAAAGGGATGATTTATTTTTTAAAAAACAATTGAGTTAAGAGAGTTGCACGGATCTCAAAGCCCCTCCAAGGTTCCCGATGTTTTCTGCAAACTCTATTCTCACAATTTTCTATTTCAAAAGAGTTTCCAATAAATTTCCCGCAGCAAAAGAACCACGCAAACAAATTACCAACACATGTTTTATGCATTATTGTACTTAATTAAACTTTGTGCATCCAGTGAATCCATTGCATATATAGCACTGAAGCAACTTTTTGCCTAATCTAGCCTTCTAAACGCACGATTTAACAAATCTAACCCCCACCCCCGTAACCATGGTAGCAGCAGTAGGCAACATATGTCGCCTACCACACTCGCCCATCACGGTAGGTGGCATGCATTGTGGCCGTCACTATAGACGACCGACTAAGTTAGGTGTGCTCGGCAGGCGACCTACGGAGCTAGGCGAGCTTGGTAGCTACGAGACCCATTGGCTTGCCGCATCGGCTGAGCTCGGCAACAACTTACCGAGCTAGGCGAGCTCGAAAGCTCCACCACCTGCCGCACTTAGCCATCGCCTGTCGAGCTGGCACTATGGGCGAGCGTAGTAGATGACACGTATTGCCTGCTGCTGCCATGATCACGGAGAAGACCAAATTTGCAAAAATGTGTTCATGGGCTAGATTGGGAAAAAAATGTTTTTACATGCTATATATGCGATGGATTCTACCTCACAGGCCTACGTGTATGTATCTGACAATACAAAATGAAAGGACATGCATTCCTCTTTTCAAAGAAGGGAAACTTGCTTGCTGCAAGCGTAGTATACTACTACATACAGCTTCGAGTTGGTAATTAAGGGCCTCGTGTGATGTGTGGGCTGAGAGTTGTGAGCTTTGTAATCATACTTTTTCCACGTTTACTCGGCTCGCGCCCAGAGGTGACGGGTCGGTACACATGATGCTAGTATGCATTAACCAAGAGACCATACGGCTAAAGTGTATTCAGTTGGTAAGACTCCTCCAATGCAATTGATTCTACCGTAATCCCTCCGTATTGTAAAACAAGTCTAAAGTCTACTATACATACAGATCAAGAAGACATTAAATTTAAAAAAATTAATATCATTAGACTATACATACCTCTATTAAATATTATACTACAATTGCTTATTTAATTTTTAGTATTAAAATAGGGCTCTTTTATGGTACACAAAGTTAAATGTGAGGCATTCATTCTTTTTATCCAATGGAACATATTAGTTAGGATTTAGTTATATTACCATCGACATCACTATCAAAATCCTAAGAGAGGTATAACCGTGAATGGAATACATAGTGTAAGAGTAATTTTTACAAGCGCCGCATATAGGAGACGGTGGTAGTGGTGCAACGGAATGGGTGAGATGCAGGGGCGACAATGATGGAAAAGATTAAGAATAAATTCAGAGGAAAAGTCTATAATACTCTCATGAAAAAATTAGATTTATAAAGAAAAGTCTATTATCACAAATCAATAATCAGATTTAATTTCACTACTATAAAAAATTTCTTTAAAATAAGGATATATAGTGAAGATATTGTAATAACTACATTATTAATCTCCACAATAGATTTATATTACGAGACGAGGCTTCTTAAGAATGGGAGTTTATTTTGCGGGACGGAGGAGGTAGTTTGCATGTATGAATTATGATCACTTTACATTTTCCATAACAACCCTTGATTTGCTGAAGCTATTTGATCGTACTAAGCCGTACCATCAAGATAGCAAAATGTGCTACACCATCGTTCAGCTAGATGCACATGCATGTAGGGTTATAAGTTAGTACAACGGAGCTTTCTGTTGCAATTAGCTACCCATAGCGCATTGGGGAGCACAGCATGCGTGCGTTGGCCGTACGCTGGGATCGGGGTGACGGTGTTGACGGCCGTAGGATCGGGGTTGCTGACAACGGGGACGGTCGGGAACGGAGGCGGCGGCAACGGATCTGGTGGCCACAATAGTGCACTACTACACAAAACCATATTACAGACGATTCAAAAATATCATCATAGACGGTTTTGTGAGTCATCTGAATTTATAGGTTAGTAATGGTATGAGTTCATCACAGACGGCTTTCGAATCGTCTGTGGTGTAAATATCACAGACGGTTTTTAACTAAAACCGTCTGTGATATCTAAATATCATAGACGATTTTTAACTAAAAATCATCTGTGATATCTAGCACAGACGGTTTTTAACTAAAAACCATCTATGCTATTCTCTTCTACCCCTAAATCTATTTCTGTTTATTGGCTAACCTCAGAAAATGCTAGTCATGCTCTCTGAAACAAGCAGATCAACATGTACATGTATACATCCAATTCATATCTCAATTCATTTCACAAACATAAAACATTCATTTTGCAAATCAATTAATTCAAATGAAAACAAACAAATATAGTATGAAACACAGTACACATTTTATTTTTATTAAGATTAAAGCCTACCATTACAATATCTCAAAACAACAAACAGGTTGCCTATCTAGCTAACACAACAAGAACAGAGAAAAGCAAAGATCCTCTATGCCTAGGCCTTCTTGCCCCTGATGCAGCGCACGAGCTGGATGTCTTTGACGCCCACCATCGTCGGCGTTGATTGAGCGCTGCCTTGTGCATCGTCTGCTTCGTGGGGCTATTATGGTATAGGTCAAGGAGGAGGAGAACAGTAAGGAGGAGGGAACAGTAAGGAGGAGGAGAACAGCAAGGAGGAGAACAGAAAGGAAGCTGGGTTCTGATGATTATTTATAGGGGAGGGAGTGCGAAATTTTTTGGCGCGGGGATAGAGAGGCGGGGCTACAATCCGTGGGGTAAGGTTTGGTGGATTTCTATTGGTTAGGATTGGGTTGAGGAGGAATAACGGGCCCAGCGGTCAGATTATCACAGATGGTTGATAGCTAAAACCATCTGTGATAAATGAATATCACAGACGGTTCTATATGCCAACCGTCTATGAATTAGAGCACAAAATTTTATGTACCGATGTAATATAAATAATTAGTCTGAAAAGATAAAATAGCAAAGTTTTATATGGCTTATATATACTCATTTGAAAGGTTTCGATGAGATCTACAACTTTTCAATTAAAGCATAATCCAAATTCCAAAAGGAAGACCAAGAAAGAGGGCAAAAACAGAAACCAAAAACTTGCGATACAGGTTTAGGTCCAAAGATGGCCAATTTTCGGGGTCTTGGAGGGTGACTGGCACAAGCCGGTCATTTTTTTGGATCGGGCTCGTCGTTAGCTTTCCAACGAGTACAAAAACGTTGAAAACGGACACCGTATATAAAAGTTATGTCCGTTTTACTAAAGGTGTCTCAAAAGAACACAGTATTCTCATAAACTTATACACAGAAACAAAAGACTCTCTCTCTCTCTTCTCATAGCACCAGGCAAAAATATGTGGACTGAAACATAAACCAGACAGAATTTTTGGATCCCTAATGATGAACTGAGAAAGTTCACAGGCACTCGCTGGACACACAAATGGCGACCACTAAAGATCGCCAAAGAAGAAGAGAGAGATGCATAATACACTCTATCCAGTGGCAGACGCACCGTCGGTCACCATCATTTTTTTATCTCACCATTCTCTTCAGATCTGCATTGCAATTCAGCGAAAGCGAATGCTTTTTCATATGAGCAAAATCTCTAAACAAGAGCCATAGTCCGAAAGACCGAAACTACCAAGTTACGAGGTTTGTTCATTTTTATTTGATGTTTTAGGACTGATAAAATATTTTCTTATTTGATGTCATGGGATTCCGAGTGTAGACATAACTATATCTTACTAAATTGTACCCACGTTATTTAGTGAAAGCTACATTGTACGAAGCTTCAATCTCTTTGTTCATTGGTCACTAAAATTAAAGATGAATGTATATGAAACAAACTGTTGGTAGCCTTAAACCGAACAAGTCGCTAGTATTTTGTCACGAAGTATGGCAGAGTTGTATGGAACATATATGGGAGTACTGCAGCTTAATTAGCTTAAAAGTACGCTGATGCAACGGCACGTACAAAATTGTTCCCAGTTACGTAATGGCTCACTCGGCTTAGAACCTTTATCTCGTCACATCAGTGAAAGCTAAAATGGCGTAGGTGACATAATTTTTTTTTATTTCAGAGTGAAGAGCTCTATAGTTCTCTAAACTTGCGCGTACATACCATTTAGATCAATGAACTTGAGAATTACATATCTAGTTCCTTTAAATATTGTAGATAGCGGTAGTACCTTCGGCGCCGAGGGCAAAAGACTTTCTTACACCGTAGAGGCGCCGCCGGCACTGATGGCGATCATGTCATGGAGGGCAAGCACCATTTGATCCAACACCTCACGTAGCTGTTTGGACAGTTTCCCCGCCGGCCAAATGATAGTCGTTTTCCTTGTCTGACAGGCCGTGACGAGCGTGCGGGCGTGACGGAGGGTCTCAAGGAGCTTCTCCAGTTGGGCGATCATCGCCGGGTCCTTCATCGTCTCCGTATTCTCAGACCTCGACAGGAGGTCACTGACTCTGTTCGCGCGCTTGTCGATCTCGATGCACTCCTCCTTGTTCTGCCGAACCGTCTGCACCGCCTCCGTGATCTCGAGCGCCACTTGGGCAATTTCCTGCAGCAGGCTGCGCTGTTGCTGTTGGTCGGGCATCGCACCACCACAAAAGGTGTACGATGGCTTCAATGGTATGCAAACGGGCCACATAATGTTATTCTTTATCAATAATAAGGGGGCCAAATAGCATACATAAAAAAATATGAAACAGTAAGAGCCTGTGACAAATGCAAATAACTATATATAGAGAGAGATATACTCATATACTTATTTATATATTTATATATTTATATATATCCTAGGTGTAATTACTCTCACTTATGACATACCACCTAAATAAATTTAATATACTTCTTTATCGCCTTAGATATACTCATATATTAAGTAACAGCAGCAGGCTGCGCTGTTGCTGTTGGTCGGCCATCGCACCACAAGAGGTGTACGATGGCTTCAATGGTATGCAAACGGGCTACATAATGTGATTCTTTATCAATAATAAGGGGGCCAAATAGCATACATAAAAAAATATGAAACAGTAAGAGCCTGTGACAAATGCAAACAACTATATATATAGAGAGATACACTCATATACTTATTTATATATTTATATATTTATATATATCCTAGGTGTAATTACTCTCGATATACCACTTAAATAAATTTAACATACTTCTTTATCGCCTTAGATATACTCATATATTAAGTAACAGCAGCAGGCTGCGCTGTTGCTGTTGGTCGGCCATGGCACCACAAGAGGTGTACGATGGCTTCAATGGTATGCAAACGGGCTACATAATGTGATTCTTTGCCATTAATAAGAGGGCCAAATAGCATACATAGAAAAATATACGAAACAGTAAGAGCCAGAGGCAAAAATTAAAAGTCTGTGACAAATGCAAACAACTATGTACCATCTTCTTCTTACCGATATTTTCCTACTGGGTTTTTCGTTTGAGCATAGCACATAAGTGTTCGAGGAGTGTTGCAGGCTAATTGGTTTTGTAGACACCTCCCTAAATTGGCCACTTAATGCCCCGCTCAAGTTAAGAACCAAAAGCCATCGCCAATCTAAGAACCCCAAGTCTCAATAGCTTTGTCAAGGCCTGTTACTAGTTCTAGTCCCGTATTGTTTATTCCATGTCTGTAGAGACCCTGTCTGAACTATATGAAGGGGGCAGGGCCATCCAATTGTACACGTCAGAAATTATCAATAAATAGATAAAGGCTCTGGAACTATTTTGTGTCGTGCTTGTTCGATCTAAAGCGTTCTACCCTAAATTTTCAACCAAATTGTATTATAGTACCTTAGAATTAATATTTAAGTATATTGAAAATGATAAAAAGATATAAAATATTTATTTAAGTGGTATATATATATATGTGTGTGTGTGTGTATACGCCAAAATGGGCACCATAATATCTGGGCACCAAGTCTCCTTATCTTTGGATTGCTTTTAGATACGTGCAAGTGTAATATATCAGGCAAACCTGTTAACATTCATTAATTCGAAAAGGCATTAATTTGGAAAGAAAATCAATCATAAATGAAAAGCCCTAATCTTGGATGGAAAGTCTCAATCATAGAGACTAGGTACCATGGTGCCCCTGTTATATGTACTCTCTCTCTATATATATAATCAAACCTTTGGCGCGGAGGAGGATGAGCTGATTTCGGTATCTGGTAGACAACGAATTTTCACGTATACTATCTTTCATACTATATGATAGCATAAAAAACACTACTACTAATAAGATATACTACATAGGTGTTATAACATGGGTTTTCTGTGGATACTTAACCTGGCCCATAAAAGGTTGAGAACTAACCTGACCTATTAACGTAGTTTAGTGATATAGGTGTTTTGCTCTAGATCTTCGTCACGTCGACGGAAACATGAGGGACGACAGAGAGAGAAGGGACAGGAAAGCCTCGTTTTTCTTGGAGACTTCATCTTTTTGTTCTTCTGCTTTTGTGTTTAAGTGCTTCGTCATCGGCAGAACGATAGGAAATTCCCTTACAAAGACAGTAGGAAAATAATCACACGAAAATAATCATACCTTTTGTGGCCTCACGTCTGGAACTGCATAGACCGACGGTATGAATGGGAATGGGAACGGGCATAATGGGACCACATGTGGGCTCTCAGGCTCCTCCATCTTCATCTGGTAGACAACGAATGATTCACGCACACCATCTTTTATCTACCGTATGATACCATCCAAAAAAACACTAGTACTGATAGGATTGGAGTAGTATGTAGGAAAATAATCATACCGGGGGCGAAGGATGTTTCGACATTTGGTAGCCCAAGATGGCAAGCATCGCATCCGAGTTTAAATTCGATATACGCTGATCCGCCTTACTTAACTGCTTGGACAGCTTCCCAGCCGTGCAGTAAAGGCACACGAAGCTCCTCTCCTGGCAGTCCGAGACGAGCTCGAGGGCCTCACCGAGGATCTCGCCGAGCGCCTCAAGCGCGGCGCTCACCGCCGAGTTCTTCATCAGCTCCGCGTTATTCTCGTACAGCAACAGCGTCAGACGGACTCTCTCCACGCGGCCTTTAATCTGAAGGCAAGCCTCCTTGTTCTCGCGAACCGTATCCACCGCGTCCTTGATCTTGAGCGCAACCTCGACGATCTGCGTCACGGTGTCCACTGCATCGACCATCCTGAGACCGAAGGGTAGGATCTACTGATCGAATGCATACGCATCGAGTTAGCCTATGCAGTTAGTCTGATAAACAAAGAAAAAAGTTTCCAGTTTTCTCGTAATAATCAGCGTAATTAAGAATGCGACCGATGGGACACCAACCAAGCTTCTGGGTTATTTCTTTTCTTACCTCCCAGTCCCAGGCGCTCGCTTCCTCCAAGCTTGTACGAAGCGATTCCCGGTCTTCTATTCGCTTGGCAGCAAGTCTGCTAGAATAAGCTATTATATTGTGAGGCATGTTCTTTTTTTTTTTGTTGCGGCTTATAGTTTGGCTTTTAAACTATTTGTATGAGAGATTACAAAGTAACAGAAACTCACGTGCGGTTTTTAGCGATATAAATGAAGTCGATAAAGTGTGTACTATAATTATTTAGTAAACCCTATCTTGAAAAGATACTCTGTTTAAAAGCTAGTTACTGTAAAAAAAAATAATCAAAAAACAGTTTTTAGAAACTGAAAAGAACAGAGCCATAGTATACTCACTTATTTATCAAAGAAAAAAAAGCAATTGGGACCGACCACTTGCTCGGGTGACCACTCTACCAGTAGGCAGCTTGGCTTCATTTTCCGGACGAGGGGCACTATTTACATAAATGGTATCTCTCTAGAACTGTTTATATAAATAATACCTCTAAGTACGTACACGCATGTAGGTGTACTTAGTTGTTAAAGCTTATGTCTGTACTTTGGAAGCATGTGTATTGAACGCATCTATGTACGTATGACGGTATGAGTGTGTGAAGTTATGTGTATGCATGAGTACGTTTTTGTTGTACTCATGGTATAAAAAACAATTAAAGGGGGAAAAAAGGACAGGCCGCTGGGGCACATGTTCCCAATGGCAAGGTTTATGTACCTATACCCCCTCCACAGTGTACTGCAATGGGTCTTCTCCGAAAGACTGGGATATACGTTGGTTATAAGACAACATCCATAATCAAGTATTTAGAACGCATGACAGGAGATTTGCATATTGCCCGCTTCGCTGATTGCATATTTGATGAGGATAATTTTCCAATATTAGGGGGGAGAAAATCAACCCCTTAATAAAAAATATCGGGAAATTACGTGGCAAGTCACGGGAATCCATACACATGAGTCGCGCACTAGTGAAGCAAATAGAGAAGTCTAGAAGATCATTGATTTGCAAGTATTAGCAAATCAACTGTCTGACCACTTTAGGGATTTGAAGAGCATGACCAACTCACATGTGCCCGCACACAATGCACCAGAGAGGGTTGAAATATCAAAGAAAATTGAAGGTATCCCTAATCCCGTCCAGAGGCCTTACAATAAAAGGACGAGAACTCCAGTCCCTCGAATCCTAAGTAACCAGGGACGCCTGGTGAAAATGGATAAGGAGGACTTGACACAGCCGATCACTAAAGTTCCGCAGAACCAGAGGGGAGCCATTTGAGACCTGGCATCAGTATGACACCTTTAGAAAAGGGTATACAAGATCTGAACATCCCCATGGAAGGAGAAATTAGCATGAATGTGTGCACACATATCGGAAGAAGTGATGAGCAAGGAGAAGTACCAGAAGAAACAACTCATGATGAAATATCTATAAATTATATGCACATGGGAGAGTCCATGAATAGGACAACAACCAATGTTGATATCTACTTTGCAAAGAAAATTGCAACAATCATCGATCTTGATCTAGAGCCTGTATCGCTCGCTGAATGTAAGAAAAGATCAGATTGGGAAGATTGGAAGAAGGCAATACAAACTAAATTATTGTCTCTAAACAAAAGAGAGGTGTTGGGCCCGTGAGCCGCACACCTTCCCATATGCATTCCGTAGGGCATAAGTGGGTATTTGTTCGAAAGAGAAATGAAAGAAATGAAGTTGTAAGATATAAAGCAAGGCTAGCAGCATAAGGTTTCACTCAACGTGTAGGAGTTGATTATGAAGAAACCTACTCCCCAGTCATGAGTGGAATCACCTTTAGATATTTAATCTCAATGGCAGTAAACTTGAATCTAAAAATGAAATTGATGGATGTGGTAACTGCATACCTTTATGAAAACTTGGATTCGGATATTTATCTGAAGGTACTTGAAGGTATCCCCGTCCCGAACCAAGACAGAGCAAATAGAAATCTGTGCAGTGTGAAGCTCAGAAAATCACTGTACGAACTGAAGTAATCAGGCAGGATGTGGTATAATCACTTAAGCAACTTTCTATGCAAGAAAGGCTACACGAACAATGAAAATTGTCCCTATGTATTTATACGAAGATCCCGGAATGGAATTTGTATAATGTCAGTGTATGTGGATGATCTGAATATCAATGGGACAATGGAAGACATAAAAAAAGCAAGTTCTTACCTGGAGTCAGAATTTGAAATGAAAGATTTGGGTAAAACTAAATATTGCTTAGGCCTACAGTTTGAGCATGTCCCTAAAGAAATATTAGTACATCAATCAGCCTATACTCAGAAGGTGTTAGAAAGGTTCGTCTTTGAAAAGGGATACCCATCGAAAGTATCAATGATCGGGAGATCTTTACAGCAAGAAAAATATCCATACCGACCTAGAGAAGAGGGGGGAGGAAGTCCTGGGACTGGAATTCCCATACTTAAGTGTAGTAGGAGCACTTATGTATTTAGGAAACTGCACTAGACCGGACATTGTATTTGCCGTAAACCTGTTAGTAAGGCATAGTTCAGAACCTACCAAAAGGCATTGGCAGGGAATAAAGGACATCTTCCGATACCTCCAAGGAAGTAAGGACCTTGGATTGTTCTACAAAAATAATCAAGATTTAAACTTAATTGGCTATGCAGATGCTGGGTACCTATCGGACCCGCATACCGCAAGGTCACAAACGAGCTATGTGTTCCTGTGTGATAGAACTGCAATTTCCTAAAAATCGTCTAAGCAAAGTCTTGTAACGACTTCGACGAACCACTCAGAAATCATATCACTGTACGAAACCGCACGAGAATGTGCTTAGCTTTGACGAATGATCCACCACATCCAGCAGTCATGTGGGTTGAACATTATGCAAGCTCCCACAATTATCTATGAAGATAATGCAGCTTGTATTGCACAAGTACAGACAGGGTATGTGAAGAGTCATCTCACAAAGCATATAGCTCCAAGTTCTTCTATGCTCATGAATTGCAAAAGATGGACAAAATTAAGGTACTGCGATGGTTCCTCAACAGGGACATAACTACTAGTAGGAGTGAAAACATATTGGATAGTTTGTGACTAATCCGGATGAAAACAATACGGATTGTATCAGATCGGATTTTCTTCGGATATTTCTTGGATCGGAAACAAATACGGATTTTTTTTGTCAGAAACAAATACGAATACAGTAGACCTGATATCTGATGAATACAAATACGAATATAGATTATTGGATAATACGGAATCGGATATCCGAGATTTCAGCCCAACAATGCCCAGCCCAAGCCAACCTCTCTCATCTCCACTGCCACTAACCCACTAGCCCAACCAAGCCATAAGCCTCCATTACCATTAGGTATTAGGTTCTCTAGTCATATTAAATTACAAACACCACTAGCAAATATTTATGTTTATTAACAATAAATTTAGTATTGTTAGTAGATTAAAATTTGTACCAATTAAATTGATGTACTGCCATTTAAATCATTCTGATGCAAATTTAAATTGTTAATTAATTTATTAGTCACATGTAAATGGCAGAAATCCATTAAGAACTATTTAGGACTTTAGAAAAAATTAACTACCATTTGAAGATTTAAAATCTGTACAATGGTGTGATTATTGTGGATAAAAATATTTCTGTTTGTTTAGATTTCATTAATGTTTTGACAAAATAAATTATTTGTGTGTTTTCATCGATTTTAGATGTATAGTTTAAGGGGTTTTCATATTCCGATAAATATTTGTGACCTTATGTTCCGATAAATATTTGTGACCGTATTCATTTCGATTCGTATTCGCTCTGTATCTATATTTGATATTATTTGTATTTGTATTCGTATCTGAGGTATTCGTATTCGTATCTATATTTTAGAAAAAATATAAAAATAAATATGATAGAGACATTATCCATCCGATCCATTTGCATCTCTAACTACTAGGAGCGCACTTACTGGCAGTCTCACTCATGATGGGACTTGGATGAGATTCGTTCCGAATGGAAAGCAGAGCACTGGAGTCCTTCTACTGTAGCAGCGACTTTATCTAAAATACTATCCTGAAATCGCTGCAGGGCTGTACTTTGTGGCTGTTGTTTACGGGCTTTTGCTAAATATTTTGAATTTTGCTAGATTACATGAACATACTCATATGTGATTTTGGTGGATATAGACGATGGGTTTTTAATATGTACACAATTAAGTTGTACATTTTATCTTAAAAAATATTCTATTGGAAATTAGATACTATAGCAAAAGCTAAAACCGGTTTTAAAAACTAGAAAGAACAGGCATGTAGTAGCATTTAGCCGTGCTCAAAAGGTTTCGGCTGGGAGCTAGGGGCTTCAACTTCCGATTGAACTTGCACTGTAAAGACTGTTAATTTTTTTAAGAAAATAGGAAAATTGAAAATATTGAGAAAAAAATCTGTTATACCATCATAGACAATGCAAAACAATACAGGAAAAATTAAAAAGCTAAAATAAGCTGAAATTAGAAGTCTATGTGTTCTAAGTGGTTTCTGACTTAAATATGCTATAAGCTAAAAAAATCCAAAAGCTAAAGCCTGCTTTTTACAAGTCAATGATAGCGTAATCAAAATTCTTTCGAAATTGATTTATTTTAACATTAAACTAATTAACGAGTAATTAAAGTAAGTTTGAATCGAGACTACGAGCTCACTATCTTTTTTTTTCACCAAAACAAGCTTACGAGACATCTGATGCATGTATCCAGGTTGGTGCAGCAGTGCACACGCATGAGGAGGGAGCATGCAGGTGCAGCAGCATGCGTGCATGTGTGCACAAGCCAGGGCTTGACTAGGATACGCGTAGGGATACAATAAGATCGGATATAGACGATGTCGTTTATTCTATATTCTATTCTATATTTTTTTAAAGTCGGCGTTCGTATCCGTTCTATAATCTTTCGGACAGTCAGTCGGATAAAAATTATCCGCTTCCTTGCCCAGGATATTGGATATTATGGTACAATTAGAGCGAACATTGAGAGACTAATTACTGAGATGTTGAATCAGTACACCCGTCTGTTTAGATGTGATAATCTGCCTATATGTTATCTTGTTTCTAGATAAAGTCACAATAGACTTCCTCATATAATTTGATATACGGATATATACGGACGGATATCACTTATCCTGTATTCTATTCTATATTTTTTCCTTGGAGTCAGAGTCGGACACAGATAATACCGGATACCTATCTACCCCTTCCGTATTTATTCCATATGTCTTCAGTAGATTGGATGGATAAAAATTATTCGTTTCGTTTGCATCCCTAAATATGGCCGGCTTGAGCCAGTTGTGGGCGAGCCAGAGGAAGAATTCTGTGAGAAAGATCAAGCCGGGAAAGAATAGTCAGCGCGTGTGATTTCCTTCTGTTCGGATTGGCACGGTTTTGTCCGAATCCAAGTTTGATCCGTTCAATTTCTTTCTAGTCAAACTTGGAGTTTATTTCTACTAGTTTGCTTTCTATTCTTTCTTGTGAGTGCGAGTCGGAATTCTTTTCCACGTACGTCGGCTGTTTCCTTTCTGGTTGCGACCGAACCAAAAGGAACGGCGTGTTTATTCCTCCGTGAGTTGTGGTTGAATCCAACTCTAGTTCTAGGGCTTGTTCTTTTTTTATTTCGGTTTATAACTTTTACTTATAGCTTTTAAATTATTTGTGAGAGAGTATAGAATAACATAAACTCGTGTACAGTTTTAGTCGATATAAATGAAGTCGTTATAGTATTCACTATAATTAACTTATAGATCCTATCTTGAAAATACATTCTATTTGAAAACTAGTTACTATAGAAAAACTAAAAAAAGAGTTTTCAAAAGTTGAAAAAAAAGAGATCCTTAGTCGGGCGTGCATCAAGTTGGATTCGCGTGTGTTGTGTGCCCATATAAAGGACAAGACTAAGCGGCTAAGCGCCATGAAACCCTAGAATGTTTTTTTATTTCCAGAAATTGAGCAAATTGCCGAGACGGTCAGTAGCGGACTCAGAACCAAATTTTAGGAGGAACTAGTAGTACATAACCAACAATAAGATAAATAAACTAAACATAAGTCGAACTATGTTTTGCAATCTAAAATTGTACACAACTAGATCAAGGATATAATTAAAATATGAAATACAATAAAGATGTAACATAACACTAGTTAGAATTGAAGAATTTTTTGTACTAATAATCTATTTTTTATTTGAAATAACATAAATATACCTATGGCAAAAGTTTTTACAGAAATAGGCTCCGGTCACCCGACCGTTAGGCAACTGGAGCCTATCGCCCAACGGCCAGGCGACACGTATGCAATCCACCGGCCGTTGGGCGAATTATTGCAGTCGCCTGACCGTTGGGCGACTGCAACTACTGTTGCCCAACGGTTGGGCGAGTTGACTCCAATTGCCCAATGACCAGGCGACTGGGGGGATAAAAAGCGAGGTTGCTCGGCCGCTGCCCTCAACAGTAAGAAGAGAAGCCGAAGAAGAGCAGCCGGCCGAGGAAAGGAGGAGAGGGAAGAAAAGAGAGAAAAGAAAAGGAGAGGGAGGAAAGGAGAGGGAGGAAAGGAGAAGAGAGGAGAGGGAGGAGAGAAAAGGAGAAGGAGAGGAGGATAGGAGAGGAGAAGGAGAGGAGAGGAGAGGAAGGAGGGGAGGAGAAGATAGGAAGAAGCAAATCTAGGTATTTTTTTTGCATTTGTAATGTAGTATATTTAGTATATATATTATTTACTGTTAGTGTTAGTAGAAAATTATATATGTTGATAGATGTAGAGGAGAGGAAGAAGCTACTGTAGGTTTTTTTTTGTATTTGCAATATTGTATATGACTGTTACTGTTAGTAGAAAATTTTATATATACATAGAAATAGTTCAATTTTTGGTATAGAAAATTTAGTTAATATAGTTTTAGGAAATTAGCACGCGTGTAGTTGTATATAATTTAGCGAACATAGTTTTATAAAATTAGCATCGTTAGCAAATTGGCATGCTAGCAAAATTGTAGTTGTAGAAAAATCAGTCACCGCTATGTAAAAATTAATCGTTTGTACAAATTTGTACGCATTACAAAATTCAATAGATATTTACGTTACAATTTCATAATTTGGTATGTAAAAAATAGTAATACATAATATTTATGATTGAATACAAATGAATGTAATGTCGTTAGTACGTTGGAAAAACGTGTGTACCATTATAACTGGTATATAGGCTTTTAAATCGATATGGCATGTAAATTGTCGAAACCATTAGGAATTGTTTCATGTAGGGGACAGCTCGAGTAGCGAGAAAAGTGTGTTGTCGGTACGTGGGGTGCGATAGGAAGTTCTTATACTACGAGGTTAGTATAGTTGGTTACGACAGGCGAACGATTGGTGAAATATGAATTGCAGTTCATCAGTACTTTCATAGTGTGCGATGCGAGTTGACATGTTACAAAATTAAAACAAATATGCAGGCAGACATCAGCAATGTCGATACCCACTGCATTGAGAGTGCATTACGGTGCTGGAACCGTCTATGAAGGTTCGAATGGTGTAGATTTGAGCGGTTTTCCGCAAGCCACTCTAGTACACTCAGACGGCGAGAATGCTCGAATCTCAGATGTGATGCATTGGCTTAGCCGAAGTTTTTCGTTGGACCCTGAGGTGTGCAGCGTCATCGTACAACGGCTTTGGAGACAGTCTCATACGGACATCAGATGGGAGTTGAGAACATTGTTGCGCACTGTTGCGTGGAAGGGGTTTGTGCAAGGGTGCCGGTGCCGTGGATACGAGTATGTGCTGCTTGTGCAACCATGCCCATTAGAAGCTGTGCAAGGTGCTCTGGGAGTGCGAGCAGCTCGGGTGACCCGCATGTTGGCAAAGAGAAGGAAGATGCTCGTGACGAGGCCATGCGGTAGATGGAGGAGAGGTACAATGTTCACGCTATGGCGAGGGAATAGGACAAGCCGATGAAGGGGAGCATATTGAGTACATAGTGCAACAGATGGTGTGCGATGACCAGACGACATGGGTTGAAGAGGAAGTTGCACAGAAGGACGACGAGGACAGTTCAGATGAGGATGAAGCTCCCGTCCCACAGGAATGGAACCGGTTTGATGCTGAGGGTGTTTTCACACATGATGAGCACGAATCACCATGGGAGTATTATGAGACAGATGTTCGGTTGTATTCAATGTTTGCTGACAAGGCATCGCTACAGGATGCCATCAAGCTGTGGGCCCTTTCAATGCAGCGGACTTTTTTGGTCGTGAAATCTAGTCAGGAGCAGTACACTGTGAAGTGCGAGCAGGCCGGTTGTCCTTGGAGGGTACATGCACGTAGACCCAAGTATGAGACTCACTAGATTGTGTCGAAGGTAGTGTCGTACTCTTGCATTCTCAGTACTATTTTGGCAAGGCATCATAACCAAACATTCACCTTTATAGCCAATTTGTTGTATGGAGAGATAGTGGAGAAGAAAGTCATGGAAGCCACACACATTGTGGTAGCTATTGAGAAGAAATTCAAGTACAAGATTAGCTACACGAAGGCATGGCGCGCGAAGCAGAAGACGTTGAAAAAACATTTTGGGTCTTTTGAGGTGGCGTACAACAATCTTCCTCGTATGCTTAAGTGTTGCAGGACAGGAGCTGGGCACGTATATCGCTGTGCAGGACAAGCCTTCTATAAGGTTGCCAGGATATGCGCTGTTGTAGAGGGCCTTCTTAGCATCTGGTGCATTCATCGAGGCCTTCAGGCACATGCTACCGGTGATCTCAGTTGAATGGACCTTTTTGACCAGCAAATACAAGGGGCAGATCCTGACGGCCATAGGCGTTGACAGCAACAACTAAATATTGCCGCTGGCCATCGCATTCGTGGAAAGTGGGAATTATGAAACCTGGTTGTTTTTCCTCAGACATATCAGGATTGGAGTTGTCGACACTTGTCCTTGTGTGTGTGTAATCCATGATCGCCACGCTAGGATTATAAAGGCCATAAGAAAACTTCAGGAAGACCCCAAGGAGCCCTTTTCTTGGTCGGATATGAGAATAGTTGGTGCATTGCGAATTTTTTCAAGCAGTTCCCAAAACAATTATTGATGAAGTTATTCAAGAGGCTGGCTATGTAAAACCAGCGGAGAAAAATTGATGCTTTGTGGGCGTTGTTGGACGAGCACAGTAGGAAGCACGTCGACGAGAGGAGCAAGGGGCCGGTCATGCCTGGGGTAGCACAATCGGAATGCTTGCCAGCACTCGATGAGCTTAACCCAGTTGGTCTGCGAAGGAGGAGCTCATAGAATATCAAGTGCTTCTCGTAGTGGATCGACGGAGAATCATTGGAGAAGTGGTCGCTGTTGCACGACACGGACGGCGCAAGGTACGATATAATGACAACTAACCTTGCAAAGGTATACAATTGGGTTCTCAGGGGCCTTCATTCTCAACCCCTTGTCGCCATCGTGGAAGGTGTTCTTCACAGCACAATCGGCAACTTCAGGGAGAGGCACGTGAATGCCGCACTTCATGCGGCCAATCCCCGAGCATTGTACTTGTCGAAAATTACGACATGCATGGAGATGAAGGCACAGAAGGGCCAATTGCACATAGTGCACACAATAGGCAACAGAGAGCATCATTTCGACGTGGTACGCCGTGATAGAGCCGGATTTGGGATGGCTCGTTCCCTTGTTACCCACGAGGTATGCCTTGGAGATCATGCAAACGAACCTAGCTGCACGTGTAATAAGCTGAAGTTGTTACACAAGCCATACACTCATGTCTTCGCTGCATGCGAGATCGTGGGCATGGATCCTTCAAACTTCATGTCGGAGTACTTCTTCATGGAGAGGGTATTGCATGCATGGTGTGGGGAGCTCAGGGGCTTCAGGTTTGTGAGGAACTTCGCCACCTTAGACATTGCAAAGAGGACCTAGATTCTAGATGTTAACATGCTAAAGGGTGGGAAGGGTCGGTGACAGAGCCGACGTATTAGAAATGATATGGACGAAGCGCAAGTCGGAGCATCTGGTGCACGTCGCGGGCGATGTGGTCAGGAGGGGCACACAGCTAGATGATGCAACACATGTGCTGATCAGTAGGCAGAGCGGCATGGTGTGAAGTACTAGTTTTTGGAGACTAGAAATAAATTTCCATTGTAAACTGTATTTTGTTAGTAGGCACTACTGACCGTTTGTATTTTGATGTGCAGAATGTTGTACTAAATGTATCATATATTTCATGTACCATTTGTATAATTGCTTTGTTACATCCCCATTTTCAGTAATGTAGTTGGGTCTGTGCTGGTAGCCTAGTATTGCTCTGTTTATTTACTTACATGTTCTATTTACTATTACTTTACATGCGATATTTTTTGGTTCCGTATAAATGCTAAATTAAATTCATTTTGCAAGTATGGATCATGATCTTCGTGGATCGGACTGGCCTTACAGCCTGTTGGATGAGCACATTGACCGCTGCATCGCGCTTCTCGTCGTGTCCTGCCTGTAGGGAGCGTGGAGGACCCAGCTGAGTTGGGAGTGATCCGGACACGCACACCTCGAGTGGTCTAGAGACTAGACCCCCGTTGGATAGTTAGGTATGCACTCCGCCAGCATTGTGCTGTTGCTGTAAGTAGGTTCCCTGCTGACCTTTACTTGCTTCATAGGCTGCGAGATGCCAGGCTACTCCCTCTCGCCCGAATGATCCAGGACACCGACGAGGACAAACCGGCCTTGCCCGCGGGCGACGACGACGGGGTGGAGCGATCACGATGCTTTCCGTTAGACCGTTCTCTGCTAGCAGCTTTGGTGGACCGTTGGCAGCCAGAGATGCACACTTTCTACTTCCCATTCGAGAAGATGACACCTAATCTATAGGATGTGTCCCTGCTGCTTGGCCTTCCTATCGCGAGAGCTGCTGCCTAGCGCGCGGACCTGCTCGCCAAATTCGAGGGGATCCTTTCGCCGGGTGTCGCGGACGACTACTATGTCTTCCCAGTGGGTCAAACACACGGGCTGTCGCTGAGGTGGCTCTCACAGTTCCGGGTATGTGCTCTTAATAATCGGTCCTGTATGCTCTCATTTCCGCTATTACATACTAATAACTTCTTAGTTGCATTCTAGTGGAGCGGATGGATCCAAATGCGGACGATCAGCAGGTCTCGCGCCACTTGGAGGCGTACTTGCTATGGCTGTTTGGTTGGGTGCTCTTCACCATCAGCCATGGCAACACTGTAGATGCGCGCCTCATCTTTCATGCTAGGGCGATCGCCGACGGCGAGGCCCTCCAGTTCAACTAGGGATCGGCCGCACTTGCCGCGACCTATCGTGGCTTGTGCGATGCGTGCTCGAGGACCAAGGCGAACTTGATCCTCGTGGGCTGTCCGTGGCTACTGCAGCTGTGGTCGTTCGAGCGCTTCAGCCTCGGACGACCCATGCTAGAGGACATCAGTGCGTGTGGGCCAGAGATGTACCACGTGGGAGACGTCGACCGGTCGACGATGGGTTCTCTCTAGTGTTATCGACGGGTAAGTAATATGATAATCAACTATTTCCTTCGTATTAACGATGGTCATACGTAACAGTTGTTGTTCTTTGTAGATACAGTTTGCGCACGTACAGGTCACGTAGGTGTATCTGCCCTTTGTGGAGTAGTTCGACCGCCTTACAACTGACGACATGTGCTGGGAACCATACTCACCTACGACACTGTATTATCGCGCTCCTGACATGCTGTCCACGCTCTGCTGGCACGACCGGGCTTTCTGGTTGACGCGCCGGAAGCTCGTGTACGACATCTTCGTAGAGGACTATGCACCGCAGCGTGTGATGCGGTAATTTGGCCTACGTTAGGCGGTTCTGGTACTAGTTGGGCCACCACTGCCACAGAGCATGCATGCGTGAGTAACTGCCTCTCATAAATCTCCTTGTGCTTACTATTCATTTGGTAAGTACTAACGAAATAGTCCTATAAGCAGGCACTCTAGGAAGGGAGTGAAACGCGGCATGGACTGGACGGCGAAGATGGAGGGGTGGATTGCACAGTGGGAGGGTGCGCTTGATGACCGCGTGGAGGAGAATCGCCCCTACGACAGCAGCGACTACACGGAGTACCTACGCTGGTACCAGCTTCAGACACGTACCAGGCTCGTACATGTCATTGACCAGCCCACCGCACACGTCGCTGCACCGACAAACACGATGCCATGTACCTCGCGCGAGACGCTCACATCGCAGTACGTTACATGTAATTTTTAAATATTCCCTAATGGCAATGTCGCTGAAATGATTAATTGTTTCGTGTTTTTTCCTTCAGGCTGACATCAGTGCTGTGATTTGGAGGGAGTCGCAGACTATGGTGGATAGGCTCGCCAGTGATGTGGAGGTGACACACGACGAGTCGTTGAACGCTTGGCGTCGTGTGGAGGCCTGGGGTAGACATGTGGTAGCCCTGTTGTCCTACACGAGGAGGAGCGCCGCAAGAACGAGCAGACCCTGCTATACAACACGAGACGAAAGCTCATCTCGAGGCATGCACATGTAGGGAGCGGGAGGCTCGCGAGAGGGAGTGCCAGAAAAAGAGGAAAATGGCAACCAAGGCAAAAGAGGCTGCTGAGGAGTTTAACGCCGAGCTGGCAAGGAAGGAAAAATGGCCCTAGTCCACACAGTAGGTCGTACGAGCAGTTGTGTGGGTTAGTCGCACATGATGCTATATGTTATACATTTAATCGAAAAATATGTGGCATATTACTCCCAAGTGTATTATGAAGTCTATTTAAATTCAGGCAAGCTTATTTCCTCATATTTTCATATTCAATTATTCACATAGCAAGTCATCCAACAATATTAACATACCGGTTTTCCTACGTGTACGAATTCCCAGTAACATCACAATATCACTTACCATCGTACTTACAGATCATTCTAAGTTCAATTGTTCTTAAAAAAAGTTTCACAAACTAGTCACCGAACGGTTTGCAGACATCATTGTTGTCGCCTGCCCATTGGGTGATAGGCTCCAGTCGCCCAACGGTCGGGCGACTGGAGCCTATTTCTATAAAAAAATATTGTCGTGGGTATATTTATGTTATTTTAAATAAAAAATAGATTATTAGTATAAAAAATTCTATAATTGAATAGTAGTAGTTGCAATACTGCAAGTCTCCGAGTACCAACTAGTGAACTACAGAACTAGGCAACTAATGTTCATTTCTACAACCAATTGATACTGTCATAAACATGTGTCATGCTGAATAATGTCTAAAGGAGAGGAGTACTGCATAAGGAGTTACTTAGTACTACAACTTACCACGCCCAAGTGCAAAACTCAAGTCTTGTACTCTCATGCGAACCCTAGATATTTCCAGTTTCCACTCTAGTCTCCACTCCAGAAGCTCCTCTCTCCAGCAGCAGATCGCCAGTCCTAGTCGCCAGATCCCCTTGAGTCCTTGACCCCTTCCCGGCTTCCCCTCCTCGGCGCTTCACATCATAGGTCATAGGCTCACCGCTCACCAGATCTAGGTGCCCAAGTGCCTGGTCGGCTGCCGCCTGCTGGCCCTACTCGGCGCTCCACCGGCCAACCGCTGTGCCCGTCTCCATGTCCTCCAAGCCAGCGAAGTCCCCCGCTGCCCGCCCAAGACTCGGCGTCTCACTGTCTCGGCCACTCGCCATCGCGGCAACGCCGTCGCCCGTCCATCACCATTCGCCAACCACAGGAGCGCTTCAAAAAAGAGATTAGCGATCGAATTGCTAGCTGCCTGGCTTGCTGTTGCTCCAAATTGATTCATTTGGTTCATTGGTTGGCCTAGCTGTTGGACTTCGAAGCGCGAAGTTCTGCAGGTGCGAAGTCTCTACTTCGCTTGTACCAATTGTTGGACTTCGAAGCGCGAAGTCCTCCAGGTGCGAAGTCTCTACTTCGCTTGTACCAATTGTTGGACTTCGAAGCGCGAAGTCCTCCAGGTGCGAAGTCTCTACTTCGCTTGTCGTGCGACGTCTCCGACTCTGAAGCAGAGGTTCCGTGTACCTACTTCGCTCGGCGGGCGAAGTCTACGTACTACGAAGTATTTCCGCTCGTTGGAGCCTTGCCAACAGCACTTCAGTTATTTGGCTAGAACCTGAGCAATCTCATGCACAAACACAAAGAGGATTTGGTGCTGCCTAAGTCTACTGCTTTTCTAGCTTTGCTTCTTCCCTTTATATAGTAAGTATACAAGAGAAACTGAACTACTGAATGCTACGAAACCGAAAAACTAATTGCTAGAAAATTGACCTGCACTAAACTGCTTAAAGACGCATTAAGGACGACAGTTATGCAGACTAGTAACTGACATGCAAAATTAACTAGATTATCTAACGAGTAAAGTCCATTACCGGTCCTTAAACTTTTTATGCTGTGTCATCCCGGTCCATAAACTTTTAAAGTATGTCATTCCGGTCCTTAAACTTTCAAAGTGTGGCAATATCCTATGTAGTTGTAGCGGTGAACTTTTTATGCTGTGTCATCCCGGTCCATAGACTTTCAAAAGAAATTGCCACACTTTGAAAGTTTAAGGACCGGGATGACATATTTTAAAAGTTTATGGACCGGGATGACACAGCATAAAAAGTTTAAGGACCGGTAATAGACTTTACTCTTATCTAACACTAGCCACATGTGGGATTTCGCTTTGGTATTTGGTTTTGGTGGGCTTTCGCCTTGGCATTTTGCTTGCGTGCTGCTTGCTGGTCAGTGCCATACTACCATGGTTGGCCCAGGTACAAGTGCATGGCTTATTGTTGTTGGCTTATGCGCGTTTTCTAGTCTTCCTCGCTCTCAGGCTCTCGACCGATGTGACGACGTCCGAACTCCGACGACGACTTCACACGGCGCATGGTGCGGTGGCGCCCTACTCTTCGACCGGAGGTAGGGGGCGCCAGCCCCCCTTGACCCCCCAGTAGGTCCGCCACTGGTGACGGCTGTTGGTGGCAGCGTGGTGTCGAGGTTTTCCCATTGGGGTTTGCATCTTTGGCGTGGATCAGGGCAAATTGCTGCTGAGTTGTGCTGTTGCCTGTTGGATCTATAAGATTCAACTCGCCGAGTTCGTGGTCACCAAGCGGAAGCATGGATTGGGGAGATTGATTCTACGAGGAGCTATCATAGCTGCTGCCGGTATACAGTGCCGGTGAAGCGTTTCTCAACATTGATCTGATCATGATGAGGAGACAGTGCCGGTGTACGGTGTTGAAGTGCCGCCGGGAGTGCAGGAGCAGTTCGACGCGACCAGAAATTATTTTCAGAACCGGGCAACCGGCATGAGAGGCTACAGGACAGCATGGATGAGGAGCGCACTCGCCTTGAGGGGCGCATCACGGAGGGGGACAGAAACTTGAACCAGCCTTCACGACGCACGAGCAAGCGATGAGGGAGCGGCTGGATGCTTTGGAGGCGGCCCTACGTCGTGTGGAGGAGAGGTTACCACCACAAGGAGGGCTGGTGCACCGGTTTTGCAATAACCCATGGGCGGTCAGCATGCTGTTCGTCATGGTGGTGGTGATTTCTGTGAGGCTGATGTGGAGGATGAGCCGTCTGATGGCATTGAAGCTTTCCCAGAGGACCGAGACGCGCTTTCAATCAACGTCGAGGTGTTGGATATGCACGACACCGTGGAAGGAGGTGCTAGGCATGACGACCGCGGTGTTAGTAGACTCAAAATGACCATACCAACTTTCATAGGTAGATTTAATCTGGAGATGTACTTGGAGTGGGAAATACGCCTCAATCAGATTTTTTTTAACAATCACAGCTATACTGAGGAGAAAAAGTTTGGTACAGCTTCCATTGAGTTTACTGAAAATGCATTAATTAAGTGGGATTAATTGAACTGTGCTGGTAAATGACTAGGAGTAGGTATTTTTACGCCGAAATCGAATTACCGAACCAAACCGAATTTAATTCAAAAACCAAGTAGACCGAAATATTCCTGAGGCAACCCTGTCTCTCCCACAGCCACTTGTCCACTCTCCCAGGCTAAGGGTATCTCCAATGGTCTGAGTCAGCTAGCTATATGTATATACACATCAGCATATATCCTATGTGGAGGAAAGAGAGTATGCAAAAAAAACCGAGTCAGCTCTTCCTTAAGCACTAGTCTATAACGCAAAACGAAGCAGCCTCTATAAATGATAGTCCTTTTCTGTGAGGCTGTTCGCCATCCAGCCTGTTGTTTCAATGTCTGTTACATATTTTGGTTAACGAACAACCGAATTAACGAACCAAATTAATTCGGTTAATTAGGCTCGGTGTGTTCTTTTGTTCTGGTAATTTCGGTGGGCACTTCCCAAAGACTATTTTTTTCACCGAATAAACCGAATCGATTTACCCGTATCAACCGAATGTCTATCCATACGAGCGACTTTGCACTTGAGATAAGTCATGCCGACGAGGTTTGTTCCAGCATATATTACTGAAGAACCTTGCACACTAAATTACAGCAGCTTCATCAAGGTTCTTTGTCCGTAGATAAGTAATACAAGATGAGTCAAGATGGTGACCATGACAAGCTTCTTTGAAGGCTTGAATGAAGATGTAGAACACGTTGCTTTGATGCAATGCGGCAATTTGAAAGAACTGTTTCATCAAACGGAGCATGCTGAACAGCAGATCAAAGCGTAGCAAGCTAAGGGTGGCCGCGTCCCAACTAGTAGGTGGAGGCACATCTATGCAGGGGCGGAACCAGCCCAAGCTCTGGGCTAGGGCAGCTGCTCTTGGGTTGATTCTTGAGCTAACTTTGTTTTTTTTTATGATTTTTCATAAATTTTACTTAAATTCTGATTGTTAGGCCTTGGACTACAGCTCAAATAGCCCGAGAACTGGTTCGTCACTGCATCTACGCATAAGAGGTGGTTCAAGTACAAAGCCAGCTTTCTCCACGCAGAAGGTTCGAAGGTGGCAATTGATGTGATGAATAACGACAACACTTTCCCTTTTGGGCCAACGAGTTGGTCTTGGATTGTCAGGCCGAACAAACAAGCCCATATTAACAATACGGCCCATTGGGTCCTCAAAATCAAATCATCCGCCACAGCCGTTAGGAATAATAATCAACTGAGAGCCAAATCTCTTCCGGGAAATTAAAGAATGACAAAGAGTGAAAAACACCATGACCCATTCACCATCAAGCTTTTGCCTGCGACAAACTTATGTTACAGATTTATACAGAACTTGACATCCGAACCGGTTTTGGCCGAAACAAAAGTCCTGCACAAAACAAACAAAAATAGCCCAACATAAAGGTTCTATTTCCGTGAGTTGATGTACGGCAGTGCAAAAGCGTTGCTACAGAACACGTTAATTAGCGTTTCCGGAGAATGGTACAGTGTGTTACAGAGAGTCCTTGAAGAATGAACACAAACAAATGGATTCACCTGTTGATCGAATTCAGCGCCTCTGGCTTCGCCTCACCAACAGCAACCACTCACAAATCCAACTAGGCAGAAGTGTAAACAAGACTCAAAAACGAAAAATACTGCACAATTTTGGGATGCATGCGTATAACCACACTGTTATCTGCATGTGTGGATTCTTGGAGCAATGGAGCATTCAACTGAACTGTTCAAAAACCAGCTGTATTCACATTTTCTGATGCAATAATGAAGTTAGGATTTTCCTGTTCCGATGCACCGTGCGAGCTCAGATGACAGCGCATGCGTTGGGGTTCTCGTCACTGAACATGTCCGGGTACGGCGAGTAGTAGTGGTGGTAGTAGGCGGCGGCACCGGATGGGGCACCGGCGCCATCTTGGCAGTAGCCACCGGTGCCATCGTGGTACTAGCCACTGGTGCTGAAGCCCTGAGCATATGGCCAGTGGCCGTACGATGGCGGCACCAGCTCGTGCATGCCTGCATTGACCGTGCACACCGGCACACCGATGGTGACGTTACCGGCTCCCGTGACAGCGGCCAACTTGTCTCTGTCCTTTCTCTCACCACCGCTTCTGGGAACCGGTTCCTACTTCTTGCAGGGGCAGCAACTTTTTTTTCCATCTTACTATCGTCATCCTTGTCACCGTTACTAGCGATATGCTTTAGAGGTAATTATAGAGATGATTGTATCTCTTTTATATTTATGATTTTTTGAATAGTTTGTTATTTTGTCCCTTGAATAAATGTTTTTCATATTGATCAATAAGTATGTAATTTGTTCGTGAAACTATTTATTTATGTTTTGATGTTATTGTGAATTATCTTTAATTTTATATCATTATGTGGGACAATTATAATTTATAGATCAGCTCATGTATTGATTGATGATCATGTTTTACGGATTATGGATATAAGATATCAAATCAATAATGTGGACATATATTAGAGAACATGATATTGGATTGACCCACCATGAGACACTGCGAAAATTGTTATATTCTTAAGTGTCATTAGTTGATCTCATACATAATATATGTAGGATCCTTAGACCTGAGATCCTTATTATTTTCTGCATGTGTAATAGTTTACTTAGGGGTTACCAAACACTACTCCGTGACTAAGTGGTCATAAATATAACTTTTGGGTTTCCTATAAAATATACGAAGGAATATGAGCAATTAAGATGGAATTTGCCCCTCATATATAACAGGAGAGATATCTCTGGGCTCCTCGATATGGTTGGATTAAGGAAGAGCATGATCATGCCGAATATGGCTAAAGAGTTAATCACAACTTAGTAATCCACTACAGGTTTGAATGAAGGATAGGGCATTAACAGGACGGCATGCTTCTCGCCTTGAGTTTGATCTGGTATCACGAGGCAAAGGGATCGGTACATAAGCTCTATATATGTTCATTCGATATGATCTTTATGTATATTTAAGAGTCGTTATGTCCTGCTAGGGATTGCTATTGGCTAATGGATCGGAAAGGAGTTTTTGGCCTATGGCCAAATATACACGAACATACAGGGTCACATACTTAATAGGTTAGAACGATAAGGGTTCAGATGGTAGTCTCCAAGTGGGATATGATCTCTACTCTTATCGGATAAGGATCCGATTAGAGGCTATATAAGGAGAGGTGTGGGCGCTGAGGCATCCCGAAACATACCCATCGAAACCCTAACCGCCACCTCTCATAACTCTTGTCGTGCACGCTGGTGCTAGCACGTTGACGCATAGTGTTCCATCTCTGAACATATGGACGTCGGTAGAGGTGTTGCTGTGACTGTGGCGCTAATCGAGACAATCGCGGGGAGGAGATAGTTGGCCAGAAAACGATCGACTACTTCTACTACATTGACACTCTATTTGTTGAATTGACTGATTCAATTCTACTTTCGCTACACTGAGCGTCTAGTGATAATGATCTGTGATCTCTTACCCGTATGGCTTCCTGGTTTATGCGGTAGAAAATTTTAATATGCGCTAGTGTAGCTTACCCGTATCCCAACAATCGTCATCCTTCACACTGGTGTCCTTCTTGTCACTGCTGCCATCGTATTCCTTGTTGCGGGTGGGCATACGGTGCCAGTAGGGTTGGGCATTGCTGGAAGGGCCTTGTGGGTAAGGCAATGAGCTGTATGGTAGTGATGGCGCCTGGTACATGCTCTCTTCGGTGGTGATGGGCACCAGCGCCACGACGAACGGCTAATAGGCGTACGACGTTGGCGCATGGTTCATTTTTTATTTTTAGATAAAGGATATAAAATCCGGCCTCTATATCCACTTGGGATATATACAGCCAAAAATTACACGAGCTCTTAGGCTCAAAGCCTCAACACTGAGGATCACACAACATCAACAAGAAAGAGAGCTAAAGGACTATGAAAAAGCTACAAAGACTAAGCTTCAGAACTTCTTCTCCGTCCTTGCTTTCAATCAAGCCCCTAACCTCCTCCAACTGAGCCACTCAAACTCCGGTCTACTTTGCGTGAAGATGAACCTCTGAGGCAACGTCTCCATAGAGGCGACGAGGGTCGCCGACGCCGCCCGCCTCATCGAGACAAGGCTTTCACCTAGAGAACAGAATACATGAGGGCTATGGAGTGCCATGACAACCCTCCAGGAAGGAAAATGTCGTCCAAAGGCGTCATAGTTGTCGAGATCGGTAGGAACACCGGCAAGGCTTTCGCCAGCACCTCCACAGCAACCCACGCACTATCTTCACACAAAAAAGACCACCACCAGCACACCGGGGTTCTGCACGTCTCAAGGCCATGGCATAGCCACCCTTGAACTCCACAACGAACCTGCTTCTCGCTTGAGCAACGCCGTGCCAAAGTTCCCTGTACAAACTCAGCAGCCACAGCTCCTGCTGCAACCCGGCCTTTGCCGCCAGCGGTTCATGCCTGTGTTTTTGGCCGCGCGGCTATCACAGCTGCATTTGCCTTATCAATCTCATCGCCACCACTAGCATACCTACAGTGCTTCTATTTGTCTCCTGCCATCCTCAGCAACGCCCCTGTTAGCCTTCTGACGGACACCAGATTTGCCATTTGAAACTCTCTATATTTCCATCATACAATTTCTTATATCAGTAGATAGTACACACAATAGACTTAACTATCCTTGACTTACACATAGGCTGATCAGGCCAAAACCTTTAAAAAGCAGCAGTGAAAATGGAAACACACATAGGTAGGACTTTTAGGATATGCCCACAAGCAATCAACTGGGACTCGTGATCTACTTCTTAGTCTCTTCATCTTCTAGTATCATCACCGCCTTGAGACGACCATAGGGCTTTTCTTTCTCCTTCTTACCTATTGAATGATAGTAATTAACAGTGAATACGAAGATACTTAACAAGCTATCACACATAATGTAATTATAAAATATATGCAATGCAGGATAAAGAGAGGCTTGATGTTCTTTTATTTTCAGAAAGTCATATTTGAAATAGAATAATCCGGTCAACAAGATATAGGGTGGGTTCTTTTGGGCTGATTGCTTATGGTTTAAATATTTGAATTTTGGTTGTTCGCGAGAGGTAATACGCATAAGAAAATAGTCGTATATGAATTTGACCGATATAGCTGAACTCAGTATACTTTTTTGCTACAATCTTCCTATTGACCCTGTCTTGAAAAAATACACCGTTTAAAAATTAATTGCTGTAGATAGTACAAGCATAAACCAACTACAAGCCAGTTCAAACCCAGCCATAAACATTCCTCCAAACTGCAAGGAGACCATAGTCAAAGAATCCAAAACGTTGCTAGATTTCGGCAGAATCAGTGGCATAAGACGAACCCATCCTTTCCAGTGACCGCTATAGACTGCATTTTTGTCCTAGAACATGTGGTCAGAGTTCACCTGTTACGGCAGCGCTCCAAATCCCTTAACATCTTCAGAAATGCTTTGTCTCAGATCAGACTCTTTGCCATTAGAAGACTTCATGTAGAAAAAAAATGCATTGAAGATGTTGCTGAATGCAGATGCCTAGCTTAACTCAGAGCAGTATGTATCCTCCAGAAAAAAAAAAGTGCAGTGCATACCTCAGCCATTCAGCTTCCTACAACAATTTACTGAGCAACAATTAGAAAAAAAAAAGGTATCTAGTAGCCAGCAAGTACTATACACCACAAGATTTTTGTTTTAGCTAAATTCCCTGTTCTATCAGGAAATGTACGACCAATGACTTGATTTTTGTGCACCCAGTCATGTACTACATTCCATCTACCATTCCGGTCCCTACAACAATCTACAGAAGTGGTCATTGATCAAACTGAACTAGATTAAATAATCACTTGAGAAAAAAGGTGTATACGCAAATTCAGTTCTTCAGTGCTACAGTCCAGCAGCTAGCAAGCATGAGTTCTACACGGCTAGATTTCTATCGCAGTTTCTCTCGCTGTCTAGTGTATGACGACCAATTACCTCATTTTTCTGAACCCGGTCATATACCACTAGATGTTGCAAAAATGACGCTCATATCAAATTCGCACTCATAGTTAGGAAAATGTAGCATAAATTTCATACAGTAAAGAAACTTCTCTAGTGGCCAATCTTCACTCACAGAAAACGAAAACAAAATCCACCACTCCGATCGATCACAGCTAATCTTGCTCCTAGAATACAAAGGGTCACCTTGAGGCTCCAAGAAAAAGGCACATCTTTCCTCTACAAACTTACAGGTGACTGGTTGAAGTCATGTAGAAGCCGGCCGGTGTTCTTTCTTGGACCTCGGGGGACGCCACCTCCAGGCCGCCGCTCGTTCCGCCTCTCCCGGTAATTCCGGCTGCAACTACCCACACCCTTGGCGAACCCACCGCCGCCGTCGCGGGATTCGCTGCATGATGGTGCTCGGTGACGACGAGAGCCACGGCCTTCGATACGAAGGGAGAGATGGCAGGGATGCTCGCGACCTGCTTGGGCCGTAGTAGCGTGGGGCTTGGACTAGGCGAGGAAGAAAAAACTCGTTGGCGAGTCCCGTTGACTTAATTTAAAATTACATTAATTATACTTGTTAATCAATTAAATATTAAAATAAATTAATTTTAAATGAATTTTAAATTTTACTCATGCTTGACTCGTCTTACTAGCTCATTTCTAAAAATACCTTCAAATTATATATAAAATAATATTATATTATATTATATTAATTTTAAAAACTCAATAAGACAAAGACTTCCGTTTCCACTGCTTGGACTTGTAACTTGGCCCATGTTATCATTAACGGCCCGTTTATATCTGCAATAGAGGCGAAACGCACACGAACCCTGCAAGATTTTAGGGAAAGGTACGTATCGTCAAACTGTCTGGCGAAAGTATGTTTTTTTTGGAAATGGCGAATGTATGTTTTTACACTACACACTGTATGGAATTGCTAAATAACTTTTAGGGAGCTGTGAGCTTTGTGGTTCGCTTACAGGCACGTCTTTTTCAGGTGAACCGATTAACTTGTTTGGCTCTTCACACATGTGCAGGGTATAAATGACGCTATGTATGTGTTGGGGAAAGTTCTTCGCACTACCTTAGGTGGGGTTTTTTTAAAACGTATTACTTAGCTTTTTACAGTAACTAATTCTTAAATAGAGTATCTTTTTAAAATAGAGTCTATAAATTAATTATAGTAGATACTATTCTGATTTCATCTATATCGACTAAAATTACATGTAAGTATCTCTCTCATGAATAACCAGAATTAAAAATTTAAACCAAAAACCAAAAGACAGTAAAAAAAACCTACCCTTGAGTTGAGGCAACTTCAGTGAGGCTGGAGCCGCTAAGGTTGCCAGTTGCCACCCCTTTAGTATGTGTTTGGTTCATGGGATCATGGGGGATGGGATGGGGCGGTCCTCATTCCAGAGCTGTTTGGTTCAGAGTCAGGTGGGATGGGGGATATCCCTCTAGGGAATATTCTGTGGATATGCTCTCAAATTGGGGATGCTCCTATCCCCCAAAAATGAGGGGATGGTGAGGGATGAAGTGGGACGAGTGGCTGACAGGTAGACCCCGCATGTCAGATTGTCATCCTAAACCTTTTGTCCCTAAACCAAACAGAAAACAGGGACCGTCCCGTCCCGTTCCTAAAAAATGGGTTGGATCCATCCCGTCCCACCATGACTCTGAACCAAACACACCCTTAGAGAGGCACAACACACATTGAAGTAGTCATACAGACCTAGAACTAGCGAAAAAACATGCCGAGGCTCTAACATCATCTCGAACCTGGTTTCGAATCCAAGTGGGTCCACGAGTTGGCGCTCACATGGACAAAAAGGTTGTTGGTGTCAAGAACCTCGGCAGTGGTGGGAACCACTCTGTCTGAGATAGACGAAAATACCATTCGACGCAAGTTGTAGGATCGTATGGCACAATCAAAAGGGGAGTGAATGATTGCCCCCGCTTTTTGATACTTGAAAACAAATCTCAAACCAAAATCAAAACAATCTAACTCACCAGATGTGGGCTTCAACTACTAGACACTTGATCAACCGCTCAACTGCTCGCTTGACTACTCTGTTTTCCTGACAGTGAATCAACACTTCTGCACGTGGTCGTATGCTTCAACCCAATTGCAACCACCAGCAATCTTTAACAAACCACAAACTAGATTGATTCAAGATGATTTTTATTGCTGGATTTTCGTGGAATTACAAAGTCCCCTCACAAGCACCCTAAAAGCTTTCTCAATGAAAGCCCCCTCAAAAACTCACACATTAGCCCTTAGCCTTTCCCTGCTATTATAAGCTAACGTCCAAACCATGTTTGCCTCAACCACGAACACACACCTTCATTTTTTTTCCAGAAATCAAGGGACCCAAAACCATTCCAAACACAGGTTTCCAATATCTTTAATCTTTTCTATTACGGACTCCTTCCATAACGTTTCCAATCTCACCACGTGACGAAGCCCCCAGGACAGCACTTCCTGTATCTTCATCACACAACATCACCACATGTTGAAGCCTCTGAGAACACACCTCCCATATCTTCTCCACGCATCATCAACCTCCGTGTCAAAAGCCTCCTGGACCGCACTGCCCATAGTTTCTCCACGAATTACCACCTTTGATTTCCGCATGCTCCAGCATGAGCCCGACCACCTCGCGTGACATCCTTGACTGCCTAGACCTCAAATTTTCTATCCTACTTCTGGTCCTCCTAGTCATCGACCATGATCGTCTCCACGCCAACTTGCACATCAAAGACCAAAGAAACATTTTCTCCAGTACAAGTTCTTCACAACTTGACTGACTTCAGCACACACACAATCACACCTTTAACTAACCCTCAACATCAACTAGGTCATTCACGACCACACATTCTATCGCTTTCCAAAACACCAACTTCAGACCACTCATTACGACTGCTGGCTCATTGAGTACTCAAAAACCACAAATACTCGGGAAATGCCATCGCTCCGAAAACTCGGGAATCATAAGCATCGTAGCACTCCCACTCTATGACTATGACCATCAACCAATCACCGAACAATCATTTACCGACTACTAAGTACCAATCTCTACAGCTAAGACACCAGATCACTAAGTCCACGACTACCGATCTCCAACCATTCGTTGCACCATTGAACGCCGAATACTGCACAGAGTACCATCCACGCGTACCGAGTCCTTCCAACTACCAAGTATTGAGTCCTTCCGACTACCGAGTACCACGACCATCTGAGCATCGAGTACTTCCATCTTCCGAGTACCGAATCCTTCAAGTATTGTTCCTCCGAGCACTGTTCACCGACCACCGACCACCAGGCACCAACTAGTCCTACCGTTGGCCTAACACGAGTACTCAAAGTACTCAAAGATCACAAGAAATGAAGCACTTGAACTGACCATGAAGTCCTACAAGTACAGACCGTGAAGCCTATGGCAACTGATCACAAAGCCTTCAACTACCGATCGCGAGGTCTACGACAATCGACTGAAAATCCCAAGACAATGACAGTAGACCACGAAGTCTATGAGCATTGACCACATAGTCTATGACCATCGACCGCAAAGTCTATGACAATTAATCACAAAGTCTACGACTATCGAGTATCGACGAGGTACTATAACTACGACCATGGAAAAGTATTGTAGCTACGACCTTATAACCTCCAACCAGTTCACTATAGCTAAGACCGGTTTACTATATCTAAAGATCGGTTGAAGCTCTGAACCTTTGTCCAATCTTCCGGTGGTACTCGAACACCGTCCGGTGCAACTGTGCCACTCAAACACCATCCGATGATTCGTTTCCACTTGAACGACGTTCGATATTTGATCTCGCTTGAAAGCCGACACTGTCCGATACTCTGCTGCCACTCGAATGACATCCAATCCTTCGATGGCACTCGAATGTCGTCCGATCCCCCATTGCTGCTCGAAAGCCATCTGATGTCACTCTGACTCGATCGGACTAGTCCAAACTACTTGAAGCAGACCAAAATTGCTCGGAGCAGATCAAAACATCTCGTACTCGATTGAAACCACTCAGACCCAAAACCTTCAACTGTGATCAACTAAAACTTTCACAAACATAAATTCCAAAGTAATCCAAATATCAATTATTCATCATCACTTAAGTCATGACCATCCACATGGTCTAACACAAGCTAAGGTCCAAGTGTAAAATTGTAACTTTAGGCATCTCCCCTCCCACTTTAAAAATAGTACCCTTTGTAATGGGGAGGGAGAGGACACTTGTAATCCTTATCACATATATGTAATATATCGGTATGCTCCTTTTGCGGTTCTCATTGAGTCCCCTTTTTATATCCTCCGTGAAATATAACCAACCAGCTGCAAGACAGGCTGATATGTGTTCAATGCATAAGATTCCTTCCGGAGCAATTGATTATAATATCACAGTTGCACGTAGAATCATTTTAGTTTTTGTATCAACCATTGATATGCTGAAGCGATTTGATAGCAAATCACCACGATTGTTCGGCTAGGTGCACATGCATGCATGTAGAGTTCTAACTTCCAAGTATACACTACAACAGAGCTTTTCTATTGCGATTATATTTAGGGGTTTGCCAGCATCCAGACGTCTAATCCGGGTGCTAACTCCGTACGCTCCGTTAAAACATTTTGAGGCCATGTATGCAACATTCCTCGCTCATGTATGCAACAAAAAAAGAACGATAGGAGATGCAACATTCATAGATAGTGTATGCAACAAATTTAACCACCATATGCAACAAAAATATTTTCACAAAAATTTCGATGTTGCACTGATTGATACTGATTGTTGCATGGATGAAAATGAAATGTTGCATAAACAAACACCTAGTTTCGAAGAGGAAGTCAACAGCAGTGGTCGGATCTGGTGGGTGCCACACCCGAAGAGGAAGTCGAAGGCGGCGGCCAGATCGGGCAGCGCTGTGCCCGAAGAGGAAGTCGATGGTGGTGGATGGATCCGGCTGCGCCGCGCCCGAGAACGGCTGAAGAGGAAGTCGATGGCGGCAGCTAGATCTGGCACCGCGCTCGAGGATGGTCGAAGTCGACAGTGGCAACCAAATCTGGCGGCACTGCACTCAAGGACAGCCGAAGTTGATGGTAGCGGCCAGATCTGGCAATGCCGCACCTGAGGATGGCTAAATAGGAAGTCAATGGTTGTGGCCAAATCCGGCGGCGGCGGCGCCGGGGATAGGGCAGCTGGGGCTCATGGCCATCACCGAGCATAGGGGTTCGATGTCTTGTGCGGAGAGAGGAAGAGAGTGAGAGAAGGGGAAGAATGAAGAGAGCGAGCGAAGCATCCGTGTGTTCATGCGGAGAGGAAGAGAGTGAGAGAAGGAGAGAATGAAGGAAGGTGGAAGCGTACGATAAAAAACTATGACTCCGTACGTATGTACAGTAGCAATACCCTTATATTTACCACATTGTAGCACGCGTGTACGATTATGTTAAGCTAGCATTCAGCAATTTGGAGATCCGATTCAGAGTTGAGTGTGTACTGGATTGTCTGCACAACATGACCAAAATAATCGATCTATTATGAATGCTTTATGATTTAGAGTCGGCGCCCATGTGGACAATCTGCGTAAACCTAAAAAGGAAACTATCCCAACAAATCTCTTGATAACACCTTCAAGCATGTTGATCGCTGTCATGATGTCTCTCCTAGGATGATGATTGCATGCCAGCGCCTCTTGTACACCCCCTGTAACACCTCGACCATCTCTAGAGTCTAGAATGCTACCACCATGCACTTGCCATTTTATTTTTTGTGCTGTTAATAAAATTTTGGCAGCACCACCCCTGTTTATATGACTACTAACAGGGAACAATTAACATATATATACATATAGAATAATTGCAATAAGACATGGATTCCATATCACACAGACATAACTTATGGCATACCACACATAGACATAACATGAATAAAGACTAGGACTCCACGCCCAAGAAGGCTCAAAAACCACAAGCTCACGAACATACAACCAAAATTGGCAAGCATTATAAGACCTAACATTTGAAGTTAGCATTGTTCAGAGAAACTCATTCTCCTTTTTAAGCAAAAGGGGACCAGTTGTGTCCCAACAACCTATAACATTTCCAAAACAACCTTGAACCAAGATTTAACTAAGCAACTAAACAACAGTTTAATATGAACGATAAGTGACTAGGTAAACAAATATTTAATAAGTGAGGTGCAAAAGGGGTCTACTCTCGTCCCATGCATGTCGTCAATCAGGATTACCTAAAAAATAACAAAACAAGCGTGAGTCCAAAGACTCAGCAAGCACACGATAAAACAATGGCATCAATATAGTAATTCAATTCATTCCATGATTGTGAACTGTAACTCATAATCTTTATAATTGTATCACTTGCTGAGCATGGTAAACCATTGGTGTATCTATATGTGGCAAGCATGACAATTGCTTGCAATAAAAGATAAAGACTTGTCAAGAAAGGGTATTTTGATAGTTTGATCAAAATACCAGAAACTAACTTGGATCAAAACAATGAATACAAGCAGGGGCAGATCCAGGACAAAATCTGAGAGGGGGCACACCCACAAAGCCAAGTATACCTGGGCCTTTTAGTAGAGGGCAAAATGAAGGCTTCCTTCATCAATTTGATAAATCACAGATGAGTGAGGGCCTTTTAGTTGGGCTGAGTGGGGGCACTAGCATTAAATCTTAGGCTATATACCTGGACTTCTGCGAATTGAGTGGCGGCCTGTGCCCTCACTGGGTCCTCTTTAGATCCGCCCCTGAATACAAGTATTTTTTTTTATAAATTTCTTTATAAACTATAACTATTTATAAGTCAAAGGGAAAAGTCAAATCTAAAAGTATGCATGAGTCGAGATCGGTAGCAGTTGCTGCGTACAGTTTCCAATTTCCGGTGGAGCCGTAGAAACAGCTAGCAAGCAAACAAACCAGGCCGCGTGGTTGGACCGTCACCAAAAACACGCGCTTCGACCTTGATCCACCCTCCACTGAGCCGTCTGATCGTGATTCGTGGAGCGATCGGTCCCACAGAAGTTGTTTTCTAGATCAGTGGGGCCGCGCATACAGCGGCGCAGGTGATGCGTACATTTTCTATTTTCCACTGGAGCCGCAGACAAAAGGAGGCCGCGTGGTTGGACCGTCGTGTCGAGACGGTACTCGTTTGACTTCTAAAAGTAATTGACTTTCATAGAGTAATTTGTTTTCAAACAGAGTATTTTTTTTAAAATAGAGTCTACTAATTAATTATAGTAAATATTGTACTAATTTCATTTATATCGGTAAAAATTATACATAAGTTTCTGTTATTCTGTAATATTTTATATAAACAGTTCAAAAATTATAAGTCTAAAAATCATAAGCTCTGACTAAAAAGAACAGGTCCGGTTTGGAGCAAAACAAATGCCATGGGAGAGGGTCTCTCTTGAAGCTACCAAAAACGCGCACGTTGACCTCGATCCACCTTCCACTGAGCCGTCTGATCGTGATTCGTGGAGTGATCGGGTGGCTTTGAGCACGTGAAGACGGCCCCACAGAAGTTGTTTCTAGATCTGTGGGGCCGCGGACGCAGCGGCCGCGCTCACTGTTTAACTTGCCCTCCTCCATCATCAGTTCAGTTCAGTGCTACATTTCCAGCTCTCCGACCGACTCCCTAAACTGCCTACTGCCGGAGTGATTGATTATTTGCCACTGCCAGTAGGGAGCAATTTTAAAGCACGCAAGGTCTAGGTGCATCGAGATGGAGCCACTGAGCATCCTGACCGCGATCTACAAGGTCATGCAGGAGATCACCAAGGCGGCAAGTACGGCTAGCCGGAACAAGCGCAGGTGCCTGGAGCTTGTCGAGCGCGTGTCGACCGTCCGAAACATCCTGCAGAACTACGAGGCGACCAACGACACGGAGATGAGGGTGCTGGGCAGGCTCAAGTACGCCCTCGACGACGCGCTCAAGCTTGTCGAGTCCTGCCGGGGCGGCCACTCTTTCTTCAGGCTTGGACGACCGCAGGTTTAAGGACGTCGATAGCAGGATAACCAACTCCATCCAGGAAGCCATGTTCGAGAAGCAGTTCAACGAATCTGCTGGTCGTGATCATCCCCGCACAAACACAACCGCTGGCTCAGTAAGTCCGAGATAGATAGCATGAGGCACGTATGTGCCTTAGTATCCACATCAAGAACCTTTCAATATGCAGTTCCATCAGCTTCTAGCTAGGAGGCCAAAAAAAGCTCAGTGGAAGTGTAAAACAGCCATTTCTTGAGCAGCAACACATGGGAACATCCATGGCCCAACAAAAACTCATCCCGAGATCCAATTACATCTTGGAATTCGACATGGAGGATATCCATTAGAAACTCAGTACTTCGCAGCTCGAGCATGCATGCCAATGAGCCCAAAAAACTAACAAACCAACCCAGGTAACTAGGAACCAGAGTGTGAGCGGAAAGTGATCCGTCTGACATTGCTTAAAATCGCCTACCTCAGGGCTCAGCCCGGAGAGAGGAGCCATGCCGCCGGTCCCGGCCTTTTTGCTTTTCCATGACAGCGCCGGCATGGGGGAGCAGAGTGTGGCCTACCATGAATCCATGATGCCATCACGGGGATGAGGAAAACAATGAAGAACCATTCATTTCTTGGGAAGTGGCAGCAAGCCCTCAATTTTGTGAGAACTAGTTACATTGACTAATCAAGCTGAGCACTTCATCATTGCAGTTTTTTAAGCTAATACTGAGATTTATTTTTTTATTCCTAAAGGAGAAAAGGCCAGTGGATTTCCAAATTGCAGCATCTTTCATTCAGCATTGCCAGATTTAGGCACTAATAAAAGTTCTTCGGCTACTTTGAGCCTCTCATCTCTTTTTTACTATTTTCTCCATCCATGACAAGTTCCTAGTTATGAACCCAGCTTCATATTTATGTATACTTTGATAGGTAAAAAACTGAGCTATTGTCAGTCTACTTATCAAATATGTAAGTTCTCTTTTTTGTGCCGAACTGCTCGAATTCAATCAAGACTCTGCTTGTCCGTTAATTGTGACCTAGCATAGTAATGCACAATTTTGACACCGACCGATGCATAAGACTTGTTCACTGTACTAAACAAAACAGCTGCAAAGAAGCTAGACTGCTGATTTGTGCATTTCGATCATTATCCATAATTCTGGAAAATATGAGGATATAATGTATTCTCATGTAAAGCTCAGGTATGTTGCAAAATCTCAACCATGCAGACCAGCCATCTACTCCACTAGATAACTTATGGTAGCATTACTAACATGGCAATGTTTTCCCCTCTCATTACTCCGAAATATTCATTCTGCATTTCAATCATTGTCGTTTGCTCATGAGTTTATGTTCCATGCATAACAGGCCACATGCAAATAATGATACTTCCTCCATTTTTAGTGGGAAATTGCCACGGAATACTAATCCTGCATATTAAGAGATTAATTTTTTATTATGAATTATCTGTGCTCTAATTATATAAAGCATCTGAGCGAACACGAGATATAAAACTTTGCTTCATCTATATATATATGCTGCGATCTAGAACTGATCATTGTCATAGAGAAACAACCCCTGTCTGCACAAACTTTGTTCTATGAACTGTGCCAGACTATGAACAGTAGCGAACGACAAAATTCAGAAAGCAACCAGAGTTCAGAGTTTGTGGAACAAGCAAAGTACGAAAACACACATGTTTGTGCCGCGCACACACCAGCGGCTTTTCAGTTTTCATTCCTTTTATTCATGGCTGAATACATGGAGTCTATTACATGCAAATCATGGACCAAGACTTACTTAGAGTCCTCCCAGATCCAAAGAATCCGTTCCACCGAAAAAAGAAGGAAAACAAACATGTAGTGCTAAGCAAACATGCAGAACTGAATAGACTACATAAGGTGCGGTGAAATTAACTAACAATCATACATGACAAAACCTGTAACTAGAAAATTATAAAAGGGGAAGCCAATGAACTAAGAACTTAGATGATTTTCAATAAAGCATCATACACTATGGAATAACTTGTGAATTGTGGTAATATTGAATATTGATCCAAATCATCAACTGTGCAGTGCTGAAAATGTTTCTTTGATAGCGATGATTCCAGCATAAACATCTTGCATTTCTGGCCGATCTTTCGGTGAGTCCGCAGAACATTTTAGGCCCATATTAAACAGCTGCATGATACAGCTTTGCATTCCGATCATTGCAAGATTCCCATTGTCTAAGTTGTGATTTTCTTCTTCAGGTTTATAGCATGGAATGAGACTGAGCTCTAAAATGTCGCCAATATTGTGTGGAAATGCAGATTCCACCAATTTGTGAAGGTTCAGCCCATCCTTAGAGATGTCATCTGTTGCGTGTTTCCCTGTGAGCATTTCTAGCAAAATAACTCCATAACTATAAACGTCACCCGCAGTTGAGATCTCGTAACCCATTCCATATTCTGCAATTAATGTAATGTGAAACTGTTTAGAAGCTCTTCTCATTTGCTAAATTGTCTTAAAGAAAAAACTCTTTTTTAAGAAAGGAAGGAAATTTCTTGAGATGATAGCTACAAATTGTTTTCTACGAGAAATATTGCCACATCAATGGATGTTAATAAGATAAGAATGAATGCTCACCAGGTGCAATATATCCGACTGATCCTCGTGGCCCAGCTATACTTGTTAAACTGTTAAGCCTTGTAGAAGAATGACTGTAAAGAAATTTTGCTAATCCAAAGTCGCTAACATGAGCACCCATGTCATCATCCAAAAGGACATTGCTTGGCTTCAAATCACAGTGAACCAAAGGTGGTGTGCACCAATTATGAAGATAATCCAAGGCAGCAGCAATGTCCATAGCTATTAGTATTCTTGATCCTAGACTCAGTGGTCTCTTCTGTCCATGTTTGTGCACTTTTGAATGAAGCCAGCTTTCTAGGTTACCGTTGGCCATGTACTCAAGAATAAGTGCTTTGAACTCTGTCCCATTTGATCAAAGCTTGAGCATACACTAATCACCCGCATGAGGTTTCTGTGGCGAGTGTTTCTTAACACCTCACATTCAGCTAAGAAGTTCTTTGGTGCTCCAATTTGATCAAGTTTGAACACCTTAATAGCAATCGGGTGCGCTTCAAACTTGAATATTCCTTTATAGACCACTCCAAATCTCCCCGAACCAACTAGGTTGGCTGAAGAGAAATCATTGGTAGCTCTAGCAAGCTCAGCATATGAGATTTTTTTTCAACTCCTTGCATAATTGGTCAATATGTTGTTTCGGTTGATTTCTCTTCTTGAAAAGAATGGTTGTAACACATGCCTTTAAGACTATAACAATGCTAGTGAGTGGAACAGCTATTAATATGACAAAGGAAGTATTCTTTCGTTTGGATGTAGGTGATGTGCAAAGTGGTAATTGTTGCATTGGAAACTTGGTGCATAACTTCTTGTTTCCTTGTATGAACACCTTACTTGAATTGCTAAGGAACTATTCCCTCAAGGCTGTTGAAGGATAAATTCAGAATCTGCAAAAAGCTAAATGTCTCAAAAAAGTTTGGGATTTCACCAGACAAGTTGTTTTCAGAAAGATCTATCTCAGTGACGCCTCTTAAGCTCACGAAGGATTCTGGGATCCTCCCACGAAGAAAATTCACCTCTAATCGAAGGGATTCCAAGTGAATACATTCACCAAGTGTATGTGGAATCTCTCCAGATAATTGGTTGTTGGAAATATTAAGGGAGCCAAGGTTAGTTAAGCTGCCAATCTGAGGTGATATGGATCCAGTGAGTTTATTGTAGGATAAGTCTAGGCCTTCCGAAAGAGAGGAAATGGAAAGGAGTTCAGGTGGGATGCTTCCATCGAAGCCATTACAGGAGAGGTTCAGCATCACCAAATTTTTACAGCCTGCTAAGTGTGAAGGTATGGGCCCACTCAAGTTGTTTTCTTGCAGATAAATCTTACTTAGCTTTTCAATGTTTCCAATTGATTGTGGGATTTCTCCAGAAAGCATGTTGCGTGATAAGCTTAGAGCAAACAAGTTTCTGAGATTTCCAAGTGTGTCGTGAATGCCTCCAGAGAATAAATTTCCCGCTAAATTAAGAACTGTGAGCTTTGTAAGGTTTCCTATCTCTGAAGGTATAGTTCCTATAAATCTATTTTCTGCTAGAAACAACATTTCTAAGCTTTTCGAGAGATTGCCAATGGAACTAGGTAATATTCCACGCAGCTTGTTGTTGTCCAAATATAGTATCTGCAATTGGGGAGAGGTGGTTGTTGAGGACAAGGCGCTCCAGTCCACAGCTTCGAGCTGGTTTGCACCAAGGTCTAATTGGAGCAAGTTGGGCAAGGACCAGAAAGAAGGAACCACCCCACTGAATGCGTTATCACGGAGTAGTAGCATTTGGAGATTGGAAGCATTAACTAAAGACACAGGGATTGGGCCATCAAATTGGTTTCCTTCCATGACCAACGTTTGAATGTTTGGAAGAGTGTGTCCAATCTCGCTCGGAATCCTCCCAACTAGTTGGTTGACGCCAAGGCCAAGATAAGTGAGAGACGTGATTGTGTAAAGACCTGGTGGAACTGAGCCAGACAAGTTGTTATATGCCACATCTAGTTCTTGCAAATCTGGAATTCTAGTTAAACTCTCCGGAATGCTTCCTTGTAAGTTATTTTGAGCAAGCAGCAAGGAAGATAGGGAAGAAATGTTTCCGACGGTGGCAGGAATTTCTCCTGAAAGGTTATTTCCTGTAAGGCTAATATATTGTAACTGTGAGGACATCGGGGAGGAAGATGGTATGGACCCAGAGAACTCATTGTATGAGAGATCTAAGGTAAGAAGAGATGAGCTATTGAAGAGAGCAGAAGGGATCTCTCCACTGAGCTTGTTTTTCATCAGGTCAAGGTAGTTGAGTGAAGAGCAATTTGCTAACAGAGGTGGAACTCCACCAGTTAGGCCATTATTCCGAAAGACAACCATAGACAGTGAAGGGCTATATCCCAAAGATTCAGGAATGCTGCCCTCAAGTTTGTTGCTAGGGAGAAATAGATATTTAAGGTTGGGAAGCAAACCGATCCCAGAAGGGATGCTTCCGTTAAGGTTGTTAACACTGAGAACAATTTCCTGAAGAGATGAGCACTGTGCAAGACTTGGAGGGATCTCACCTTCGATGGAGTTGCTCCACAGGCTGATGACCTCAAGGCGGGAACAGGATGATATGGTATCTGGAATCACTCCGGTGATGGAATTCATGCTAAGGTTGAGGTACCTGAGGCGGGTTAAGCGACCAACCTCAGGAAGGATATGGCCGCTGATTTGGTTGTCAGGCATGTGAATTCTATCGAGGAAACGAAGGCCAGCAATGCAAGGAAATATTTGACCGGTGATATTCAGTGATTCAAGGTGAAGAGCAACAACACGAGCTGTTTGCCGCTTGCTGCATGTTACTCCATACCAATCACAGAAGGCAAGGGATTCATTTTTCCATGAGTCCAAGGCTGCAACAGAGTGGGAGAGGTGTGACTTGAGACACAGGAGGGCCTGTCTATCGGTTTCGGATGCGTTATGGAGTGTAGATGTGTCTAAGGAACATACATAGGGACAAAGGCTAAGCAAGCAGATGAGCATTGCAGCAAGCAGTGGCAACAATGCGTTTTGGGATCCTACAACAGCCATCTTGCTTCCGCGTTGGTACATGCTTATGCTGGTGGATATTTAACTGATTTGGTTCTGGTGATTCTTTCGCTGGAACATGGCATGCATTTATATAGGGCACATAGCCAGCTGACAAGTATGAGCGTGCGAGAGGGGGCAAACTAGTTGGAAAATGGTAACAAAGACATCAGTCACCGCGTCTAGTCTTAGTGCTTCTGGTAGCAAATGTAATTATGTAAAGCACTGTGCCAGCAAGTAGGTCACTACTACCACTTGCAGCTGAAACTTTACCATACAACCGATCGACTGACACTTGTCTATATACAAATTTGCTATTCAAGTTGTAGTTCAGTTCGTACCTGCTAGGTCAAGGTGGCACGGAATGCTTATTTCTATTATTAATGTAGATATACTACCTATAGGGGCCACGGCCACCCATATCACAGCTAGTGGTAGACGCAGAAATTTTAGAATGGGTATTTGAAGTTATACAAAAAAAATTTCAGTACAAAATATAAAGATTCATAATAGCAATAGTTAACATATAATTATTCGTACTAGGGATAATATATCAAATAATATAAAGAAATTACAAAACAATTGCAAAAGTTCACAAATTAACTCGGCGATGCTTCATGCCTTTTGTTGTTTTGAGTTTGAAGCAAAAGATTTCTCAATTGATGCTTTAGGTTTAATGAATAAATTGTATTTCTCTTGAGCTTCATTGTGGGCACTAGTAATTGCTCCAACATGTTTGTCAAACCTATTTTTATGGTTCCAATTTCTAAATCCCCCATTTACAAAACTATCTCCACCAGCACGATTAGTTTTATCATTGAACAGATAACAAACGAAGCAGAAAACAGCATCTAATTCCATACTACACGCAAGCCAATTATATTGGTCAAACCAACTAGTTAAGAAGCGACACATACCTCCAATATTTCTTTTTGGAAAATCATGCGACCGCATGCAGAGTGGAGACGTCAGAGGGCGGAGGCGCGGTCGCGCGGTCCGGTCGGCCGGTCGTGCAGCGTAGAGCCGGCGGAGCGGATGGCCGAAGACGCCGTCGCCGGTCGTGCGGCGCGGAGAGCCGAAGCCCAGATGGCGATCACAAAGCGCCGGAGGCGCGGACCGCGCGGTTGACGCGGGGTCGCGGGCTGCTGCTCACCTGCTCGGGCAGCTCGGCTAGGGTTAGGGATTGGGCAGGATGGGGATCGGATGGACCGGGCCATGGGGAGACGGGGACGCCGTTTCTATCACGTGAATCAATGGGCTGGGCCGCGGTGCGTTTCTAGTCGGGCCGGCCGGTTGGTTGAATAGTGATAGACTGGAGGCTAGAAATAGTTATTTTGGCCCAATTAAATATATGTATATGTATTATACCTTATATACACTAGGTTTTTTGTTAAAAAATTTGGGTGTTCGGCTGAACACCCATGCCCTACATTAGATACGCCCCTGATTTCATATCACAATTACAAATTGCCGGACACCCAAATGAAACACAGTTTACGAAATGAGCAAATATAAAGATGCCGAAAAAGACCGAACAAAAGAAGAGATTAAAAGGAAGAATTACCGTTAGAGCCCTAGAGGTTAAGTTCAGGCAGAGTAGTTCGTTCACGAAGATATCTGACCGTCTGGAAGCCGATCGGCACCTCTCATAACCATAGGGTTATCACTCGGCATAAACAAATCTAATATAAATTCAAATATCATAGCAGCCGCCCAAATATCCCAAATCACCCAAAAGATCAACTGGCCACCACATCGCTACAACAAAGGGACAGCACAACTCAACTAGAGAACACAGCTGCAAGCCAAAAAAGAGACACGCAGCCAACCGAGGAGAATAAGAAGAAATACTGAGCACGGAAGTAAGACCTTCGCTCTTCTTTTCTTTTCTTCATTTTTCTTTATATTTATATTAGTGTAATTTACAATGTACTTGGTGCATTTGGATTTTTCGTTGGCTACTTGGGTTGACCGACTTTAACCCGACACGTAGGACGGCGATGAGTATTTGTTGGGTTAGCTGAGAAGCTACGCAACACATCTATATAAAATTATAAACTGTGGGGTTGGCTGAGAAGCTACGCCACTATTCGTTGCCCACCGGGCCGGGCATGCCGTAGTACTTAACCGTGTCGAGTAGGGATTACTGTAAGTTTTGTTGCTGGTGATCCTACTGCTGTCGGCGGTGGCGCTCGTAAGCTGGTTCACATCATTTTGCTTGTACGTACGCTCCTCCTCTGTACGTGAATAGCTTTACTCCGTTGTGCTTGATAAATTTCTGTATTTGCGCCATTGATGATCTACGGGAATTCCCATAACTAACTAAGGAGCTTTGCTTACATAATCAGTTAAAAGGAGATAAACAGAAAGGTGCATAGGGGCGTCCAATACGCCAACGAGAACAGGGATATTGTAGTGGAAACGAAACACCACAAGGAGCCAACACTGTATCAAAAATGACGTCGGCTTATAGCCGTCACATTTTCCTCGACAAGAACCAACTAATTCTGACAACAACTAGTTTTTTGAAAAACAGACGACGACTAGTTTTGGCCTCTGAGGTCATACGAGCAGTTGTGTGGGTTAGTCGTATATAGTGCTATATGTTATGTATATAATAAAAATGTATGTGACATATTACTCCCAACTGTATTATGAAGTCTTTTTAAATTCAAACAAGCTTATATCCTCGTCTTTTGACATTCAATAGTTTACATAACAAGTCATGTAACAATATTAACATACCAATTTTCCTGCGTATACGAATTCCCAGTAACATCACAATATCACTTATCATCGTACTTACCGACCGTTCTAAGGTCCATCGTTTCTAAAAAAAAATTTCACAAATTTTTTTACGCACCTACAACATACAATGACCATGAACTTTTTTTACAAATCCAGCAGATTATCTCCCAGTTATAATCGACAAAATTCACAAAATCAACAAAATTTAACTGGGGAATTGTGCAGTCGCCCTCTGGGTGGGCGACTTTACATGCAGTCGCCCCTCTGGCCGGGCAGCTGCTTTCAGTTGCCCAATAGTCGGGCAACTGGAACTCTGTCGCTTGTCTATTGGGTGACTGGAATTCGGTCGCTTGACCGTTGCGAGATAGGCTCCAGTCACTTTTCGTTGGACGACTGAAGTCTATTTGTGTAAAAAAGTTTGCTGTAGATATATTTATGTAATTTCAAATAAAAAATAAATTATTTATAAAAAAATTCCTGCACCGCCTCTCGAGTGTGACAGCTTGACGTGCTTGACTAGGGTTATAACTCAATAATCACGACAAAATGCAGGTCATCAGTAAAAGTATAACGTAACGCAGAATTTGAGCAAGCATACTGGTCCAATGTGTTGAGCTGTTATCATGACTTGACACATCACATCACTAACTATGGTTGTTGCTTTCTGTCGCGGGTCGTTCAAATATACTATACTGTAGAACAAAGTCATGGTGTCTACGCTGCATATAGGAGCCTAGAGCTTTGTAGCAGAGTACTAGTTGTCAGAAGATGACATGTTATGCCAGAGGTCCTTGTCGTGAAACGCATCCACTTGTATGTTGCGTCTGCTAATCAACGCCTAGTCCTGTCAACTACGTTTCATAACTTTTTGAGCCAATTTTTGAAATAACGGGAAAATGGGTAAGGCCAAATATGTTGGGACTTTGGGATCACAGGAATTGTTCTCAGTATGCTATTTTCCTCAAAGATTGTAGTGCTCCGTGTAGTATTAGACTGTAGTTACTATGCATCGCAACTAATCTTTTTGACTGTGGATCTTTTTTTTTTTGTTTTGACTTATATAGATTATGTATGTGGCTTATGATTTTTACTATATTTATTAGATAATATAGAGTAATAGAAATTTATAATAGTTTTAACGGATATAAATAAAGTCGCTAAAGTTCAGTCATATTACTCGGTTTTTACAGTTCAGTCCAAAAGTTGCACAATGCAATCGTGCAAATCTCCATGGCCCACTTTTGCTAGAAGAGTATCGTTAGTGGCACAAGTAATTAGAGTTTCTACCGTGTGATGACCGTAGTAGTTAGTGAGAACTGAGAACCCCAAATTAAAGACTTTGACAGTTGACTGAATTAGTGAATCATGATGCACACATCCACCAACGGACTTTTTTTTTTCTGAGACAATCCACAAAACGAACTGACCGTCCACTCCTTACCCTTTTCTGCCAACCTTCCTGCTCTGATAAGCTTAACCACAGGTCCACAACACATTGTGGCCATGTTCACTCGTACTCTCCGGTTACTACTTACTACAACGTAGTTTTTTACTTTTGTTGACCATTACTTTCTATAATATTATGCTTGCAGATAAGTACTGTAAAATTGTACCTTTATGACCAAGTAGATCTCTCTCGACTCTGATCCCCCGCATTACTCCAAGTAACTGGTGCTTGTAGAAAACTGTCACTGCATTATCTGTTCTTGTGCCCTAGCTAGCGTATGGGAGTACTCTAACACCCCATTTCTGGGAGCGTTAGGTTACCCTTATAACTACCCAGCACTGTTCAGTTACGAGTACTGTAGAAGAGTGTACATCTTTGCCAAAGCAAGCTTAACCATAAAAACTAAACTTTATTGCAGAAATAAGGCTTAACAGCTAAGTTTTACATAAAGGGGCATACAGCCTAAAGTTACATTCCCAAAAGGAACTCCACAGGCAAGCTTGAGTGTAAAACTAAACCCTAACACCAGGCGTCATCTACATCGTACAGCTCAGCGTCATCCTGAAAAGCTTCTTCACTTTCTTGACAGACATCATCTGTTTATGATTTTAGCAAGTATGAGTACAATCAATCGTACTCAACAATCCAATCGAATTGGCTGCGTGATTTTGAAGTGATTTGTTCAATGCTAGCTAGCCTCAGGAATTGACGAGGCCTTCCACATCTAATCCAATCGAATTCGGTGTTGTGTTTCTTAGGGTATTTTAGTAACTTCTCATTTTGAGTAAAAGAAAAAAAAGGGGAAGTGAGTCCCACCTGTCAGTAGGACCCCGAGGGTGTGATGGTAGTGGTCTTTGGGCATGACCTCTCCTCTCGGCTTGACTTGGCCGATCTCCTACGCAACGACGGCGGTGATGCTAGAGGCGCCAACGGCCCAGGCGCTTTGGCGCCGGCTGTAGGAGCCCAGATTTTACAATCCGGATTCCTCTGTGATTGCTGCACTATTCCCTGGATCAGTAGATAGTGCTCACAGTTACAGTAATGAATATCAAAATACATATCATGCGGAAGCGTAAATTTAATAGTAAACTTACTCATGGGCCGATTAGGCCGAAATCCTTAAATTGCAGCAGCGGAAGAACGAAGCACACAGGTGGGACCTTCAGGACATGCCCACAAGCAGCCAACTGGAGGTTCGCGACCTAGCCTTTGACATCTTCATCTTCTCGGCCAGCTTGTCCAATCTTGTTGCTAAGGCGAGGTGATTTGATTTCTTGATTCTGAATTTTGTCGCAAAAGCGAGCGTGAGCACTCCGACCCCGTGCTCCGCGAGCCAATACACAGAATGCAAATAAATAGTATGCATGGCTTAACAAAGGAGAGGCTCGGGTTGTTTTATTTTGCGAAAAGTGCTTTTGAATACAATTACTTAAAATTTCCTGAGACCTAGCAGTTTGAACCAAATCATAATGTACAAGGAAATGCATTATTAATATCGATTCAGGTTCCATCCACCGTTACATGGCATCTGCACCATATAGCAATTTCTTCAGCGTTATAGCCGCTTAACTTACCACTGGGACGACACCCAGGACAATTCCAAACCAGGGCAGTCCTTCGCCCTTCACTTTTCCATTCCCACCCACAAAACATTTTGAAATAGAACTAACTCGAGTAAGTTCCCATGTCCGCCCATGACCGTGGGCACGGCTATTCGAATAGTTTTGACTCTACAGAGTTTGTACACTTTCACCACAAGAGATGAACTATCCTTTTTGCCAACATGCTTCCTTAGGCATGAGACCCAGATAATTTATCACAAAGCCTTTACCTTACTCCGATCTAGCTAGACACCACCCACGCTGAGGTTTCACCGCTGAAGGGTTACACCACCACAGTCAGAAGCCCCCTCTTGCGCCGTGCGAGTACAGTACACCCTGTGCCTCACTGTGAGTAAACCAGTACACCCTGGCACCCACTTCCCTCGGTGATGTCTGAACTAAACCCTTGCAAGTTATTCAGCTAGGTCGTACCCATTATAGACTTGTGGTTGTACTGTTTTACATCAGGAGGTCATCACAAGATTCAGTCCTTAGTATTATCTGAGCGGTTCTACCACACTCCATAATTTGTGCTTCCACCGCACCACATACCAGCCCCCAAACCATCCGCTCAGATATGTAAGCAATTTAAGAGTTTTGGGAGCAGAAAATAACCCTGTCAAAATATACCAGTCATTCCCACCATGACTGCCCAAATCAATTTCTCATGATTAAAGTGATGCTTGGGCGCCTTCGCGCCCATGAGTACCTAAACATTACTAAGCATGGCATATAATTACGGACTTATTTTCGAAAGGGTATTATTATAATTTTTGCTAGGGCGACAAGGTTCTCGACTTCAAATATTCCAACGGAGGGGTAATATTAATTCAAGGCACACAATGGAATATAACTAGAGTCTAAAATTAACATGTATTTGCATATAAATAACCGCATGCAATTTGATAATTTAAAGCAAAGTAATTTGCATAAATGTAGGTTCAACATGATCAAAGTATTGACTCGCCTGGCGCGGTTTACCGCGGTCTTGAGCTCACTCAAAGCTATATCATTTGATGGTCTTGAGCTTCCAGTCTTTATCGTCAACTTGATCTCGATCTCGCTTGATCCATTCATTCTTCAGGACTCCAGTTTCTAACTACGCGATAAATGAATGAATCCAAATAAAAGCAAATAACTTAAAAGTTCCAAATAAATCCGAATAAAATCAATTTATTTTTACTATGAGTCGATGGGTGATTTGGGTTATTTGAGGTAAGGTCGATGTTGTGCGGAGTATCGATGGAGTCAAAAAGGGGGTTGGAACGAAGTGACGATTGGTAGAAGGACATTCGATGAAGCAGAAGCTGAGGAGGGTTCGTGATACAGGGATATTGATGATGTTATTCTTACTTCAGATTAGAGGGTGATTAGGTTTAGCCAGCCATTGATTAGCACGGGTTAACCTATTTTATTTAATGACTTCTTTTATTATTTTCGTATTTATCAAGAAAGTTCCATGAGTTAGGGTAGACCTATGTATCGAAGCACGAGTCTGGCTGGGTATGTATTCCTTGCAACTCAGGTTATGGCGAAGGCAAACTGGACTGATGGATGAGATCTGTACTTATTCTATAAATCTTTTAGTCAAAAGTATTATAACACTTAGATATCTTTATTAAGAATAATCTCTCATATATGTCTGTACTTATTAATTGGATTAAGATAAATAGCAGAGGCTCCTTATTTATTCATATACGGTAATTAATTAATATTTAAATCTTTAATACTCCTATCATCATATTTTATGTATCTTCATTTATCGCTAGCTTAAGTTTAATTCGAATTAGGATCCTTTGGTACGGGCCCCAGCTTGATTTATATACAATTGTACTAAATTTTATTATGTACCAAAGCTAGTGTTAGGATTTAGTTAATGGCACTATTATTAGCTTGCTCATACGTTAGCTACTATTAGGCTTAGCTCCACTTCTAATTCTAGTTTAAACTTAGCTACCGGAGCAAGGCTTAGTATGTATCATTTTATGTGAAATGTTAATCTAAATACCAATTGTCATTATTAACTAAATCTAGCTTCTGATATTTATTTATCGGCGATGTACTAAGGGTGGGGTCTGCATTATGAATCCTGACTTTCCAATTTAAATATGTATTTCATTTAATTCGGTGTTAGCATGAATCAATAACTATTTAAAGCTTAACCATAAGTCAGTTGCGTACAAGGCAGCCTCTCTTTCAATTTGAATATCATGGCCTAAAGGTTTGTTTATTAATGTTCACATTATTTAATAGTCAAAAGGATTCTCCTAATTGCTAGGGCACATCTATGTACATGTTAATCAAGGGCCATCTTTATTATTAAATATAGACATTTATCCAAAGCCACTATTAAATAATTAGATTTACAATTTGAATGTTTAAGTCATACTAATTATTTATCATGGCAACTATTCCGAATTTAAATCATACATAAACTCCCTAATGCCTTATTTAAATTTTATTAGCTTCCCCAGTTTTTCTTAAGTTCTCCGTTTAATTTTGGAAAAATATCTGCTATTGGCTTACTAATCATACAGATATGATAATAACTAATCCATGATTAAACATTTATTAAGTTCATGTATATACTAATAAATTTTGTACCTTCTATGGATGTATTTTTAATTAGAATTCTTATTAGTTTTGGACTATATACTAAACCACATTTGATTAATACCTCTAATTAACAACTAAACCTCATCTAAGTATCTAGACTATATCAGTGGCTCATATAGTAAATAATCACATATTAAAATGTTAAGTAACCTTAGTTTACATACTAATTAAATTTATTACACTCCCTAGATTATTCCCTAAATTTTCTGGATTTTTCCTAATTTTTCCTTCTTCTTTACTAACTATCATGAGGTTCAAAACATGCAATAAAACAAAATATTGAATGGGTTGGTCGGTGGGATCGATCCCGGGACCTCGCCGTAGTGGTAGGCAACAGGCGCTAGTGACCAAGTGGGCTGCGGTCATTTAGTGATATGCGGGTGGAATTAAATTAGAAGGAGTGCGAGCTTGCTGTGGCCAAGTAGAGGAAGAACGGAGGAGGCATCGGGTGGAGCTCGGCCAACGGCGTCGCCGGCGGGTGACGGCCGGGGAGGCGCCGGAGACCGCTGAAATGGAACCTACCCGAGGCGGGGCTGCCACTGGGGGCGACGGCCCTGGCTATGAGGCTCGGTGGCGGGCCTGCGGCGGTGGAGAGCGGACGGCCGAGAGGGTGGAAAGGGGACGACCGAGCCGGAGGGAATAGAAGAGAAGCTGAGGCGTGCGCGAGCAACAGAGGAGGCGGGGGAAGCTTACCGAGGGCTTGGCCGAGTCGGGGAGCCACCGAGGCGAGCCGGCACCGGGAGCTCGCGGCGGCGCGGAGGGGTCTCGCGGTGGCGGCGAGCTGTGGCGAGGGAAAAGCCAGGGCGGAGGTTGGCGAAGATGCAGGGTCCCATGGTGATGCTCCACACGCCAAGAATCGCGCTGGCGCCGACCGAGGAGGAGACGGCGGTAGAAATGGCGGTTTCGGCCGGAGGCGGGGAAGAACGCTGCTGCGGCGAGCTTGAGCCACCGGAATCTAATTACTCGTGGGAGGAGGCGTACTGGGAGCAGGGACATGTGGTGATGCAGCCACCTTGGCCGGCGCTCCGCCGGAGAAGCGCGAACGGCGAGGAGGCTACGGCGGGAGTTGACAGAGTTGCAAGGGAGTGGCGCACAGGGAGCTACTTATGCTCACAGGGGGCTGCGGAGAAACCAGAGGCGACGGGGAAAACCGTGGGCGAGGGCTGCGCATGGAGGCCACGCGGCAGAAGAATGCTGCGCATGGCAGAGAGGAAGCGGCGCTGGCGCTCACGGGGGAGGAAGAAGGAAGAGAGAGGGAGGAGGCAGCGGTCCCGCGCGGCAGTGAATGGGGAAGTGGGGCTAGCGGGCGTGCGCGGGCGCACGGGGAGAAAAAGAAGGAGCGAGCGGGGGCGCTCGGGAGCGGGGCCCACCAGGCAGAGGGAGAAGGCGGAGTGGAGACGGGGCCACGCGCTAGAGAAAAGGGGGCGCGGGCGGAGCGGGGAAGCCCGCGCGGCCACGCGGCAGCGGGAGGAGAAACGCGGGCAGGGGCGCGGGGTCCGCTGGCCAGGGAGAGGAAGGGAGAAAGGGGCGGGGCCCGCGCGGTGCGCGACCGGCCGAGCGGGGGGTGAAGTTGGGCCGCGCCGGTTCGGCCGGCCTGGCTTCGCCCTCTCTCATTTTTTTCATTTTCATTTTTCATTTTTTTTTCTTCCTTTATTACTAGTCTTCTTTTCCTTGCACATGTATAACTCGTGTATAATGTATATATATACATGTATATTTTAATCACTTACTTTTATTTACTAATTAAGCTAGTATTGTCAAAGTGAGATTTTGGTTGCTTCCTCCTATACTGGATCATCTTTTCAGATTTGTCATTTAAAATTTTAGTTTTCTATTATTCACATATTCCCTTTTTGATATTACTAATGTTTGTTTTTGTATATATATATATATATATTTATGAGTTCTTAAATTTTGAAACCTCCACCAAATTCAAGAAAACGCCACAAAATCCAAATTCCAATAAAACATAGTGCAAAATAATTCAAAAGCTTCACATTTTCAGATTTCAAAACTTTCAGGATGTTACAAACCTACCCCCCTTAAATGAATCTCGACCCCGAGATTCCGGTAGAGTAGAGAGAGAGGAGGTGGGGTTATATTAGCTAGCAATGGGTTTCGGGGTGTTGCCCGACGTTAGTCCTGTAGCTCCACAGAGAGATGAAATTCTACACGATAGGGGTTAACACGTGGAGAAGTCAAAAGGGAAGAGTGAAACCTTGTTCTTTTGGATAAGTCATAGACTTCCAAATACTTGCTCTTTGACGTTGTTGTCTTCATGTCGTCGTGGAATGGAATAGTTGCATCGTCTATTGGCAATACGGTTGTAGAGTTCTCATACTAATAGGTGGGTAGTAATGGTCTGTGCCATAGGGGTAAACAGAAGGGGAGAGGACCTGCACTTAAAGGAGGCAAAAGGGAGGGAGGAGATCTTTATTCTTCTGGAGAGGTCGTCGTCTTCAGGGTGCTTGCTCCTTAATTTTGCCGACATTATATCTCGTAGTGCTACCCCCCTTAAATAAATGATGATTATCATTATTCATCCATTGTACTCTATCTGTCTTGGTCGTCACGAGATTGGCGGGTGGTCTTCTTCACAGTGATGTTGTTTTCCTTAAATATTGGAAGGCTGCAGAGTCTTCACTTCTTCTTGATTGCCCTGGTTTCAGGTTACTTGTTATTTCGTTCCTTCGGATCCGATGGGGTTTTCAGCAAGAGTTGAGAGGGAATATCATGAGATGAGGATTAAAGCGCGGAGATAAGGTGTTCTAACCCATTTAGCTTTAAAGGAAAATACCCCGGAAGCTGGGGTGATACAGAACCACACAAATTTTAAAAGCAAGCCTTTTCCTGTGACTGCGAAATAGGACGCCCGAGGGCGAGAGGCAATGCACAGGGCCAAATAGAATCTTGCAACAATACAACGTCTAATCGGGGAGCACACATAGGAGGGTGCAGGGTTCATATGCACAATCCGTCTAAAACGAGACCACCTTATCTTCATGATCATCTTCGTCGTTCCTAACCTTAATATTTGGAGTAGGGGTATGAGAAAAGGATCAAAATTTTCCTTTTGTAATTTAATAGAAAGAGGTGGAAAGTATTTGGGGTAGTTTCATTGGTTTTAGCACTCATTTTTTTTGTATCCTAATCTCTTCCAACGTTCAACTATCCATCACTGATTCAATTCACTCCCATATGATTCTTTTTGTACATAAGGCTTAGAATCCAATGGCCTTTATAGTTTAACTTCCACTTTTGCAAACTGCACTTAGGTTATCTTTCTTCATTAATTGTTCATAGTATTACTGCCATCTAAGACTCCAAACAGCGAAGGAGATTATTTATTGTATTCGATCAACCAATCATACTCTTCCTATTGTATCATCCATCATTTCATTAACCTAGTCATGGTTATCTAAGTCTCGCATAAATCTTTGACTTTCAATCATATTCAATCCTTTTTGTTATTGATCCAAAACCATAAATTCATTCTTCTAATAATCAATCTCCTTTTCCATTATCTATCACTAACTAATTCACTAGTATACCTCCACCAAATACATTAATGATCACATCTACGATTTACTAGTGTACATCCACCGAGAATACACTTATCAAGATTATAATCCACTACTTATTATGATTCCTCCAATATTCTCAGAATTTCAATTCATCCATCTAGAAATTGTTCAAATCCTATTAATCTCAATATTGTCAACATCTCCCAATAATTTTAAATTATCAGTGTCATAGTCCAGCAAATACATTTGCACTCCCTAATTCTCCAAAAATCATTTAAATCATCTATCTAGCCTGTATATTCAATTACGCTCCACCAATTTATTTCTCCTAGACTCCACACTATCATTATCCCTCTTATGATCAATCATGAATCCACCAACTTCTTTATGTGGTTACCATAAACAGCCATCTTCCATTTAAAATTCTTATTAATCGAATCGAAGTTACCAAATTCCGATATGTGCCTGAATTTCCACCACATCTTTATAAATCCAATCTTAGGTTTATCAATTGCCAATTTTATCAGCTTTCCAATCCTCCGAAGATCTAGCTTTCTTTATTTAGATCCACTGATGACTTTCATATCGTGAACTCCTAATAATCCAGTCTGGTGTCACTGATCCAAATCTATAGTTTGCTTCTTCAATGATCAACCTGAATCTTTATTGTATATCTACTCCTCAATTATCCATCATTATTACTTTTAAATCCACCAGGGTCATGTGTATCAGGACTTCCTAATAATCCGAGATTGTATTCAAAATCATAATTACTCATTTAGTAACCATCCTAAATCTTTATTATCAACCTTTGAATTTATTCATTATTGTAAGCATCCTCCAGGAATAACATAATTTAATCCAGTCTGTACTCCGATAGCTGTTATCCAACTCCTCACAATTTTAGTGAATCCTTCCTGTTATTGATCATATCCTATTATTCCATTGTTGCAAACATCTTCCAGGAATGATACAATTTATCAGTGTGCAATCCTTTAGTCAGTTTCACACTTTCTATTTCTCCCAGAATAAAACAATTAGGTCTCAAGGGTAAGCTTCATAATTCTTGGCCTAAGGCGTATTTTCATAGAGTGGTTACAAGAGAAGTACTGGATTTTCATCACTTTGAATTTGGGTAAGAGAGCTTCAGAAGTAAAATGGCTAGGGTAGCATATAGATAAGGGGGAATCATCTAAGAGAGATGAGATTGAGCATTACAACTTACATTTTTCGAAATAGATTTTGAAGAAATAATTCTAGTTTTGAAACTATCGACCAGGCTAACTAGGTCACGACCTGCAGTCGATATGCTCTGATACCATCGCTGTAGGAGCCCAGATTTTACAATCCGGATTCCTCTGTGATTGCTGCACTATTCCCTGGATCAGTAGATAGTGCTCACAGTTACAGTAATGAATATCAAAATACATATCATGCGGAAGCGTAAATTTAATAGTAAACTTACTCATGGGCCGATTAGGCCGAAATCCTTAAATTGCAGCAGCGGAAGAACGAAGCACACAGGTGGGACCTTCAGGACATGCCCACAAGCAGCCAACTGGAGGTTCGCGACCTAGCCTTTGACATCTTCATCTTCTCGGCCAGCTTGTCCAATCTTGTTGCTAAGGCGAGGTGATTTGATTTCTTGATTCTGAATTTTGTCGCAAAAGCGAGCGTGAGCACTCCGACCCCGTGCTCCGCGAGCCAATACACAGAATGCAAATAAATAGTATGCATGGCTTAACAAAGGAGAGGCTCGGGTTGTTTTATTTTGCGAAAAGTGCTTTTGAATACAATTACTTAAAATTTCCTGAGACCTAGCAGTTTGAACCAAATCATAATGTACAAGGAAATGCATTATTAATATCGATTCAGGTTCCATCCACCGTTACATGGCATCTGCACCATATAGCAATTTCTTCAGCGTTATAGCCGCTTAACTTACCACTGGGACGACACCCAGGACAATTCCAAACCAGGGCAGTCCTTCGCCCTTCACTTTTCCATTCCCACCCACAAAACATTTTGAAATAGAACTAACTCGAGTAAGTTCCCATGTCCGCCCATGACCGTGGGCACGGCTATTCAAATAGTTTTGACTCTGCAGAGTTTGTACACTTTCACCACAAGAGATGAACTATCCTTTTTGCCAACATGCTTCCTTAGGCATGAGACCCAGATAATTTATCACAAAGCCTTTACCTTACTCCGATCTAGCTAGACACCACCCACGCTGAGGTTTCACCGCTGAAGGGTTACACCACCACAGTCAGAAGCCCCCTCTTGCGCCGTGCGAGTACAGTACACCCTGTGCCTCACTGTGAGTAAACCAGTACACCCTGGCACCCACTTCCCTCGGTGATGTCTGAACTAAACCCTTGCAAGTTATTCAGCTAGGTCGTACCCATTATAGACTTGTGGTTGTACTGTTTTACATCAGGAGGTCATCACAAGATTCAGTCCTTAGTATTATCTGAGCGGTTCTACCACACTCCATAATTTGTGCTTCCACCGCACCACATACCAGCCCCCAAACCATCCGCTCAGATATGTAAGCAATTTAAGAGTTTTGGGAGCAGAAAATAACCCTGTCAAAATATACCAGTCATTCCCACCATGACTGCCCAAATCAATTTCTCATGATTAAAGTGATGCTTGGGCGCCTTCGCGCCCATGAGTACCTAAACATTACTAAGCATGGCATATAATTACGGACTTATTTTCGAAAGGGTATTATTATAATTTTTGCTAGGGCGACAAGGTTCTCGACTTCAAATATTCCAACGGAGGGGTAATATTAATTCAAGGCACACAATGGAATATAACTAGAGTCTAAAATTAACATGTATTTGCATATAAATAACCGCATGCAATTTGATAATTTAAAGCAAAGTAATTTGCATAAATGTAGGTTCAACATGATCAAAGTATTGACTCGCCTGGCGCGGTTTACCGCGGTCTTGAGCTCACTCAAAGCTATATCATTTGATGGTCTTGAGCTTCCAGTCTTTATCGTCAACTTGATCTCGATCTCGCTTGATCCATTCATTCTTCAGGACTCCAGTTTCTAACTACGCGATAAATGAATGAATCCAAATAAAAGCAAATAACTTAAAAGTTCCAAATAAATCCGAATAAAATCAATTTATTTTTACTATGAGTCGATGGGTGATTTGGGTTATTTGAGGTAAGGTCGATGTTGTGCGGAGTATCGATGGAGTCAAAAAGGGGGTTGGAACGAAGTGACGATTGGTAGAAGGACATTCGATGAAGCAGAAGCTGAGGAGGGTTCGTGATACAGGGATATTGATGATGTTATTCTTACTTCAGATTAGAGGGTGATTAGGTTTAGCCAGCCATTGATTAGCACGGGTTAACCTATTTTATTTAATGACTTCTTTTATTATTTTCGTATTTATCAAGAAAGTTCCATGAGTTAGGGTAGACCTATGTATCGAAGCACGAGTCTGGCTGGGTATGTATTCCTTGCAACTCAGGTTATGGCGAAGGCAAACTGGACTGATGGATGAGATCTGTACTTATTCTATAAATCTTTTAGTCAAAAGTATTATAACACTTAGATATCTTTATTAAGAATAATCTCTCATATATGTCTGTACTTATTAATTGGATTAAGATAAATAGCAGAGGCTCCTTATTTATTCATATACGGTAATTAATTAATATTTAAATCTTTAATACTCCTATCATCATATTTTATGTATCTTCATTTATCGCTAGCTTAAGTTTAATTCGAATTAGGATCCTTTGGTACGGGCCCCAGCTTGATTTATATACAATTGTACTAAATTTTATTATGTACCAAAGCTAGTGTTAGGATTTAGTTAATGGCACTATTATTAGCTTGCTCATACGTTAGCTACTATTAGGCTTAGCTCCACTTCTAATTCTAGTTTAAACTTAGCTACCGGAGCAAGGCTTAGTATGTATCATTTTATGTGAAATGTTAATCTAAATACCAATTGTCATTATTAACTAAATCTAGCTTCTGATATTTATTTATCGGCGATGTACTAAGGGTGGGGTCTGCATTATGAATCCTGACTTTCCAATTTAAATATGTATTTCATTTAATTCGGTGTTAGCATGAATCAATAACTATTTAAAGCTTAACCATAAGTCAGTTGCGTACAAGGCAGCCTCTCTTTCAATTTGAATATCATGGCCTAAAGGTTTGTTTATTAATGTTCACATTATTTAATAGTCAAAAGGATTCTCCTAATTGCTAGGGCACATCTATGTACATGTTAATCAAGGGCCATCTTTATTATTAAATATAGACATTTATCCAAAGCCACTATTAAATAATTAGATTTACAATTTGAATGTTTAAGTCATACTAATTATTTATCATGGCAACTATTCCGAATTTAAATCATACATAAACTCCCTAATGCCTTATTTAAATTTTATTAGCTTCCCCAGTTTTTCTTAAGTTCTCCGTTTAATTTTGGAAAAATATCTGCTATTGGCTTACTAATCATACAGATATGATAATAACTAATCCATGATTAAACATTTATTAAGTTCATGTATATACTAATAAATTTTGTACCTTCTATGGATGTATTTTTAATTAGAATTCTTATTAGTTTTGGACTATATACTAAACCACATTTGATTAATACCTCTAATTAACAACTAAACCTCATCTAAGTATCTAGACTATATCAGTGGCTCATATAGTAAATAATCACATATTAAAATGTTAAGTAACCTTAGTTTACATACTAATTAAATTTATTACACTCCCTAGATTATTCCCTAAATTTTCTGGATTTTTCCTAATTTTTCCTTCTTCTTTACTAACTATCATGAGGTTCAAAACATGCAATAAAACAAAATATTGAATGGGTTGGTCGGTGGGATCGATCCCGGGACCTCGCCGTAGTGGTAGGCAACAGGCGCTAGTGACCAAGTGGGCTGCGGTCATTTAGTGATATGCGGGTGGAATTAAATTAGAAGGAGTGCGAGCTTGCTGTGGCCAAGTAGAGGAAGAACGGAGGAGGCATCGGGTGGAGCTCGGCCAACGGCGTCGCCGGCGGGTGACGGCCGGGGAGGCGCCGGAGACCGCTGAAATGGAACCTACCCGAGGCGGGGCTGCCACTGGGGGCGACGGCCCTGGCTATGAGGCTCGGTGGCGGGCCTGCGGCGGTGGAGAGCGGACGGCCGAGAGGGTGGAAAGGGGACGACCGAGCCGGAGGGAATAGAAGAGAAGCTGAGGCGTGCGCGAGCAACAGAGGAGGCGGGGGAAGCTTACCGAGGGCTTGGCCGAGTCGGGGAGCCACCGAGGCGAGCCGGCACCGGGAGCTCGCGGCGGCGCGGAGGGGTCTCGCGGTGGCGGCGAGCTGTGGCGAGGGAAAAGCCAGGGCGGAGGTTGGCGAAGATGCAGGGTCCCATGGTGATGCTCCACACGCCAAGAATCGCGCTGGCGCCGACCGAGGAGGAGACGGCGGTAGAAATGGCGGTTTCGGCCGGAGGCGGGGAAGAACGCTGCTGCGGCGAGCTTGAGCCACCGGAATCTAATTACTCGTGGGAGGAGGCGTACTGGGAGCAGGGACATGTGGTGATGCAGCCACCTTGGCCGGCGCTCCGCCGGAGAAGCGCGAACGGCGAGGAGGCTACGGCGGGAGTTGACAGAGTTGCAAGGGAGTGGCGCACAGGGAGCTACTTATGCTCACAGGGGGCTGCGGAGAAACCAGAGGCGACGGGGAAAACCGTGGGCGAGGGCTGCGCATGGAGGCCACGCGGCAGAAGAATGCTGCGCATGGCAGAGAGGAAGCGGCGCTGGCGCTCACGGGGGAGGAAGAAGGAAGAGAGAGGGAGGAGGCAGCGGTCCCGCGCGGCAGTGAATGGGGAAGTGGGGCTAGCGGGCGTGCGCGGGCGCACGGGGAGAAAAAGAAGGAGCGAGCGGGGGCGCTCGGGAGCGGGGCCCACCAGGCAGAGGGAGAAGGCGGAGTGGAGACGGGGCCACGCGCTAGAGAAAAGGGGGCGCGGGCGGAGCGGGGAAGCCCGCGCGGCCACGCGGCAGCGGGAGGAGAAACGCGGGCAGGGGCGCGGGGTCCGCTGGCCAGGGAGAGGAAGGGAGAAAGGGGCGGGGCCCGCGCGGTGCGCGACCGGCCGAGCGGGGGGTGAAGTTGGGCCGCGCCGGTTCGGCCGGCCTGGCTTCGCCCTCTCTCATTTTTTTCATTTTCATTTTTCATTTTTTTTTCTTCCTTTATTACTAGTCTTCTTTTCCTTGCACATGTATAACTCGTGTATAATGTATATATATACATGTATATTTTAATCACTTACTTTTATTTACTAATTAAGCTAGTATTGTCAAAGTGAGATTTTGGTTGCTTCCTCCTATACTGGATCATCTTTTCAGATTTGTCATTTAAAATTTTAGTTTTCTATTATTCACATATTCCCTTTTTGATATTACTAATGTTTGTTTTTGTATATATATATATATATTTATGAGTTCTTAAATTTTGAAACCTCCACCAAATTCAAGAAAACGCCACAAAATCCAAATTCCAATAAAACATAGTGCAAAATAATTCAAAAGCTTCACATTTTCAGATTTCAAAACTTTCAGGATGTTACACCGGCCGTTGGCAGCAGCCATGCCAGCCACCTCGCCACTCCTCCCTTTAAAGGCAGCTCCCATCTCCTCTGTGATGCATCGGAAAAATCAGTAAGTCCTCAAAGAGTTCCCATCCTCTTCTCCAACTTGACATCGATTTGAGTGGTACCCCACTGTTGCGCTGAGTTCTTCACTGGCGTGGTCGGTAGTGAGGTCCAAATTCTCTTCTTTTTGGGTATCTCCCGTGTGGTTTCTTGCTTAATCTCTCTTTGAGAGATGACAGTGAGGAACATTGGGGACTTTGCCTTTGATAATTGAATCTAGCCAACTCAGATCATTTTGGGGGAGGAAATCTTGATACTTGGTGTTCTGTGGTGCTCTTGGCCAGAGCATCCTTGTTGGTCTTATATGGTATACTCCTGTAACTCAGCTTCATTCTTCAATGTGTCCTGATTTGCGAAGATTGACATTGTATCTCTGTCAACCTTGTCTCAGATTCGCAGCACAGTGAGGCAGTTGGTTTTATGGGATAGCGCTATTTGGCATGCCTTATCGGTTTCTTCACAAGGGCTTTGAGTCAGGGGCGGAACTGGGCCTCGGGCTGGGTAGGCTATAGCCCGAGGCCCAGTGATTTTACTAGTACTACCTCTATTTACTACTGCCTTTATAACATATATACTATATAGGCCCAGCCCGAGGCGTGAAATCCTGGCCGCCCGGCAGCCCAAAGCGCGCGCGCGGCCACGCGCCCGCTGTAAGATCGAGGAGGCCGACTAGAGGGGGGTGAATAGGCGGTCTAAAAAATTCTCTACAAATTAATACTAACAATTAAAGAGCTTTTCTATTTGACTAAACCAAGTATACAATGCGGAAGCTAGATTCAAGTTGGTTTAGCTCAAATAACGCCTAGAACAAATAAATTCGCCTAAGTGCACGAACAATTCTATCCTAGGTCAAGGTTTGCAATCCTAGGTTTACAAGCAATCAAATTGAGTCTATGAATGTAAATTGCTTGAATATAAATGGAACACAAGAAAACAAACCACAAATGACACAATCACTTTTTACCGTGGTGTTCGGAGACTTGCCGGTCTCCCCTAGTCCACGTTGAGGTTAGCCCGAACGAATCGGACCGGCTCCACGAATTAAGCCGAAACACCTCGTATCCACTAGTGGTAGCTCTTTCCCGCTCCGGGTAGGTGAGCTCCAACCTTCACAACTTCGCCGGGTCTTCTCACAAGCTTCTTGAGAAGATCACCGCGCACGACGCCTCCCACGCCGTCTAAGAGTCGGCAAACTCCAAGAGAACAAGTCAAGTCCCTCACTTGACTCTCACCACGTGCAACGAATGCACAAGCTCACTTGGACACAAAGTCCACCTCTAGATGCAACACATGCACTCTAGATCACCTCACCTCTCTCACAAAGTGCAACACATGCACAATTGAGTGGAGAGCCTCACTCTAGCTCAAGACAATAGAAATGAGTCAAGCAACAATATCTCCAACCAGTCTTGAGGGGGTATTTATACCACACACACAAAAACTAGCCGTTGGAGCAAAGAGAGGCTGAAATCAGCCTGAGGGCCGGTACTACCGCAGTTAAAACGGCCGGAACTACCGCCCTCCCAACGGTCACAAAAAAACTAGCCGTTGGACCAAAAACGGAACTACCGCAGTACAAATCGCGGTACTTCCGTTTTTTTTCGAGGCTAAGTCATTCAGAAAGTCGCTCTCTGGAAAAAACATTCCGCTCGGAATCCGGAACTACCGGAATTGCGGAACTACCGGAAAAATCGGAACTACCGCAGTACAAATCGCGGTACTTCCGCAAAATCCGGAACTACCGCAGTACAAATCGCGGTACTTCCGTTTTCCGGTTTTTCAGCACAGACGACACTCGGAAAAACGGTCATAACTTTTGACTCCGATGTCGGAATTGAGTGATCTTGGACTCTATGGAAAGCTTATTCAGAGGGCTACACAACCCATCTATTTGCATGACCTAAAACACATTAGATCAATGCAGAAAACACAAGACATCCAAAGAGTCACTATCACGGTCTAATGTCAAAGGAAATAGCAACAAATAATTTTAGACCATACCAAGGGATAATGCATGATCTCCAACTTTTGCAAAACACATTTGCAAACTTAGATCATGCTACAAGGATTAGGTACATGGACTTCTCACATTTACGAAACACATTCGCAAATCTAAGTCACATGCCACAAGGATTATATATGAGCTTCAACCATTTGCAAGACACATTTGCAAATATAAACTCATATCACAAAGAATGGAAATATAGACTTCAAGCACTTGCAAAACACATTTGCAATGCATAGTCCCATGTTACAAGAAATCAACACATGAGCTTCAACAATTTGCAAAACACATTTGCAAATATAAACCTCATATCACAAAGAATGGAAACATGGACTTCAAGCACTTGCAAAACACATTTGCAATGCATAGTCCTATGTTACAAGAAATCAACACATGAGCTTCAACAATTTGCAAAACACATTCGCAAATGCAAGCCTCATGTCAAGATGAGCTAGAGCAAGTGAGATTTGAGCTATCAACACATGATGAGACTCAAACTACTAGACATGACCCCTCTTAATAGTACGACAACCTACACTAGCAATCCGGTCTTTCAACCAAACACCAAGACCGGTAAAAGACTAGGAACGCATCCTTATCCCTAACTAGTCATACCTTTGCATTGGGTCATCGTCTTGATAGGCATCAACTCATGATGCTTTCTTTTCATCAATACCATCAACTCATGATGGTCTTCACTTGATCAACACATGATCAATCTTTGACATGCTTCAACACATGAAGCATCTTCTCGATGGCCTTCAACACATGAAGCCTTTGTCTTGATAGCCTTCAACGCATGAAGCTACCTCTTCTTCATCAACTTTGACTTGATGACCTTCAACTCATGAAGTCATCCCAAATCATCTTTATTTGTGGAACCTAACCTATTCATCCAACTCATGGAAAATGTTAGTCCACAAAACAATTGTCATCAATTACCAAACTTCACCATTTTGGTAATTCATGACCATCTCAACAAATAATGATATAAAGTTGATTTGCGAGTATACAACTTGTATACAACAAATGTATACTCTAAGATAAGCTTTAATCAAAGCTTATTTATCCGGTTGTCATTAGTCATCCAACCATTACACATAATGGAGAAGTTAGATGACAACCCGATTGTACATGAGTATATATATACTACACAAGCTATATATACTCAAGTATGTATTTCAAAGTAAAGATCCCAAATATGCATATTGAAGGAAGCATGGATCAATACTTATGAAACTCCAAAATATATAGAGAGCTCCCCCTAAATGTGTGCATACAAGTGTATATAGTGAAGACATATGCACATATTTATTTTAGACTAATTGAGGAGTTCAATCTATATTTTGGATCTAAGGAATGCATTTTTAATGAGAAAGCGATTTCGAATGCATACCTCTTTGATTTCACCTTTTCATCCAAATGAGACTAACCAAAGATAAACTCAAATAAACATATTAGTCTCATAAATTCATTTATCATTTTCACCAAAACATTATAAAGTATATGTCATTAATATCATAATGTCATAATTACATTTGTCTTGGATTATGAGCTGTGAATTGATATAACATATTAGGGATTTTGTGTGAGTATTGAAATATTGAATGCCATGTTTTTTGCTGTTATCTAGAATTTGGTATATGAAATGAAGAGGAGCAAGACATTTAAATTTCATATATTTTGTTTGTGTATATCCCTGTTTTGATTTACTTTGTGTGTTGCCTTTGTAGGTTTTAGTTCTTGTTCGATTATTGATGAAGAAATATAGGCACCTAGGAAGGATCAAGGATGGACAAAATATTTGTTATTTAGGTACTCAAATTGTATTTCTCTACTTTACTACATTCTTTACATGTTCTTCTTGTTTTTAAGCACATGGCTCAAATTTCATATCAATTATGCATTTGCGCTATACCTTTTTGTCATGCCTATATTTGGCATAAGTTTTATCCATTAAAATTTAGCCCCAGGCTTGGTGGAATCCTGGATCCGCCACTGAATATGCGTATGATTTATAAACGCATGATATAACACCAAGTGTATGGTGTTTTATATCCTTGATATGAGCACATTAATAGGTATTTATTTAGGTGCTTAATTAGGCACTTAGGTGAAAGATCTTGTCTTTTTTGAAGGAGGGGATGAACGGCAACGCGAAGCAGAAATGGCAACGAGAAGAAGAAAGACGTTGCCAAGAACGGCAATGAGAAGAAGAAAGACGTTTCCAACCAGCGTTTTCATTACCGATTTACGACCGATTATCAGAACCCTGTTTCCAAGGATGGCAACGAGAAGAAGAAAGACATTTCTAATCAGCGTTTTCATTACCGATTTTCAGAACCCTGTTTCCAAGGATGGCAACGAGAAGAAGAAAGACATTTCCAAGCAACGTTTTCATCACCGATTTTCGACCGATCATCAGAACCCTGTTTCCAAGAAAGGCAATGAGAAGAAGAAAGATGGCAACGCGAAGAAGAAAGAAGTCGCCAACAATGGCAACGAGAAGAAGAAAGACGGCAACGAGAAGACGAAAGACGGCAACGTGAAGAAGAAAGACGTCGCCAACAACGGCAACGAGAAGAAGAAAGATGGCAACGCGAAGAAGAAAGGCGTCGCCAAGAACGGCAACGAGAACAAGAACATGGCAACGCGAAGAAGAAAGGCATCGTCAAGAACGACAACCAGAACAAGAAAGATGGCAACGCGAAGAAGAAAGGCGTCGCCAAGAACGGCAACAAGAACAAGAAAGACGGCGACGCGAAGAAGAAAGACGTTGCCGAATTAAAAAATGGCAACTATGAGTATTATTGCCTCCTGGACCTCGACGCCCGCCTCCAGAAACAGATGAAAGGAAAGGCGGCTGCGGCCAGACCGAAGCCGCCGATGCCCCCCGAACCGGGGCAGCAGGCATGTACCGGCCGCCGCTGCGGCCGTGCGGCGGCGACCCCCATCAACTCCAGGGCACCGGAGTTCCCTTTTCCCGGACTACGTTGTTCACTCCGTTGAGGGGGAAATTTAACTTTTTGCCACTCTTAACATTGCCACCTGCTCAAATGCCATCCTCTACATTGCAATTAATATTTTGCCACTCTCCAGCCTCCGTGGCGCCTACGTGGCCGCCATGTCACGCCCGCGCCGGCCGCGCCCGCGCCTGCGCCGCCCGGCCGCGCCCGCGCCGCCGCCGGCCTCCCCGCGCCGCCGCAGGCCTCCCCGCGTCGCCGCCCGGCCTCCACGCGCCCGCGCCGCCGCCCGGCCTCCCCGCGCCCGCGCCTGCGCCGCCCGGTCTCACCTGCGGGCGCGGGCGCGGGGAGGCCGGGCGGCGGCGCGGGCGCGGCCGGGCGGCGCAGGCGCGGGCGCGGGGAGGCCGGCGGCGGCGCGGGGAGGCCGGCGGCGGCGCGGGCGCGGGCGCGGGGAGGCCGGGCGGCGACGCGGGGAGGCCTGCGGCGGCGCGGGCGCGGCCGGGCGGCGCAGGCGCGGGCGCGGGGAGGCCGGGCGGCGGCGCGGGGAGGCCGGCGGCGGCGCGGGCGCGGCCGGGCGGCGCAGGCGCGGGCGCGGGGAGGCCGGGCGGCGGCGCGGGGAGGCCGGCTGCGGCGCGGGCGCGGCCGGGCGGCGCAGGCGCGGGCGCGGGGAGGCCGGCGCGGGCGCGGCCGGCGCGGGCGTGACATGGCGGCCACGTAGGCGCCACGGAGGCTGGAGAGTGGCAAAATATTAATTGCAATGTAGAGGATGACATTTGAGCAGGTGGCAATGTTAAGAGTGGCAAAAAGTTAAATTTCCCCCGTTGAGGAGGACCCCAACTCCTCCGTGATGTGATCCACGCGTGCAGCAAGCTAGGAAAGAATTAAGCTGGGACGACCCATGCATGGAATTCCGGCTGCGGCGCAGTTCGTGCTCGATCCATCGCCTCCGGCGGCGCCGTCGACATTGAAAGCTGAACCGTAGCGCCTCGGTGGGCACCGTACCAAACAGCGCGGACATGGATTGGAGGCATGCTCAGCCAGGGTCCTGCGTGATTCCCCAACAGAACATATCATCACTGTTTAGGGTACGCATTTTGGATATCCGGAATTAAATTCGTGGACTATGCATGTGATGTGCTAGTGCTACACGCCTACACTACACATGGAGGATATGAATGGATTTGTATATCATGCATCTTGTTGCATCACGCATTTTGTATTGCATAGGAATGGATTTCAATACCATCTCGATTGACTGCGTCTCTTGAATTTTGATGGGATATCCATCCGTTCCATTTATTCATCATATTAGCAATCGTGCTGAGAAAACATGTATCCACGCTACGTGACTCTAGTAAGAAAATATATACTCACATTCCATGAGGCGCTGAATAAATTCTTGGTTTGTTTAGGCCTCCGCAAGTCCTAGCATGTGTAACACAGTGCATACGTGAGATGTGTGCGTGCATTCTCCGTTGTGCTCTTAAAAAAAGAGGCCATTGACCGGAAGAAGAAAAATGACAAATAGAAATAGCGTGGTGTTTTGGAAATAGAATCGACATTAACAGGCGAGCTCGCTAGAATAGAGAAATTAACAATTCCCAAGACTCTCTCTCTCTCTCTATGTATATCAGATAACGTTGGCTGTGCGTTGCGTGTCAACGCACCGCTTGGTTTGAGCGGTCAGGGATAGAGGGCTGTTTGATATAGCTGCGGTTTATATTTTTTGCTAATATTTTTGAATTTTAGTTATTTGTGATAGAGATTATAAAGAGAGATACTTGTTTGTGATTTTGGTTGATATAGATATTAGATTTTTACCAGGTACTACAATTAACTTGTAGATTCCGTTTTAAAAAATACTCTATTTAAAAGTTAAATATTATAATAAAAACTAAAAATCGCTTTTAGAAACCGTAAAGAAACAGGCCAGAACCACTCATGTCCTGTACGACAAGTCACCGTCATTCGATAACACTGACTGGGTGCACTTTTCCCTGAGGTGAAGTTTATATGCATCGCCTGGATACTTTGGATTTTTTCCACTGTGATTTATAAATTATGATTTATATTTTTAAATTTTAGTTATGCGTAAGACAGTATATAAAGAGAAATAATTATATGCGATTTTAATCAGTATAGCTGAACTCGGTATAGTATCTACTATAATATTTTCGTAAACTCCACCTTAAAAAACATATCGTTTAGAAACTAGTTACTATAATAATAATAAGAGGCAAAGCTTAAGCTCATTCGAAACCTACCATTTAATACTAGGTAGAATGTTTGCTATTTGAATAGAAACTTCCAGTATACATATAGAAAACTCCAACGTACATGTTAAAAGCGAGCGTTGACCCCAAACGTCGCAATTCCTAAACTAGCCACCGGCGCCACGAAATACTGTATATGGCCCCTGGCACACTTGGGCTCCATGCGACGTGCGGTGGCACGCTTAGGAACCGCACGGGGTGGCTTGGCGCGGCCGAGTGGCGCACGCGTGAGCTGGCGTATCTGCCAGCCGCGCAAGGGGAAGGTGGCGCAGTCGGAAACCACACGAGGCAACCCCCCGCCACACACCCAACCCGCATCGTCGGGGGAATGAAGATGATGCAGCCTGAACTTGACGGTGCCACCCGAGTGTCATTGTCCCTCTAGCTTGTTGGCCTGTTCCATGTATAAGCATACAATCTCTGACAAACCAGTCCTAAGATTAGGAGGCGCTCTATCGGGGTGACCAACGACTCGCTAGCACGAATTTTTAAGCCAACGACAGGTAGGGGATATCATCATCGGTCTTCTTTGGTTTGCCCTTACCGCCTTGGCTGTAGGTCGACTTCACGGTAGTCGATCAGGCATGAGATGTAGATGCACCGTGCCCTTGCTGCGTCTGTGCAGATAGCTCTGGTGTGGATAGCCCATGTGAACTTGGCACTGGTGCAGGTAGCTTTGGTGCGGATAGCCCCTATGGACTTAGCACCGGTGCAGACAGCTCTCGTGAATTTGGCACCAATGTAGGAGCCTCTGGGCAGATGTCCCTCTTAGACCACTGGATAAATATTCCAATGGTTTACCCTAGAGTCGTGACCTCATCATTTGGGGGCTTCTGCAGCGGGACGACCTTGAATTTGGCATGAACACTGTCCACATTCACTCTTACGAAATCTGGCGCTAGAGTTACACTGTACACCAAGGACCTAGGCCCAGATGGATACGCCTGGCCCTAAGCAGCGCATAGGACAACAGAGGCATGTCTCACTTGGAGTTTGCACTTTATAACCACCTACATAACGATACAAAATTAGTTACTTCAATAAGTCTATCAATGGATCGAGCATTCCAGAGATAATAATTATTACTAAGATATCATCGATAGGAAATCAATGGTCGCTTTTTGAGGTAGGGTTGTACATTGCTACTCCAATAGTTGGGGGTTGCCTAGCATAGGAGCAGTGGAGACTTCCTACTAATTTTTCCTATATCTTTGCATCTCATCTCTAAGGGATGCTATAATGTCCTCTCGCAGCCATGCCTCGCGCTTGGGTTTGGCTCCCTTCCTACTCCGGTATGTTTCAAAGTCCTCTGAGAAACCATATTTCCAAGAAACATAAATACCAAGGCCTCACGTGCAACCCGGGTGCTCCTTGTTTCCTAGGGCCATGGAGAATGTTCAGTTGTGCAGCGATGAGTGTGAGGGGACAAGAGGCTAGCGATGGAGCCGAAGCTTCCTCTAACTCCATCGCCTTCCTGCCCTTTACGACGTATGACTCCCCTGATGATAAAGTTAGTTTAGGGACTAGGCCACCCCGAAGAGTTCCAATAATGATCGGCTTGTAGTGGGACGAGCTGCAACTTGCAAATGATCAACAGTGCTACAAAATATTCAGGATGTACCCATTGGTGTTTGATAGGCTGCACAACACACTTGTGCAGAACTACAGCCTGAAGTCCTCCATAGAAGTCACCTAAAAAGAAGCACTTACCATGTTTCTGTGAACTTGTGGAGCACCTCAATCTGAACGATAGGCAATGAACCAATTCAAGTATTCCGTTGGTACAATAACTAGAAAATTCAATCATGAGCTCAAGTGCATCTACAAGTTTGCAGGCGACATCATTTGACCATCTGATCCTACCTACCGGATTGTGTATCCGAGGCTATATTAGGAAAGGTTCTATCCCCACTTTGTGAACCGCATAGGGGCGATTGATGGCACACATGTGATAGTCGTTGTTCCAAATGCGGAGCACGCAAGGCATTTCCACAGACATAGATACACAAGTCAAAATGTGCTTGTGGCATGTGACTTTGACTATAGATACACTTTTGTGTGTGCGGGATGGCTAGGACCAGTGCACAACACGCATATCCTACATGAGACAATAGGGAAATACAATGACCGGTTCCTGCATTCACCCAAGGTAATATGTTCACACATTTTTCATTTCTACAATGCATTGCACGATAATGACAAATTGATACTTATCTACAAAGCATGTTAGTGATGCAGGCAAGTATTACCTCGTGGACTTCGTGTATCGATACTCCTCATGCTCGAAATTGCAAATCTGATATCTTTCATGACAGCAGTAGAAGTCGCCTTATTTCCTTCTCTCGGGATTTCCAAAAATCTAAAAACATTTAAAAAATAAAATTCCCTCCTCATTCCTCCAGGCAACGCGTGGACGGCTTGGATCCACCCATGTCGCCACCTGAGTCCATTCGGGCCAACCGCCTCTTCTCCCTCTTTCCTCTGCGCAACACCACTGCACAATCCCCATCCAACGGGGCCCCACGTCTTCCTCCGTTACCCCCTTCACTCTCCCTGGCTGCGCTGTCGCCCCACCGCCTCGGCTGTTTGGTTGCCCCACCCTTCTTGGCCTTACCCTTATCCCTGCGCTCTGGCTCTATCTCTTTTTCTTGCGCTGTAATGCCCACGCCCACTCCCCACTCCCCGCACCAACCCACGCCCCTATCTCCTCGCAACGACCGCTGTCGCCACCATTTTTTCGCGTGGTTAGCTCATCGTTCAGCCACCCCCTCCCCTATAAATACCCTGCCGAGCTCCCCCTCTCCTCACTCACCTCATCCCCCCCCCCAAAATCCTCCTCCCAAAGCTCGACCTTCTTCAGTGCCGCCCGTCTTTCTCCTGCATCGGCAAGCTCCTCCGGTGAGGAATTTCAGGTGCCTCGGCCACCTCCACACCCTGCCACCCCTGTATTTACCAACGCCGAGCCTCCACCGACCTCGTGGCCACCCTCCCCGCTGGAGATGCTGCCTTCCTCGTCGCCGAGCACTCTTCGGCCACCCACGGTAAAATCTATGAGAACCAACGCACTCCCCTCCTTCGCCTTACACTTGTATGCTGCTCCCCAACTGCCACCGTCCACGCCACCGCCGGTGACCCTTGGTCCTAGAGTGCCATCTCACGCTAGCGAGGCCACATTAGCAAACGACCAACGTGGTTGCCACATGGCACCACGCGGCACACCATGCCAGCACTCGCTCACCCGGTTAGTAGCCACGTCAAGCCCAGAGACACCTCAGTTCCTCTCTTCCACGTGTGCGCCACCTGTCCACCATGTCAGAATTTTTAGTCTAGTCAGCCGCCATGTAAATAAAACGTCATCTCCCTTGCCACCTCAACAAACCTTCAATACATGGACCTGGTCCATGGTAGACCGAGCCACTGGTCAGCGCAGTCAAACCATGGGATGATGTCATCATGACATCATAATTCCCTTTCTCTTTATAAAAATAATTCAGCTGAAAAAGAAAATCCCCCTGCTGACGTCATAAATCCCTTTTCCTTTAGAAAAATAATTCTAGAAATTCTAGCTTTTCTTTTTCATTAGAATTCAAACTTCCAGAATATCGTTCTCCTTCATCCTAGCTCCGATTGAACCCATTGGAATTCCTAAATTCACAAAAAGTTATAATCTATCCATTTATGCTTTCCTTTTCAATATTTGAAGTTTATTTGAATATTAGTTTAATTTGGTAGGTTATTTTTACGTGTTGACTGCGACAATTCAGGAGAGTTCTACTTCGACGATTCACACCAATTCGTGGAGCAAGGCAAGTCGCACTCCTTAATCATATTGACCCCATATTGCGAAATAAAATTATGTTGTTTTAAATTATATTGCACGCTTAATTTTATTCGATATATTTCAATTCTAGTTTTAAATTTAGTTATTGCCTACTTGTTAATTCCTCCATTGACATTGACTTCCTTGGTACTGTCACCCTAGAATAAAACTCTAGTTAGTATATTAGTATGGCTAGAAAATGATGCGCTTTTCAAATGTATTCTTGACTTCGATGAGTAAATAAGGATTATAAAATATTGCAAAATAAAATATAAAATTCGGTTTAGACTTAGGCTAATGGTTAGGTGGTGGGTGTAGGCATGTACGGTTGTTCGGTGACACAGTGTTGATTGTCGGGCACAAGGGGTATGTGGTTTGTGCCTAAGTCAAGTTAGGGACCGGTCTGTGAGCTACTGCTACAAGGCCATATCGTACTACCATAAGGTTGGTATAGAACAGTCCTGACTAACTAATTTGCAAGTCCCAACCTGAGTCTCATCGTAGGTTCAAAGTGAGCATGGCATAGGCCATGAGAAGTCTCACTCGGCTCAAAAGGGTGTCCCGGTCTGGTGGATTTTTTACTGGGGTGAAATCTTAATGTTAGTTTGGGCAGGTTGAAGGCTTTGTATTGTAAAGGCCTTGTCATGATTTCTCTGCCACACACTTAAGGAAGTGCGCTAATTGTATGGTAATATGAGTTGATCAGGGTAAAGCTGTACAATATTTGCAGAGTGTATAATCTATCCTGGATAGCCATGCCCACGGTCATCGGTATGCTGAGTAACGTTTTCCACGGATTAGGCTTTGTTTTTTAGAAATGGTTTACAAAATGTTTGCAGATGGATGGAATCCATGAGAGATTAAGAAGCGTATGGATGGATAGAATCCATATGAGAGTTTTTGAAAAGATGGTCCGGGTGGGATGCCCGTGCTTAGATTGGTGTCAGGTCGGTGCCTGCCTCAACGGTATTATTTTTTCTTAAATTACTGTCTTTACTTACTGTATTGAATTTAGCAATTTCAATCTATTTATTTTATGTCTATAAAATGCTGCTTAATATTCAAATAACCCTATATACCTTCCTTTGTTGCCTTTATCATTATGTTGCATTCTTCCGTGTGACTTGCGGAGTACAAATTTGTACTCATCCTTACTATCTCATCTTAGAGAAGGACATCTTCGACTATGATGAAGACTTGGACGAGTAGGCCACGTCTTACTGTCATTTGCCTGTAGGCAGGCTTTGGGCTTCTTCTGCTTGAGTGTTTTTCTTCCGCTGCTTATGTTTAAATTTGGCCTGTGGGCCGTAGATGTAAACTTTGGCTATCATGCCCATATTTAGTTAATAAATATTATTATGGTTGACATTTATCTTTGTTGATTCTAGATTAGTGCGATTTACACAAAGGATCCAGGTCTGGGGTTCAATAGGTTTAGATTTCAAAAAAAGTGTGCTATAGTGGCTATATATGCGATGGATTCATAACCGTTCACGAGTTTGGTACTGTAGCCACCTTGTTTTCAAATTTCACCCTCACACATTTGTTTTTACAAAACTATCCCCGTCTCCATGCTCGAAAGGCGTAATAGGCAACACTATCACCTGCCACGCTAGGGGAGCTTGGCAGGAGTGGGTGAGCACGGCAGTAGGTGTGAGTTCGGCAGGCGAGGGCACAACATTGCAACTGAGCGGGCCCAGGGCGCTGCCGAGCTTCTTAGGCTCGGCAGCGCCATTTGTAATTAGATGAATACCCGTGTAAAATAGTTAAATACCCATGGTTTGATACGCATTAAAAAGTCATATTATTTGGACACTGTTCTGTTTGTATTAGGGTAGTAATTTTTAGGAAGAGGCAAGGGAGGTTCAGAGGGGCACATAAACCACCATTGGCAAGGGAGGTTCGGAGGGTGATGTGATCACGCCACCAACACGTACGACCATAGCGGCCAATATCAAGAATGAACTAAAGGTGAATTTGTTTCTTCAACTTCAACATATTTTAAATGAGAATATGATGCTACCTAATGATGAAAATATATATATATGTAGCACCACATCACTTTGGAACCAATTGAAGCAAGGGTTCAAGTTGGACAGGTTTTGGAATCCAATTCGGCCTCCAGATCATTTCGGATTCAGCCTAACAGGCCAACTTCAAACGGCCATAACTTTTGATCCAGAAGGCTTCTCGGGGCCTGTGAGCACTCGTTGGAAAGATCTTGGAGTCTACTTTCAGATGGATCTAGTCTCACCTCCAAACTCCACTCGAGCAGATCAGAAACTGCGAAAAGCCACGTCACTTTTTCACTCCGAGTCAAAGTGGGCCGAGGGCCTTGTAACTTGGGCTATTTGGGCCGGTACTGTTCATGTGAACAGTACCACGCGCGTGAACAGTAACTAGGAATAGTACCACATCCCTTTACATTAGATAAGTGTGGCTTCCCCCTCCCCTATTTAAGGATGCTGCACCCCTTTAGTTTTCCTTGGGTTTTTCTTAAGAGATTATTCTGCTTAGCAGTTTCACCGCATGTTCGGTTGAGGAACTCCAACTTGTGAACTTAAACATTATTCGCAATTTCAGATTGCATCTTAAACTCTCTTGCTTGTGTTCTCGATTCGCTTGCAGGAGATAGCCTTTTTGGCGAGGTCAACCGTGTTCGGCGCGGTTGATAACCAACGGAACAGTGGTGTAGTGATTGCGAGGGGTTCGATCTGTTTTGGTCAGAGCCTTTGGATCATCAACGTCGAGATCTCCACAATTGACTTATCAGTACCTCTCGGAAGATCGAGCCATCGTCACATCAGAGGGGCACATAAACCACTATCACCAACTCCCTGTGTTAAGTAGTAGAGATACGTTATTGCAAAAGAAAATATCGTAATGGATCATATATAGTCTGATATAACACTTCACAATAAAAGTGTGAATTATATAACGTATACGATTTGGATAGATACGTATATTTACCTCACTACTTGTAGATACAGCGCGTCTGGAGCTCCTATACGCAGCATCTGGACGAGCGGGCTTACCGCACAACACAAACAACAACAGCAAAACAAGCGAGTACTTGTCGTCGACATCTCACCTCGATCAGAGCTTCACTTGCGTGCTTTAATGGAGAGGACGAAACGCTACAACAGGGCAGAGTAAACATCGAATGGGAGTGACGCTATATATGCATGTAAGGCAATTCTTCTGGTTGTGGTCGTGGACTTCAATTGTGGTCTAGCCTCCTTCAGTTTACAATGGCCAATGAGTGCTCCTTCTATTCCATTTGGTGCCATTCTTTGCAGTTGGATACGCGTGAGATAATTGGTCCATCTGATCCCGTCCCTGATGAGCAGTTCAGATGCCTGTAACAAAACTACTCAAATTTGATCATCAGTGTATCTAAAAAAGTTATCTAGATTTATCATATGAAAATGACACTGATATATTTCCCTTATCAATTAGTGCTTGTTTAATATTATAGTTCTATAATCAGTAATGACATTCTTTATGAGCATTTACCAACATATCACAATGATAAATGACTCCCCTCCCTTCATAAACAGGTGCAGCTTCTGAATATGCGCAGTCAAACTTTTAAAACTGCTATGAAACTACGATCTATGTCCATGATCTCTACTTACCAATATGGAGTTAAAAGGTAAGACATGTGGCGTGAAACTAACGATGCAGTTTTCTACATGCATACGTGCACTAGCTACTGCTCCCCTAGCAATGGGACAAAGGGCAACGTTTGCTGACCCGATAACACGGCAGGGCAAAAAGTTTTCTGCACATGATGCCAAATTTATATTCATACTCATATTAGATGCGGTCTTGAGTTCATACCCGATTAGTCACAACTTGAAGATCCTACAATCCGATAACTAAACTTAACTCTAGGCAATTTTCCGTGGGGTGAAGGACGGCACGTGCATCCCTAATCCTAATAATTGCACGACGATTCGGCCATTCGCCTCCAACAACAACCATCTCACGGTTGTTGCTACAATCTTTTCCTGCTGACAAGTAACTAATCGAGAATTATTTGTCAGATTTCTCGCTAACAACAACTGCCTACTCGGCTGGGCATGAGGAATCAACAAGGCATTTATTCCAGTAAGACAACTGGCATCTCTTCGATGCTATTTAAGCCTTACAGGAGAAAATAAAGAAAAGGATAAAGATATAGATTAATAAATGGAAACAAACAAGATCAAACAATAGACAACGGAGGCAAGGAATAGCAAAGTTAGAGTTAGTAATACCCGTTTGTAATCGCTCTACAAGAGTATGTTGTAATTCTAATATTATAGCAACAAAGATAGTCTGTTTTCTCTCTTTTTTTCAACTTTTCTAGAAGACTTAGCTCTTTTTTTCCTACCGATTCATAAGAGCAAGTACAATAGAAGAGGTGGCTGCCACCTCTAGGACTAGCCACATAAGCAAAAAGAGTATATATGGCTCATGTGGAGGTAACTAATACAATAAGTTGAGTAGAGGTTACCTCTACTAAAGCACTCAAACATTTAATATTTCGCTAGAGGCGACCCTAACCCTTATTGTACTTGCTCTAAGAACTAGCATCGCCTCCAAGTCCTCGTATGATGTGCTAGAGGTCACCTCTTGCATGAGGGGCAGCTTGCCTCTCTCTCCTCTTGTCTCTCTCTTCCACATAGGATTGTGTTGATGTGAATTTCGCTAGAAGCAACCTAATCAGCATCATTGTACTTGCTCTAAGATCGATGATTTGCTTACCAACACATACCATTTTTGTTGCCGATTTTGATCACCTTTTTGAGGCGAACCGATCTTTTATCTCCTTATAAAGTAGAGTGCAAAAGAAGAGCTATGAAAGCGCCACATTTATATCAAACACGTCGTGCCGTCCACACACTAGAGATTTCTCCCTTGGGGACTGGGCTCCACCATAAACCCAGAAACTTATAAATTAATCCTTAGTAGTCTAGGCTCCTAATATATATTTTAATAAGTAAAGACAATTCTATATACTAAAATCAAGCATATTTTCGCCAAATGTTCTCTATTTTAAGCCTGTTAGAAGGCACAGGGTTTATTGTAGTTCCAGTCCGTTTCGGCGAATCTCAATATATTTCTAACATGTGCAGTGGATGTGCACTCGTGTGAATATGTTTGACGTGAGTGAGATGTGTGGTGCGGTTCCTTCGAAAACTCTCTCGAAAAAAAGTATATATCTTTGTAGCAACAATGAAAATTGCGCTGCTTTCTTTGTAAATGCCATGTGGTTAACAAAAACATACAGATATACGCATAAGCGCTTAGGTATGGTGTGACCGCCCGCTTACTGTTCCCCGTCGTTATAGAACATTGAATGTCATTGAGTGTGAACGCAGACCAGTGTAGACACAGCTCATCCACAAAACAAGCTGTGGGTTCCACAACGGCGCGTCCATCTGTCGCGCGCCTACATGGCAATTGGCTGGTTGCTCCAAGTTTTAAGGAAAGCGCGTCGAAGCTTTAGGGCATCTCCAATGGTTATAGCTAGCAACTAACTATAAGACTTCCACATCATCTATATAGTACACACTAAAGTTAGCATTCTAAAGAACTATCTATAAGGATAGCTATTTGATGCTTACATGCACACACAGAATTTATGGAGGCTGCCTCGTTTGGCGCTATAGACTATCTCTAGAGCTGTAGAGAGCTGCGTTCTCTTTCTTCATTTAATATCTTCCACGTAGGACAGTTGATGACATGGACTCTCTTGTAGATAGCTGCTATAGACCCATTGGAGATGCTCTTAGACCAAGAGCATGGTGCTAACCGTGATGCAGCTTTAGCGTGGAAGTCATAGCTCGGATTTATGTGCCTTTCTTTTTATTTAAAAAAATAAATATTTCCTCCAAATAGATTCCTATCCGGGCATTTAGGTGCCTCACCTTTTTCATTATTCTAACCATTCATGTTACAAACGAGTCTTCAATTTTGGACTGTTGTAAAACTTTTTCCCCCCCAAACAATGGCTGATTTAAAACTTATTGAGTATTTTGGCATAAGAGGTCAGTAACACAAAGAAATTGTTCGTACAAGATATAGCTATATATAATCGAAAATTCCCTGCGACCGCGGTACCCCCTATCTCTACCGTCAAAGCACTCTGAGATTCATTTTTTTTCCTGTGGTTAAGAGATGCATTATCTTTCCTGAGATTCATTTAGATCGGGTAGAATCTAGATGTCAGAATTTTTGTATGTACCTGTGGTACTACTCTGTCTCCACTAACACCGAACTTTTGCAAAAATTTTGAAATTCATCTCCACTAGCCCGTGTGGCCGCTCCGGTCTGGCAGATCTGGATGGAGAGACAGAGATCGGGAGGGATGAGGAGAGAGTGAGTGTAGAGAGGAAGAGGGGCCAAGGGATAAGAACGTCAGTTCAAAAAAAAAGGGATAAGAACGTGGCGGGGCCCATGACTGATTTCAGTAAATCAATTTTAAAAAAAACTGTTTCAATATAACGTTTTAAAAAGACGGCGAATGAACTATCTCATTAGTTCATTAGTTTATTTGAAAGAAACTATAATTTATAAATTATAAGACATATGCTAAAAAGAAAGATGCTAAAATCTCTCTAATAGGGATTTCATCACTGAACTGATCGTACTGTCCCTCTCTAATGACTCCTGCTGCAAGATTTGTGAAATGGACGGCTATGATATGGGTGGCCGTGGCCCTTACGGGTAGTATGGCTGGGTTTTTTTGCTTAAAGTTGGTTATGTTTGTACTGTTTACAGTAACTAGTTTTTAAACAGTGCGTTTTTTCAAGGCGAGGTCTATAAGAAAATTATAATAAAAAGTGTACTGAGCTCAGTTGTATTAGCCAAAATCGCACACGACTATTTTTCTCTGCATACTACCTCTCGCGAATAGCCAGAATTCAAATATTAAAGCCATCAGTCCAAAAGAATCCACCCATAAATTAGTAATCGAAACAAGCATTCTGTTCCACCTTGATCTAGCACGTACGAACCGAACTACAACTTGAATAGCAAATTTGTGGATTGACTAAGATCGTAATAGAGCAGGGGTGAATGGTGCCTTCAAAATTTTCTCCAAATATTGATAAATCATTTACTTCAATAGCTACAAAGCTATAAAGATTACAATAGAAAACCACCACAAAAACCAGCGATTAGAAACACTGAAAACCCAAGAAAAATTAGCAAAAATGGAACTACCATAGTTAAATTTGTAGTACTACCATTTGCTACAGTAACTGTAGTACTTTCACTGCTGCAGTAAATCAGGATGAATAATGTTTTTAGCAGGTTTCAAAATCCAAAATCGAGAGAACTTTTGAAGATTCAAATGACATGAAAAATTGCAGGGATTTACCCTAGAATGTCATGAACCTATTCCAATAAACGATTATAAAAATCATGATAAAAATTGAGACCTTTTTTAGTTTGTTGGAATGTTGCACCAAAACCGAGCTAAAACCCCAAACGGAAAATACAACTTGCTTGTGGGTAGATGATGGCTAAGATAGCTTTAGATGTATTTCTACATGTTATAGCAAGCTAGAACACCAAAGAATCCCAGCCAAAAACCCTCGAATCAAGAGATGGACCAAAGAGGCCAAAATCAACCAAAACCAAGTTTTCTTGTGAATCTTGCTATCAAAGTGCTTAGATGGGTGGAGATGTATTCCCAATGATTATCTCCATCTCTTACACATTCTTGGTACAGCTAGATCACAAGAGAAAAAAGAAGAGAGAGATCTAAGTCAACCAAAAGTCAAGCACGTCAATCAAAATAAGAGAGACATAACAGATGCAAAACGATTGATATATTGCTTACTTAAAAAGGTAACTTTTACAGCCACTCCACCTTGGAGGATAAAGAGTACACAAAGCACTCACTCTCAAACCCTAACCCTAGAGATGAGAACACAAGAGATGAGTTGGATAGTTAACTTTACATGTCTCCATTTTAACCCCTTTTATAGTGGGCAACCAGCCACCTACACCCCTTAGTAGATCCTATACACTATTACAATGGAAGAAAACCTGTTAACCTCACACACGGATTTTACTCTCACAAGTTCACTTATACACGCTTTTCAAAGCGTATAAGTGTGCATCCGCTAAACATTTAGTCTTGATCCAACCAGCTCCACCATAACTTAAACCGCTCTCCAACGCATCGCCAATGCACCGTAGTTTTGATTGAAGATGGTTTCCGGTATTTGAGTCAAATTACCAAAATTTTCCGGCTGAAATGTTAACAAAGCCAGTTCCTACCATCAAGTCTGAGCTTTGCTCGGACTTAGTTGGTATTACTCACTAGTCCTTTGGACTTTTGGCACACAAGGTATACATGTTAATTTTATTGGATGAGTTTATCACGTATTTCGACTATTGGAGGGAATTCAGCTCAAAATAGAGATCGTTGAAGTTGATCCGAATTCGTATCGTATTCGTGTAGGACATTGCATCACTTCATATCAGATATAACATGATAGGTGTTAGAGTCATACGTAGGTTGCATTAAACATAATGTCAATCTGTAACTCAGTCTAGTACTACACGGATCACTACAATATTTGAGGAACATAGCATACTTTTTAGAGAACACTTCTGGTGATCCGAACATATTTCACGTTACCCGTTCTTCCGTTATTCAAAAAAAGGTTCAAATAGTTATGAGAACTCAGGCCTTGCTCATTTTTGTGATGACTTCTGATTTCTGGTTTTAATTCATTATTTCTTAATTTCGTCTTTTTTAGCTTTTAATTTTTTGGGCTTTTTGCTTTTTCTTTTTTTTCTGTGTTCCTTTACATTACATGTGATGGGGTAACCTGTTTTTTATTTCTAAATTTTTTTAATTTTAATTATGCTAAATAAAGCAACTATTAGATATAGTAAAAAGATAAATTAGCTATAATAAAAAAATTATAAGTTATCGTCGACTGAACGCCTGGTTGGCAAGACTAGAGGTTCATCCGCAGATCCAACATACAAGTGGGAAACGTTTGACGACAATGACCACTTTCCTGCTACAAGTAATACTCTGCTACAACGCTCTAGGCTCCTATACTATATGCAGGGGGTAGACCCATGACTCTGTTCTAAAAAAATCATCATACTCACGGTACATTTGAACGACCAGCGATAGAAAGCAAACCATACATATTTAGTGATGTGATGTGTCAAGTGAAGTCATGACAACAGCTCAACACATCAGACCAGTACGTCCAGACTCACAAATGTGTGTGCTTGCTCACCTTGGTCAAATTCTGCATTACGTTGTACTTTTCGTGGAAGCTACTGATGGCCTGGTTTGTGTCGTGGTTATTGAGTCACAACGCTAGTCAAGCATGTCAAGCTGTCAACAATGCTCACAGGCTGGAGCCAGCCCTGGGAAAATAATTTTGGTTTTAAAAAAAATTTGGACGCTTCCAGAAATCCAAAATTCAAAAATTTTAAAATTTTGGATTTGTTTGGAAAATTTCGGCCTAAAATATTGCTTATGTATTTGACCCTTAATATATGCAATGTGTCTGGATGTAATTTTAATGTTAGGATGTGTGTACTAGCCACTAATTATAGAACTAGTACGATATACACCCGATGATTACATATATTCAACGCCCGGTGTCAGGACACTATAGACATAGGTATGAAGTCCATTTCAGTTACACAACAATGGTAACTCATACTTCATGATTGGAGATCTCGTGACTTACTCAATGGGAAAAAACAAATTGATATTATAATAGGAGAGTACATATTTATTGTATCTATATATTCTAATAGACAAAGTACTCTCAACTGTATAGAAGATTAGCATAAAACCTTAATATATTACATTGTCCAAATAAGAAAAATATATTACCTGATAATTATGAACATTTTGCATGTTACACTACACTAGCATGGTGGACGGATGCAAGGAGGCTTGGGAAGCGCCGTAGAAGAACAAGCCTTTATGGTTGGGTCATAGTAGTAACCGATTCCGCCTGCACAAGAATCCAATCCGAAAGCAAACAAAATATGAGAATATATTTGTCACACGGCTCAGTTGTAATTGAGTTAGTAATTATATTTGAGACACCGTACCATGCATGCAACCGATGGAGCAAACAACAGAGAAGCTAGCTTAAACACTCAGGGTTTGGTTAGATAAATAGCCTCATCTAGGAAGGGATAGACCAGTGCATTCCATCCCCAAGCCAAATAACAATGTTAGGTTTGGAGTTAGAATCGAATAATTATAGGCAAATCCATCCTTTAAACTAGTCTGGAGAGGCCAAAACTAGTTGTCTGTTTTTCAAAAAACTAGTTGTCTAAGCAGTTGTAATGTCTAGCCGTTGTCAAAATTAGTTGGTCCTTGTCGAGGAAAATGTGACGGCAATAAGCCGTCGTCATTTTTGATACAGGGTTGGCTCCTTGGTGGTGTTTCGTTTCCAACAAAACTGACAGTAAGCAAGTCCTACTCGACATGGTCTCTCCGAGCTTTTGCAGAAGAACTACTGCATGCCCGGCCCGGTGGGCAACAAATAGTTCGCTTTGACGTCTAAAAGCTGCTGTTTTACAGTAAATGGCTCTGTTTTTTTTTTCAGCTTTTGACTTTTCTATAGTAACTAGTTTTTAAATAGAGTATCTTTCCAATCCAGGGGTCTACTAGTCAATTGTATTACACATTACAGTGACTTCATTTATATCGGTCAAAATCGCACACAAGTATTTCTCTTTTTACAAACTTCTAAGTTATTACTATTTATAAGCCAAAGCTAAAAATCGTCAACAAAAACCAATACGAACGCCCCCTAATCAGGCCTGTGATGTGCTTTCAGATCATGGAGAGCATATATAGCGAAACACTAATATCCCTGCGCACAGGGCAAGACTTTGAATCAAGGTTTCATTGAGTAATCGGGTTGAAAACTAGGTTTTCTTTCCCTGTTCTTTACAACTCCTAAAAACGGCTTTTGGCTTTTGCTACAGTACCTAACTTTCAAAGGGGGTATTTTCTCAAGACAAAGTCTACAAGTTAATTGTAGTACACGTTAAAAGCCCAACATCTGTATCAACCAAAATCGCAAGCGAGTATCTCTCTCTCTCTCCATAATCTCTATCGCAAACAGCTAAAATTCAAAATTTTCAGGCAAAAACCATAAGCCGCAGCCGTATCAAACAGGCCCAGAGTCGAATAATTATAGGCAAATCCATCCTTTAATCTACTCTGCAGAGGCCAAAACTAGGTGTTGTCTGTTTTTCAAAAAACTAGTTGTTCTCTAAGCAGTTGTAATGTCTAGCCGTTGTTAAAAACTCAAAATTAGTTGGTTCTTGTCGAGGAAAATATGACGGTAACAAGCCGTCGTCATTTTTTGATGCTGTGTTGGCTCCTGGGTGATGCTTCGTTTCCACTATATCTCCCTGTTCTTGTTGGCGTATGGGACGCCCCTATACTCCTTTCTGTTTCCCTCCCTTTAATTGATTATGTAAGCAAAGCTCGTTAGTTTGTTATGGAAGTTCCCGTAGATCATCAATGGCGCAAATACGGATCAAGTGACAACAGAGAGTAAAGTTATTCACGTACAGAATTAGCATAAGGGAAAAAACGATGCCAGGGAAGAGGACGATAGAAGTCGACGGTGGTATTAGCATCGAGCGCCACCGCCGACGGTAGTAGGATCACCAGCAAGAAAACTGACAGTAAGCAAGTCCTACTCGGCATGGTGTCTCTCCTTTTAATTGATTATGTAAGCAAAGCTCCTTAGTTTGTTATGGGAATTCCCGTAGATCATCAATGGCGCAAATACGGATCAAGTGGAAATTTATCAAGCAAAACAGAAGAGGAGCTTACGTACATGGATTTGCACCACTGGAGCTTACGAGCGCCACCGCCGAGAGTAGTAGGATCACCAGCAAGAAAACTGACAGTAAGCAAGTCCTACTCGACATGGTGTCTCCCCGAGCTTCTCAATCTAGCGGCATGCTACAGTTTATATATTTTTGTGGAGTAGCTTCTCAGCTAACCCAACAAATACTCATCGCCGTCTTACGTGTCGGGTTAAAGTCGGTCAACCCAACGAAAAATCCAAACCACCTCCCCTAAAATTTGTCAGTAACCTACTACAATCCTACAAATCATTTTGACATGTAATCAGGATTTTAGAATTCGTTCTCTTTTTTTTTCTGCCACAGACCGAAACCAAATTTGATTTTTTTAACTTTAAATGTAAAAAGAGTCCCCAACTACTACTAATAGGAGTATGCAGATAGCCTAGTGGTGCAGGTTGTGTTCAAACTCGCACCATGTCAGAGAGAGAGAGAGAGATTCACGAAAAATTAGATGGGAATATCAGATGAGATTCGAACACAGGATACTGTGCATGGAAGGGAATAACTTATACGAGGTGCCCGATGAACGTATGGTCACGATTACGCTTGGGGATGGTACGCACGAGGGCAACCAGCTAGGTTAATCGTCTAGCAATGCTTAGAACATTTGGACCCAATCTATGGAATCGGCAAAGATTATTGTCCATGGAAGTAGAACACTTTTGCTTCTTTGTTGCCTATCAGTTTTGCTGGCAATAATCAAGTGCAAACTACAGCACTACTACAGAGAAGACTATACTTGACGTCTCATCACAGATGGTTCACCAAAATCCGTCAGTGTTATAATTATCATAAACAGTTTTTATTAAAAACCGTCGGTGATGTATCACAGATGGTTCATATTAAAAACTGTCTGTGATGTCTGCAATTAAAACATACGGTTCTTAATAAAAACTGTTTGTGATATCCTACATATCACAGACGGTTTTTATTAAAAACCATCTGTGATATTAATTCTCTACATATGCAAAGCAAAAACCTAACTCACTATACTCCTGTGCAAAGATTTTCCAACAACCCGCGCGCCTTCTCATCTCCCCCCTTCTCCATCTCTTGTGTTGCCACCTCCTCCTTGGCTCCTCGTCACCGTTGCCTCTTCCTTACTCCCCGTCACCGTCACCTCCTCCCCGGCTCCCCATCGTGCGGCTCCTCCTCCCAGCTCCCCATCACCGTTGTGTCCTCCTTGGACCCCCGTCGCTGTCGCTATCGCCTCCTCATCAGCTCCCCGTCGCGTCCTCCTCAACTCCCATCGTGCGGCTACTCCTCTCGGCTACCCATCGTCGTCACTCAAGGTGGGCATCATGTATGAATGTGAGTGCCATAGCATGTACGAATGGTTGATATGTGCATGAGTGTGATGCTATATTTTCATAGGTGATCCAATTCAATAAACTACCATGTAGTAATTCATTTGGGATTCTTTTGCTAATAAAAGGTAAGTAAAAAATAGAATATTTGACATGCATAGATAATACAACTTGAAAAATGAAATTCTACATGAATGTTACTACTGTTCATAAATTGGAATCATAGGATTGACCCAAACATTAGTATGAATAGGGTTTTCTTTATGTCAGCATGTCCACTTGAATATAATCCTAGATGATTATCACTCTATGATCAAGGTTCTATAAACATGATTGATTAATCAATTATAAGTATAGAAGCATACTGGTGTGATTCAATTTGCTATGCTCAAACTATAGTATTAGTGTTGTGTTTCAGTTCACGCAAATGTATGTGCATACATGCATGTATGCGTTATAGTTTCTAAGAAAAATGATATTCGCTGAAAATACAATGCAACCGATACCAGAGATGGCCTCCGAGCCGAATGACCATCATGGAGGTCCTTCGAGATCGGAGAACGGCTTTTCTTTGGACACTGAGGTAGTTAACCACACAATATAAAGTCACAACTCACAACTTACTTGCTCTTGATTTAGATGAATGATGGCCACATATTACACGTTCGGCTTGCTTGCCGTCTTAGATGTAAAAGAACCTTTGGGCTGCCACATCCTTCATTTGTTTTTCTTTCCACATAAATGAAGAGCACGGCAGCCCAAAGGTTCTTTTATACCTAAGACAACAACCAAACCCAATACACATCATGATGAGGCAGAAGAAATAACGGCTATGACCCTGATATGTTAGAGTGTGTGATTTGCTTCATGCCCTTTGAAGCTCATGTATATAATGCTTTAATTTTCCTCCTGTAGTTGTTGAGAAATATATGAGCAGCCTAACTACTTTTTAAAAGAATTTGTGGACAATTGGTCCTCATTTTTCTTATCTTGGCATATATTATTGCTACAAGATCTCAATAGAAGGGTATCTTAAAACAACTACAACTCCAATTGTCTTAGTTTTAGCTGTCAAGTGTGATATGCGATCTAGCTTTGTCTCTATCTTATTTAAATTGTGGGGTGTGCAAGACTATGTTAGTGTTAACATGAAATATATATGGGCATCATTTATCTCAATAAAGAACAAGTAGTGAGTTGTGACTTTATGTTGTCTAGTATACGACTTTACTCCTCCTAGTGACAGGGCATGACAATCAACTCAAGTACATTCGATCTTCACAAACTCCCCAATGTTCGAGGATGGCTCTCCACTTTCTTGTGGCGGAGGTCATTAACCTGAAGGGAGAACTCAACTCTGGCTACAACAATTAATAGATGTTCAAACATTTGATTCAATTGTAACTCATTTAGCAGTAATTCATTTGTGAGATCTGTGTAATGATTATCATGTCCAATAAGATCTACAATTATCTGTGATCCGCTTGCTTGTTTTTAGAGGGTATGGCAAGCATTTCCTGAGTTTAGCAATAGAATTTTTTACAAAACCATCTGTGATATCTGACATATCACATACGATTCTTTGAAAAAACCATCTGTTTTGTGATCTTTCATAGACGGTTCTGAATTAATAACCGTATGTGATAGTCTGCATCACAGACGATTTGAAAACCATTTGTAATGACCTTGTGTCATTATTGACCCATTTACTCAGACGGCTCACGAAATCGTCTATGATGATGTATTTAAATTATCCGTGATAATCTTTTCTGTAGTAGTGTTGTCGTTGTGCTAAGCTCACTCCCACTCAAGTACTCCTCTCTCATCATTAGAGTAGGGAAGAAGAGGGGAGTGTGAGAGAAGAAACCCAACCCTTGCTCAAATCGAGTTGAAGATGGAGTCGATCTGTTGCCTAGTGATGGGTTGTGTGGTGTCCAAGATGGAGCAAGAGGACACGAAGCAAAGTGCTACACCATTCTCTCATTGAAAAATCCAAGGAAGCAACAGCCATTTCTTGCATCCCAAACATTTGCTATGAACCATAAAATCCAGATCTAGGCAAAAAATGGCGCTACGACCGGTCAAAGATAAGGAAGATGAGGAAAATGGAAGAGGAAGATGTCGGCGGTGCATAGGCTTTGGGGGTGGCAGAAGTTAGGGTTAGGGGGTGGCTGCGCCATACTTTGACTGGAGGAGGTGCTCGAGAAGAAGGTTGATGTCGCTAGTCATCGCCTGTCACTATCGTGGTCACCACGTGGTCTACACCAGGGAGGATATCTCCGACTGTAGGGGGAGAATGAAGGGCGCACGATGTAGGAGAGCTCACTGAGTCCTCCATACAATGCCGCCTCTAGGTTTGATTGGACGAGGGGAGGGAGTTGGAAGAGGAGAGCCGAATGGGGGAGTGGAACCGAATGGGTGGGGGGATTAGTTATAGGTTTTGTTGAGTGGTATTTGATGGGCAATTTAGCCCCAACTCCCAGGGTATTTTGGTAACCAAGGGTGTGGTTTTTTTGGTGGAAGGATTGTTGGGGGATGGATGGACAAACTCCCTTTTTATATTAGTAGAGAAAAAGGGGAACTTTATTCAGATATTGCGGCAATAAAACAACTATTGGTGTCAATAGCTTTGCACCTACTTTAGACACAAGTTTTAGATTAAATGATCAAATAAATTGCATGAACTGAACAATGTTTACACTTTTATCCCCTCTTCTGCTAAATGCCAAGAGCAAATATTGATTCATAAATTAAAAAAATAACACAAGTGGAGGGAATGATTAGGAGGAAAATACGCAGAAAAGGTTGATCCTCACACCTGTCACTGCTAGCAGCTAGTACCAAAAGATCGACCACAACGCCACACTACCTCCACTGCCAATGTATGATAAAATAGACCTTTCTTCCTGGACTCAAAACCAGTGATCACCACATCAATCAAAAACTAAACACCAAGAAAAAACAAAAGCAAACCCACAAACTTCCAAGTAGGCCCTAGTCACTACCTGTTGCGCATCTCCTGCATTGATTCATAGGTGCCGCCATGCCCTGCAATGGTGCTTCCTATGCTGTGCCTGACCTACCGCCGCCATGTTGCTCGGCCAAGCCGAGCCCACTCTACTACTCCATGCTACCTGCCATGAGCATCTCGCTAGCCACAGCTGCTCGTTGTTACCTCTCTCAACCACGGAGATCATGCATGATGAAGTGGTGGTCGTTCACATAAAATCGCAAAAGAAGAGATACAATCTGTTATGAATTTGTTAGGCGAGAGATTTTTCTCTGATTTTTAGCTGGTTTCTGTCGGGAGGCAAGTGGGCGAACTCCAAACAAATCGCTTGACGATATCATTATGATCGGCTTGCCCGGCCTAGACCCTCAGCTCCATCTCTGCACTTGGCTGAAACAAGCTAAATTGGCATGTTGCTCCAAGTTTAAGGAAAGCACGTCGAAGCTCAGACCAACAGCTGTCCATTTGGGAATCTTCCGCATGGACCAACCGTGATGCAGCTTTAGCGTGGAAGTCAGGAAGTAATCCAACGAGATGTCAAAGTGTTAATTAATCGTACAATCATATTGCGACATGAAAGCTAGCTAGTGCAGACCAAATACCAAGACTCACCAGTAGTAGACTTAAGATGTATCACAAAACAATCTTCGTCTAGGAATCTGTGCATGCTCAGTGTGGGTGTATTTGGTATTGCATACCTTGTAGCGCCTGAGCCAACTAAGGACCTATTTTTTTGGCTGGAATTTATGACTTTTGGCTGCGGTTTGTAGTTTTTAAGATGTTCATGCTAGAGATTACAGAGTAATAGAAACTCACGTACGGTTTTTGTTCATATAAATAAAGTTAGTATAGTATGTACTACAATTAACTAGTAGACCCTATCTTAAAAAGATACTCCGTTTAAAAGCTAGTTACTGTAGAAAAGTTGAGAAACAGCTTTTAGAAACAAAAAAGAACAGGGCCTAAGACTTTTTTTTGTGTTCTTTTCTGAGACGGGTGAGCTAACCAATTAAGATGAGCTGTACAGCAGGCGGTGTGATTATTCGACTGCTTATTATGAGCAATTTTCCAGGCGAGCTGCATTTTAGGGCACGTACAACGCGTTGCCAACAGCCGTATGTATGATATCTATTTTGCAGATCGGTCCTCCTTGTACAGCAGTGAATGAAGAGGGAGAAGCGAGTCGTCATCTCACGAGGCGACGGCACAGGCGCGTGCTCCCAGGACAAATCGTCGGCACAGTCCCCGTTGTACGACCTGCTCCGAGTCGTCGCCGGCGTCCGAGATCCACTGCGCGCGGGAGTAAATCCGAGGGTATGGCGCCAAATATTTGCTCGCGCTATTTCTCCTCTCCCCCTTCCCACCGAAACACCACGAGCACCATGCCGCAGGAGCAGCACCAGGCGGCGGCAGCGCAGGAGAGGAAGGGTGCTGGCTTCATGGCGACACCGCCGGAGCGGACTGGTGCAGGCCGCGCGCCCGTCGAAGCCGTGCCGTCCTTCACCGGCGGGAGTAGCGTCTTCACCGGCGCCCCCACCTCCCCCGGCTGCTTTCCACACCCGTATGCTGATTTCTTTCCGCCCTCCACACCCGCCGCGCCGCCGCCTGCCGCTGCACCGCCTCCGCCTCGCCCTCCACCTGGGACTAGAGCCGATGGAGTCGCCACTTCGCCGAGGTCGACCAGGCCGACAGCTACGCCTCCCTCCTCAAGTTCCAGCTCGAGGAGGCTGTCAACAACGAGGACTTCGCCGAGGCCGCCAAGCTCAAGAGGGCCATCCTCGAGGCCACCGGCCGCGACGCCGTTGCCCACGTCATGTCCAAGCTCAAGGTTTGCTACTCAGTCACATCCTCTTTAGTTTAATCCATCACCCTTGCCGGTTTTGGATCCAGATGTACTCCGATGTCCTCTTTGATTTTTCTCACTCCTCGTAGAGTGCTATAGAGGAACAGCGGTATCAGGACGCATCCAGGTTGACAAGGCTCACCGGAACCAGCTTGGTAAGTCTCATATCGCATACTACTAATTCAGGTAGCTTTTGATCCTCAAATATATTTAGCGGCAGAATTACATTTTTGTTTTCCAAGCATGCTAATTTCTTTCATTGATATTGTAATACGTGATCTCTCCAGTCTCCACCATTCTTATGTTATCATTCAATTGTCAAACATGCTAGAAATTTATATTTTGGATTGTTATTGCAAAACTTGGTCTTTCCACTGCCTTGTGCGGTGTGTGTTATCTTCTTTTAGTGAAGCTATAATGCTTTTTATACCAGAACAACTGCCTTTTGTGTTACAGAGATGGCCAGAAAAGGAAGCTATGTTCCGCCTCAGTATATTCCTACACAGTGGTCTTCAGGCATCTATGCTTGTTTTGATGATCCACAGAGCTGTATGCAACTTTCTGACCTTGACTCCGTGATGAGAAGAGGATTGAAAAAGAAACAAAAGTCAGAACTACTTCTCATGATGACTATTGTGGTTAGTTACTATTTGCACGATGCTATGCAGCTGAATCAGATTTTTTTCCCAATTAGAGCAAGTTAATATATAGTCTTATCATGATCATTGCTCTTTCTCTTTTGCCTTCTAGCCGTCTTTTGAAGTCATAGTAAGTAGTAACAAGGTACTTAATATGTGTCTGTCTGATTTATCAGATTGTCAGGCAGATCTGATTTATCATATTGTCAGGCAGATATTTAGGCCACAGGAAGCCTGCAATGCAAAATTGGCATCTCATAATTCTGCTTCTATTTTAGTCCATACATTGAGAATGTTAAGCAGTATGAACAGGCTGCTAGTATGTGAACAGGCTGCTAGTATGTGAACATGTTGCAGTATGAACAGGCTGCTAGTATGTGAACATATTGCAGTATGAACAGGCTGCTAGTGTGAATATGTGACTACTTGCATAGTATAACTTGCCATATGTTCCTGTCGCCATGCCAAAATCATAGCCCTGCCAATTCTCTTCTCTAGTCTTCATGTCGTAGCAACCAGTGCCACCAGCCTCTAATGAAGATCATCCAGATGAAGAAGTCGATGACTTTGATCCTACGGAGGTGTACACCTTGGAAGACATCATGGCAGAGGATGCAATCTTAGACGAATATAAAAGCAAGATTGGAGAGAAATTGAAGGCCGATATCGATGGAGAAACATCAAGTGTATCTCGCCGCCGCCGACATAGTGGACCAAGGAGGTATATACCAAGGAATCGAGAAGTTGGTCACAATGATCTTGTTGCCAACTACTTCTCCGCAAATCCTATCTACACCGACGAGATGTTCCGAAGGAGATTTCGGATGAATAAGCCATTGTTCCTTTGCATCGTGCAAACTCTTAGTGAGTGGTCTCCTTATTTTACCCGAAGAGTGGATGCAATTGGTAGGGATGGGCATTCACCCCTGCAAAAGTGTACTGCGGCTATCCGAATGCTAGGATATGGCATGCCGGCTGACCAACTTGATGAGGTATTGAAGATTGCCGCAAGCACGTCTTTGGAGATTTTGGGAAAATTTGCCATAGGAGTGATTGAATGTTTGGTGGAGAGTATCTGCACCCTCCTAGAAGCGATGAACTAGAAAAAATTTTACAAGAAAATGAGTCTCGTGGTTTTCCAGGCATGTTGGGAAGCATTGACTGTATGCATTGGGCATGGAAGAATTGCCCGAAAGGTTGGGCCGGCATGTTTACACGTGTTGACAAAGGGGTTCCTACTATGATCCTCGAAGCGGTGGCATCGCGGGATCTTCGTATATGGCATGCTTTCTTTGGTACCACCGGGGCCCACAACGACATCAATGTCCTAAATAAGTCACCACTATTCATTCAAGCAATAAAAGGGGAAGCTCCTAGAATAGAATACAACGTAAACGGGACACATTATGACATGGGCTACTATCTCGCCGATAAAATATATCCAGAATGGGTGGTCTTCATGAAGACAGTAACAGCTCCTCAAACGGAGAAAGACAAATTATTTGCATTGAAGCAAGAAGGGGCGAGGAAGAATGTCGAGTGCGCATTTGGCGTGTTGCAATCCCGTTTTGATATTTTTCGTCGACCAGCACAATTATGGAAGCGGGCGGACGTTATCAACATAATGCAAGCTTGTGTTATTCTTCATAATATGATAGTTGAAGATGAGAAGGAATTGGTTAAAATTCCCTTGGACATGAATGAGAATGCGAGTGCAACGATAGTGCTGCCACCTGAAGTGTGTACCTGCAATAATCCTAATCCATGCTTCGCAGAGGTGTTTCGGAGAAATTCCACTATCCGTGCTCGGCCAACACATAGACAACTCAAGAAGGATCTAGTCGAGCACATATGGCAGCGCTATGGCCACAACGGAAATTAGACCTACATGATGTAATCGTACTATATTTTATTTGATTTATGAAAAACTATTATATTATATATATATTAATATATCATTTATATTAATGGTTCTAAAAAATATTGTAATTATGTTCATCTTATTTATGCTTGATCTGTTTTGTATCAAGAAGCAACACAATGGTATACAGAAATTATATTCATGCTTGATCATGGCTGCATGCATGCATTAAACAGTTTGCAGACAGTCAAATAGACGACCCATTGTACAAGCTGTCTGTTCAATTGTCTGTGTGTGAAGTGGAAAGAACTTGTAGACAGCAATCTGTCTGTGGGTTGTACATGCCCTTATGTAGCCGAAGTCTACGCACAGCCACCTCCATTATAGCTACAAAATTGTATCCTTCATCCCCGCATTCGTCATGAAAGTGCAGACCGTGTTGGTAAATTGGCAAGTTTAAGGAAAGCACGTCGAAGCTCAGATCCAGAGCAATCCATTTGGGAATCTTCCGCATGTGCCAACCGTGATGCCGCCTTAGCGTGGAAGTCATGAATTAATCCAACGAGGGTCCTGTCGAAGTGCCAATTAATCGTACATCCGTATTGCGACATGAAAACTAGCTAGTGCAGACCAAATACCAAGACCCACCAGTAGTAGACTTCGTTTCAGATGTATCACAAAACAATCTTCGTCTAGGAATGTTTCTGTGAACCACACGATAAAATCCCACTGACAACAAATACCATCTAACACACTTGCACATAACTGCAAATGTTGGGATTTAATCCCTAGACTGAGAGCCACCCAGCTTCGAGATCCCTTTACCACGGATTTACGTGCCTTTCTTCTTATTTGAAAAATAGCTAATTCCGCCAAATAGAGTCCTAACCGGGCATTTAGGTGCCTCACCTTTTTCATTATTCTAACCATGCTTGCTCCAAATGAATCTTCAATTTTGGACGGTTGTAGATCTTTTTTTCCCCTAACATTGGCTGGTTTAAAACATTTTTTGTGTGTTTTAGCATAAGAGCTCCCTAATACAAAGAAAGAACACGAAAGAAATCACGTCAATGACCATCGGATCAAGAAATCACACTTTAAGGCTAAATCAAGCAAAACCGGGTTTTCGTGATGGACTTGCTATCAAAGTGCCTAGATGGGTGGAGATAGATTCCCAGAGGATGTCTCCATCTCTTACACGTTCTTGGTACAACAAGATAAAGAAAAGGGAAGAGAAGATATCAAAACCAACGCAAATAAGAGCAAATAAATCAAAACAAGATATGGATATGGAGAGTTCGATATGCACGCTTTTCAAAGCGTATAAGTTTGTATCCGCTAAATCCTTAGCCTTGATCCGTCTTGATCAAACCAACTCCACCTTGACCTAAACCGTTCTCCAATGCACCCATGCGCTGTGGTTTTGATTCAAGATAGTTTTCAGTATTTTAGTCAAACTAACAAAGTACCCTTTCTTGATCTGGTCTTCACCATCCTTTACAAGCAATCACCATGCTTGCCACGTGTAGGTGCACCACTAGCTTAACACGCGATGCAAAGTTTCTCCTATCTTGTTTCCACCAAACCACAGTTCACTTGACCCGTGCAAGCTACATGGTGCCATCCAGCCGTTCGAACTCGCCTTCAATATTTTCTACCTTTCTCGTGCTATGCTTGAGCTCACCATCTCACGCGACATCCTTGATCATTATGGCCCTCAGCTCCTCTATGAGCCTAGCCCCGATCCTCGTCATTGACCATGGTTAACTTCAAGTGACCCTGTACATCCAAAGACAATGAAATTGTTTCTAGGCACCAATTCTTCAAAATTTGACCCACATTAGCCAAAACATGTATCATACAACCTTAATGCAAAGAGCTAGGTCACCCAAACCCAATCCATGACTCAATTCCCCAAATCCCTATTTTTTCTGGAAAGATTGGTAGTACCGCACTTACTATGTCGGTACTACCGCTCTCCAAGCCAGTACTACCGCACCCGAGCTGGACCTCTCTAAAAAATACATATCGCAGTGTAAAAACGGTGATGCCGCCCTATGGTATGACTGCACAAACACCTGCGGTACTACCACCTTGCGGTACGACCGTATCAACACCTACGTTACTACCGATTTTTTTTGATCCTCTAGAAAATAGCCCAATCGAAATGCGATCTTTGCAAAACACATAATCACTTCACAAAACATGCAATGGTTCATCACAACAATATCCTAAACCTTCTCATATAGTCCTTCACTACCATCAAAGCACTCTGAGATTCATGTTTTTCTTTCTGTGGTTAAGAGAAGCATTAGCTTAACTATTGGGTTATTAGATTGGGTAGAATCTAGATACCAGAATTTTTGTATGTACTTATAGTACTACTTTGTCTCCACTAGCGTTGAACTTTTGCAAAATTTTAAAATTTGAAATTCGTCTCCACTCGCTGGTGTGGCCGCTCCAGTCTGGTAGATCTGGATGGGGAGAGAGATCGGGAGGGATGGGGAGAGAGTGAAAGTGAGTGTAGAGAGGAAGAGAGGGGAAGGGATAAGACCGGTAAGCCGTTTTGAAATGTTTGTTTCGATAAGCCGTTTTAAAAAGACGGTGAAGAAGCTGTCCTATTTGTTTGTTTGAGACAAGGCATAAGGCATAAGCTAAAGAGAAAGATGCTAAAATCTCTCTAGTAGGGATATCATCACTGAACCGAGCGCACTGTCCCTCTCTAATGACCCCTGCTGCAAGATTCGTGAGGTAAATGGACGGCTATGATATGGGTGGCCGTGGCCTCTATGGGTAGTATATCTACATTAATAATCGAAATAAGCATTCTGTGCCACCTTGATCTAGCAGGTACAAACTGAACTACAACTTGAATAGCAAATCCACGCTCCGAGAGGTTTTGGAATCTTCATAATTTTCACTCCATAACGCATCCGAAACCGATAGACAGGCCCTCCTCTGTCTCAAGCACACCTCTCCCACTCTGTTGCAGCCTTGGACTCATGGAAAAATGAATCCCTTGCCTTCTGTGATTGGTATGAAGTAACATGCAGCACGCGGCGAACAGCTCGCGTTGTTGCTCTTTTGAATCACTGAATATCACCGGTCAAATATTTCCTTGCATTGCTGGCCTTCGTTTCCTCGATAGAAATCACAGCTTAGACAATGGGAATCGTGCAATGATCGGAATGCAAAGCTGTATCATGCAGCTGTTTAATATGGGCCTAAAATGTTCTATGGACTCACCGAAAGATGGCCAGAAATGCAAGATGTTTATGCTGGAATCATCGCTATCAAAGAAACATTTTCAGCACTGCAGAGTTGATGATTTGGATTAATATTCAATATTACCACAATTCACAAGTTATTCCATAGTGTATTATGCTTTATTGAAAATCATCTAAGTTCTTAGTTCGTTGGCTTCCCCTTTTATAATTTTCTAGTTACAGGTTTTGTCATGTATGATTGTTAGTTAATTTCACCGCACCTTACGTACTATGTAGTCTATTCAGTTCTGCATGTTTGCTTAGCACTACATGTTTGTTCCCTTACGAGTAGGAAGCACTCTGCACTAGTTTCCTTCTTTTTTCTCGGTGGAACGGATTCTTCCGATCTGGGAGGATTCTGAGGAAGTCTTGGTCCATGATTTGCATGTAACAGACTCCATGTATTCAGCCATGAATAAAAGGAATGAAAACTGAAAAGCCGCTGGTGTGTGCGCGGCACAAACATGTGTGTTTTCATACTCTGCTTGTTCCACAAACTCTGAACTCTGGTTGCTTTCTGAATTTTGTCGTTAGCTATTGTTCATAGTCCGGCACAGTTCAGAGAACAGAGTTTGTGCAGAGAGGGGTTGTTTCTCTCTGACAATGATCACTTCTAGATCGCAGCATATATATAGATGAAACAAAGTTATATATCTCGTGTTCGCTCAGATGCTTTATATAATTAGAGCACAAATAATTCATAATAAAAAATTAATCTCTTAATATGCAGGATTAGTATTCCATGGCAATTTCCCACTAAAAATGGAGGAAGTATCATTATTTGCATGTGGCCTGTTATGCATGGAAAATAAACTCATGAGCAAACGACAATGATTGAAATGCAGAATGAATATTTCGGATTAATGGGAGGGGAAAACATTGCCATTTTAGTAATGCTACCATAACTTTTCAAGTGGAGTAGATGGCCGGTCTGCATGGTTGAGAATTTGCAACATACCTGAGCTTTACATGAGAATACATTATATCCTGATATTTTCCAGAATTATGGGTAATGATCGAAATGCACAAATCAGCAGTCTAGCTTCTTTGCAGCTGTTTTGTTTAGTACAATGAACAAGTCTTATGCATCGGTCGGTGTAAAAATTGTGCATTACTATGCTAGGTCACAATTAACGGACAAGCAGAGTCTTGATTGAATTCGAGCAGTTCGACATATTTGATAAGTAGGCTGACAATATCACAGTTTTTTACCTATCAAAGTATACATAAATATGAAGCTGGGTTCATAACTAGGAACTTGTCACGGATGGAGAAAATAGTAAAAAAGAGATGAGAGGCGGCGGAGGACCTGGCCGGCGAGCTCTGATGGGAGGTCGTCCGACCTTGATCGCGGGCGCTCCATCCGCGCCATCTTGTTGAGAGGCATCTGCGTGGAAAAAAAAAGTACAATTCATCTTTGAAGGAAACAAATAAAACATGCATTGGCTCCATGACGTGTGGACCTCATTTTCACGTGGTGCTTATTTGGATTTTTAAGTTCGAGCTTATAGCTTATTTTATACTATAGTAATTTTTTTATACTGTAACTGATAGTAACTTTTTAGCGTAATTAATTTTTTTAAAAAAATATAATATCATCGTGAACAATAAAAAAAATAAAAACTAAAAAGTGAAAAAAGACAAAATTGGGAAGCCAAAAGCCACAAACACTCTAACCCGAACATGCATGCGATTGGAAGGGTTCATATATGCAAGGGCGTGCGTGTGCAGTTCAAGCCAATCCGGTGCAAGAAAAGATTCGAGCGTACAGTTTGAATTCAAAACAAACTTAAAATTACCATTAAAGCATGCATGCACCTCCACATTTAACTACCAAACCATCAACCTAAACACCCTTAAACCCTCCAATTAGCATCTTTAAAAGTGAATCAAATCCAATCGTTAGGCTGCGATTCTTAATTTCATGAATGCTATCTTGCTCATTTGCACGCCTAAAAGTCCGGAAAGAACGGGGAGGCCACAGAAATCAAGAACGAAACAAATTATACCTCCAGATGCAGCCGTGCCGTCGCCCAGAGCCTTGCCGGCGCCAACTCCACCCCTCCCTTGCCGGCACCCACAGCCTTGCCGGCGCCGCCTCCGTCCCCAGGGGCGGACCCAGGATAAAATCTGAGAGGGGGCACAACAATACACATAGTATGCTGAATTGTTCTCATTCATAATTTTAGCATGAGTGAGGGCCTTTTAGTTGGGCTGAGTGGGGGCACTAGCATTAAATCTTAGGCTATATATCTGAGTTCCTGCGAATTGAGTGGCGGCCTGGGCCCTCACTCCCCCCTCTTTGGGTCCGCCCCTGTCTGATGTGACCACGCCACAAACACATACGACAATCGCGCCCAATATCAAGATTGAACTAAAGGTGAATTCGTTTCTTCAGCCTTCATATGTTACTGAGAATAGACCGCTACCTAATGCAAGTGATTTAATTGTGCTTAGGAATTTGGGAAAGGATGAAGGAAAGGGACATGGAGTCCTGGACATGCATGGAAGGAATAATGGAGGTCATCACGTCACTTTGGGACCAAGTCAAGCACGAATTCGAGTTGGACACGTTTTGGAATCAGACTCGGACTGCTGCAATGGTGCAAGTTTAAACGGACGTAACTTTCTCATACGGACTCCGTTTGGGACGTTCTTGGACTTCATGGAAAGCTTATCAAGTCTACTTTCTAAAGGATTCAACCCCATCTTCAAATTCTATCCGAGACAGCCGCAATCATCAAAAGAGTCCGTGTTGGTCACGTACTGGAATCAGATTCGGACTGCTGCAATGGTGCAAGTTGAAACGAACGTAACTTTCTCATACGGACTCCGTTTGGGACGTTCTTGTACTTCATGGAAAGCTTATGAAGTCTACTTTCCAACGGATCCAACCTCATCTTCAAATTCCATACGAGCCGGCTGCAATCATGAAAACAATCTACGTTGGTTTTTGAGTCCGAGTCAAAAGGGTGCTGCGCCACCACCAATTGGGCCCATGGGCCTTGTAACCCTAGAGCATGCACTTTGGACGCCCCTCCTGGTTGTTCTCCTTATAAAGGAGCCGCCGCCTCCGTTGCTAAGACTTGGATTTTGTTGAGTTTAGGTTTAGCTATTATGCAAACTTCTGTTCTTCAGTTGTGTCGGACGACCACCTGTCAAGACAGCCTTCGGAATCCCACCTTTTGATCTTCATATCAATATTTGCAATTTCAGATTGCTTGTTATCTTGTTCTTGCGTGTTCTTCGGTTGCATGCAGGAATAGACCTTCGTGGTCAGGTCAACCGCGTTCTTGGCACGGTTGATAACAACTTGGAGTGTGGTTCAGCGATTGCTAAGGCGCAAGTGACGTCGTTCGGTTGTAGTCGGATCGCAAGGGTCGCCTCCGCCAAAATCGATAGTTATCATCCTATCGGAAGATCGGGACACCATCGCCTCATCAAGTGGTATCAGAGCTTCAGTTGACCGGTAGGAATTTCTTGTATCCCTAGTTAGTAGATTGATTTTTTATTTCCCATAATCCAAAAAAATTGCCCCACAAAACGAGTTAATTTCCGCTGTCCAAACCCCGTTGTGCCTTTCAATCTGCCAGTTTTGGTTTGCTAAATTGAATTTGTGTCCGTTTTAACTTTGTCTAGTTGCTGGTCATATCTTTGTTCCAATAAAAATCCAAACAAAAAAAATTCCCCCACCCCAAACCCTAATTCCAATTTCGGCTGATCATTCCTTTCTCTGCAGCCGCCACCAAAAACACCATAACTTTTGATTCCGAGATTATTTTTGAGTGAGACCACCGCCATTAGATTCAAAACTTCATTGTCCATCTATCTGTAAAATTTTACGTGTTTCCAGCAAGGAAGTTAAGAGATATCTGCGGTGCAAGTTGACCTAAAATTCCAGATTGAATCTGCAACAATCGGCACTTGTGAATTTTGTGTGAATTGTTCCGTCGGTTTCCAGAACATGGCCACAAAAGAAAAGTTGTAGAAAAAGCCGTCAGGAAAAGGAGAAAAAAAGAATCATTGAAAAACAGGCAACTGACAAAAAGTTACGGCCGAAATACCGACGTGCTGTCCAGTGGACAGAAATCTTCAATTTTCAAGTTTGGGATCAATCCTTGTGTTCTTCAATTCCAAATTGCATTCGATTGAATTATCTTGTATTTACCACTCTCATACATTGTCATACACTTGTTTTGGCCTTCTCCTATCCTTGTTTGATCAGCAACATAGGCTAAGTGCTAGGTACGAACTATAATTCAATTCTGTGCAATTTCTGAAATTAATTGATTGTTCTCCATTGCTACATATCTAGCCTTCCAAGCTACACCTTTTACTAACCGAGCAGATCACGTCGAACCGACCCTTGCAATCGCTATACACATCACTTGAGTCAAGTTATCACGAACCAGCCACCGGTTACACCACCTGTTTTGCATTGGTAAGAACTTGTAAGAGCTTGGTAAGAGTTTGAGAGATGTGTGACTTGTGAAGCTCCACCTCCTAGTAGTTTATAGGGACTTACATAATTTTTGTGTATTTCCTTGTTTTCTACTAACCATGACAGGTTCAAGATCACATTGTAGCAATTTTTGTGAGACCAACAACTTGTTGGATCGTATTAATAAGACCCTCACCACCATCAACAACAGAATTGAGGGCTCCAATGATCGCGACCGTTGTCGACTTCGACATAATCGACAAGGTACAGGTAGGTTAACAAGAGAGGTATGTGATGATGATGCCAAGTTTACAATTCCTCCATTTGCTGGTAGATATGACCCTGAAGCTTATCTTGAATGGGAAATACAATTAGATCAAAATTTTCTGTGCTATGATTTTCCTGATGATAAAAGAGTTAGGGCTGCTACTAGTGAATTCACTGATTTCGCATTATTTTGGTGGAGGAAACAATGTAGACTACCACATGTACCTAAAACTTGGAATGCTTTGAAACGAATCATGAGATCTACATTTGTTCCTTCATATTATTCACGTGACTTGTTAAAAAGATTGCAACGTTTAGAACAAGGTAGGAAAACTGTAAGTGAATACTATGAAGAATTGAAAGCTCTTTTATTGCGTTGTGATTTAGAGGAACATGTAGAAGGTATAGAGAATAGATTCTTAGGTGTGCTTAATCAAGAAATTAAGAATATTCTCGTCCACAAAGAATATAATTCTCTCTATGATTTGTTTATACTTGCTTGTAAGGTTGAAAGTCAAATTGAGAAAGAATTGAGAATAGTTGATAATAGGACACATGAGAGCAAACCTGTGGTTGTGCCTTTTTCTGTAACTAACAATTTGCAGCAAGTTGAAAACCATGCTGAAGAGAAGAATGAGTTACTTGAGCTACCAACTCCATTACTTGAGAAGGAAGATGAGGAGATGGATGTACCTACATCATCTGAGGGGAGCCAAAAAGATAAAGATCATGGTGCTATCATCACTCACGGTGAGTATGCTTGTGAAGAACAACAATTATGTATTGTTCATGCTATTTTAGAGCAAAACTTAGTGGAAAACAATTCTGACACGCCCATATTTCAAGTAGAGAATTCACACTGCATTGATTTGAGTATTGAGAATGAGTTTAGTGCACCTTGTCAAAAAATAATTGAATTGCCTGCTGTTTTGAGTGATTCATGTGATGAATTAATCACATACAATGATCATGTGGCTTTGGTTAGACATAAAGAAGTTTTAACTAGAATTTCTCCTGCCAATTCATTGTGTTACATCATGTTGGATCTTCCTATGAAATTGTCACATGCTTTGGAGAAAGTTTCTGAACTTACATGTTCAAAATTCTTGTTTAGTGCCTACACCCCTGGGTATAAGTTTAATTTGATTGGAGATTATGGTGTAGGAAATCAATTTCTTGTATATCGAATATGCATAACTTGTGACCACATGGATGAATTGCAGCTTGTTGTTTTGAACAACAACTCTTGTATGCTCAATCTTGTTCATTATGAAAGAAAAATAAATTTTAGTGATCATTCAATGCCTATGTGTTCTTCTCTTATTGAACCATCTAACATTGGCAATCTGAATAATGAAATTGATGTATGGAAGAACTTGCAAATATTTTCACCCTTACTAGATGAATTTGCTATTGCTCAATTGAAATCTGATTATATGGATAAACTTTGTTTGATTCCAAAAGTTGTAGCTTTGCCTATATGTGCCACCACAACAAGTTTACAACTTCAAAGATTTGAATTGCATAAATGCTTCACTTACATTTGCAAAACAAGTTGCGATAATTACTATGTGAGAAATTTTGATTTGTTCATTAACATATATGATTACTTTTGGGTTAATAATACAATGAGCTTTTATGATTGCTGCTGTGTTATAACATTAATTGTGCAACAACGAATAACTGTTAAAACGGATGACATATACATATACCATGCATACACCTTGGCTTCTTTGTTACCATACTTTCAGTTTATCAAAAGCCGAGGACGGCTTTGTTTTCAAGAAGGGGAGGATGATGAGGACACGACCCCTATGGATACAACCATATTTGCTATGCTTGTTGTTCCAATTACAAGAGCTCCTACGCATCACTTAAATTATAAGGTGAGCTCGTTTCAAAAAGGTTTTACTTTGCGTGATAAAGAACATATGATATTACATAATGAGAGTTTGTTGCGTTTGTTATTATGTACCGAGATTTATGATGAAGATCATGCAATACGTGAGGCTACACATATGCTAAAACCGAGGAAGGTTTTCTATCAAGAAGGGGAGGATGATGTGACCACGCCACAAACACATACGACAATCGCGCCCAATATCAAGATTGAACTAAAGGTGAATTCGTTTCTTCAGCCTTCATATGTTACTGAGAATAGACCGCTACCTAATGCAAGTGATTTAATTGTGCTTAGGAATTTGGGAAAGGATGAAGGAAAGGGACATGGAGTCCTGGACATGCATGGAAGGAATAATGGAGGTCATCACGTCACTTTGGGACCAAGTCAAGCACGAATTCGAGTTGGACACGTTTTGGAATCAGACTCGGACTGCTGCAATGGTGCAAGTTTAAACGGACGTAACTTTCTCATACGGACTCCGTTTGGGACGTTCTTGGACTTCATGGAAAGCTTATCAAGTCTACTTTCTAAAGGATTCAACCCCATCTTCAAATTCTATCCGAGACAGCCGCAATCATCAAAAGAGTTCGTGTTGGTCACGTACTGGAATCAGATTCGGACTGCTGCAATGGTGCAAGTTGAAACGAACGTAACTTTCTCATACGGACTCCGTTTGGGACGTTCTTGTACTTCATGGAAAGCTTATGAAGTCTACTTTCCAACGGATCCAACCTCATCTTCAAATTCCATACGAGCCGGCTGCAATCATGAAAACAATCCACGTTGGTTTTTGAGTCCGAGTCAAAAGGGTGCTGCGCCACCACCAATTGGGCCCATGGGCCTTGTAACCCTAGAGCATGCACTTTGGACGCCCCTCCTGGTTGTTCTCCTTATAAAGGAGCCGCCGCCTCCGTTGCTAAGACTTGGATTTTGTTGAGTTTAGGTTTAGCTATTATGCAAACTTCTGTTCTTCAGTTGTGTCGGACGACCACCTGTCAAGACAGCCTTCGGAATCCCACCTTTTGATCTTCATATCAATATTTGCAATTTCAGATTGCTTGTTATCTTGTTCTTGCGTGTTCTTCGGTTGCATGCAGGAATAGACCTTCGTGGTCAGGTCAACCGCGTTCTTGGCACGGTTGATAACAACTTGGAGTGTGGTTCAGCGATTGCTAAGGCGCAAGTGACGTCGTTCGGTTGTAGTCGGATCGCAAGGGTCGCCTCCGCCAAAATCGATAGTTATCATCCTATCGGAAGATCGGGACACCATCGCCTCATCACTGTCCGTCCCCTCCCTTGCCACTGCCGCCACCTCCCCCTCCATTCCCGCCGCCGCATCCCCTCCTCCCTTGCTGTCGTCGGATTCGTCTTCCATGAAGCTAGCGTCGGTGGCCTGGAATTGGCTAGAGCAACTAGAATGAATCGGCTGGAGGTTGCACACTCGAGCTTCGGTTTTCTTCTAAAACGTAGCAGTCGGAATTAGAGCTATAAACGAGCCGAATTCGAGCGAGCTTGACCTTTTAGGCTCGAGTTCGGTAGAAACTCGAGCCGAGCTCGAGTTGGCATCTGAGCCTGGACCTGAGCTCAAGCTTGGCTCGGCCTAAACTCAAGTAGGTTCGAATTCGGCTCGTTGAAGCTCGAGAACAATTAAAATAATTTATTATGTACTATTTTCAATAATAAGAAAATTTTAAGTTCGATCTCGGTTCTAGTAAGCTCAATCATAGTAAAAATAATTCAAACGTACACTAATTTTCAATAATAAGAAAAGCTCGAGCTCGAGTTCGACTCGAGTAAGCTCGGTAAGAGTTAATATGTATCATTATTTAAACTCGAATCAAGACTTGCGAGCTATTCGAGCTCGCCTCGGTGAAGCTCGAGAGTTTGAGATCAAGCTCGAGTTTGGTTCATTTAAAGTTCGAACTGAGCTTGAATCAAATCTAGAACGAGCTGAATTTGAATAGTTCATGAGCTTCGAGTTTTTGTTACAGCCTTAGTCGGTCGGAATGGGGAAAATGGGGAACGACGCAAAAACAGGGAACGGCGTCTTGGCGATTCGTGTCCTGCGAAAATGAGGAACGACGCAATGCGATACTGTGCTAGTACCCGTTGGCCCATTTTTTCGAATTGGGCCAAATTTTTTGCCCGATTGGGCCTAAATTGGTGATTTTCACGAAGCCTGAAATTTTAATCCCTCCCAGGAGTGTTGCGCGGGGCATTCAGTACATCGTCGGGCGACTCCTGTCGCAAGCCGCAGCAGGAGCATCGTCCAGGTACTCAATCAAGGTTGTCAGATCCCCTATTTAATCTACGGTGGCGAGATTGAAAATTAGTTGTCCTCCATCGAATTCGATTGGATTAGATCTGGAGGCCCTCGTCAATTCCTGAATCCAGCTAGCATTGAACACATCACTTTGAAATCACGCAGCCAATTAGAAATAGCTTGTGAGTCAACGTGTCATACACAATATATCAACCGATCGCAATGTTCTTTGACATACTGGGCAAGAATACAAAAGGAGGGAGATGGACACAAGGACCAACAACTCCACTACAGGCAGGCAGGCAGCCGCAATGTTGAAGCACGTCGTAGGCTAGAAGCATGGGCCGGGGAACCGAGCAGAGACACATCGACAGCTAGCTAGCTGGCCTCGCTCATTTTGGCTTCAACTTCTGACTTCTGGCTTATTTTTCACTATTCATATATTTCGTTTTTTCTGAACTTTTGCCTTTTTTGAGTTTTTTTGCCGGTTCTTTTTTTCCTGTATTCGTTTGCATTGTCTGTGATGAGCTAGCATATTTTTTTATTTTTAATTTTTTTTAAATTTAATTACGCCAAATAAGCCACTTTCAGTTACACTGAAATTTCAGCTGTTACAGTGTAATTTTAGCCATAAACCACAGCTTTTCAGCCCAACCGAGCGGAATCACACACATCGGGCAGGGAACACGTTCCCAGCAGTGATGGCTTATGAGCCGATCGGAGTGTGTTGGTTTTCTACCATGGTTTTTTCTTTTTTTTAGATTATTCATAGAGATATAGTAATATTTTTTATTTTCTATTTTTAAATTAAATATCTCATAAAAAAGCTAACAACCGCTACAGGGATATTTCAACCAAAAGTTAAAAGCTAAAAATACAACACTTAGAAAAGGAGCCAGCGTTTGAGGTTCAATTAGGCTCTGATCGACTGTGGAGCGCCTCTGCTTAAAATGATTCAACCAGATATATAGTACTTGGTTACATGTCGTTCAATAATACCAGTAGAACAGTATATTTATTGAATGCTGACAGCTAGTGATACAACTTGTGCTTTCGTACATCCTGTGATTCTCACATGTTTTTGGTGGTGCTCTAACTAACTTTTGACTTAAGTTTCTAGCTGTGGTTTTTAGCTAAAATTGTATTATAACGACTACTAGTTTTTTCTGAGAAAAATAAGAAAAAATTGAGAAATTTTTTTAAAAAATCATTATATCGTCAAAGACACTACAAAAGAATAAGGGTAAAAGAAGACAAAAAGCCTAAAAAAGTCAAAATAAGACAAAATTAAAAAAAGTTGGGAGGAAGTGAGTACTTCTTGCCGATATCTCATCTCGATCAGAGCTTCACTTGCGTGCTTCAATGGAGATGGAGAAATGCTATAGCAGCGTAGAGCAACACTTGTTGTCGACATCTCCAGCCGCCCTGATCCTGTCTCCCCCTTCTCAACACCCCTCAGATCTGCTCTCTCTATGCCCAGATCCACCACCTGCCCCTAGAATTTGGTCTCTATTTGAATATATTTTGCTCTTATTTGTACTCATTTGGTTTTATCGATTAGACACCGTTGCACCGGAAAATTGTGAGAATGATCCCAACAACTCTCTGAGCAACTAGAACAAGGCAAACACCCTCTTTGACCATGTTAATCTTAATGTTTTAATTATTGTATATTGTTTGCAAAAAAATATTATTCATGTGTGTATGTTTGGATAAAATTGCTATATTTATGGGTATGGTAGTTATTCTTGCTTGTATGCATTGACCATCCTTGTGATATTGATACACTTACTATTGTAGACTGTAGGACATGGTTTAGACAATAACTAATGTCAATTTAAGTATCCTACATTCACGTATATTGTTTAGATGCTTAGCCACGCACTAGTTTTTACTAAGTTCGAATATTTGGAAAAAAAAAACTTGTGCATGGAAATGGGAGATTTTGAAATGTTGGACCAAAGGAGGGACATCTGTTAGTTTCGTATAAAAATAAAATAAAAAACCTATTTTTTGATATGGGTGAGTTATGATACGAACTGAAAAATTTGAGAGAGGATCTCGTATATAGATAGGGGGAGATTCTCGCATGAGAAAGAAACTAAACCCGATGACGCATACTTTGCACCTGGTACCAGAGGGTACAAAATAGGTCATTCTTGGGCCTAATCCTTGTCAGTTGCCTATGGAAAATGGATGACATACCATTGGATGCTTTTGGTTTACTTACTTATCTTTCGTTACAATCTCTAATAGTTATATTTATTTGTCCAGTCGGCCCTTATGTTGTAAACTAGATATACATCGCTTATGTATTTGATTCTTTTGTTGTAAATTAAATAAATGTGATATTTATGGATGTGACATCAATGTTGTGGTTGAGTGTACTACCCATTGATCATGGGACTAGTATGGTATACACCCGAGGATTATGGGTATTCAACACCTTGTGTCTGGACACTATGGACATAGGTATGAAGCCTTTTTGACTTACACAACAATGGTAACACATACCTTCTTGATCAAAGATCCTTTGATTTAGTCAATGAGAAAAACAAATTGATATTGTAATAAAAGAGTACATATTCATTGTATCTGTATCCTAATAGACACCTCGACTGTATAGAAAGTTAGCATAAAGCCTTAATATATTCTATTGTCAAAATAAGGAAAAGGTATAAGCCTACAGGATACCTAGAAAGAATACACCTATTTGAGCCTAACTGTGTGATTACAATTCATGAGAATAAGGCATTATCTAGAAAGCTCATGAGTAGATAAGAGAGTATGACCATATAATGCTCTATTTATGCATGGTTCATTAACAACCTAGTATCAATTAAGATTTCAAATGAAGTCTGATCACGAAAAGCTATGAATTCAAGGAATAATCCATTTATCAGCTGTGAAAAAAATGAATTCTGTCATTCTAGGTGGAAGTTCAACCTATACGGGACTTATACTAAAAGACTAGTATATTAACAATACTTCAGCACAAGGCAAAAAGATCACTAAATCATTCGTATTTCTTATCAAAACCTAGACTTGACCTAGAGTTCTAGAACAAGGCAAAAAGAGGATTTTGATCCTATTTACCTTGCGGAGCAGAGGAGTTGAACCCATGGATGCCAAGAAATCACCAGTGAATGAAGAAATCCTAAAGGGATTTGGAGTTCTAGCAATGGGATTTTGGGAGTTCTTGGGGGGAGGGGGAGAGAGAGAAGAAGTGTACGGTCTTGGTCGGAAGTGGGGTGCGAAAGTTCCGATAAAAGGAGAGAGAAAAAAATAAAAGAGAAGAGTTGGGCACAGTAGTTAATGAGCTCAACCAACTGGAGTGGTAGTACCGCAGTTTGACTGCCGGTAGTACCGGGGAGCAGAAGTATCGTAGATTTCATCCTGGTAGTACCACAAAATTGTAATACCGCAGAATACACAATGGTAGTTCCGATTTTTCTAGAACTTTTTGGGAACTAAACTTGGATTTTGAGAAATATGCAAATGATCCCTAGTTTTGCACTCAAATAAGAACCATTCAGCATCATTATGCATTAAGAAGAGTAAAGGAAACCTAGAAACATAGTTTTTATGAACATAAAGATTTTTAATGAAAAGATTGATAAAATCCCTTTTAAATGATGCAAATAACACCAAATGAGAACGAAAGAATAAGGCATGAGTTCAAGCAACATTAGAGTAGTCTATGACATTTAATTCATTCCTCAACTTGTAAAAGCAGCTTTCATCTAATAGTTTGGTGAAAATGTCATCTAATTGCTTTTCGGTCCGAATGTGGCTAATTACTATATCTCCCTTGCTCACATGATCTCTCAAGAAATGATGGCGTATATCTATATACTTGGTTTTTGAGTGTTGGACCGAGTTCTTGGTTATTTTCACCGCACAATCATTATCACGCAAAAGAGGCTTTTATCAAATTTAATTCCATAATCCATCAAAGTTTGCCTCATCCATAGCAATTAAGCACAACAACTACCTACGGAAACATATTCGGCTTCGGTGGTGGATAGAGCTACAGAATTTTGTTTCTGGGAAGACTATAATACTAAAGACCTTCCTAGCAATTGACAACTTCTTGAGGTGCTTTTTTATCTACTTTGTAACTTCCATAATCGGAATCTGAATATTCAATTAAATCAAATTTAGCACCTTTAGGATACCATAAGCCTATGCTAGAGGAATTTTTTAAATATTTTAGAATTCTTTTTATGACTATCAAGTGGCACTTTTTTGGAGATGCTTAAAACCGTGTACATATACAAACACTAAATATGATATCGGGGCTAGATACAATAAGATAAAGTAAACTACTAATCATAGATCTATAGAACTTTAAATCTACTGGTTTACCTCCCTCATTAAGATTGAGGTGCCCATTTGTTGCCATGGGGTCTTGATCGGTTTTGCATCTTTCATGTCAAACTTCTTGAATAAATCTCCCATATATTTTGTTTGGCTTATAAAGGTCACATCCTTGAGTTGCTTGATTTGAAGTCTAAGGAAATAGCTTAATTCTCCTATCATGAACATCTCAAATTCTCTAGACATCATATCACCAAACTCTTTGCAAAAATCCTAATTAGTAGAACCAAATATAATATCATCAACATAAATTTGACATACAAATAAGTGATTGTCAATAATTTTAGTAAACAATGTTGTATCAACCTTTCCAATTTTGAATCCTTTAGAGAGTAGAAAATCTCAAATGCGCTCATACCATGCTGTAGGAGCATCTTTTAAGCCATATAGCACCTTAAAGAGTTTATACACATGATTATGATTTTTACGATCTTCAAAACCTGGAGGTTGTTCAATATATACAAGTTTCATTATTTTGCCATTCAAGAAAGCACGTTTAATATCCATTTGAAATACCTTAATATTGAAATTTGAAGCAAAGGCAAGTAATATACGGATAGAATCAAGTCTAGCTATGGTGCAAATGTTTTATCATAATCTAAACCCTCAACTTGAGTATAACCTTAAGCGACTAACCTTGTCTTGTTGATGTTCTTGCGAGGCTGCATCCACATTGCTGGTCAATCTACAAGACATGGCGACAGCAACAGCTCACATTTTTTATACGCATTTTGTTCGATAAAGCAAGCATACGATCCATGAAGCAGTGGCCGAAAAGAATCAGATCGATCTTCGTACCTTAACCCCTGCAGACTAAGGCCCCGTTTGGCACAGCTCCACCACCAGCTCCTTGGAGCTGTTTGGAGCTGTTTTGTGCCAAACGGGGTTCCTTAAAACAGCTCCACCTAAGGAGTTCCTTAAAACCTGCTGAGACAAAAGTAGCTCCACCCAAGGAGCTGAAAAAAGTAGCTTCACCCAGCTCCACTTGTGAAGTCAAAAAAAACAGCTCCACTTGTGAAGTGGAGCCGTGCCAAATGGGGCCTAATGTTTGTCAACAGATATATGTGTGAGCTGAAAAAAAAATGAATAGTCTTCTTGACTATTACAAAAAAAACTTTGAGGAGACTCCTCACAGAAAAAAGAAACCTTTTTTTCAGAAAAAGAAACTTTGACCAAACTGAACTCGTACAGACACGAGCAGAGTCAAAAGATACTGCCCCAAGACAATGAGCCTGGAACAAGCAGAACAAAGGAATGAAATAACAAACAAAAAACTGACCAGTTAGTGAAGGACTACAGGAAGAGTAGGTGGAGATGAAAAAAGAGCAAATTGGCTGTTCCTCCGGCGTCGCTTCTTTCTGAAACCGCAGGTCTGAAGCTTCTTTCCAACTTTGCTCTGTCAGAAAATCTGGTCATAGGCATTTACCATGTAAACCTACCTGTACTTCAAGGTAAATGCTCAGTAAGCAAAAAAAAAAAAACCTTAGGTCAGCCGTACAAAAGTGTCGGTATCGCCAAGGGAACACGCTACGTACCAGATTAAGGCACCAATTGTAAATGACAGTGCTTTTCCAGAAAACACTGTCGTTCTACTAGAGAATATCCGAAGGCCCCGCTCGTTTCGACTTCGATTTCTGATTTATTTTCCACAATTCCTAAATTTCATCTTTTTATGATTTTTTTGAATTTTTTAAACTTTTTTTACCGGTTCTTTTTTCCGTATTCGTTTTTATTACACGTGCTGGGCTAACCATTTTTTCTATTTTTAAAATTTTTTAAATTTAATTATGTCAAATAAGCCACCATCAGCTACGGTATAATTTCAACCAGCTAAAATAAAATAAACCATAAACCACAACTCAACCGAGCACATTAGCGCACACACATTAGTGCAGCAGCCAGCAGCACAGCAGACCCACCACCCAACGTAGTAGACTCCATGGCCCACTAAACAAACAGACCCATCATACGAACACAGAAGACCTCACGTTGCGCTCACGACGGCCAAACCAAACGTTTCCTCTGTATATACAGTCCTATATGTATACATACACCGTCCCAATGAACGATACGACACAGCCCGGCGCAGCGAAGCGGAAGCGCGCTTCCGCTACTGGTATCGATTCCATGCCCACCACCGAACCAACCAGGCTGCCGCGTGTGTGATATCGATGACGTGGCGATCATGTTACGTCTTTTGATTTACTTGTTGATCTCTGATCTTTCAGGGACATATCTTTTAAACCGTACCGTGTTCCTTACGACGAATCCAACTGAAAGAGTCCAATATTGGATATATATTATACGTAGCAAAACATTTGACATGTCATGACCCATCCGTCGTGGCCTTGCTTTAGGAAATTTTACGCCACAGGCCGCTCTCAAGTAAGGCCATAAAAAAAGCTTGAAGCTCTTCGAATTTGACTCGTTTCAGATTTAATTTGAACTCGGCTTGAACTTTAAACGAGTCGAACTTGAGCTTGATCTCAAGCTCGTGAGCTTCACCGAGCCGAGCTCAAATAGTTTGCGAGTCTTGATTCGAGCTTAAATAGTGATACATATTAATTCTTACCGAGTTTACTCGAATCGAACTCGAGCTCGAGTTTTTCTTATTGTTAAAAAATAGTGCATGTTTGAATTATTTTGACTGTTATCGAGCTTACTAGAGCCAAACTTGAATTTAAAATTTTCTTATTATTGAAAAATAATATATAATAAATTATTTTAATTGTTATCGAGCTTCAACGAGCCGACTACGAGTCTACTCGAGCTTAGGCCAAGCAAAGCTCAAGCCCAAATCTAGGCTTGGATCCTAACTCGAGCTCGGCTCAAACTTTTACCGAACTCGAGCCTAGAAGGCCAAGCTTGCTCGAGCTCAGCTCATTTACAGCCCTACTCTCAAGTCATGTGTGGGTCACTGCCTCTTTATTTTATTTGGTTATTATTTTTCTATTTCATAAATTTCCTGTACAAAATTATCGAACACTGTTGATACGCTGTTATTAGGACTTGCAGTTTAGCAAACCTACTCTACATCTTGAGCACCTGAAAATCATCGGTGTCCTACCTGACAGACACAATTTACACCATCAAAGTAAACCTAGGTCCTACCTCTTCAGGTTAAAAAAAAGAGTAAAGTCCATTACGGGTCCTTAAACTTTTTATGCTGTGTCATCCCGGTCCATAGACTTTTAAAGTATGCCATCCCGGTCCCTAAACTTTCAAAGTGTGCCATTACCACCTGTTACGGGTCCAGCTGTAATGGCACACTTTTGAAAGTCTATGGACCGGGATGACACAGCATAAAAAGTTTAAGGACCGGTAATAGCACATTTTGAAGTTTATGGACCGGGATGGCATACTTTAAAAGTCTATGGACCGGGATGACACAGCATAAAAAATTTAAGGACCGGTAATGGACTTTACTCGGGAGTTAAGACAGGACACGAGAGGGTTTCGATTTAACACACACGCATGCATACACGCGCAAGTGTATAGTCCTGTATTTTTAGGTGATAAATCGTATGACTTGTGATGTGATCATGCCGTAACGTAGCGCGTCACTTGGCAAGCTAAATCCATCTTATTTTTGTTGAATTGTACATCTCTCTCTATTTGAATAAAATTCAAAAGTTTGAATTTGAGACTTTATTGGGTATTGATGACAGGCCGTTAATAGTGGTAAATAGCCGGTTCATTGCATCAGTTACCAATGGATAATGTTAGTGATATGCCCTAGAGGCAATCATGGAGATGATTGTATCACTTCTATATTTATGATCTTTTGAATAATATATTATTTTTTCCCTTAAATAAATATCTTTTATATTGATCAATAAGTATGCGATTTGTTCGTGGAACTCTTTATTTATATTTTGATATTATTATAAATTATCCCTAATATTATATCATTGTATGTGACAATTATGATTTACAGATCAGCACATATATTAATTAATGATCATATTTTATGGATCATAGATATGGGATATCAAATCAATAATATAGACATATATTAAAGAACATAATGTTGGACTGACTCACCATGAGATACTGCAGGAATTATAATATTTTTAAGTGTCATTATTTGGTCTTATACATAGTATATGTAGGATCATTAGACCTGAAATCGTCATTATTTTCTATATGCGTAATAGTTTACTTAGAGGTTACCAAACACTACTCCGTGACTAGATGATCATAAAGGTAACTTTCGGGTTTACTATGAAACATGTGGAGAAATATGAGCGATCAAAATAGAATTTACCACTGCTATATAACAGGAGAGATATATGTGGGCCTCTCGATGTGGTTGGATTAAGCAAGTGCATGGCCATGTCGAATGTGGTTGATGAGTCAATCACAACTGAGTAATCCACTACAAGTTCGAGTGAAGGATCAAGCTTATCATATGATGGCACGCTTCTCGCATTGAGTTCGATCTGGTATCATGAGGCAAAGAGATCAGTACATAAGCATTATATAGATTCGTCCGATATGATCTTTATGTTTGTTTGGGAGTTGTTATGTCCTATTAGAGACCGCTACTGACTTATGGACCGGAAAGGGGTTTTTGATCTACGGTCAAACATACATGAATATATAAGGTCACACACTTAATGAGCTAGAATGATAAGGGTCTAGATGATAGTTTTCGAGTGAATTCGATCTCTACTCGTACCGGATAAGGATCCGATTGGAGGCTATATAAAAAAGAGATGCGGGGCTGAGGGAGGTATCCCCCGAAAACGTAACAATCAAAACCCTAGCTGCCATCTGTCATAACCCCTACTGTGCGTTCTGGTGCTAGCACACCGACGCACGATGTTCCATCTCTGAATGTGTGTGGATCTCGGTAGAGGCGCTTTTATTACTGTGGTGCTGATCGGGATGATCGCGAGGAGGAGATGGTTGGCTGAAGGACGATCGACTACTGCCACTACACCGACGTGCTTTTTGTTGAATCGGTTGTTTCAACTCTACTTTCGCTGCATTGTGCACCTAGTGGTAATAATCTATGATCTCTAACTTGCATGGTTTTCTGGTACACGATAGAAAATTTTAATTTACACTAGTGTGCCTACCGGTATCCCAATAGGTAAATGGCCGGTTCATCACGTCAGTTAATAGGCTGCATCTATATATATGCTTGGACACGTTCGGAGCAGAGTGTCCCAAATCACTGCCTGCTCCTTTTCTTCTCCTTCCTTCTGCAAACCTATGCTGTTGTGTTACACCACCTAAATCTCATCGACTCTTCTTGTAACATCCCAAAAATTTAAATCTTGAAAATGAAAGCTTTTGAATTATTTGCGCAAAGTATTTCCTTGAAATTTGGATTTTTTATGGTGCTTCTTAAATTTCGAAGAAGGTTTCAAAAATAATAATAATAATAATAATAATAATAATAATAATAATAATAATAATAACAATGATAATAATAATAAGACTAGAATAAAAGAAAATGTGGAAGTAAAAGAAATCTATAAACTTGAATTCAAAAGCTGAAAATATAATCCAACATAAGGAGGGCGAGATTCAAATTGAAGTATAAAATTTCATATGGAAAATAGTATTATAAAAGGGCAACCAAAAATAAATAAACAAAACATATGCAAATATATATACCAAAAGGACTAGCATGGTAAACAAAAGTATAACAGAAAAATGGGTATATATATGTATACCAAAATAGACATAAAGAGATATATATATATATATACATGTATATAAAATGAATGTACAAATAAATAAAATAAATATATAGGTGCCTATACAAAAATAGAAATGAGTAAAAATATATATGGTATATGTGTATATATCTACTTGTATATACACATATGTATACATGTACACTAAACCAAAAAAAAAAAGAGAAACGAGATTGCATTCGGCCGGCCGAATGGCCCGGCCCATTGCTTCTCCTCCCCGCCCCCTTTTCCCTGCGCGCGGGCTCTCCCACTCTCGCTCTCTGGCTGCGGGCCCCCGTCCAGTTCTCTGCCGCGCGGGGCCGCCTCCCCTCCCTCTCTCTTCCCTTCCTTCTTCCCCCGTGCGTTTGCGCTTGCACTGTTGTTAGCCTTCTGCGCGTGTGTCCATGAGCTAGCATCGCGCCGCTCGTCCCGTCCCCTCCACGCGCCTGCCATCTCTCTGCTCTGCAGCACTGCCCCCTGCCACGCGCCGCTTGCTCGGTCGTGTCGCCCCGAGCCCCGCGCTGGACATTACCCCGCAGCTCCTCCGCTCCGCCGCCCGGTCCTTCCCCCGCTCTGCCCGGTCCGTCGCCACCGCGCTCCCTCTGCCGCTATAAAAACCTCCGGCCTCCCTCGTAGCCCCGCGCCCCTTCTCCTCTTTCTCCCCACCTTCTCCCCCTTTCTTCCCCGAGCTCGGCTGCCGCCGCCCTTCTCCTACCGCCGCTCCTCCGGGGCGCCATGGCTCGATTGCCTCCGGCCGGGGCATCACCAAGGTACCACTAGATTTTCCCAAGCATTGATTTTGGCTCTCCCTCACCTCAACTCGCCGGCGTCGTGCGCAAGCCGCCGCTGTCCATGGACTCCGCCGCCGGCCCAACCCGATCCCCCTCCGGTCCTGCCCACTTGCCGGTGAGAATCTCCTCGACCTCCCGTAGCTCATTCTCCCCTCCTTCTTCCTCCCCGTTCCCTCCGGCGCCATTTCCACCGTCGGCTCCCAACCCTGCTGCCGCCAGGTAAGCCGCCGGCGTTGCCCCGGCCAAATTGACCGGTGGGATTTTGCTCGCAGGTGGGGGCAGGCGTGGGCATTCCATTTTGTGGGTTCCCACGTCCGGCCACCGCCTCTATCACCGGCGGCAACGCCAGCACGGAGCGCCACCGGGCCTCCTGAAAGCATCTAGGCCCCTAAAAATATTGGTTTTGGTAATTAATGAAATTATGTGAATATGGGACTAATGTGTGCATTAAGTGTTTGAAAGGATAAGTTCAAATGGCAAAGAAAGAGGCTCACAAAATATCCCATGAAGATTCAAAGATCTCCAGGGCGACAAGGTAAATAGTTTAGGTATCTATTTTATTTTACCGGTCTTGGAGTTAGGTTGAAAGACCGGATTATAGGATAGACGCCGTACTATTAAGAGGGATCATGGTGATTGCTTTATCATGTTCGAATGTGCCCTTTGGATCAATTTAGGATCATGCATGCACTTAGAAATTAAAATTAAATCAAATCTGTGCATTGTCAGAAAATCCGGTAGTTCCGGTGTTATTTGGGCGGAACTACCGTAGGTCCGGTAGTACCGGGCGCCCGGGCGGAACGTTTTTTTCAGAGAGCGCCCGGACTCAGACTTAGTCTCTCGGAAAACGGAAGTACCGCGGGTTGACCTGCGGAACTACCGGATGGCCGGTAGTACCGGACACCCGAGCGGAACTTTATTTCCAGAGAGCGCCCGGAGTTTAACATAGCCTCTCGAAAAACGGAAGTACCGCGGTTTGACCTGCGGAACTACCGCATGTGCGGAAGTTCCGGATACCTGTGCGGAACGTTATTTCCAGAGAGCGCCGAGAATAAAACTTAAACTCGCTGAGATTGGAAGTACCGGGTCTTGGAGCGGAACTTCCGGACTTCCGGAAGTACCGCGTTTTCAACGGCGGTAGTACCGCACTCATTGACTAACGGTTACTTCTGACTCTCTGACATAGCCGTTCTGACCGGTCAGCAAGAGTCCGGAAGTACCGCGGTTTTGCCTGCGGTAGTTCCGGATTTCCTGAATTTTCAGGATTGTTTATTGTAACGGCTATTTGAGGTTGGTGAGGGTATAAATACACCCCCACCAGAACTTGTACATGTTGTTGAACCTCCATTGAATACATTTGAGCCTAGTGCAACCTCTCACACCTCATTCACTCACTTGTGCATTCATTTGAGGTAGTTGACCCAAAATTCAAGTGCATTGCATTCTAGTTGATCCATTGAGCACTTGAGTGAGATCAAGCCGCAGTGGTCTATTCTCTTGGTGCTTGCCGGCACCTAGACGGCTTGGCGGAGGTCCGGTGATCTTCTCAAGAAGATTGTGAGAAGGCCCGGAAGATTGTGAAGGCTTAGAGCTCGCCTACCCGGAGAGGGAAAGAGCTACAAATAGTGATCGAGGTGTTTATGCTCATTCGTGGAGCCGGTCCGATTTGTTCGGGCTTACCTCAACGTGGACTAGGGGAGACCGGCAAGTCTCCGATCACCACGGTAAAAAGTAATCGTGTCAATTTTGGTTTGCTCTCTTGTGATCATTTTCATTCAAGCAACGCTCTTCATTCATATTACTTGATTGCTTGCTTAGTTAGAGTAGCAATTGTTGTTCTCTACTATTCGTTATTGCTCTTAGTCGATTACTTGTGCTAGTGATTGTTTGAACCTCACTAGGTTGATTAGTGGTGTTAGTGTTATCTTGCTCTATTTATCCATCAAGTTTAAAATTGCTAATTAGAATTAGACAAAAATTTTAAAACCTCCTATTCACCCCCCCTCTAGTCGGCCTCCTCGATCTTACAAGTGGTATCAGAGCTTGGTCTCTCAATTTTAGACTTAACCGTCTAGAGAGAAAAGGATGGCTAGTGAGGGTATAGCAATAGGAAAGGCACCTCTCTTTGATGGCTCAAATTATGCTTATTGGAAAATTAGAATGTCTATTTATTTAAAGGCCATGAGTCCTCAAATTTGGAAAGTCGTAAATGAGGGTTACGTTATGGCTCTTGATCCGGATCACCCAACGGACCAAGACGGGCGTAATGCTCATTTCGACGCCCAAGCTATGAATGCTCTATTTGGAGCCTTGAACGCGGATGAGTTCAATAGGGTGAGCAATCTTGAGACGGCTCATGCTATTTAGACTACCCTTTCGGAAATACACAAAGGGACATCCACGGTCAAGGAGGCCAAATTGCATCGGCTTAGGATCAAATATGAGACATTCACAATGTTGCCCCATGAAGACATCAATGAGATGTACTCAAGGCTCAACAACATTGTGAATGAGCTTAAGGGCCTTGGAACTAACCTTTCCGATCTTGATATTGTTCGAAAGATGCTTAGGGCCTTGCCGGAGAAATATGAAGTGTTGGTGACTCTCTTCCTCAACTCACCGGAGTTGGCAAGAATGACACCAACACAATTGTTGGGCAACCTCATCACCAACAAGCTCTACAAGAAAGACAAGGAAGAGCTCTTGGAGCAATCTTCTTCCAAGAATAAGAAGATCACCGCTTTCAAGGCTAAAGCGGTGATGAGTGAAGAATCCGAAGAAGATGATGAGGAGGACTTCGAAGAAAAATTTGCGCTTCTAGTAAGAAGAATGAAGAAGTTCATGAGAAGGCGCCTATTTCGGAGCACAAACCATGAGAAGACCAAGAAATGGCATTCTTCCTCCAACAAAAAGTTTAGCAACATTCGTTGCTATGAATGTGATGAGAAGGGGCACATTGCCTCTCAATGTCCAACAAAGAAGGATGACAAGGAGAAGTCATCAAAGAAGAAGAACTACAACGGCAAGAAGAAGCTCTTCAAGAAGCTTCACAAGGATGGCAAGAATGAAGCCCATATTGGTGAGTGGAACTCCGAAGAGGAGTATTCGGACTCCGACTCAAGCGAAGACGAATCTCCCAAGAAGAAAGGGCTTGTGGGCATTGCCATCAAGGAGGCTCCATCACTATTCTCCACTCCTACATGCCTTATGGCTAAAGGAGAAAAGGTAAAATTGCTTGATGATGATGAGCCTTCATATGATGACTTGATGAATATGCTAGTTGAATTGAATGAATTTCTTGGAAAAGAAAAATCAAAGTTTAAGGTCTTAAAGAGAGAACACATCTCTCTCAAAGACTCTTATGAGGAGCTAAAGGAAGCTCATGATTTGCTTCTCCAAGAAAATCACAAATCTAGTACTAGCATTGGAGTTACTTGCAATATCTTGAATGAAATGTCTAGTATAGAAATTTCAAAGTCTAGCATATCTACTTGTTGCGATGATTTACTTGCCATACCTTGTTCATCAAGTGTAGATTCTAGAAATGGTTTAAATCTTGTTCATGATGATGTTATTGCTAATGAAAACAAAAATTTAAAAGAACAAGTGCTAAAATTAAACAAAAGTTTAGAGAGGGCTTACAAGGGAAAGGAAACCCTTGATAAGTTACTAAGCGATCAAAGATGCTCTTTTAACAAAGAGGGACTTGGATATGTCCCTCAAAAGGGTAAGAAGCCGGTATACAAGCCTCCAAGGTTTGTAAAGGAAAATGGTAAGTATTGCACAAAATGCCAGTGTATTGGACATATTCAAAATGATTGTTCTAAGAATAACATGCATTCCATTGGTTTATATGATCCTTGTTATATGCTTAGAAAATCTACAAATGGAAGTGTAATTGCTCATTTCATTGGCACCTCGATTTTGGGTGCTAAAAAGAAATCCATTTGGGTACCCAAGACCTTGGTCACTAACCTCCAAGGACCCAAACAAATTTGGATACCTAAAAGAACTTGATTTTCTTTTGTAGGTGAACTACAAAACTGGTGGAAGGCATTGGGTGTTGGATAGCAGTTGCACCCAACACATGACCGGAGACCGGAAGATGTTCACCACCTTTGAGAATGGAAGCAATGACAAGATCACATTTGGAGATAATAGCAAAGGAAAGGTATTGGGATTGGGTAAAATCGCTATCTCAAACGACCTTTCAATTTCTAATGTATCTCTAGTTGAATCATTAAATTTCAATTTGCTATCCGTTGCTCAAATATGTGATCTAGGCTTAACATGCTCATTCTCAAAAGAAAATGTTGTAATCTCAAAAGATAATAATAATGAACTAGTCTTCAAAGGCTTTAGATTTGGGAATCTCTATTTGGTAGATTTTTCTTCAAATAAGTCTTGTTTAAAAACTTGTTTAATTGCAAAAACCTCTTTGGGTTGGTTGTGGCATAGAAGGCTAGGTCATGTGGGAATGATTCAACTTAAAAAGCTTTTTAAGCATGACTTAGTGGTTGGCTTGAAGGATGTGAAGTTTGAGAAAAATCGACTTTGTAGTGCTTGTCAAGCCGGAAAACAAGTCGCTAATTCTCATCCTTCCAAAAGTATCATGTCGACTTCTAGGCCATTAGAGCTCTTACATATGGATTTGTTCGGGCCAACAACCTATAAGAGCATTGGAGGTAATAGCTATTGTTTAGTCATTGTGGATGATTACTCTAGATATACATGAGTCTTCTTCCTAAATGACAAAAGTGAAACCTCCGGGATTTTCAAAAGTTTTTCAAAAAGGGCCCAAAATGAATTTGATTTTAAAATAAAGAAAATTAGAAGTGACAATGGTTCCGAGTTCAAAAATACAAAAGTTGAAGACTTTTGTGATGAATTTGGAATAAAGCACGAACTTTCCACAACCTACACTCCGGAGCAAAATGGAGTTGTAGAGAGGAAAAATCGAATATTAATTGAAATGGTTAGGACAATGCTTGATGAATATAATACTTCCGACAAGTTTTGGGCGGAAGCTATTAACACCGCATGTCATGCCATAAATCGCCTCTATTTACATCGACTCTTGAAAAAGACTTCCTATGAGCTTCTTGTTGGAAGGAGACCGAACATCTCTTACTTTAGAGTATTTGGTTGCAAATGCTATATTCTAAGGAAAAGTGTTCGACTCTCAAAATTTCAAAGTCGATGTGATGAAGGCTTCCTTTTAGGGTATTCCTCAAATAGTAAAGCCTATAGGGTCTTTAATAAAAATTCGGGTTTAGTGGAAGAATCATGTGATGTTCAATTTGATGAAACTAACGGCTCTCAAGAAGAGCATGAGAACTTGGATGATGTAGGAGATGAAAATCTTCGCAAGGCAATGGAGAACATGCAAATCGGAGACATCAAGCCAAAAGAGGATCCAACATCACTGATAGGGACGGGGTCCCGATCTTCCAACAGGTTCTAGATATGTTCGATTTGGTGGAGGCGCGACACAAATCGATCCGGCTTCCGAACGACACGTTCCAAACCCCGCAATCGCAGCACCACGTCTCCTCAGGTTATCAACCGTGCGCAGCCGGTTGACCTCGCCAAGAAGGCTAATTCTTGCCTGCGAATTGAAGAACACAAGCAAGAACAAGGAAGAACACAACTGAATTGCAGATGTATTGATTTAGCACTCGAAAGTTGGGGTCTCACAAACCGATGAACGGCGATACTGTTCAAAGATAGAATTAATCTAAGCAAAACCCAAACCCTAATGGTGGGGGTGACGGCTGGATATAGAGGAGTTAGGGGCGTGCAAAACCCCTGGACGCGCCCCTAATGGGCTCCAACACGATACAAAGCCGATCGGCCCAAAAGACGGTGGCGCAGCACCCTGACAGATTCTGAACGCCCACTTGTTTCGACGATTCCTGTTGACTCAGAAGGAATTTTGACATGGGGATAAAGCCATTGGAAAGGTGGTCTTCTCAGCTTTCCATACATATGTGGAACGTCCAAAACGGAGTCCGGATGCGATCTGGGCGTCCGTTTTAGTGCGGTCTGGTCCTGGACTCCGAATTGGATTCGAAGTCGGTTTGAGTTGGGCCTCCAACATGATTCGACCGCCCTTGCTGGACTTGTGCGCCTTGTAGCCCTTCTCCAAGTATTTCCAGGTCCTCTCCATGGTTCCTAATCATAATTAAATCATTAGGTAGCAATCTATTCTCAAATGAACAAAAGAAAGTACTTAGGAACGAGCTCACCTGTAAATTCAATTGTCGGGCGCGAGCTCTAGTGATTGGTCCTTGAATGTCAAGTGGAGGAGTGTTGTATGTATCCGAAAAAGTGATGTCCTCATCATCCTCCCCCTCTTGAAGCGGAGTTGTCCTCAACTCAGCCTCATCTTCTTCTCCCAAGTATGGCTTCAAATCTGAAATGTTAAAGGTGGGACTAACCCCAAACTCGGGAGGCAACTCAAGTTTATATGCATTATCATTTATCTTCTCAATTATCTTAAAAGGACCAGCAGCTCTAGGCATCAATTTTGATTTTCTTAACTCAGGAAATCGATCCTTTCTCAAGTGCAACCAAACAAAATCACCCGGTTCAAGTTTAACTTCCTTTCGACCTTTACTACCAGCAATCCTATATTTTGCATTCATCTTTTCAATGTTTGCCTTAGTAGTCTCATGCATTTTGACAATAAAATCAGCACGCTCCTTAGCATCATTATGAACTCTCTCACTAGTAGGCAAAGGTAAAATATCAATAGGGGCACGGGGATTGAATCCATACACTACCTGAAAAGGACTTACCTTAGTGGTGGAGTGTTCCGCTCGATTATATGCGAACTCAACATGCGGCAAACACTCTTCCCACAACTTCAAATTGTTCTTCAAAATAGCTCTCAACATGGTAGACAATGTGCGGTTCACCACCTCAGTTTGGCCATCAGTTTGTGGGTGACATGTTGTAGAGAACAGCAACTTTGTACCCAACTTGTTCCATAGAGTATGCCAAAAGTGACTCAAGAACTTGACATCACGATCTGAAACAATAGTAGAAGGCATACCATGCAAACGAACTATCTCTTTGAAAAAGAGGTCAGCAATATGAACGGCATCATCGGTTTTATGACATGGTATAAAGTGAGCCATCTTAGAAAAGCGATCCACAACAACAAAAATGTTATCCCTCCCCCTCTTAGTCCTGGGCAATCCTAAAACAAAGTCCATAGAAATATCTGCCCACGGAATAGAAAGAACAGGAAGAGGCATATATAAACCGTGTGGATTCAAGCGAGACTTAGCTTTTTGACATGTAGTGCAGCGAGCAACAAACCGCTCAACATCTCGCCTCATCTTTGGCCAAAAGAAGTGTGTGGCCAGAACATCCTCTGTCTTCTTAGCACCAAAATGTCCCATCAAACCGCCTCCATGCGCCTCCTGCAACAACAAAAGACGAACAGATCCAACTGGAATGCATAGGCGGTTAGCTCTAAACAAATACCCATCATTGATCATGAATTTATTCCATGCTTGTCCATCTTTACAATGCAACAACACATCCTTAAAATCAGCATCAAAAGCGTATTGTCCTTTAATAGTTTCAAGACCAAAAATGCGACAATCAAGTTGAGACAACATGGTATAGCGTCGAGACAAAGCATCAGCAATCACATTATCCTTCCCTTTCTTGTGTTTAATGACATAAGGAAAAGATTCAATAAATTCAACCCACTTAGCATGTCTACGATTCAAATTGGTTTGACTACGAATATGCTTAAGTGATTCATGATCGGAATGAATGACAAATTCTTTAGGCCATAAATAGTGTTGCCACGTCTCTAAAGAACGAACAAGAGCATACAATTCTTTATCATACGTGGAATAATTAAGAGCAGGACCATTCAATTTTTCACTAAAGTAGGCAACAGGTTTGCCTTCTTGCATCAAAACACCACCAATACCAATTCCGCTAGCATCACATTCGAGCTCAAAAGTCTTACCAAAATCCGGAAGTTGGAGCAATGGTGCGTGTGTAAGCTTGTCCTTCAAAAGATTAAGGACTCCTCTTGTGATGGCCCCCAATGGAATACGACGCCCTTCTTTGTCAATTCAATCAATGGTGTCGCAATGGTGCTGAATTCTTTGACAAAGCGGCGATAAAATCCTGCAAGGCCAAGAAAACTCCGCACTTGGGAGACCGTCGTGGGCGTGGGCCAACTCCATATCGCCTCCACCTTGGCTCTATCAACCTCAATGCCCTGTGGAGTCACAACATAGCCAAGAAAAGAGACTCGATCCGTGCAAAAGGTGCACTTGTCAAGGTTACCAAACAAACGTGCATCTCGCAAAGCATTAAAAACAGCACGTAAGTGATTCAAATGTTCATCCATGGACTTGCTATAAATCAAGATATCATCAAAGTAAACGACCACAAATTTGCCAATGAAAGGACATAAAACCTCGTTCATTAATCTCATGAAAGTGCTAGGTGCATTAGTTAACCCAAAAGGCATGACTAACCACTCATACAAGCCGAACTTAGTTTTAAAAGCAGTTTTCCATTCATCGCCAAGTTTCATTCTTATTTGGTGGTATCCACTACGCAAGTCAATCTTTGTGAAAATTATAGCACCACACAACTCATCAAGCATGTCGTCTAGCCTAGGAATAGGATGACGATACCTTATAGTAATGTTGTTAATGGCTCTACAATCTACACACATACGCCAAGAACCATCTTTTTTGGGAACCAAAAGAACAGGAACATCACAAGGACTAAGGCTCTCACGTACGTACCCACGGTCCAAAAGGTCTTGGACTTGTCGCTGAATCTCCTTAGTCTCTTCAGGATTGGTCCTGTACGGCGCACGGTTTGGCAAACTCGCTCCAGGGATCAAATCAATCTGGTGCTCAATCCCTCGAATGGGTGGAAGTCTTGGAGGTATCTCATCAGGGAAAACATCTCTAAACTCCTGCAAAAGGTTAGTGACAGGAGCAGGCAAAGTGCAAGGCATATTATCAAGAGAAAATAAGGCATCTTTGCACACAAAAGCATAGCATGTATCATGAACATCATCAATTTCAGCAAGGTCTGATTTTGTGGCAAGCATAACAGAATTTTTCAAAGGGATTACTTGCTGTTTTTCAGATTTATCATGTTCCTTTGTATCATTAGCAGCAGCAACTCTCTCCCTATCGGCCTCTATAATCTCAGCTGGGGTCAAAGGCAGTAAAGTAACTTTCTTTCCCTTATGCATAAAAGTGTATTTGTTACTACTACCATGGTGTAAAGCATCATTATCAAATTCCCAAGGTCGACCCAATAAAAGAGAGCATGCTTGCATGGGAACCACATCACAATCATTTAACCACTGAATATGATATGGATGGGGATGCGGTCGCGTGGTCAAGCCAAGCTTCTTGACCAAATCAGAACTCACCAAGTTGTTGCAGCTTCCTCCATCAATGATGACACGTGCACGCCGGTTCTTGATTGCGAAGAAAGTCTGAAACAAATTATGGCGTTGAAGCTTATCGGGTTGTTGTACCTGTGTGCTGAGGACTCGCTGCACAATGATGCTCCGTAGCATCGCTGTGGACGCCCCACCAAGGACCAAGTCGTCATCACCACCGCCATTGTCGTCCGAGGCAGCAGCAACATCATTATCCTCCTCGACATCCGAAGTGCTGATGTAGCCTCCATCTTCTGTGGCGATGTATGCCCGTTGGCTAGGGCAATTCTTCTGCACATGACCAAGCCCATGGCAGCGATGGCACTGAATGTCGGAGGAGCGGCCCGTTGAAGCCACGGAAGAAGAACTACTCTTGGCTGGAACCTGCAAAGAATTTTTTGAAGGTGGCTTCGGTGGCGCTGCTGCAATCTTGTTCACAGGTGGTGGAGGAGAACGAAAACTCGAAGAAGACTTGGGCAGTCCCGCCGATGTAGTCGTTCGCGGCGTGTAGAAGGGTCGTTCAGTGCGTGCCTTCGCTGATTCCTTGCGTCCCTGCAATTCTTTTTCTGCAAGCATAGCAAGCTGGAACAACTGGTTGACAGTAGTAAATTCTTTATAATCAACAATGTCCTGAATTTCACGCCGTAACCCCCCGTAGAAACGACAAATCTTATCATCTGTGTCCTCAACAACCCCACAACGCATCATACCCTTTTGAAGCTCAGCATAATAGTCCTGAACAGAACGATCACCTTGTTCTAAGCGCTGCAATTTTTTTCTCAAATCAAGTTTATATGTGGGAGGAACAAAACGATTACGCATATCTTCTTTTAACCGCTCCCATGTATCAGGTTGTAAGCGCATGTTACTTAGTTCATTCCACCAGATAATAGCAAAGTCCTTAAACTCACTAGTAGCTTGTCTAACTCTATGTTGTTCAGGAACCAAGTGAGAATTAAATTTCTGCTCTACCGTCATCTCCCAATCAAGATATATATCAGCATCGTAAAGACCAGCAAAAGATGGAATGGTAAACTTGACTTTAGCAAAAGGGTCGTCGTTACCATGACGGTTCTGGTTATTACCTCCCATACCATGTCGGTTTTGCTGAAGACGCCGACGTAGTCGTGCATCTTGTGTCGCCCGCTGATCAATGTTGCCATCCGCATCATACACTGTGTCATCATCACGACAATGACCATCATTGACAGGTGGCAGGCGTGCCTCCAATGTGTCCATCCGACCAGTGAGGTCAGCCAACCGCCGCTCCACCCGCTCAATGCCTTCCGTGGTGTTCAACTTGGCAATGGCGGCGACGATGGTGTCCATTCTCGCGCCGAGTGAAGCATTTTGTTTGTCGAGCACAGCTTGTAGCTGGCCGCGACTAACACACTCGTTGAAATCGACCGGTGTCTCGCCCCCTTCGTCTCCTGCCATGGTTAGTGGAAACACAGGGAAAACAAAAGGATTATCCCTATCAACTACAAATGAAGGGCAGTGCGATCTCGCAAAGGAAGTGTCTTACCAAGCTCTTACAAGTGTTCTTACCAAAGCAGCAGGTGGTACAACCGGTGGCTGGTTCGTGAAACCATGACGAGCGTGGGTACGATTGCAAGGGTCAAAACTGTGCTATCCAGAAGTAGATATATGGAGCTTGGAAGGCCAAATATGTCAGTGGAACACAAATCAATAACAGATAGTAATGCTGAATAATTGTCCAAAGCACTGGTCCTAGTTGCTGGCCTAAATGTGTCCTATATCAGTGTTAGGATATGATGAACAAGGAGTCAAGATCAGAATAGTAAGGCAAAGACAGCAACAAAGATGGCCAGGCACTGAGAGACTTAATGCAGCATAAGCACAAAACAAAAGAATTTCTGTCACCTAAAACTGTGCTCTTTCTTTTTTTTTCTTTTTTTCTTTTTTTTCTTTTTTTTTCTTTTTTTCTTTTAGGCACGGAACTCAGGTGCCTTTGCTCTCAGGCAAAACCAGGTGCCGAAATTTTTCTTTTTTGTTTCTTTTTTCTGTTATTTTTTTCACAAATCAGAGCACAGAAATAGGAACCACACAAAGTTTCACCTCAATCTAATGTAAGGTTTGGCCTACAGAAAATAATGAATGTGCAGGAAATTCGGTGAATCAATTTCGGAGCTCGAGTACTGCACTTTCCAAGCCGAATTTGGGCAAACTAAATTCGCCGAAACCCGATTTCAAAAAAAATCTCCTGATTTCGAGTCCGTATGCAAAAGTTATGGCCGTTTGAAGATGGGACTCCGAGTTATGGTTTCTGTGGAGGCCGAAACGAAATCGGGTGGAGGGAATTGGTGGAAATTGGTGGCGGAAGCTCGGGGAATGGTGGGGGATGGTGGTGTGTGATCACGAGACGTGAAGGATGACTCAAACAGAGGGTGGGATATGGGTGGGAAAACAAAAACAGAGGGTGGAAAACGCGATGGATGACGGCTAGGGTTTGTATGAAAGAGATGTAGCGGAAGCAAGACAACCCGAAACAAAACACGATCTAAACCAGCAACACAACTCGACTAAGGACACAAACTCAACACTACGGACTCTGGAATCAAATTGTGCAAATGCTAAACGACATCTAGGACAGGAAACAACCTATGACTACAATTTTTTTGTAGGGCTTATTCATGGACTCTAGGACGAAACCGAAAACAACAAAGGAGGGTAACGCGAACCTGAAGGAACACCTGAAGCTCTGATTACCACTTGATAGGGACGGGGTCCCGATCTTCCAACAGGTTCTAGATATGTTCGATTTGGTGGAGGCGCGACACAAATCGATCCGGCTTCCGAACGACACGTTCCAAACCCCGCAATCGCAGCACCACGTCTCCTCAGGTTATCAACCGTGCGCAGCCGGTTGACCTCGCCAAGAAGGCTAATCCTTGCCTGCGAATCGAAGAACACAAGCAAGAACAAGGAAGAACACAACTGAATTGCAGATGTATTGATTTAGCACTCGAAAGTTGGGGTCTCACAAACCGATGAACGGCGATACTGTTCAAAGACAGAATTAATCTAAGCAAAACCCAAACCCTAATGGTGGGGGTGGTGGCTGGATATAGAGGAGTTAGGGGCATGCAAAACCCCTGGACACGCCCCTAATGGGCTCCAACACGATACAAAGCCGATCGGCCCAAAAGACGGTGGCGCAGCACCCTGACAGATTCTGAACGCCCACTTGTTTCGACGATTCCCGTTGACTCAGAAGGAATTTTGACATGGGGATAAAGCCATTGGAAAGGTGGTCTTCTCAGCTTTCCATACATATGTGGAACGTCCAAAACGGAGTCCGGATGCGATCTGGGCGTCCGTTTTAGTGCGGTCTGGTCCTGGACTCCGAATTGGATTCGAAGTCGGTTTGAGTTGGGCCTCCAACATGATTCGACCGCCCTTGCTGGACTTGTGCGCCTTGTAGCCCTTCTCCAAGTATTTCCAGGTCCTCTCCATGGTTCCTAATCATAATTAAATCATTAGGTAGCAATCTATTCTCAAATGAACAAAAGAAAGTACTTAGGAACGAGCTCACCTGTAAATTCAATTGTCGGGCGCGAGCTCTAGTGATTGGTCCTTGAATGTCAAGTGGAGGAGTGTTGTATGTATCCGAAAAAGTGATGTCCTCATCAATCACCAAGCTCATCTAGACAAGTGGAACCACCCTCTTCTTCCACAACAAACGATGTTCAAGTTATTGAAGATGAAGAAAAGGATCAACCGCAAAATATTTTCAAGATTCACAATGCAATAGCCAAGGATCATCCAATAGATCAAATATTAGGTGACGTGAGTAAGGGTTTTCAAACTCGCTCTAGAGTAGCTTCATTTTGTGAACACTATTTCTTTGTATCTTCACTTGAACCTAAGCGTGTAGAAGAAGCATTAGATGACCCAGATTGGATAAATGCTATGCATGAAGAATTGAATAATTTTGCTCAAAACGATGTTTGGACTTTGGTGGAAAGACCCAAGGAGCACAATGTCATTGGCACAAAATGGGTCTTCCGGAACAAACAAGATGAGAACGGAATTGTGGTAAGAAATAAAGCGAGGTTAGTAGCTCAAGGTTATACCCAAGTCGAGGGCTTAGATTATGATGAGACTTTTGCGCCCGTTGCTAGACTTGAATCAATTAGAATCTTGCTTGCTTTTGCATCATGCTTTGACATTAAATTGTTTCAAATGGATGTCAAAAGTGCATTTCTTAATGGTACAATTTCCGAATTAGTATATGTGGAACAACCCCCGGGATTTGAAGATGCTAAATACTCTAATCACATGTATAGATTATCAAAGGCGCTATATGGTTTAAAGCAAGCTCCTAGAGCTTGGTATGAACGCCTTCGTAACTTTCTTATATCAAAAGGCTTTAAAATTGGTAAAGTAGATACAACTCTATTCACAAAAATTATTGGAGATGATTTCTTTGTATGTCAAATCTATGTTGATGATATTATATTTGGTTCTACTAATCAAGACTTTTGCAAAGAATTTGGTGAGATGATGTCTAGGGAATTCGAGATGTCGATGATTGGTGAGCTAAGCTACTTCCTTGTACTTCAAATCAAACAACTTAAAGATGGAACGTTTATAAGCCAAACAAAGTATGTGAAGGATCTACTCAAGAGATTCGGAATGGAAGAAGCCAAACCCATCAAAACACCCATGGCAACAAACGGGCATCTAGACCTCAACGAAGAAGGTAAGTCGGTAGATTTAAAGTTTTATAGATCCATGATTGGTAGTCTGCTTTATCTTACCGCATCTAGGCCCGACATTATGTTTAGTGTATGCATGTGTGCACGTTTTCAAGCTTCTCCAAAAGAGTGCCATTTAGTGGCCATAAAGAGGATTCTAAGATATTTAAAGCATTCCTCAAGCATAGGGCTTTGGTATCCCAAAGGTGCAAAATTTGAATTAATTGGATATTCGGATTCCGATTATGCGGGATGCAAAGTGGATAGAAAAAGCACCTCGGGTAGTTGCCAATTTCTAGGAAGATCTTTAGTGTGTTGGTCATCCAAGAAACAAAATTCCGTAGCACTTTCAACCGCCGAAGCCGAATATATTTCCGCGGGAAGTTGTTGTGCTCAATTGCTTTGGATGAGGCAAACATTGTTGGATTATGGGATTAATTTTGATAAAATGCCTCTTTTGTGTGATAATGATAGTGCTATCAAAATATCCAACAATCCCGTTCAACACTCAAGAACCAAGCATATAGATATACGCCACCATTTCTTGAGAGATCATGTGAGCAAGGGAGATATTGAAATTAGCCACATCCGAACCGAAAATCAACTAGCGGACATTTTCACCAAACCATTAGATGAAAGCCGCTTTTGCAAATTGAGGAATAAATTAAATGTCATAGACTACTCAAATGTAGCTTGAAATCTCATTTCATCCATTTCTGCTCATTTGTTGTGCTCATATGGATTTTTGTTGGATTTTCCCCTCTTTTGGTCAAAAATTCGTTTAAATTCATAAAAATTAGTTTCAAAATATAGCATTAGCTCAATTGATGCATAATGATCCTGAATGACTTTAGTTGGATGCAAAACTAGGTATCATTTGCAAAATTTCAAGTTCTAAAAGTCAAATCCTGAAAAGTTCCAGAAAATCCGGAACTACCGCAAGTCTTTGTGCGGTACTTCCGCTCCTGACAGAAAAACTGGAACTACCGCAATGCAATCTGCGGAACTTCCAGAATTTCTGTGAGAACGGTACTACCGGCGTGTTACGCGCGGTACTACCGCTTTTTGCGGGATTTAATGCGGTTTCCAAAACCGCCAAATCCTCCAGCCGTTACTCCTTTTTCCTTTATCTCTTTTCTCTCTCTCATCTTCATTCCTCCCAGACCGCAGCCGCCTACCCTCTCTTCTTCTTCCACTCCTCCACCCTCTCTCTCCCAAGAACCTCTCTCCTCTCCCGATCCTTGAATCCGAGGGGAGTTCTTCATTTTTGGGCGATTCCTTGCACTCCCAGGGTTCTCCTCCTTCGACTCCACAAGGTAAATCGGATCAAAATCCTCTTTTTATCTGGTTCTTAGAACCCTAGGTGGAGTTTAGGTTAAATTTGAAATGTGATGATTTTTGCTGAAATTTTCTTGGGAAAATCTGTATATTTGGGGTATTTAGATGTTTACACACACATGCATTGGATTCAACCCAAGAAATACCCCCAAAGTATTCAATTTTTATCATGCCCTAGAAATACCCAGAAAAACTGGAACTACCGGTCGAGCGGCCGGAACTACCGGGGTCACGGTAGTTCCGCATGTTTAATGCCGGAACTACCGGATTTCCCGGAAGTTCCGCAGTTTTACCGCCGGTACTTCCGTTTTTCCTGGAAAAGCAGAAACTCATTACCTTTCAATTTCAAACCTAATTTTCGCTTATCCTTCCTCACACCTTGATTATCCTAATATGTTACTGAAGATGCCGAGAATGAAGAATGTCTCTCACAAGTCTTATGGAGCTCCGGGACAATCCTCCTCGACTCCCGCTCTTCCGACCACCGCGGACTCTGAGAGTGACTCCGATGGCTCCCATGAGAGCGGATCCGTGGCCTCGCATGAGAGCGAGGAGTATGAGGTTTCGGACGAGGAGATGCCTGAGGTAACTGCAGATGAAGAGATAGACCTTTCAAAGATCTCAAATGAGGACTATGCCATTCTTCGTCGTCGCAATCAGTACGTCCGCCCTCGCGACTCTAAGAACCCCGAGTTTCATTCCAAGTTTCAAGAGAAGGTGTACCGAGAGATGTATGGTCCTGCTCGCAAGTTTGCTGCACACAAGTATGTGGATTGGGATCACTTGTCACAGATTGACAAGTTTAGCGGTGCTTATCAGCTTTTTCAGCAAGCCGAGATCCATCATATTGTTGCGTTCAAGTGCAACTACATGGACAATATGATTCGGCAGTTTTATGCTACCTTGTGCATCTCTCCAAATTTCGAGCACTTGTGTTGGATGACTGGAACGCAGCTTGTGGAATGCACCAAGCACGCATTTGAGTTGGCACTTGGGACGGAAACCAGTGCTTATGAGAAGGTGTTCAGCAAGCGTGCTCTTCCCATTGCTGCATACTCGGAATATTATGACCCGACAGCTGAAAAAGTGCTAGGGACAACCATTGGACTGCTTCCTATTCCCAGCCTTGTCAACAGGATCATCAACCACACCATTCTTCCAAAGAGTGGAAATTATGATGCTATTCGTGGCCATGCTTGGAATGTGATTGACTACATTATGCGCGGCCAAAAGTTTGATGTGGTGGATCTTATCATTAGGGGGATTGACGCCAATAAGAATGACAAACAGAAAAGGATTAACTTTGCACCATTCATTATGGCTTTGATCATCCGCAAGATCGGATACCGATGAGCACTCTGCACTCCACACAAGCCTTACAAGCCTCGCGCAGAGGCCCCTGTTCCTGCTCCTGCTCGTCCTCGTGCATAGCCTCAGCCTCAGCCTCAGGCAGCAGCTGTTCCTCCCCAGGGCGAGGGCGATGTGTCGCTATCCCAGATTTACTCCGCCATACTCAGGCTTGAGGAGCGCCAGGATGTCTTGATCTCCACTGTGTCTTCTCTTGGTGATCGCGTATCATCCTTGGAGAGTGCAGTTCAGTCGCCTTCTCCAGTTCGCTATGGTCGTCGCACTCGTCGCCGTGGTCCTCCTTCTCCCAGTGCAGCTCAGGACTAGCTCCTCTTTTTGGTACTTCGATGCCAAAGGGGGAGAAATGTAGCAAGGAGAAGTTTAAGTCTTATCTATCTATTTGGGCCTTGTAATAAAGTATGGTTTGGGCCTTGTAATAAAGTATGGTGAACAATGAACCATGTAATGCTTATTGTGTGGTTTAAACTCTGTGGATGTTTAGTATTTTAATTTCTAATGCATTGTAATGAACTATGTTATGCCCTAAATGCAATGCTTATTTACTTGTCTATTGCGTATCTTTGAATTTTTTGGTGAATGTGCTGTAATGCTATGATATAATCATGCCTGATAAATTCTTATAAAATTTGATGCACATGTTTAGGGGGAGCTCTTTCTTATTAGCTTCTAAAATGCAAAAATTCCCCATGTTCTAAACTGCTAAAATTTCAAAGACCTTGTGATATACAACTTGCAAAATAGGAGTATATCCAAATCTTAAATTCTTCTCAAAATTTGCTCTTGTTGTCATCAATTACCAAAAAGGGGGAGATTGAAAGCATCTAGGCCCCTAAAAATATTGGTTTTGGTAATTAATGAAATTATGTGAATATGGGACTAATGTGTGCATTAAGTGTTTGAAAGGATAAGTTCAAATGGCAAAGAAAGAGGCTCACAAAATATCCCATGAAGATTCAAAGATCTCCAGGGCGACAAGGTAAATAGTTTAGGTATCTATTTTATTTTACCGGTCTTGGAGTTAGGTTGAAAGACCGGATTATAGGATAGACGCCGTACTATTAAGAGGGATCATGGTGATTGCTTGATCATGTTCAAATGTGCCCTTTGGATCAATTTAGGATCATGCATGCACTTAGAAATTAAAATTAAATCAAATCTGTGCATTGTCAGAAAATCCGGTAGTTCCGGTGTTATTTGGGCGGAACTACCGTAGGTCCGGTAGTACCGGGCGCCCGGGCGGAACGTTTTTTCCAGAGAGCGCCCGGACTCAGACTTAGTCTCTCAGAAAACGGAAGTACCGCGGGTTGACCTGCGGAACTACCGGATGGCCGGTAGTACCGGGCACCCGAGCAGAACTTTATTTCCAGAGAGCCCCCGGAGTTTAACTTAGCCTCTCGGAAAACGGAAGTACCGCGGTTTGACCTGCGGAACTACCGCATGTGTGGAAGTTCCGGATACCTGTGCGGAACGTTATTTCCAGAGAGCGCCGAGAATAAAACTTAAACTCGCTGAGATCGGAAGTACCAGGTCTTGGAGCGGAACTTCCGGACTTCCGGAAGTACCGCGTTTTCAACGGCGGTAGTACCGCACTCATTGACTAACGGTTACTTCTGACTCTCTGACATAGCCGTTCTGACCGGTCAGCGAGAGTCCGGAAGTACCGCGGTTTTGCCTGCGGTAGTTCCGGACTTCCTGAATTTTCAGGATTGTTTATTGTAACGGCTATTTGAGGTTGGTGAGGGTATAAATACACCCCCACCAGAACTTGTACATGTTGTTGAACCTCCATTGAATACATTTGAGCCTAGTGCAACCTCTCACACCTCATTCACTCACTTGTGCATTCATTTGAGGTAGTTGACCCAAAATTCAAGTGCATTGCATTCTAGTTGATCCATTGAGCACTTGAGTGAGATCAAGCCGCAGTGGTCTATTCTCTTGGTGCTTGCCGGCACCTAGACGGCTTGGCGGAGGTCCGGTGATCTTCTCAAGAAGATTGTGAGAAGGCTCGGAAGATTGTGAAGGCTTGGAGCTCGCCTACCCGGAGAGGGAAAGAGCTACAAATAGTGATCGAGGTGTTTAGGCTCATTCGTGGAGCCGGTCCGATTTGTTCGGGCTTACCTCAACGTGGACTAGGGGAGACCGGCAAGTCTCCGATCACCACGGTAAAAAGTAATCGTGTCAATTGTGGTTTGCTCTCTTGTGATCATTTTCATTCAAGCAACGCTCTTCATTCATATTACTTGATTGCTTGCTTAGTTAGAGTAGCAATTGTTGTTCTCTACTATTCGTTATTGCTCTTAGTCGATTACTTGTGCTAGTGATTGTTTGAACCTCACTAGGTTGATTAGTGGTGTTAGTGTTATCTTGCTCTATTTATCCATCAAGTTTAAAATTGCTAATTAGAATTAGACAAAAATTTTAAAACCTCATATTCACCCCCCCTCTAGTCGGCCTCCTCGATCTTACACCTCCTCTGTCTTGGCCTCCCTGTGCCTAACCCCTTCTGCATTGGCGTCCTTTAATGAAACGAGAAAGTGAGCATGCTCGGCTGGTTGGTTGGGCGTGCGCTCAGCTCGGCCAGCGGTGTTCGATCCCCCATCCCGTCATATTTAGAGTAGACTTTTACTCTTTTTGTTGAGTTGCCTAGTGAAGAGAAACCAAGGGAAAAATTGGAAAAAATTAATATAGAAAAGATGATAGAAATTAATTAAGAAGATAAGTGAGCTTCTTAAATACTTAATCATGGATTAATCTTCATATGTTGATAGATAAAACACTTTGAAATATTTATTTTAAAATCCTTAATAACTAAAGGCTTAGTAGGAATGTTGTGTAGGATTATACTCTCATGAAATAATGGTTTAGTAAATGATGTAGAAACTAACCATTTGCAAAGATAGGCTATGAAATATTGTCTTTAATCTTAGCAACTAGGATAATCTTTTACTGTTAAATAATGAGAAACCTAAGCCAAATAACAACCAAAGTGTTAAAATATAGTAGCCCTAGGTCATCAAATATCAAAATAATCTCACAGACCTATAAATACTCTAAAGTAAACATTTAGTCATTAATACGAGTAATTAGGGTCACATAAAATGATACGTATCAAGCCTTGCTCAGATTGCTAAGTTTAAACTAAAACTTGAAATAAAATTAAACATATTAGTAGCTAAAGTATGAGCAAGATAATAGTAGTGCCATCAATTAAAACTTAACACTAGCTTTAGTGCACATTCATATGGAGTATAATTGTATAAATATATATAGCAAGCTGGGGCCCGTATAAATAAACCCTAATTTAAATTAAATCTAGCCTAGTGATAAAAAGAGGTACATAAAATATCACATCACAGGATGCTATAAACTCACTCTAAGAATAAATTGATAAGCTAAAGATTTTATACATCGCGTATATAATGTATGCCCTGAATGTTAGCACTCGGCAAAATACATCAATTTACGGGATTAACCAAACTCATGGAACTTCCTTAATAAATATAACAATAGTAGAAGAAATTTGTAACAAAAAGATCAAGTTATCGTATGCTATTACCAACCTTGCCTCAAATCATCGAATCACCCATTAACTCATAATAAAACTAAATTGAGTTTATTCGGATTTAATTGGATCTTTTGAGTTATTTGCTTTTATTTGGATTCAGTCGTTTGCCGCGTAATTAGAAATTGGAAGTCGTGAAGATTCAATGGATCAAGCGAGATCAAGCTCGAAGTGAAGATAGAGACCAAAAGATCAAGAGATAACATTGCGTGAGCTCAAGACCGCGGTAAACCGCGCCAGGCGAGTCAATACTTTGATCATGTTGAACCTACGTTTTCTGCAAATTACTTTGGTTTAAATTATCAAATTGCATGCTGTTATTTTATATGTAAATACATGTTTAATTTAAGATTCTAGTTATATGCCCATTGTTTACCTTGAATATTAGTATATCTCCTTTGGAATAATTGAATGTGTGAATCTTGTCGCCCTAGAAAAATGATAATAGTAACCTTGTGAAAATAAGTCCCTAATTATACCCCATGCTTAGTACTGCATAGATACTCGGGGGCGCTGAAATGCCCCAAACATCATTGTCATTTTTAAACATGAGAAACTGATTTGGACAGTCATGGTGGGAATGACTGGTATTTATTTGGACGTGATTATTTTATGTTCCCAAAAACCCCAACTTGCTTAAATATCTGGGCGGATGGTTTGAGTGTATGTGTGTATGTGGTGCGGTGGAAGCACAAAGTGAGTAATGGTAAATCCGCCCAGATAACCCTAAGGACCGAATCTTGTCATGACCTCCTGTGTAAAACAAGTACAACCACAAGTCTGTAAAGTACAACTTGGCTTAGTAAATTTACCGGACCTTGGAAGTCATCATCATGACAGTAGTGCAAGGGGCGGCCTAGGTGGCAGGCATGAATGGGACTCCCGCAAGTGGCGGCCTAGGTGGCAGGCTTGTGGGAGAAGTTCTCTTGCGACGCGCTAGCAGTATGGGTAGCCAGCTGCTAGGCGTATAGGAGGGGAACATCCCGCACAACGAATGGGTCCCACCGCAAATGGGAGCAACCCAGGGGGTGAGATGATGGAAGGGGCGAGGTACTTTGAACGGTTATTGTGATGGTTTGCTCAACCGCATGGCTAAGGAATCGTGTGGGGCAACGAGTAAACTGTCTCTTGTGGGTAAAGTGTACAAACTCTGCATAGTCAAAACTATTCGAATAGCCATGCCTACGGTCAAGGGCGGACATGGGAACTTAATTAGATATAGTTCTATTTCAAAATGCTTTATGAATGGGATTGGAAAAGTGGAGGGCAGTGGAAAGCCCTGATTTGAGTTGTCCTGGGTGTCGTCCCAGTGGTAATGTAAGCGGTTATAACGCTGAAATATTAGCATATGGTGCAGATGCCATGTAACGGTGGATGGACTCTGGATCGCTATTATTATTACATTCTGTTACACATTATGATTTTTGTTTAAAACTGCTAGGTCTCAGAAAATTTTTATGTATTATATTTCAAATAATGACACCTCTGTTCCTACAGAATAAAATATAAGGAGGAATAAATAGAGTCGTGAGTAAAGGAGATAGATGTTGGTAGTAAACACATACAGATATGGGTGGACCCATGTCGATCATAAAAAGGATATGATAGTCACTACCGGGCTCAGCAGCTTTGCTGAGTGCCGGTGGCACTCGGCAAAGCACGAGAAACACTCGGCAATAGCTTTGCCGAGTGCCACCCACGGCATAGTTTCTGACGGCAAATAGCTCTTTGCCGAGAGCTTTTCATCGAGCACTCGGCAAAGGCTTTGCCGAGTGCCGAAACGACCCTCGGCAAAAAAAGGTCAGTGGACGGTGAGAACACGGTGACGGCGTATTTTGCCGAGTGCTAGGACGGAATGGCACTCGGCAAAGCCTTCCAGTTTGCCGAGTGTCCTGGTAATGACACTCGGCAAAGCTAACACACTCGGCAAACTATGTTCCCAGAATGCACAGAAACGTTACTTTGCCGAGTGTTTTTACCATGACACTCGGCAAAGCCTCCCTTTGCCGAGTGTAACACACGGCAAAGTGGCCAAAAACTGCCAATTTTAATTGTTTATTGCACCCCACTCAAACAAGTCACAATATATCAACAAGTAATCACATATAGTCCACAAGTAATCCACAAGTAATCACATATATCACATATAGTCTACAATATATCACATATATCACCACAAGTCACAATATATCACATATATCACCACAAGTCACAATATATCACATATCACAAGTCACAATATATCACATATAGTCCACAAGTATCATTCACCAAGTTGGCCACCCCGACTGATGTGATGGGTCATGAGGCACATCATTCGAAGCCGCCGATTGATTCTGCACAAAGGAGAAGAGATTGCATGTGTGAGACAAGATTTAAGGTAAAGCAAAGCACAAGCGAAAGCAATAAACATGGTAAGTAAAGAGCTCAAGGTAGAGAAGGCAAACTCACAGGAGTAGTTGCAGGAGGAGGTGGAGGAGGGAATAGCTCCGGTGGCAGAGGTTGACCCATCCTCTCGCCAAGACTTTGCATCCACTGAAACATCTGCTCCATCCTCTGCCGCTCGGCCTCATTCCTCTGTCGATCGGCCTCCATCCTCGCCGCCATCTCCTCCCGTAGCCTCTTCTCTTCTTCCAGTTGGGCCTACAATATTTCACCCCAATGTTACAATGCAAAGCAAAGATATGTAAAAATTAATGAACGACGAATAAAACAGAAATAACCTGGAGTGCCTCCATCCGGGACTGTGCAGTGTCCGGCCGTGGGCGTATGGCCGGGCTTGAGCTCGTGCTCCTTGCTCGAATCTGGGAGAGAGTGGGAGTAGTGGCCGTGTCGAGTGTGCTGTCGCCAATCCAGTACCGCTCATGCTTCTTGCCTCCTCCCACCCTCATGACGACTTCTCCATCAAGGTCCTGGGTGCTCGGATCGTACTCTGGTCCATGGACCGCCCTTGCCATCGATGTGTACTCACTGAGGCGGCTGTGGACGGTCGCATTGCTGTACACCGAGGGCGGGTCCTCCGGGTTGTAGTCGACGTCGGACGTCGCCTTGCCCTTGTGGGCCAAAGCCCATGCCTGGAACTGGGAGCAAGGCTGGCCACCATGCGACGACGACTGCGAAAAAAACAGCAAGATAATTAGAAATTATGCAGAATTGAGCGTTATAATAAAGAAATGAATTCGCGTACCCATGTAGCCGCGAATTCCTCGAGGCTACGGTTGCCTTGATGGTGTGGTGCACCTGGCATCATCAAACGCCGCTCCCGGCAAGCGTTGTGCGTCTCCTCCCACTCAGCAGCGCACCACTTGTCCACCATCTGTGCCCAACACTGGAGATGCTGGGCGCACCACCACGGAGGCACCTACACGTCATCAAGTATATGACATATAAGAAGATCAAATTAAGCGTACTTAATCTCAGAAAAAATCAGTATTAATGTTCTATATTTACCTGCATGTATTCTTCCCGGGTCAGCCTCATGTTTCTTGCTTGAGTTTTGTTGATCTTCACTCCAAGGTAGGTAGCGTTGTATGTTACGATGGCCTGGACGCGCGCCTCGTAATGCATGTCCTTCACGAGTTTATAACAGGCTTTGTGAGCCACACTAGCCGCCTTGGCCTCATATCCCTCCTGGCATCTGAAGAAATCCTGCATATAGACGCGATGTATGCAGTCATTATTTCAAGAATGTCCAATGAATGCGATATATTGAGCAATGTAGTGCGAGGAAGACTTACCCACAGCTCGGCCGTCACCCGCGCCGCCTTGTTGGCGAATACCCTGCCATCCCGATCTGGTAAATCGGGGAAGGCGACGTAGTGGTCCCACGTGTAGGCCGACTCCTGCCCTCCGCCAAACGCAACCAGGCCAGGGAAGTGTAGCCTGCACAAAAGACCCAGGATGCCATTGACATGGCATTTGTGATCACCTGCAGCCACAAGCGTCCAACCCCTGCCCAAGTGATTAAGATAAATTATTAGTTTCTATTGTGATTTTCAACATATCAAATGAAAAAGTAGTGATAACATCTAAAGTTACTTACCTAGCCCCAGTGGGTCGAATCAGCGGGCGTCTCTCACGAGGTATCGGTCGCCTCGGGAGGGTCGAGGGACCTCGCAACCAGACACCCGACGAACCAGAGGAAGCGGAACCCTCTGCCGCCTACTCCTCCCGCTCCTCCTCCTCCTCCTCCCGCTCCTCCTCCCGCTCCCACTCCTCCCGCTCCCTCTCAAGAGTGCTCCTGCTCCTCCTGCTCCTCCCGCTCCTCCTACTCCTGCTCCCCGACTGCTCAGCTGCATCGGGCCGTCTTTGGTAAAGCGACCTTACGTTCCTCATATCGCCCACCATCTTTGTTCAATCACCTGCAATTAAAAAGAGTAAACCAATAAGCACAGATAAACAAGACGTACTTAGAAAAAGATGCAAAATAAACAAAACATAATTAGAAAATAACAAAGTATTACATGTATTAGAAATAATCATCATGATCGGGATTAGCTGGATCATAAGTCTCATCATCAGTATCAGCCATGTCCATATAATCAACACTATTCGAAGGAGCAATGTTGTCATCACTGTCATTGCCTAAATGTAATCGCTGAAGTAATTCTAAGTCCTTCACATTTTGAACCTCATCTCCAGCGTCCTCGTCAACAACCCTTTCATTGTCTACTTCCATTCCGATCGCTTCGGTTAAGTCTATCTCAAAACTCCCTTCTAGCCCCTCTTCTTGAAAGAACTCTCCGTCATATGTGTTTGGGTCAAAGTTGTAATATTCATTGTTTGGGACAGGTAGTTTACCGTGTGGCGATACCTTGTACACAACATCCCAACCCTTAAGACGGTCGTCTTTTTGGCACGGGTATGAGAGATAATAAACTTGCGTGGCCTGTTGAGCCACAATATACACATCGTCTCCTGGTAAGACGGATGACTGTCGAATTTCGACTAGCCCAAGATTAGGGGTCCGTCTCGTTACTTCAGGATCAAACCAATGGCATTTGAATATGACAGGATTAAGAGGTTTGCAACCATGAAACGTGAGTTCGTATATTTCTTCAATTCTTCCATAATACTCGACCCCATCAAGGCCAGGCGTAAAAACTCCGGTATTTGTGGTTCTTCGATTGGACCGACTCTGCTCATGTCTTGTTGTGTGAAAGCGATATCATAACCGGTAAATGAGCTTACCCTATAGGCACAGCCATCGGCAACCTGTCTCAACTCGGCACTCATAGACGCATCGGTTTGGCCCTGCAAGCTCAAGCAGGATAGTTCGTTATATTATTCGCCCGTACGAGCAACTTGTAATGTCAAACTAAGTACGAGCTAAATTGGACAGTACCTTCTGTTTGAACCAAGAAATGAAATCGGGCATTCCATTTCCCGCACCCTGGCTAAGAAGGGTCTCAGCTTCCTGCGGGGTAGGTTCCCTTGATTCACGCCAGAATTGATGATGAAATTCCCTACACCAACGAGAAACAAGGGGGCGCGCGGCGGCGGCGGGGCGCGCGGCGGCGGGGCGGCGGCGGGCTGTGTGTTGTTGCGTGTGTGAGCGCGGCCGCGGGCCGGGAAATTAACGTTTTGTTTGTATTGTTTGCCGAGTGCCCCCGATCTGGCACTCGGCAAAGCCCTCCTCCTTTGCCGAGTGCCACCGATCTGGCACTCGGCAAAGCTCCTCCTTTGCCGAGTGTCGCCCACAAGGCACTCGGCAAACAATTTTTTTTAATAAAACTTCCTTTCCTCTCTTTCTTTTCCATAACGTGTTTTACAAATTTGTTCGAATGTACTTCGAAAATACCTTGTCAAATTCACTCAACAATGCATATTCGATGTTTCTACGAATATTAGACCATTATTTCATGCAGTTATAGCTCAAATTCAATTTATATCAATTAAAATTCTATAATTGCAGTTTAAAAATTAAAATTATCAAACGGACCCGAAAAATTACCAAAATTTCACATTAAACAATCTCTGTTGTCTATTGGCTATACAAAAAGTTTTGTAGTCAAACCACAATTCGACCGTCACTTTGACTCCAAATCTTACCGGATCCTTCTCAACTATACGCTTCTTTTTCAGAAATGCTTCGGTTTGTAAGCATCGTACGTGACAACTTATGCGAAATCTTATCAATTTTTTACTTCAGCCTCCACGTATGATATCATGACATCTTGACAAATCTCATGATTTTCAGACTTCGTTTGCTTTTTTTAAAATTTAAAAACCATTCGGCCACACGTTCGTGGTCGTGTTTCCTGAACAAGATGTTCGAAATTCCTTTCCATTTCACAGGTAAGGCCTCAAACCGGGCTGAATAACATGAATATCATTTTTCTACTCATTTTTTCCTATTATTTGAATCAATTGCAGTTCAAATTTGGCTTGATTCAAAAAATTGCTTGAAATGCAATTAATTAATTAAATATAGCAAACAAATAGAAAAATATACCAAATTTTAACATAGAGTACCATATGTTGTATGTGGAGAGTAGAAAAAGTTTGAAGGGTAGGAAAGGAAAAGGTTTTTATTTCTTTGCCGAGTGCCGCAAACAAAACACTCGGCAAAGAGCTCTTTGCCGAGTGTCAGCTCCAGACACTCGGCAAAGTTTTAACGGCGGCGGCGGCCCTCTAACGGACGGCGGTTGATGCCGAGTGTTTTCTTGGCAGCACTCGGCAAAGATTGTCTTTTGCCGAGTGTTTTCTTGGCAGCACTCGGCAAATATGTTTTTTGCCGAGTGTTTTATTTTTGCCGAGTGTCCCCATGGAGGCACTCGGCAAAGTGGTTGTTTACCGAGTGCCCGATAGATTGTACTCGGCAAAACTCCAGACACTCGACATATAACAGCTTTCCGGTAGTGAGTGTGGATTCGGGTAGAAATAAATTGGTGGATCCTAAATGAATAGTTAGGTTAGATAGATGATTTAAATGATTTTGGAGTATTAGGAAGTGCAAAGGTAATTGTTGGAGTATGACACTGATAACTATTATAAATTCTTGGAAGATGTTGACAATATTGGAATTGATAGAACCGATTACTAGAGGTGTCAATGGAATTGTTGGAAAATTGAAGGTATGGTAATGATTCTTGAGGTATAAACTTGATCAATAATATTCTTGGTGGATGTGTACTAGTGAATCGTAGGCTTGATTACTGATATTCTTGGTGGAGGTATAATATTGAAGTAGTTAGAGATAGATAATGGAAATAAGCTTGATAATTGGAAGGGCGAATTATGGTTGTGGATCAATAACAAAAGGATTGGATTGTTAGGAATTTAGAATACAAAAGATATAGGTGGATTAATTAAGTGATATTAGATAAATGATGTCACTAACTGTTTGGAGTTTTAGGCAGCAATTGCTCGGTGGATTATACAGATTATGATACTCGCTGTTTGGGGATTAGGCATCATTTGATTTGTGAATTGAATAATTGATGATATTCGCTGTTTGGAGTTTTAGACAGCAAACCATATAGAGAGTGTATGATCGGTGGATTAATTAAATGATGTCGCTCACTGTTTAGAGTATTAGACAGTAATCCATATAGAAGGAATAAGATCGGTGGATTAGTTAAATGATGACACTCGCTGTTTGGAGTCTTAGACAGCAATCAGTAAGGCAAGTGTGTCTTTAGTGGATTAAGTCAATTATGGCAATCGCCGTGTGGAGTTTAGGTAACAATAATGACACTATGATTTTATAACAATAATGCTACCAAAAGCGCTTTTTGGCAAATAAAATAACCCGAGCCTCTCCTTTGATAAGCCATGCATACTATTTATTTGCATTCTGTGTATTGGCTCGCGGAGCACGGTGATTTGTGCTCACACTCGCTTTCACAACAAATCCAGAGACAGGAGTCCGATCATTACGCATCAGCAACACAATTGGACATGATGACGAAGAAGATGAAGATGTCAAGAGCTAGGTCGCGAACCTCCAGTTGGCTGCCTGTGGGCATGTCTTGAAGGTCTCACCTATGTGCTTTGTTCTTCCGCTGCTGCAATTTAATGATATCGGCCTAATCGGCCCATGAGTAAGTCTACTATTATATTTACGCTTCCGCATGATATGTATTTTGATATTCATTACTGTAACTGTGAGCATTATCTACTGATACAGGGAATAGTGCAGTAAAATCACAGAGGAATCCGGATTGTAAAATCTGAGTCCTGACACTTCTTCCCGACATGTACCATGAAGGAGAAGAGCAGTATCTCTAAGCCGTTGTTATCGTTGCTACTTATGTTCTTTATCAGGCCCAATTGTATGTCGCTCATGTGACCAATCGACTCTGTTTGATTTATATTTCCACATATATTTCAAATTATAATGTATTGTTTACTGTTAGTAATGATTTATGCGTCACTATTTATTTGTGATATCTATCTCTTAGTAAAATTTTAAATTAAAATATTGTGCATATTTTCAACAGTAAGGACATGCGTGTATCTGCTGGTGGAGTCGTCAGCATTACATCCGTCACTCCTAGCAGGGACCGGTTGAAAATGTAATATAAAGGATATATTTTCCAGTGTTTTTTGGGAGTCATTGTGCTGGCTCTGTGGGCCATCGAGAGGGACTGCGCTCTGGTAGATGTTTAGTTTAGAGAATTTGTACGGTACAATGTACTAGCTGTAGAAGATGGCTAAATAAGTTAGATCTAACCATTCATTTCTTAGTAGAGTAGCGCGGACTTTTTCTTGATCCTAAACTAGGCCCAACTAAACTCAGAAAAAATTAAAGCACACTTAAGATATCAAACTCCAAAAAAAAATCAACTTCAGTTTAAGTTAGTTTCATGGTATATACTCCCTATGGTCACATTAAATTTAAAAGTAGTTCAAACTAGTATGATCTGAATTCAAAACTCACACGACGAAAATATATCAAAGGTATAAAATATTTTCATATTCAAACTCTAAATTTTTTATGAACCATTTATGCATATCAGACGGTTCTTGATGTAGCTGCCAGACACCCAGGTGCATTATGTAATTTACTGTATAGATGGATACATACAGATAGACACACACTGCACGCGCGCGCACAAGTGTCCCTAAAAAATAACCTGATAAATATCAACTTTATGCATGTTATACTAGCATGGTGGACGGTAACAACGTTTGGAATGCCTCGGTGGAGAACAAGCCCTTAAGCTTGGGCCATAGTCGGGACCGAGTGTGCCTGCACAAGAATCCGAAAGCAAACAAAATATGAGAATATATTTGTCACACGGCTCAGTTGTAATTGAGCTAGTACTTCTATTTGAGACACCGTACCATGCATCCAACCGATCGAGCAAACAACAGAGAGAAGACAGCTTAAACACTGAGGGTTTGGTTAGAGAAATAGCCTCATCTAGGAAGGGATAGACCAGTGCATTCCAGCCCCAAGCCAAATAACAAGGTTAGGTTTGGAGTTAGAATCGAATAATTATAGGCAAATCCATCCTTTAAACTAGTCTGCAGAGGCCAAAACTAGTTGTTGCCTGTTTTTCAAAAAACTCGTTGTTGTCTAAGCAGTTGTAATGTCTAGCAGTTGTAATGTCTAGCCGTGGTCAGAATTTGTTGGTTCTTGTCGAGGAAAATGTGACGGCAATAAGCCGTCGTCATTTGATACAGTGTTAGCTCCTTGGTGATGTTTCGTTTCCACTATATATCCCTGTTCTTGTTGGCGTAGTGGACGCCCCTGTACTCCTTTCTGTTTCTCCTTTTAATTGATTATGTAAGCAAAGCTCCTTAGTTTGTTATGGGAATTCCCGTAGATCATCAAGTGGAAATTTATCAAGCACAACAGAGTAAAGTTATTCACGTACAGAAGAGGAGCTTACGTACAAGTCAACGAAGAATGGAAAAGACGACGTAGGCGGGCAGGGTGGTCGTAGACGTCGGTATTATTACCATCAACAGTAGGACGAGCGAAGGCGCCGGCCACTGCCAACAGTAGTAGGATCACCAGCAACAAAACTGACAGTAAGCAAGTCCTACTCGACATGGTCTCGCTCCGAGCTTCTCAATCTTCTGCAGAAGAACTACTGCATGCCCGGCGTAGCTTCTCAGCTAACCCAATCTAGTGGAGTGCTTAGGGTGAAGAACTACTGCATGCCACAGTTTATATATGTGTGGCATAGCTTCTCAACTAACCCAACCAATACCCAACGAAAAATCCAAACCACCTCCCTCTCGGTATAAATTTGCTGTGATCGTTTTGGTTTCAACTTTTAGCTTACGGTTTATTTTTCACTATTAATAAATTTCATCTTTTTATGAACTTTTGGCTTTTTGTTGAGCTTTTTTGCTGGTTCTTTTTTCTGTATTTGTTTGTATTATATGTAATGGGCTAACATATTTTTTACATTTTTTAATTTTTTAAATTTAATTACGCTAAATAAGCTTCTGTCAGCTACAGTGTTTTTTCAGCCAGCTACAGTACTTTTCAACCATAAGTTACTAAAAACAAGCCCAAATAAGCACCACCAAAGTGTTGCCGTCGCTGGGTATGAAGCGCTGGGGTTAAGCTTTCCAGAGCATACAGCGGGAAGGTAGGCAGAAAAGGTTAAGGACTAAGGAGTGGACGGTCAGTTCGTTTTGTGGGTTGTCTCAAAAACAAAAAAAAAAAGGTCCGTTGGTGGATGTGTGCATCATGACTTATGAATTCAGTCAACTGTCAAAGTCTTTAATTTGGGGTTCTCAGATCCCACTAACCACTACGGTCATCACACGGTAGAAACTCCAATTACTTGCCACTAGCGAAGTGGGCCTTGGAGATTTGCATGATTGCATCGTGCAACTTTTGGACTGAAGTGAAAACCGAGTAGTATGACTGATGTTGACTAGGGGTGGAAAACAGTAACGGATAATTCATTTTATCCGATATTCGTATCCGAGAAAACACGAATATGGTAAACAAAATCCGTATTCGAAAATATTCGTATTCATATTCGAGAATATTCTTATCCGTATTTGAGAGTATTCATATTCGTATTCGAGAATATTCGTATCCATGTTCATATTTAAGACTATTCGATTCGTATTCGATCCATTTCTAGAACCCATGAAAAATCCGTACAATTTTGTGATTCAAAATTTGAATTTAGGTGGTTTACAACCGGTAACGGTCAAAAACCGGTGAAAAATCTGCAAAATCGCTAGGAATCCGTTTTATCCGATATTCGTATCCGAGAAAATCCGTATTCAAAAATATTTGTATTCGTATTCGAGAATATTCGTATCTGTATTTGAGAATATTTGAATTCGTATTTATATTCGTTTTAAAAATATGGATTCGTATTCGTATTTGAAACTATTCGATCGTGGTGATCCGTTTCCACCCCTAATGTTGACAGACCTTGGAAATATATCGACCTGTGGATTTTGATGATACAAATTCAATGCATTTTACTAATTGGTGTCATCCAAGTGAAGCTACGAAGGTGCAACATTTAGCTCACCGCCGTTGGCAAAAAGATTAGTTGCAATGCACAGTACTACAGTCTAGTACTACACGGAGCACTACAATCTTGGAGGAACATAGCATACTTTTTGGAGAACATTTCCGGTGATCCCAACATATTTGGCGTTAACCGTTCTCCCGTCATTCAAAAAAGGGTTCAAATGGTTATGAAAACTTAGTGGGCAGGACTAGACGTGGACTGGCAGACCCTACAAGTGGGATGCCTATGACGACAATGACCACTGACTAACATGTCTATCTAATTAGTCAAAAAGGGTACATCCATAAATTTCTTCGTATGTCTCACTCGTTTCAGCTTCAACTTCTGACTTCTGGTTTATTTTTTACTATTTATAAATTTTGTCTTTTTCAAATTTTTGACTTTTTTTGAGCTTTTTTCTTGGTTCTTTTTTCCCGTATTCGTTTTGCGTTGTCCGTGATGAGCTAGCATATTTTTTATATTTTTAAATTTTTTTAAATTTAATTATACTAAATAAGCCACCTTCAACTACAGTGAAATTTCAGCCGCTACAGTGCAATTTCAGCCATAAGCCACAGCTTTTCAGCCCAACCGACTCTTTTACCTGTATATTTTAGACTTCCTTCAATATCCTATCCATAGTTAAGTAATGAAGTTGAGTAAATATCTAGAGTCTTATATACGAGTGTTGTTGGTTCGTTTATGTATATCATTGTCTGTTCTCATCCTGATTTATCTCAATCATTAAGTATGGTTAGTAGATACATGGCTAATCTTGAAAAAGTGCATTGGAAAGCAATTCAATAAATTTTCAGATATTTGTGGGGCACATCTAATACTTGCTTATAGTTTAGGAAGACAAGAGATAGACTTGTTGGTTATGTGGATTCTAATTTTACTGGAGATTTGGATAAAAGAAGATCTCTTATTGGTTATATGTTCACTATTGTAGGGTGTGTTATTAGCTAGAAAGCAAATTTGCAAGTTACTGTTGCCTTGTCTACTACAGAAGCTAAGTAAATAGCTATTTTTGTAACTTGCAAAGAAGCTATTTGATTAAGAGATTTATTTACTGAGTTTTGTGAAAATATATCTTACGCTACAATATTTCATGATAGTAAGAATGTTATTTGTATTACAAAAATTAAATGTTCTATAAGAGAACAAAGCATATTGATACCAGTTATCACTATATTCAAAGTATCATTACTTAAGATAATATTAAAATCAGTAAAATAAGTACGTATGATAATCCAACTAATACAAAATTAAAAAATAATAAACTAGAATTCCGAAGCCATACGATAAAGCCGAATGAACAGTGCCAGCCAGTTGAAGCGGTCTTGTGGGCGTACATAGTAAACTATGGCGCAGGAACAGAAAAATCATCAAATGCACAGTACCTTTGAACGACCCGCGACAGAAAGCAACAACTCATATTAAGTGATGTGATGTGTGAAGTGGAAGGCATCACGACAGCTCTACCACATCAGACCAGTACATGTCCAGATTCATATGTGTGCTTACTCACGCTGCACTTGGTCAAATTCTGCATTACGTTGTACTTTTCGTGGAGCTACTGGTTTTTGTCAGGGACAGAGGAAGGCTAATAATACAGCAGCTGGTTGTATGAACACTTATAATCTACTTATCAATCTATTTATATAGTAGTTTATAGCCAGCTGAATGCTATATGACCCACCCCTTTCTCTCATAAAGTTTCTTGGTTCTTGTGTTTCAGCTGGCTGTAAACTTACAGCCCACCTCTCTTCTCTCTCCTCCATTTCAGCATACAGCCAACTAACAATCTCTTATTATACTTGCTCTTATTGGAGTCATACTCCTAGTCAAGCACGTCAAGCTGTCAACCACACTCAAGAGGGCGGAGCCAGCCCTCTCGGCAGGGTAGGCACCTACTCGGCCCATGGAGCTCTAGTTAAGTGCTGTCGTCGCTAGGTAAAGTGCTGGGGTTAAGCTTTTCAGAGCATAGAGCAGGAAAGGGTTAGGAGTGGACGGCCAGTTCGTTTTGTGGATTGTCTCAAAAAAAAATCCGTTGGCGGATGTGTGCATCATGATTCATGAATTCAGTCACTAACCACTACGGTAGAAACTACGGTCATCACACGGTAGTACTCTAATTACTTTACTTGTGTCACGATACTCTTCTAGCAAAAGTGGGCCTTGGAGATTTGCATGATTGCATTGTGCAACTGTTGGACTGAAGTAAAAACCGAGTAGTATGACTGATGTTGACAGACCTCGGAAAATATATCGACCTTTGGGTTTTGATGATACAAATTCATTGCTTTTTACCAATTGGTGTCATCAAAGTGAAGCTACGAAGGTGCGACATTTAGCTCACCGTTGATGTCAAAAAGAGTAGTTGCAATGCACAGTAACTACAGTCTAGTACTACACGGAGCACTACAGTCTTTGTGGAACATAGCACACTTTTAGAGAACATTCCGGTGGTCCCAACATATTCGGGCTTACCGGTTCTCCCGTTATTCAAAAATCGGTCCAAATAACTATGAAAACTTAGTTGACAGGACTAGACGTTGATTAGCAGACCCAACATATAAGTGGGATGCGTTTGACGACGATGACCACTGATCTACCATGTCTATCTTATGCGTACTAGTCAAAAAGGTATATCGATAAAATTGTTCGTCGTTTCAACGTATATAAGACTAAACCGGCGCGTAATCTCTTTCACAATCGAATGATAAATTTGAGTATATATCTAGAGTTCAATATGTGAATCAGCTGGTTCGTTTATATATGCTATGTGCTATGGTATGTTTTCATCTGGATTTATTTTAATTGTTAAATGTGGTTAGTAGATAAATAGCTAATCCTAGAAAAGAGTAGTAGAAAGCAATTTAAATTTTCAGATATTTACGGGTACATCTAATGTTTGCTTATAGTTTAGAAAGACCAGAGATGGACTTGTTGGTTATGTTGATTCCGATTTTCCTAGAGATTTAGATAAAAGAAGATTTCTTGCTATTTATGTGTTCACTGTTAGAGGATGTTCCATTAGCTGAAAAGTAAATTTACAAGCTACCATTGCCTTGTCTACTATAGAAGCTGAGTATATAGCTATTTCTGAAGCTTGCAAAGAAAATGTTTGACTGAGAGATTTATTTACTGAGTTTTGTGAAAGTACATCATACACTATAATATTTTATGATAGTAAGAGTATTATTTGTCTTTGTTAGACCATGTGGTTAGGTCTAAAATATTTTTATGATGAATAATTGACAATGGTTAATTTGTGATGATGAATAATTGGTAATTTTGTTTAGCGTTGTTATGCGAGTTGTGTCGCGTGTGTGCGGATAGATGTTGGTCAAGTTTGGACGAACTTATGCCGGAAGAATGTTCTTTGGTCTTTGCATGTGTAAGTTGGGCGTGGAGACGGTCATGGTCGGTGACGAGGAAGATCGAGACTAGGAGGGGAAATCTGAGGTCCAGGCGGTCGAGGATGTCACGAGGTGGTCGGGCTCACGCTGGAGTCACGGAGATCAAAGGTGGATGATGTGTGGAGAAGATAAAGGAGGTGCGGTCCTGGAGGCTTCAACATGTGATGAGTTAGAAAAGTTGGAATTTTAGAAAACCCGTGTTAGGAAGGATTTCGGATCCCTTATTTGTTGGAATTGGATTAGAACTCGTGGACTTAGGATAAGCCCAGGTTTTGGACCCTAGACTATAAATAGAGATTGGGTTAAGGGCTAACCCTGTGGCTTTTAGAGATGTTAATTTCGTACTAGGGTTTAGAGGTGTCAGAAAGGCGCTTTGTAGCCATCATAATTTAGAAATAAAGTTTAAATCTATGCTAAGTGAAAAAATTCCTGCGGCGCCTCTAGCTTTGTTGGTTTTGATCTGAGGCCAGCGTCACCACCGTTGTTCACCTCGCGTCGTTTCCCCTGAGCGAGCGTCGCCGAATTCGGTCCTTTGGTTCGTCCTCAATCCATGCGCCAGGCCGAAGATTTTGGCTGATGGATAATCGAGTTGCTTGCATGCATTGATTAATGGAAAAGGATTGCGGCGTCGTTTGAGTGAGGGCCGGCCGAGAGACGGCGTGATTTTTTTGTTTGGGATTGCATGCGTGTTTGCTATTGATCTATGATGAACGTTTTCACGTGATGATTTTTTTTTCTGTCTGGTGACTGCACTCATCTCGTGATTTTTATTTCTTGGATTTCGTGATGGCTTACATAAAGAGAGCTTTAGGTCATCATTTGGGTTTTTTTTGTGGCTTATGGCTGAAAAGCACTGTAGCTAGCTGAAAAAAATATTGTAGCTGATAGAGGCTTATTTAGCTTAGTTAAATTTAAAAAATTAAAAAATATGTTAGCCCATTACGTATAATACAAACAAATACGAGAAAAAAATCGGCAAAAAAGCTCAACAAAAAATCAAAAATTCAGAAAAAGATGAAATTTATAAATAGTGAAAAAAGCCAGAAACTGAAGCTCTTTTGATCATGTTATTCAATTGGAGACAATAGAAGAGAAAGGCCCTGTTGTGTGATGTTGGTTTATCCATCACGTTAAGGATACAAGTCACATTCTCAGTTGCTTTTCTCTCCATACTTGGAATTAATTGCAGTGACACCAAATTATCAAATCACGGCCGAGGCTGCGCACAGAAGAAAAGATTGACGTCAAATTAAGTTCTCGGTCAGCTCGTACGGCAGGCACTACATCAGAGAGCAGCAACCCACGACAAAAAATAGCGACAAGTGATTTTCTCGGAAACTAAATTAGGTGCGCTTATTTTAATTTCCGGTACTGTTATTTTGGTTTCATTTGTTCCTACTATTTTCGCAGGCCAAACAATCAGAAGATAATAGGTTTGAAAATAACGTTTTCGCTGTACAATTATTCACCCCTCTGATTGCCATCGATGATCTTACAGTTTTACAAAAATTAAATATCCTATCAGAGAACAAAACATATTGATATCAGTTATCACTATATTCGAGGTGTCATTACTCGAGGTGATATTAAAGGCAGCAAGATAAGTACTCATGATAATCCAGCTGATATGTTACCAAAGCTAGTTCCTGCCACTAAGTATAAGCTTTGCTTAGACTTGGTATTACTCACTAGTCTTTTGGAATTTCGGCTCACAAGATGTACATGTTAATTTTATTAAAGAAGTTTATCACGTATTTCAACTACTAGATGACATTCGGCTCAAGATAGAGATTGTTGAAATTGATCCAGACATGACATAACAGGTGTCAGAGCTATGCGCAACTTATATCAGACGTGATGTCGATCTCTGTGTAGGACTCGTTTCTCTCGCCCTACATATGTAACCCAATAGTTCATAAGAAGTGAAAGCACTATATTATAATATATCCTTATTACAATGATTTGTCTTTTTGCGTTCATGATTTTTCCTCCTAAGAGTTTTTTATGTAAAAAATTATATCTCTCGTCTCATCTTTTACGCATTATTAGCAACAATAAAGTTTCAGCTGCATGTGGTCGTAGTGACCAATTTCCGGGCACAATTATTGACTGCTTTACATTAGCTACCAGAAGCACTACGACTGGACACGGTGATTGATGTCTTTGTTACCATTTTCCCACTTGTTGCCCCCTCTCGCACGCTCATACTTGTCAGCTGGCTTTGTGACCTATATAAATGCATGCCATATTCCAGGGAAAGAATCACCTGAACCAAATCAGTTAAGCATAACGCATCCGAAACCGATAGACAGGCCCTCCTGTGTCTCAAGTCACACCTCTCCCACTCTGTTGCAGCCTTGGACTCATGGAAAAATGAATCCCTTGCCTTCTGTGATTGGTATGGAGTAACATGCAGCAAGCGGCAAACAGCTCGTGTTGTTGCTCTTGACCTTGAATCACTGAATATCACCGGTCAAATATTTCCTTGCATTGCTGGCCTTCGTTTCCTATATAGAATCCACATGCCTGACAACCAAATCAATGGCCAGATCCTTCCTGAGATTGGTCGCTTAACCCGCCTCAGGTACCTCAACCTTAGCATGAATTCCATCACTGGGGTGATTCCAGATTGTGAGATCCTCAATCATCATGCACTTCATTAAGCCGCTAGTCTAGCATCTAGAACACCTAGGGTTAGGGGAGTTTGGGGACTTACGGTCGCCGATGAACGCCATGGAGCGAAGACCCGTGCCTGCGTGATGCAGGCGTGAGGTAGAGTCGGTGAAGGTCGTCCAGAGGGTCGCCGGCGATGTCCTGTAGCAGCGGCGGCGACGGTCTTCCCGTTGCTCAACAGCGCGAAGTAGATCGGATCTTTAGGGTTTTGTTTGGGGTTTGTGACTCTCACGCGAACGCCGTCGCATGGGAGAGGCCAGTACCCATCTTTATATATACGCTGTTGCAACGGGGGACCGTAACCAATATTTGGTAAGACACCCCCGATTAGGGCGCTGAAAATCAGTGATACGTGGATTTCCCCACGTACTTCCTTTTCTGGTCGTTTGGCCTGAGATCAATACCAACATTCTCCCCCTTGATCGTATAGCTAAACATCATAAGCCCTCTCTCAATAAAAGTTCACACCAAAGTAATGCTTCACAACAGTCAATTAAGTACCGCTGGACATCAGTACTTATAGTGCTCCCTTCTATATCAATCGGATAACATAATACTTCATGGGAGTTGGTTACTTTATATGGTCCTCTTATTCCAGAATCACAGGCTCTCCAATAAACCCATGCCGGCAACATGATCACGAAAAATATTGGGTGGTAAGCCTTTTGTGAGCGGATCCGCAAGCATAAATTTAGTTCCAATATGCCCAACCTTAATTGTTTGATCCTGGACTCTATCTTTCACAACATGATACTTTATGTCAATGTGCTTGGCAGCTGCACTCGACTTGTTGTTACTCGAATAGAAAACTGCGGGTTGATTATCGCAGTACAAAACGAGTGGTCTAGAGATGCTGTCTACCACTCTCAATCCCGGGATAAAGTTCTTAAGCCATACAGCCTGCCCGGTAGCCTCATAACATGCCACAAATTCAGCCTGCATTGTCGACGATGCAGTAAGTGTTTGCTTTACACTTTTCCATGATATTGCTGCTCCTGCGAGGGTGAAAATGTAACCTGATGTGGACTTCTTAGTGTCTTTACACCCCGCAAAATCAGCATCAGAATAACCGACAACCTCAAGGTTATCGCATTTTCTATATGTGAGCATGTGCCCTTTAGTGCCTTGCATACAGCGCAGGACTTTCTTAACGGCTTTCCAGTGGTCCGGTCCTGGATTTGACTGATATCTGCCAAGCATCCCGGTAACAAAAGCTAAATCAGCGCGCGTACATACTTGAGCATACATAATACTTCCGACAGCAGAAGCGTAAGGTATAGCCTTCATCTGATCAGATTCATAGTCATTCTTTGGGCATTGAAATTTCCCAAACTAATCGCCCTTAACAATAGGAGCAGGCGAGGCAGAGCATTTATGCATATTGTATCTCTTTAGTACTCTGTCAATGTATGCCTTTTGTGATAAACCTAATGTTCCTTTGGACCTATCTCGGTGAATTTCAATACCAAGAACATAAGATGCTTCATCGAGATCCTTCATATCAAAATTGGACGAGAGAAATCTTTTAGTTTCTCGCAGCATGTCCACACTGCTGCTGGCCAATAATATATCGTCCACATAAAGAATTAAGAAGGTGTAATTACTCCCCCTGAACTTAACATAAGTACAATTATCAACATCATTCTTCTTAAATCCAAATTTCCTTATGACTTCATCAAACTTAAGGTACCATTGCCTAGAAGCTTGCTTCAGGCCATATATGGATTTCCTTAGCTTGCATCCCGAATGTTCCTCGCCTTCCACAACAAAACCTTCCGGTTGTGTCATGTAAACGTCCTCATACAAGTCTCCATTCAGGAATCGAAATGTGCTGTGAGCGCCATTATGATTCTAAATGAATCTTTAGTTGAGACAGGAGAAAATGTTTTATTATAGTCAATGCCTTATCTTTGTGTAGACTACACTCTGCTCCCCCATGCCGGCGCTATCATGGAAAGCCAAAAAAGGCCGGGACCACTTTCCGGGCTTTTTTCTCTCCGGGCATGGCTCCTCTCTCCGGGCTGAGCCCTGAGGTAGGCGATTTTAAGCAATGTCAGACGGATCACTTTCCGCTCACACTCTGGTTCCTAGTTACTTGGGTTGGCATGCATGCTCGAGCTGTGATGTACTAACTTTTTAATGGTTATCCTCCATGTCGAATTCCAGGATGTAATTGGATCTCGCGATGAGTTTTTGTTGGGCCACGGATGTACCCATGTGTTGCTGCTCAAGAAATGGCTGTTTTACACTTCCACTGAGCTTTTTTGGCCTCCTAGCTAGAAGCTGATGGATTCTTGTGTTCCGAAAGCCATCTACTGCAAGACTTTGTCTCCATTACTATCAATACTGGGTGGCACCTGACGTGTCTTTGCGGTACTCAAGTGGCCGTAGCCGTCGCAATCGGGGAAGCGGAAGGGCTTGCTCATGGGGAAGCTGTAGAAGATGCCGTCTGATCGATAGTGGCGGCGGCACGGCCGGGGTGCTCTGCTCCGTGCGGCAGAGCGCCACTGTGGGCACACGGCGGCGAAACGGATGACAACGACTTGGGCAAGGAGGCGGCGGACGACCTGGCCGGCGAGCTCTAACGGGAGGTCGTTCGACCTTGATCGCGGGCGCTCCGTCCGCGCCATCTTGTTGAGAGGCATCTGCGTCAGGGAAAAAAGGTAGAGTTCTTGTGAAGGACAGGGAAACAAGATGAATTCTTCTACGACAGTACTCTACTCTTCTATTATATATATTAAAATTCGATGACCGATGTTCTGAGAATAATAGAATAAATAAATATTATAGGAATTCTCGCAAAAAAACTTCCGGCAATTAATTTGATAGACCTTTATTATTATGATTGAAGTATGGATGACATTAGGGTATATATAATAGTATAGACAATTGTTGTCTATAGAATCCTCCATGTTATCTATAGATGATACTAAAAACATCTTACATTATAGATTATCATTTTACATGTCTCTATGAACAGCTTCTTCATAGTACAATGTGTCTTATATTTTTACAGTTGGTAATTACACTGCAAGCAACAAGACAGGGAGTTGGTGTTGCATGCACGAGGCATGGCGCTGCGGCCGAGGACGACACGGGTGATGCAGGCAGCGTGGATGCAGGCGCGTAGGCAGGGGCGGATCTGGCATGGGTAGAGATGGCAATAGGTACCCGATACCCGAATACCCGATGGGTTTTACCCGATAAAGAGACGGGTATGAAAAATTTTATGTACCCATGGATATGTTATTGGGTGAAATCCTCTACCCGCCGGGTAGGCGGGTGCGGGTGTGGGTATATACTACCCATACCCGCCTACCCGCGGGTAATGAATACCCGCATTAGACAACTAGACATCCCACTCAAATGTTAATTTTATTATCTACTTGTTGTTGATTGTTTATTTGTTTGTCATATGTTGATATTGTCATGTCAAGTATGTTTATGTGATGTACTAATTTTGATCATTAGACGCTTTTGTGCTTGACATGTATGATTAATGAATGTCTAAATTGATGATATTCTTATGTGTTGAATCGGGTATGCTTGCGGGTACGGGTTACCCGTCGGGTAGTAATACCCGCGCGGGTACGGGTACGGGTAAATTTTCCTACCCGCGTGCGGATACGGGTAACCCGACGGGTAAATTTACACCTAGCGGGTACGGGTATGGAATGGCAATACCCGATGGGTATTTACCCGTTGCCATCTCTAGGCATGGGGCATAGGTGTTCAGCTGAACACCCAAATTTTTTTATAAATTACCAGATATATAATAAGTATATTAGATGTATATACTATTAGTTGTGTTAAAACTATATTTTATGTCTGAAAATAAATTTAGCCTGCACTTTTCGTATCTCGTGCGCAGCACATGTAATATATTAGACCCATTTTTTTCCCACCTCAACCCTCCTCACGCCCAAAGAGGTAAAGATATAAACAAAATCCTAACATTTGTTCTATTTCTCATCTTGTGGCTATTTGTGTGGAAGGCGACTTTAGCCTTCGAGTGGCGAGTGGGCGGAGGTGCAGGCTAGAGGCGAGTGACGACCGGCGGACGTGGACGTGGTGCTATGATGTGATGATAATCATGCGTCAGGCGGCACGTGGTGCAAGGTGAGCATGTGGCAGCGCGAGCGAGCAAAGATGTGTCGCAGGCAAGCGAGCAGTGGCACAACGAACACGGAGGTAGGGAGCGGGCGACAGGAAGGGAGCAACGTGATAGCTGGGAGGGAGCGTGGCATTGGGAAGTGAGTAGCACCTCCAACTTATTGTCATCGTCCTCTTTCAGATCTAGGTTTGCTCTATCCCACTCCACTTATTTACTTTCTTGGTCTGTTTTGCTCCATGGAAGGAATATACAATTTCCTCTTAGATGGACAATTCTTGCTGATGGGAAAATAGCAAAAAAAAAGCAAGATCAATAAGATATACAATTCTCATTTATCTCTATAATTTGTTGTTTAATTCATATAATTATGCTCGCTTTATGTCACCCATTTCCTTATAAAAAATCATTAATTTATGTAATTTATATATTTTTATTATATCTACATACATGTATCGTTGTATCAGTGTTTGGGGGGACGATTCGCTGCGGTATCAACGTATTCGAGTAACTTAGCTCCGAAATCCGAACACTCATCCTAAAAATCCTGGATCCGCCACTGCGCGTAGGCACGGGCGTGCGGCGTGGCACAGGCACGCAGCGCGAGCGATAGGGCGGCTCCAGGAGCGGAGCGCGAGCGGCGTGGCAGTGCGATGAGTGGAGCGCGTGCGACCGATGCCAAGCCGCGACGGGCGTGCCGCGCGGCGTGGGCATGGCATGGGCGTGCAGCCGAGCCAGGAGGAGGGAGAAGCAACGAAAGAAAGAAAGAAGGAAGAAGAGTAGCGGCTGCTAGGCCAGATGGGCCGTGAGGAGAATTGATGTGTTGGCCCAGTTCAAGTTTTATATTCATCTTTTCAACTCAAAATTATTTTCGCACCTAGCTTTAATTCAAGTTTTTGGTTAAGCGTTTTTAATTTGAATTTTGCTTCTCTTTTGTTTTCAAACTTTCACTTCAATTTGAATTCTCCTTGTTTAAATCACGCTCATTGATGGATTCGACAGCCTCGTTCCCAAAACAGATGTGCAACGTGCCAGGAAGTGTCATGGTGGCATTGGTGAATGCAAGGGTCCATTTGGAAGCAGCCCTCTTCATCAACGAAAACAATCCAGTTGTCACAAGAGGGCTCTTGGGGAAGCTGTAGATGGTGCCATCTGATCGATAGTGGCGAATGAAACAAACCGAATTTTCAGAAAATTGAGAATTTCTTTTTGAGTTTGATTCTTTGAGTTTCCCAACCAATTCTCCTCAAACCTTAGCCAATCCCTCACGAATCTCAACCCAACTCACCCCTTATCCTTGTTGGCACTGCTTGAACGGAGGAGAAATCATGTGGCACTGTTCACAGTTTGAAAAATCAGCCGTAGTCACTCTATTTTTGCCGCCGCCAACGTCTCCCACACAATAGAAAAGGCAGTAACCACTCCAAGCATTCGAAACAACAAAAATATCGCAAAACAGGACTACCAAAAGATCTGTACAACAAGCTGAATAACAGAGAAAAATTACGATCGAGTTGAAACAATGATCACTTTACACATGAACTTTACATCTATCAGATAATGCTCACTTATTCCTAACAGTCGCCAACAGTCAACAAACAGACTGGAATCTATCATTAGCAGGCAATCCCCAAAATCCCCAACTCGGCAGATCACTATATCAGCGGGACAGCATTGATGAACGCCCAAATCACGCCAAGATGGTCAAAATTAAGCACAAATCTCGCACTACCGGAATCAACATGTAACGGAATGTTATTCTCTTTCTAGCTCAGGGTTTATTCCTTTACCAGCATCAGCATTGTTAGTGTTTTGGCCTTCACATCAAACACCAGCGCTAGAAAGGTTATGAAAGCAATACAAAATGCACAGGTTACATATATTAGCTGAACATGAACCTTCGTATCCAATAAAGCACTGTCCATGGTAAGGTTAAGGATACAATCCACACCAATCAAACTAAAAATCCTGTTCTCCGGAGTGACAGTAACCGCTGGCCACTGCACACTTCACGACCACCTGCCAGCATGCGTCCGCAATGCGAAACTACTGAGTCACTGTCCACATGGTATAACGAGCTCATAAGAGTCTATTTGGTACCAACTCCATAAGAAACAAAAATAAAATGCTCATTGCTGCAGGATGCACAGGTCCCTTAACAAAAAACAGTGCATGCAAGGCTGCATAATATTGTATGATCTCCAGATGCTCTAGCTAGAGCACTTGATAGCCCTATCAAAAATCAATTGTCATCTATAGTCTAGTATGGTACCATTTGTGCATTTACTTCAACTGCTAACTTGAGCCTGCACTGTTACATCAGCATCTAGTTCGTTCAAATGAACAACACACTACTTCACATGTCAAGTCATCCGATTCTCTGTTAATACTAATGGCTGGTTCAAACAAATTTTGACTTAGGTCAGGATTTAGGAGCGTTTTTCTTCACAATGATATTCCACCCAATAGAAGGAACAAGCATAAATAAAGAGCAATTATCACTTTTACAAAACTAACTCAGAAATTCCGCATATTTCACAACAACAATACAACAATAACAAAGCCTTTTGTCCCAAACAAGTTAGGGTAAACTAAGAATAAAACCTCCTCAAGGTCAAAATTCCGCAGATTTCAATCAGCAAAAAAAATACGCATTAGTTAAGCAAATTTTACAAAAGTAGCATTGGGCATAAAAGCATTGCATATGTTCTTGCTCAGTTGGACAAGAAACAATGGTCAACAAGTTCATGTTCTTTCTTATGGATAAACAAAAGTAGAATAAATTAAGGGTAGCTGTATCAACAAGGAGAAGATTCATAGGATTTTCCAAATCACTTCCTTTTGGAACAAAGAGTGAATAGGTCAAAATAAACATCAACCGATCAAATACAAACGGTGGTGAAGAGTGGAACGTCAAGTTAGAAAAGGAGTAATAATAATATTAATGAGCTCTGGTTCGGTACATTCGATTGTTCTCAGCCGTCCAATATTGCTCATCCAACGGTTCTCATGATCTTAACACCTCCAGTGCCTCTGAGTGGTGTGCAGGAGTGGTGCTAGGTAAAGTGGGCAAAAAAGTAATTTCGTCCGAACAGTTACAACGCTTAATGCACCTCTAATCTCTTGCACAGTTGCACTGCGTCTGTATGGCTACCGCTTGATCACGTCGTTGAGGCCCTTCGCACCCTAAAGAGTAAATCTTCTTGCTCTCACAAAATGCCCCTACATGAAACGGGAGACAACGGAAATGAACCAAATCAGAACCATAAAACAATCCCGTGCATGCTGCATGAGAAATTCACGCCTGATTTGCCCGGCCGGAGGAGGCAACAAACCAACAGAGATGACGCGGCCGGCGCCTCCCCCTCCGCGGCTCTCTCCAACGCGCCGCAACTGACGGCAAGATCAATCCATTCACGTGAGTCACGACGCTGCGCGCTGCGCAAGACGGGGTTGATCGCCCGTGGCGCGCGCCGCGTTTCCTGAGCTCGATCGCTCGTGCGCGCGCCGGCCCGGTACCGTGCACTGAACTGTCATTTTTTCACTACTTAACCGTCTAATCAACGTGGGTGCACCTGAATGTACAATCTTGCCCCTGGCAGATAGACGGTCAGATCTGGTGGAGGTGTTAGCACCTCCTACACCTCCGAGAGGACCGAACCAGAGTTCAATATTAATACTATTGTTCCCCATCCAATAAGAAACCAGAACAATACTTCTGGAGAGAATATAAGAAAATTTGGGCAGACCAAGACCTAATTTGGCAATGTGATGCTGTGCTCAGTGTGCTACACGAGAGCATATTAAAATCCTTGTAGAACCATAAAATAACTAAATGTTCAATCCGTTTCCTTCAGATTTCTGTGATGCAACAAAAAAAAACTGCTCTCTCGAATGTTTTGTGGTGCAACACGTACGTTATATCTATACTTCACAGGTGATACAAATCTTGTAAGATGTCACAAAAGTGGGCAACAAAACTTTGAAACAACCATATCGTCTGTAGCAGTATGATGGACCAGGTTTTAGAAGACCTATCATATTGCAAAACTTTGAAACAACCATATCGTCTGTAGCAGTATGATGAACCAGTCATTAGTACTTCTGAAGGAATAACAACCCCTAAAATTCTCATGGAGGATGCGCTCCATCCAATTAGCACTTACAATTAGCACGAGAACAAATTAAATCGGAGACGACATCGGATTGATCATGGAGCACAAAATCTCCGGTGAAAAGGCTTCACGGAGATGCTCGGATTGATCATGGAGCACGAAATCTTCTCCGGGGAAAAAAGCGACTTACCGATCTAAGGGAGATGCTGCACGGTGGTGCGCGGTGCGGATGGCGGAGGCCGACAACGCCCAACTGATGGCGGAGGTCGCGGACGCGATGCTCGGATTTCTCACGCCGACAACGCCCCGCTGGCACGCAACCCAGTTGACGGCGGCGCCGCCCTCGCCGCCCTCAGCGCGGATGGCGGAGGCCGGGAGGACTCCCGACGTCGCCGGCCAATCCCACGCCGCAGGAGTGGGAGATCGGATCGCGGCGCCGCCCTCGCCGCGCTCGGAGCGGATGGCGGAGGCCGGGAGGACTCCCGACATCGCCGGCCAATCCCGCGCCGCAGGAGTGGGAGATCGGATCGCGGCGGCGCTCTCGCCGCGCTCGGAGCGGATGGCGGAGGCCGAGAGGACTCCCGACGTCGCCGGCCAATCCCGCGCCGCAGGAGGCGGAGGGAGGGGAGGGGGAGGCGCGGGGGAGGATGGGGGAGGTGGAGGGAGGGGAGGCGCGGGGGAGGAGGGGGGAGGCGGAGGGAGACGCGGAGGGAGCGGAGGAGGCGCGGGGGAGGCGGAGGGAGACGTAGCGGGAGGGGAGGAGGCGGCGCGGAGAACAGGGGAGCGGTGGGAGCGGAGGCGCGGGGGAGGCGGAGATCGGGGAGGATGGGGGGAGGCGGAGGGAGGGGTTACTGCAGATACATTGAACCATGGCCGTTGGATATGGTTGAGTAAGGAGAGAGAATAGAGGAGATTTAATCTGGTGCGGACGTTTTTAGGATGGTGCAATTCTGGGTGCATATTATGGTGTGGACGTAGTTAAGGTCATGACTGTGGAGCAGGTAATTGTTGGGTGGATATAGGATAGTTTTAACTGGTGAATTAATAGTGTAGATAGATGTCAAGTTGGAGAAGTGGATGGGAACTCTTTGAGGACTTATTGATTTTTCTGATGCATCGCAGAGGAGATGGGAGCCGCCTTTAAAGGGAAGAGTGGCGAGGTGGTTGGCGCATCTGCTGCCAACGGCCGGCGCCAAAGCGCCTGGGCCGTTGGCACCTCTAGCATCGCTGCCGTCGTTGCCCAGGAGATCGGCCAAGTCAAGCTGAGAGGAGAGGTCATGCCCAAAGACCACTACCAGCACGCCGTCGGGGTCCTACTGATAGGTGGGACCCACTTCCCCCTTTTTTTCTTTTCCTCAAAATGAGAAGTTACTAAAATACCCTAAGAAACACAACACCGAATTCGATTGGATTAGATGTGGAAGGCCTCGTCAATTCCTGAGGCTAGCTAGCATTGAACAAATCACTTCAAAATCACGCAGCCAATTAGAAACAAGTTGTGAGTTAACGTGTCATACACAACATATTAACCGATCGCAATGTTTTTTGACATATTAGGCAAGAATACAACATGAGGGAGATCGACACAAGGACCAAAAACTCCACTCCAGTGAGGCAGCCGCAATGTTGGAGCACGTAGTAGGCTAGAAGCACAGGTAGGGGAACCGAACGGAGACCCATCGATAGATGCTTAAGGGGCTTTCTTGGATTTTAGCTGAAAATAAATACTAACTAGTTATGTACCCATGCGTTGCAACGGAATTTATTATATGTATAGAGAATTATGTATGGAAGAGGGTTGCTCTGATCAGTTGAAAAGTGAAGAATGGTAAGAAATAGAAGGAATGAGACAGTTAGAGGAGAACAAGCGTATAACCACCAACTCATTCTTTTATAATAGTAATGATAACTAAAAGAAGTGGCTATTAGAAGATTGGATGAACTGTGAAAAAAATGAGAGAGAGTTGCGTGCGCGTGACAGAAGTAAGAGGAGTAGGGTATGTGATGCACTCTGACCCCTACCTTATCCCTGGGACGAGACGGTAGTAAGAGAAATGAAGGTGTTCGTATTGACTTTTGTAAGCAGAAGCCAGAAGTCGAGGCAAATACAAACAAAGCCTAAGGCCCATTCAAACAACAATGGCTTTTGAGCCGTTTGAAACGTGTTGCTTTTTAATGTGGTTTTCTCTTTTTTTTCTTTATATTATCTATGGAGATATAACGTTGCTTTTTATTTTTTCTTTAATTGAATATATCAAATAAAGATATAGTACTATTTCGGTCAAAAATCACAACACTTCAGAAAAGGAGCTAGTGTTTGAGGTTCAAGTTTGGGCTCTGATCCACTTTGGAACGCCTCTGGTTAAATGATTCACCAAGTAGATAGATAGTACATGGTTACATGCTGTTCAATAATACTACTTGAGCATATATTCGTACATCCTGTGATTCTCACATATTTTTATCTTATAGCAGGACGAGAGCATGCAACTATCTGACTGCAAATGTTTTTCGATATTGTAACACCCAAAAAAAAGCTAACTAACCGCATATCTCTCTCCTCTCCCGTTATCCCTCTTCTATCCTTCCTAATCTCTCTCTTCCTTCCATCTCTCTCTCTTATCTCTCTCACAACTCCAACTCTCTCTCTCTCCCGTCTATATCCCTATCCTCTCTCCATCTACATCTGCCTCTCCCTCTCTCTCTTTTTCGCTCCCAGGTGCACAGCAGATCTCGGCGGTGTTGACCGGCGTGTCGTTGGTGGCGGCCCGATGCGGTGCCATAGCGGCGGCACCTCTCAGGGCTAGGGAAGGCGTTTGGCGGCAGGGCGAGCTCGGGTGACAACGCGGCTCGGCGCGGGCGGCACCACCACAATGCATGGCCGGCGCAGTGGCTTGAGCATAGCGTGCAGCCGGGTCCGATGCGAGCAGTGTGGCACTCGGGCGGAGCGGCGCACGGGCGACGCTGGCGGTGTGGCAAGGCCAGGGATTGGTGCAGTGGCCGGAGCGCAGCGCACGGGTGGCGCAGCGCACGGCCAGGCACGACGCAGGCCGGCGGCGGCACAACAGCCAGTGGCTCGGCACAGGCACACGGCGGCACGAGGGTGCGATGAAGTAGCCATGGTGGCGGCAGCTGGCGGCGGCCAGGGTGCCAACGGCGGCCATGGTGCCATTGGCGGCGGTGGCCGGCAATGGCCGGCTGGTGGTCAAACGTCCGTTCCCATGGCCGAACCTCGTTCGCTCGACCGAACGCCAATTCGCGTGGCGAATCCCAGCAAACGTGTTTCCGTCCAGCTAAACCGTCCAGCTAAACGATCTCTTTCCGTCCTTCCATAGTTGTACCTTAGCCCTCACCTGATTCGCCTCCATCCTCTCCTTACAGGTTCGCATGTGGCCTTTGAGGAAATGTTCGGAGAATTGTGCAGCTTGGACTCCTTGTGCAGCTGGTCTGCCGAGCGTGCTCAAGGCAAGTATCTCGCGGTCATAACCTTTACGTTCGCATATCACGTGTTTCTAGAATACCTGTTACCTTGTCATTTATTACCATTATCGTCTCACTAAAGTTACCTAATAATTGCCATATCGCTAAGTCACCTGGCTAATTGCTAAAGTTACCTGGCCATTATCATAACACCAAAGTATCTGGTTAGCATCATATCACTAAAGTTGCCTGGTCATTAACATATCACTAATGCTTGTCTGGTTATTATCATATCGTTCATACTTGCCTAGTTTTAGACTCTTAATATTGTATTCTTGCAACGATGTTATAGGCTAACTTGTTCACATGCTTTTAGGTTTATTAGAATGCTCGATTAATAATGTTACCTTAAATGAGTGTTTTAGAATCTATGCTTAAATTGTTAATGGGGGTTAGCATATGAATATATTTAACTTAGGTTTAAATTATTGATGCTCTTTCGATGTTAGGGTTGCTATGTTTTGGTTTCTAATATTATGTTCCAATAATCGTATGATGTTGTATTTGAACCATAAAGAATGTATGTATTAAACCTGTTTATCTAACTAATAATCACTTATCACATAATAAAACTTGATTGGTTGATAACCTTGTGTGAGCTACAGTATAATACCTCTTAGGGTTGATTACCATATCATTATCATCTTATCATTATTCCACATCGTCTCATATCAGAAACTATGTCTTTACATTTTCAACCTTAGCACATCTTTTCACTGCTCATAACTTTATTATAGCCTTATCCTCGCCATCTCTTAGTTACCTTAATTTCGTTCTATATAATCTATCCATGATGTATCGGTTACCTTATCACCTAGTATCATCAATCATGTCTTTTTGGTCTCATTGGATTAAATCATTACTCTCATAACTTTACCTTGATTCAATCACAACTCTCTAATTATATCATGGATAATTCGCTAAATAACGAACTAAGGGTTATCACGCCGGGGCTACCCACATATAGGGGTCATTTCCACCGAACCTGGTAATGTACGGGGGGCCGTACATTCTCGTTACATAGGATATTACACCCCGTCTGCGGTTATACAGTCGAGGACAAGGTTGTGCCTGGCTATTCTCGTATAACCGAGTATGTGGGAGAAGGTCGCTGGCACCCTTGCTATAAATTGCTATAACTTGTCACTTAACAACTATCTTTAATACACAGTCTCCATGATATCCATCTCCCATTTATGACAGTATCTCCGATATCAGTTGTTCGTTGCTTTCATCTTGTACCCGTTGTTTACTTGTGATGCTTGTCCATTACTTCACATGGTTGCATTACTTGTCTTTACTCTTGTGTTGCGACCGTTGTTGGGTACTTGCTGAGATTTCCAAATCTCACGCTTGCTCTTTTCAGTCTCAGGTAAAAGGCCAGTGGAGTGATAGCATCATGCATGGGTGGGAGCACTCGAGTTTTCAGCACCGTGGTTTGCCACCGTTTTGTTGTTTTATTCGTTCTTTATTTGGTTAGAAGTGGACCGGTCCCATGTTTTAAACATTTATTCTAGCTTCCGTTGGTTCTCTATTAAAGTGTTAATAAAGTTTAAACTCTTTATGATTTCTTTTATTGTTCTTATTTGTTATTCACTTTGGCGATGACGTTCCATAATCGTATGCCATATGGTTATGTGGGATGTTACAGATATACTAGTAGAATGGCCAATATCTTCAAATTGATAGCAAACGAAGTCGATGACATGCAAGTTTGTTTCACGGACACGGACGTCTCGGACAAATTGGAGTGGGGCTGGGATTAGGACTACCAGGTCCACCGTATCCTCTTGGGTCTGCATCAGCTGGAATCGAGTAGCAAAATTGAGACAGAATTCATTTCATATGTGTTAGTTTTTTCTCTTCCCATCATTTAGTAGCAGCATGGATGGAAGCACTTACATTATAAAAAAAACAAGATTAACAATATCAAAAGGCAAATATTAACGCAAGTTTAGGTGCTCTCTGCTTACTATCTTGTGCTACTTATTGTGCCCTACACAGAGCTGAGCTCACCGTGCAGGCGGCAGGCTGCGGGCGGTGGCCCAGCGGCAGCTCCTCGTTACATCGCCGCCGCTGTGCGCAGTGCACTCCGCTCACGATTCGCGCCCTCCTGACCGCAATTGCTGTTTGGTTGACTGGTTCGATTGGGACTTGGATTAATGGGTTGTGATTTTTGATGGGGCTTCCGGGGTCTGATCCGATCGGGGGCTCGGGATTTGCGTGCAGGGAGGTAGCCGTGGCAAATCATCAAGGTCGTCGTGCTGTTGCTGCACGTGCTGTTCATCGGCGCCGTCTTCCTGGCTTCTTGCTCGATCCGAGACCCTCAAGAGGCGAGGCCAAGTGGTATTAACCCCTCACAAATTTCTCTGAAATGTTTCCCTTTGTTCAATGTTCAGATTATAGGTTTTGATAATTGACATGTTCATAGTTCGTGGAGGTAGTGTTGGTATTAAAGTTAATAATGAAGTAGGCCATTTCTTTCAAACTAAAAAAGGGCTTAGGCAAGGTGATCCCCTGTCTCCCATTTTGTTTAATTTGGTAGCGGATATGCTGGCAACCTTGATTTTCCGGGCTAGGTCTAGTGGAAAATTCAGGGGAGTTGTTCCTCATTTAGTGGAGGGGGGTCTCTCTATCCTCCAATATGCGGATGATACTATCCTTTTTATGGATCATGACACGCTCCAAGCCAAAGATCTCAAGTTAGTACTTAGTACCTTTGAGCAATTATCGGGGTTGAAGATCAATTTTCATAAAAGTGAGCTTTTCTGTTATGGCAAAGCTAAGGATTGTGAACAGGATTATGCGCAACTTTTTGGGTGTAAGTCGGGGGGCCTTCCTTTTAGATATCTAGGTTTACCCATGAATCATAAAAAGCTTTCGAACAAGGATTGGGCCGCTGTTGAAGAGAAGTTCCAGAAAAAACTCGTTAGTTGGAAAGGAAAACTTCTTTTGGTCGGAGGGAGACTTGTTTTGATAAACTCGGTTCTAACGAGTTTGGCTTTGTTTATGTTATCTTTTTTTGAAGTCCCTAGAGGAGTCCTTCAAAAATTAGATTACTATCGCTCGCGTTTTTTTTGGCAATGCGATGAGCATAAGAAGAAATATAGGCTTGCTAAGTGGAGTGTACTATGTACACCTAAAGACTTAGGAGGCCTCGGAATACAGAATCTAGACATCCAAAATAAATGTCTATTGAGCAAATGGTTGTTTAAGCTCATTAACGAGGACGGGGTGTGGCAAAATCTTCTAAGAAAGAAATACTTGTTTAACAAATCCCTGACACAAGTGCAATACAGGCAAGGAGACTCTAATTTTTGGAGTGGCCTGTTGAAGGTTAAGAATGATTTCTTGGTCGGTGGAAAATTTAAAGTGCAAAATGGGGATCAAGCTAGATTTTGGGAGGATGCTTGGTTAGGGGACAAGCCTTTCAAGGAGGTTTATCCCAATCTTTATAGAATAATAAGGAGGAAAGATGATACGGTGGCTAATGTCTTACAGTCTGTACCACTTAATGTGTCATTTAGGAGAGGTTTAGTAAACGAAAATTTGGCGTCCTGGTATGAGCTAGTTTCGAAAGTGGTTTCGGTTAACCTCACAAATTTGAGGGATGTGTTTATTTGGAATCACAGCAAAAAAGGCATGTTCACAGTCCGGTCTATGTACAGGAGCATGATTCATCAAGGAATTATACCTGAAAACAATCCTCTTTGGAAATTAAAAATACCATTGAAAATAAAGGTTTTCCTATGGTACTTAAAAAATGGAGTTACTCTCACTAAAGACAACTTGGCTAAAAGAAATTGGCAAGGAAGTACCAAATGTTGTTTTTGTAGTTCTTTAGAGACTATTCAACATTTGTTTTTTGATTGCCATTTTGCGAGATTTATTTGGAACGTGGTGCTTTTTACTTTTGGAATTCAACCACCGACTAGTTTTTCTAATATGTTTGGTTCTTGGCTAAATGGCTTGTGTCTTCAGCGTAGAAACCAAATTTTATTAGGCGCGGCCGCGCTATGTTGGGCTGTATGGTTGAATAGAAATGACATGGTTTTTAACAAGGCTAAGTCTCCTACATATCTTCAGGTAATTTTCAGGGCGACGTACTGGATCCGACAGTGGTCTCTAATGCATAAAGAAGAGGAGAGATCATCATTCAAACGCGGATGCAGAAACTTGGAGACATTGATTATAGCGGTCTTCAAAAAGTTTGGGTGGAGCTTTTGGAATCGAATTGAAGCCTAGCACGGTTTCTTTTCCTTTTTTAGTAGCTGTTTGTCCTGGTTGGGCTGAACTTTGTTGCTTTTACTTCCTTGTTCTTGGTTGTAAGAGTTTGAGCCTTATGGCTTTGGTTTGTACTTAACTCTCAGCTGTGTACCATCCCCGGATGGTAGAGGCTGGAACTTAGTTCCATTATCTAAAAAATATATAAGTTGTCTGGAGAATGGAGAATGGGAGTAGATTTGCTTCTATTTCGTCATGGTAAGGCAATGAAAACATGAAATTGTGGTCTAGCCTCCTTCAGTTTACAATGGCCAATGATTGCGTTCTGGTAGATGTTTCGTTTAGAGAATTTTTAGGTATATTGTAATAGCAGTAGAAGATGACTGAATAGGTTAGATCTAACCATTCATTTCATAGGAGTAGCCTGGGCTTTCCTTGAGCCTAAACTAGGCCCAACCAAACTCTGCAAAAACTAAAGTATATTTGAGATATCAAACTCAAAAAAAAATAACTTCAGTTTAACTAGTTTCATGATATATACTCACTATGGTCACATTAAATTTAAAAGTATTTGAAACTAGTGTGATCTGAATTCAAAGCTCACATGACGTAAATATATCAAGGGTATAAAACATTTTTATACTCAAACACTAAATTTTTTATCAATCATTCAAACATATCAGACAGTTCTTGATGTGGATGTCTAGACACCCAGTGCGTTCTGTAATTTACTAGATAGATACATATAAACACACACTGCACGCCCGCACACACAAGTGTCCGACAAATATCAAACTTTATTCATGTTATACTACACTAGCATGGTGGACGGTAACAACGCTGGGAAGTCTTGGGTGGAGAACAAGCCCGTCTGCTTGGGTCATAGTTTGGGGCATTATAGAAACAGGATCGGCCTGCAGAAGAATCCGTAAGCAAACAAAATATGAGAATATATTTGTCACACGGCTCAGTTGTAATTGAGCTAGTAATTCTATTTGAGACACCGTACCATGCATCCAGCCGATCGATCGAGCAAACAACAGAGAGAAGAAAGCTTAAACACTCAGGGTTTGGTCTAGGAAGGGATAGACCAGTGCATTCCATCCCCAAGCCAAATAACAAGGTTAGGTTTGGAGTTAGAATCAAATAATTATAGGCAAATCCATCCTTTAATCTAGTCTGCAGAGGCCAAAACTAGTTGTTGTCTGTTTTTTCAACAAAAAAAAAACTAGTTGTTGTCTAAGCAGTTGTAATGTCTAGCCGTGGTCAGAACTAGTTGGTTCTTGTCGAGGAAAATGTGACGGCAATAAGCCGTCGTCATTTTTGATACAGTGTTAGCTCCTTGGTGATGTTTCGTTTCCACTATATATCCCTGTTCTTGTTGGCGTAGTGGACGCCCCTGTACTCCTTTCTGTTTTTCTCCTTCTAATTGATTATGTAAGCAAAGCCTCTTAGTTTGTTATGAGAATTCCCGTAGATCATCAATGGCGCAAGTACGGATCAAGTGACAACAGAGAGTAAAGTTATTCACGTACAGAAGAGGAGCTTACGTACCAGCATAAGGTAAAGCACCAATCGAGGGAAGATTGAAGTAGTGGACGGTAGTATTAGCATCGCGCGCCACCGCCGACGGTAGAAGGATCACCAGCAAGAAAACTGACAGTAAGCAAGTCCTACTCGACATGGTGTCTCTCCAAGCTTCTCAACCTAGCGGCGTGCTTTTGCATGCCCGGCCCTCCGCTAGCAACAACCCCACAGTTTATAGATGTGTGGCGTAGCTTCTCAGCTAACCCAACAAATACTTATCGCCGTTTCACGTGTCGGGTTAAAGTCGGTCAACCCAACAAATACTCATCGCCGTTTCACGTGTCGGGTTAAAGTCGGTCAACCCAAGCAGCCAACGAAAAATCCAAACCACCTCCCCTAAAAGTTGCTATCTTTTTCAGTGACCCACTATAATCCTACAAATCATTTTGACGTGTAATCGGGGTTTTAGAATTCGTTCTCTCTTTTTTGGCCACCAACCGAAATTCGGTCGTTCAATTGGTTTGAACCAAATTTGAAATTTTAAACTCTAAATGTAAAAAGAGTCCCCAACGTTGTGGCTATTGTTTTTGGTTTATGGCTTTGAATTCGGCTATTTGCGAGAGATAGTATGAAGAGGAAAACAGCCGCATACGATTTTGACCGGTATAGTTGAACTCAGTACAGTGTACTAAAATTGACTTGTAGAAAAAGTGAGCTATTTGAAAATTAGTTTCTAAAGTGGGAACTGATAAGTAAAGGCTGGGTTCTTTTAGGCTTAAAGTTGGTTTATGTTTGCACTGTCTACATTAACTAGCTTTTAAACGGTGCGTTTTTTCAAGACAGGGTTAATACGAAAATTGTAGTAACAAGTGTACTAGTTCAGCTGTACTAGCCAAAATCACATACGACTATTTTCTCTGCGTACTATCTCTCACAAACAACCAGAATTTAAATATTTAAGTCATAAACTATGAGAAAAAAACCATTTTTAGATAGAGGCGAATCCACCCTAAAGGCTGGTGTATGCAGATAGCCTAGTGGTAGGAGCAATACTAAAAGGTGTATGCAGATAGGCTAGCGGTAGGAGCAATTCATAGGCGTGCAGCAGGTTAAGTTCAAACTCACACGTCGCGGATTCCTTTTTGCTATCGTTTTAAGCTGTGGGACCACCATGTCAGGGAGAGATATTCATGAAAAATTGGATGGCAATATCAGATGGGATTTCAGAGCATACAGCAAGGAGGCAGGCAGAAAGGGTTAGGAGTGGACGGTTTTTCAGAGCATAGAGCAGGAAGGTAGGCAGAAAGGGTTAGTAGTGGACGGTCAGTTCGTTTTGTGGATTGTCTCAAAAAAAAAAAAAAGTCCGTTGGTGGATGTGTGCATCATGATTCATGAATTCAGTCACTAACCACTACGGTAGAAACTACGGTCATCACACGGTAGAAACTCTAATTACTTGTGTCACTAACGATACTCTCTTCTAGCAGAAGTGGGCCTTGGAGATTTGCATGATTGCATTGTGCAACTGTTGGACTGAAGTCAAAACCGAGTAGTATGACTGATGTTGACAGACCTTGGAAAATATATCGACCTTTGGGTTTTGATGATACAAATTCATTGCTTTTTACCAATTGGTGTCATCAAAGTGAAGCTACGAAGGTATGGAAAGCAGTTTAATGAATTTCAGATATTTATGGGGCACATCTAACGTTTGCTTATAATTTGAGAAGACTAGAGATAAACTTGTTGGTTATGTTGATTCTGATTTCTCTAGAGATTTGAATAAAAGAAAATTACTCATTGATTATGTGTTCACTGTTAGAGTGTATGCTATTAGCTGAAAAGCAAGTTTGCAATCTATACTATTGTCTTATCTACTACAGAAGCTAAGTATATGTACTGAGTTTTATGAAAGTATATCTTACACTACAATATTTTGTAATAGTAAGAGTGTTATTTGCCTTATAAAAGACTAAATGTTTCTATGAGAGAACAAATCACATTGATATCAGTTATCACTATATTCGAAGTGTCATTACTCAAGGTAATATTAAAGTCAGCAATATAAGTACTCATGATAATCCAGTTGATATATTGACAAAACTAGTTCCTGCCACTAAGTATGAGCTTTGCTCAGGCTTAGTTGGTATTATTCACTGGTCCTTTGGAATTTCAGCGCACAAGGTGTACATGCTAATTTTATTGGAGGAGTTTATTACGTATTTCAACTACTGGATGGAATTCCGCTCAAGTTAGAGATTATTGAAGTTATTCTGAATTTGTACCGTGTCCATGTAGAACACTGCATTGTCTCATGCCAGACATGACATGACAGGTATCTGTAGCACCTTGATTTTTGGAAGGGGCCACAAAAGCGGTAAAACCATAATTAGCATTTAATGTAATTAATTACCTCCTTAATATGGACTTGAGAGCTAGTTAAAAGGGAATGCACTATTCCCATAGAGCAGGAAGGTAGGCAGAAAAGAGTAAGGAGTGGACGGTCAGTTCGTTTTGTGGATCGTCTCAAAAAAAAAAAAGTCCGTTGGTGGATGTGTGCATCATGATTCATGAATTCAGTCAACTGTCAAAGTCTTTAATTTGGGGTTCTCAGTTCTCACTAACCACTACGGCCATCACACGGTAGAAACTCTAATTACTTTACCTGTTCTCAGTTCTTACTAATCACTACGGTCATCACACGGTAGAAACTCCAATTAAATCACTACGGTCATCACACGGTAGAAACTCTAATTACTATACCTGTGCTATAGTATGTTTTCCTCTGGATTTATTTTAATCGTTAAATGTAGTTAGTAGATAAATAGCTAATCCTAGAAAAGAGTACTAGAAAGCAGTTTAATAAATTTTCAGATATTTACGGGTACATCTAATGTTTGCTTATAGTTTAGAAAGATCAAAGATGGACTTGTTGGTTATGTTGATTATGATTTTCCTAGAGATTTGGATAAAAGAAGATTTCTCACTGTTTATGTGTTCACTATTAGAGGATGTACCGTTAGCTGGAAAGCAAATTTGCAAGTTACCATTGCCTTGTCTACTACATAAGCTGAGTATATGGCTATTTCTGTAGCTTACAAAGAAGATGTTTGACTAAGAGATTTATTTACTGAGTTTTGTGAAAGTACATCATACACTATAATATTTTATGAGTTTTGTGAAAGTACATCATACACTATAATATTTTATGATAGTAAGAGTGTTATTTGTCTTACAAAAGATTAAATATCATATGAGAGAACAAAGCATATTGATATCAGTTATCACTATATTCGAGGTGTCATTACTCAAGGTGATATTAAAGTTAGCAAGATAAGTACTCATGATAATCCAGCTGATATGTTAACAAAGCTAGTTCCTGCCACTAAGTGTAAACTTTGCTTAGACTTAGTTGGTATTACTCACTAGTCCTTTGGAATTTCAGCTCACAAGATGTACATATTAATTTTATTAGAGAAGTTTATCACGTATTTCAACTACTGGATGGCATTCGGCTCAAGATAGAGATTGTTGAAGTTGATCCAAATTTGTACCGTGTTCGTGTTGGACACTGCATTGTCTTATACCAGACATGACATAACAGGTGTTAGAGCCATGCGCAGCTTGTATCAGACGTGATGTCGATCTCCGTGTAGGACTCGTTTCTCTCGCCCTACATATGCAACCCAATAGTTCATAAGAAGTGAAAGCGTTCTATTATAATCTCTCCTTATTACAATGATTTGTCTTTATGCGTCCATGATTTTTTCTCCCCAAGAGTTTTTTATGTAGAAATTCGTATCTCTCATCCCTATCTTTCTACACATTATTTGCAACAGGAAAGTTTCAGCTGCGTGTGGTAGTAGTGTAGGACCGAAATGGCGACAGAGGGGGGGGTGAATGTCGCTCGCTAAATTGCCCCCGAGAAATCGAACACTGATTTTTCAGAAAGATGCAAAACACAGCACCTCACAGAAAATTAAAATTAATTTCTCTGAAATTTGGAGTGCATGCGACACCAAAAAATTCAGCATAAATCAGAGACCAGCCAGTAAAAATTTCAACTGAAAATATCGATGTTTGATCTGCAAGCAAAAATACCAAAGATCAGAAAAGAAAAAAAAGAAAAGCTCTCAGAGGAGAAGCTCACGCTGGAGCAAGGAGCTTGGCCAAAAATTGGAGAGAGAAAAGGTGATTAAGAATTAATCACTCCATGCCGTAAGAATCAAATGGACTTTGACCAAACAACATGGAACCACCAAGAATCAAATAGCCGAACAGGATGTAAGCACTAATGATAGACATGCATTTTTGCTTAACCTATACTGCTGCCGAATGCAACTACCCCTTGCTGCCCAAAACCTGAAACTGCAGAACTGAAATCCTGAGAGCAAGCTACATGCAGAGACTTGACGAAAAGAGACAAAATATTCTCAGATCTTGGGAGAACAGGGAAAAGGATGAAATCCCTCCAATCTTTTCAAGACACAAGCTCAAGAACTTAAACTAAATACCCTTAGGTCCATTGGAATGCAAGGAAATGAACTGAAGAGCTAGAAATTCAGAATTTGACAAAACTGAACCTCTTGCAAGAACTGAACCAAAACTCAAATTACTCCATGACCTCAAATCCTTTGCTAACAAGATTTTGCAAATATGTTAGCAATAGCAAGAGGATTACTCAGGCCAAAAATCAGCTCAACTCTCAAAGAGAATCACAAACTACCTTAAACCCTAGAACTTCCAGGAACTGAACAGAGGAGGCCAAAATTGAAATCTGAGATTAAACTTAGGTTTTGCTCTAGGGAATCTCGATCAAAGGATCTTGAAGCACTCACCCATCATAGAACAACCCATTTTGGCACTTCCCAGCAATCAAGAACTCAAGAATCAAAAACTTCAGAAATCAACCAAAAGGAGTTACGAAGAACAGAGAGCAAGAATGAAAGAAGAACTTCAGATTTTCATTCCATCACAAAAGGATTACAAGGAGTCACGATACGCATGTACATTAGAACAAGATGAAGGATTACATGACCCTCAAACCCTCTCCAACCTCTCAATCCTCAACCATGAATGCTTGGAGGAGGAATCAACTCTCTTTTCTACCACCTAGAAGACATCGTAGAGGACAGAGGGGGCACGCTAACAAACTCTGTCTCTCCCAACAACTAAAGAGCCAAAGCCAAACAACCCTCTAAAGACTCTTTAGACTCAATCAAACCCTTGGAGTGCTCAAGTGGGCATGCAGCCCCTCAATCCTATTTATAGCCTTGGCTAACGGGTCTCCGCCCCGTTACGCCTGCTAAATCCAACGGCGCCCGCTCCCGCTTGTGCAGCCTCGCGAATTTCCCGATTCGCCCCTCCTGCACCTTCCGGGAAGCTTCCGCGCTCCTTGCCTCGCACGCCTCGCAACCACCTCGAGTCTACGTCGTCTTCGACACATCCCGACCGTTCTGACCTCAGCGCCACCTGCGCCTAGTCCGGTCCACGTGTCTCGCCACGACTCCACCCGATGTCCTGCAGTCACACAGACAAGAAAACACGTCAAATAGCACCGCTCGACACATGAAAGCGTAAATACCATCATACTTACCACAGACGAAGTCCAAACCTGTCGAAACATTAGAATATACATCCTAAGCCCAAATGACCAAGTTTGACCAAAGTCCGACCGAGCCCGATTGCGCCACGCAACGGCTCGACTCCGAACCACTCAAACCAAATTCGACTATCCTAAACCTTTGTCAATTACTCATCATTCACATGGAGTCACGACCACCTGGTCTCTCAAGTAGCGACCTCTTTGCGGGCACAATTATCGACTGCTTTTCATTTGCTACCAGAAGCACTACGGCTAGACACGGTGAATGATGTCTTCGTTACCATTTTCCAACTTGCTGCCCCCTTTCGCACGCTTATACTTGACAGCTGGCTTTGTGACCTATATAAACGCATGTCATATGCCAGGGAAAGAATCACCAGAACCAAATCAGTTAAGCATCCACCAGCATAAGCATGTACTTACGCCGAAGCAAGATGGCTGTTGTAGGATCACAAAACGCATTGTTGCCACTGCTTGCTGCAATGCTCATCTGCTTGCTTAGCTTTTGTCCCTATGTATGTTCCTTAGACACATCTGCACTCCATAACGCATCCGAAACCGATAGACAGGCCCTCCTGTGTCTCAAGTCACACCTCTCCCACTCTGTTGCAGCCTTGGACTCATGGAAAAATGAGTCCCTTGCCTTCTGTGATTGGTATGGAGTAACATGCAGCAAGCGGCAAACAGCTCGTGTTGTTGGTCTTGACCTTGAATCACTGAATATCACCGGTCAAATATTTCCTTGCATTGCTGGCCTTCGTTTCCTCAATAGAATTCACATGCCTGACAACCAAATCAATGGCCACATCCTTCCTGAGATTGGTCGCTTAACCCGCCTCAGGTACCTCAACCTTAGCATGAATTCCATCACCGGAGTGATTCCAGATACCATATCGTCATGTTCCCGCCTTGAGGTCATCAGCCTGTGGAGCAACTCCATCGAAGGTGAGATCCCTCCAAGTCTTGCACAGTGCTCATCTCTTCAGGAAATTGTTCTCAGTGTTAACAACCTTAACGGAAGCATCCCTTCTGGGATCGGTTTGCTTCCCAACCTTAAATATCTATTTCTCCCTAGCAACAAACTTGAGGGCAGCATTCCAGAATCTTTGGGATATAGCCCTTCACTGTCTATGGTTGTCTTTCGGAATAATAGCCTAACTGGTGGAGTTCCACCTCTGTTAGCAAATTGCTCTTCACTCAACTACCTTGACCTGATGAAAAACAAGCTCAGTGGAGAGATCCCTTCTGCTCTCTTCAATAGCTCATCTCTTCTTACCTTAGATCTCTCATACAATGAGTTCTCTGGGTCCATACCATCTTCCTCCCCGATGTCCTCGCAGTTACAATATATTAGCCTAACTGGAAATAACCTTTCAGGAGAAATTCCTGCCACAGTCGGAAACATTTCTTCCCTATCTTCCTTGCTGCTCGCTCAAAATAACTTACAAGGAAGCATTCCGGAGAGTTTAACCAGAATTCCCGGTTTGCAAGAACTAGATTTGGCATATAACAACTTGTCTGGCACAGTTCCACCAGCTCTTTACACAATCACGTCTCTCACTTATCTTGGCCTTGGCGTCAACCAACTGGTTGGGAGGATTCCGAGCGAGATTGGATACTCTCTTCCAAACATTCAAACGTTGGTCATGGAAGGAAACCAATTTGATGGCCCAATCCCCGTGTCTTTAGTTAATGCTTCCAATCTCCAAATGTTACAACTCCGTGACAACGCATTCAGTGGTGTGGTTCCTTCTTTCTGGTCCTTGCCCAACTTGCTCCAATTAGACCTTGGTGCAAACCAGCTCGAAGCTGTGGACTGGAGCGCCTTGTCCTCAACAACAACCTCTCCCCAATTGCAGATATTATATTTGGACAACAACAAGCTGCATGGAATATTACCTAGTTCCATTGGCAATCTCTCGAAAAGCTTACAAATGTTGTTTCTAACAGAAAATAGATTTATCGGAACTATACCTTCAGAGATAGGAAACCTTACAAAGCTCACAGTTCTTAATTTAGCGGGAAATTTATTCTCTGGAGGCATTCACGACACACTTGGAAATCTCAGAAACTTGTTTGCTCTAAGCTTATCACGCAACATACTTTCTGGAGAAATCCCACCATCAATTGGAAACATTGATAGCCTAGGTGCGATTTATCTGCAAGAAAACAACTTGAGTGGGCCCATACCTTCACACTTAGCAGGCTGTAAAAATTTGGTGATGCTGAACCTCTCCTGTAATGGCTTCGATGGAAGCATCCCACCTGAACTCCTTTCCATTTCCTCTCTTTCGGAAGGCCTAGACTTATCCTACAATAAACTCACTGGATCCATATCACCTCAGATTGGCAGCTTAACTAACCTTGGCTCCCTTAATATTTCCAACAACCAATTATCTGGAGAGATTCCACATACACTTGGTGAATGCATTCACTTGGAATCCCTTCGGTTAGAGGTGAATTTTCTTCGTGGGACAATCCCAGAATCCTTCGTGAGCTTAAGAGGCGTCACTGAGATGGATCTTTCTCAAAACAACTTGTCCGGTGAAATCCCAGTCTTTTTTGAGACATTTAGCTCTTTGCAGCTTCTCAATTTATCCTTCAACAGCCTTGAGGGAGTAGTTCCTACAGGTGGTGCATTTAGCAATTCAAGCAAGGTGTTCATACAAGGAAACAAGAAGTTATGCACCAAGTTTCCAATGCAACAATTACCACTTTGCACATCTGCAGCTACATCCAAACGAAAGAATACTTCTTTTGTCATATCAATAGCTGTTCCACTCACTAGCATTGTTATAGTCTTAATGGCATGTATTACAACCATTCTTTTCAAGAAGAGAAATCAACCGAAACAACATATTGACCAATTATGCAAGGAGTTGAAAAAATTCTCATATGCTGAGCTTGCTAAAGCTACCAATGATTTCTCTTCAGCCAACCTAGTTGGTTCGGGGAGATTTGGAGTGGTCTATAAAGGTATATTCAAGTTTGAAGCATACCCGGTTGCTATTAAGGTGTTCAAACTTGACCAAATTGGAGCACCAAAGAACTTCTTAACTGAATGTGAGGTGTTAAGAAACACTCGCCACAGAAACCTCATGCGGGTGATTAGTCTATGTTCAAGCTTCGATCAAATGGGACACGAGTTCAAAGCTCTTATTCTTGATTACATGGCCAATGGTAACCTGGAAAGCTGGCTTCATTCAAAAGTGCTCAAACATGGACAGAAGAGACCATTGAGTCTAGGATCAAGAATACTAATAGCTATGGACATTGCTGCTGCCTTGGATTATCTTCATAATTGGTGCACACCGCCTTTGGTTCACTGTGATTTGAAGCCAAGCAATGTCCTTTTGGATGATGACATGGGTGCTCATGTTAGCGACTTTGGATTAGCAAAATTTCTTTACAGTCAATCTTCTACAAGGCTTAACAGTTTAACAAGTATAGCTGGGCCACGAGGATCAGTCGGATATATTGCACCTGGTGAGCATTCATTCTTATCTTATTAACATCCATTAATGTGGCAATATTTCTCGTAGAAAACAATTTGTAGCTATCATCTGAAGAAATTTCCTTTCTTTCTTAAAAAAAGAGTTTATTATTTAAGACAATTTAGCAAATGAGAAGAGCTTCTAAACAGTTTCACATTACATTAATTGCAGAATATGGAATGGGTTACGATATCTCGACTGCGGGTGATGTTTATAGTTATGGAGTTATTTTGCTAGAAATGCTCACAGGGAAACACCCAACAGATGACATCTTTAAGGATGGGCTGAACCTTCACAAATTGGTGGAATCTGCATTTCCACACAATATTGGCGACATTTTAGAGCTCAGTCTCATTCCATGTTATAAACCTGAAGAAGAAAATCACAACTTAGACAATGGGAATCCTGCGATGATCGGAATGCAAAGCTGTATCATGCAGCTGTTTAATATGGGCCTAAAATGTTCTGTGGACTCACCGAAAGATCGGCCAGAAATGCAAGATGTTTATGCTGGAATCATCGCTATCAAAGAAACATTTTCAGCACTGCACAGTTGATGATTTGGATCAATATTCAATATTACCACAATTCACAAGTTATTCCGTAGTGTATTATGCTTTATTGAAAATAGTCTAAGTTCTTAGTTCGTTGGCTTGCCCTTTTATAATTTTCTAGTTACATGTCATGTGTGATTGTTAGTTAATTTCACCGCACCTTATGTAGTCTATTCAGTTCTGCATGTTTGCTTAGCACTACATGTTTGTTCCCTTACTAGTAGGAAGCACTCTGCACTAGTTTCCTTCTTTTTCTTGGTGGAACGGATTCTTCGGATCTGGGAGGGTTCTGAGGAAGTCTTGGTCCATGATTTGCATGTAACAGACTCCATGTATTCAGCCATGAATAAAAGGAATGAAAACTGAAAAGCCGCTGGTGTGTGCGCGGCACAAACGTGTGTTTTCATACTCTGCTTGTTCCACAAACTCTGAACTCTGGTTGCTTTCTGTATTTTGTCGTTAGCTACTGTTCATAGTTCGGCACAGTTCAGAGAACAGAGTTTGTGCAGAGAGGGGTTGTTTCTCTCTGACAATGATCACTTCTAGATCGCAGCATACATATAGATGAAACAAAGTTATATATCTCGTGTTCGCTCAGATGCTTTATATAATTAGAGCACAAATAATTCATAATAAAAAATTAATCTCTTAATATGCAGGATTAGTATTCCATGGCAATTTCCCACTAAAATGGAGGAAGTATCATTATTTGCATGTGGCCTGTTATGCATGGAAAATAAACTCATGAGCAAATGACAATGATTGAAATGCAGAATGAATATTTCGGACTAATGGGAGGGGAAAACATTGCCATTTTAGTAATGCTACCATAACTTTTCAAGTGGAGTAGATGGCCGGTCTGCATGGTTGAGAATTTGCAACATACCTGAGCTTTACATGAGAATACATTATATCCTGATATTTTCCAGAATTATGGATAATGATCGAAATGCACAAATCAGCAGTCTAGCTTCTTTGCAGCTGTTTTGTTCAGTACAATGAACAAGTCTTATGCATCGGTCGGTGTCAAAATTGTGCATTACTATGCTAGGTCACAATTAACGGAGAAGCAGAGTCTTGATTGAATTCGAGCAGTTCGACACAAAAAGAGAACTTACATATTTGATAAGTAGAATGACAATAGCTCAGTTTTTTACCTATCAAAGTATACATAAATATGAAGCTGGGTTCATAACTAGGAACTTGTCACGGATGGAGAAAATAGTAAAAAAGAGATGAGAGTAGCCGAAGAACTTTTATTTAGTGCCTAAATCTGGCAATGCTGAATGAAAGATGCTGCAATTTGGAAATCCACTGGTTTTGTGTCCTTTAGGGATAAAAAAATAAATATCAGTATTAGCTTAAAAAACTAAAATGATGAAGTGCTCAACTTGATTAGTCAATGTAACTAGTTGTCACAAATTGAGGGCTTGCTGCCACTTCCCAAGAAATGAATGGTTCTTCATTGTTTTCCACTTTTCCTCATCCCCGTGATGGCTTCATGGTAGGCCACACTCTGCTCCCCCAAGTAGCCGACGCAATCGGGGAAGCGGAAGGGCTTGCTCTTGGGTAAACTGTAGAAGGTGCCATCCGATCGATAGCGGCGGCGGCACGACTGGGGTGCTCCCGTGCAGCAGAGCGCCACTGCGGACACACGGCGGCGAAGCGGATGCCATCGACTTGGGCAAGGAGGCGGCAGAGGACCTGGCCGGCGAGCTCTGATGGGAGGTCATCCGACCTTCATCGCGAGCGCTCCATCCGCGTGGAAAAAAAGAGTAGAGTCATCTTTGAAGGAAACAAATGAAACGTGCATTGGCTCCATGACGTGTGGACCTCATTTTCAGGTGGTGCTTATTTGGACTTTTAAGTTCGAGTTTATAGATTATTTTATACTACAGTAATTGAGTAAAGTTCATTACCGGTCCTTAAACTTTTTATGCTGTGTCATCCTGATCCATAGACTTTCAAAGTGTGTCATCCTGGTCCCTAAACACTCTTTGGGTCTCAAAATTAGCCCGTTACGGGTCTTGGCTGTGTCATCCCGGTCCTTAAACTTTTTATGCTGTGTCATCCCGGTCCATGGTTGTTACCACAGCAATGGCACACTTTGAAAGTCTATGGACCGGGATGACACACTTTGAAAGTCTATAGATCGAGATGACACAGCATAAAAAGTTTAAGGACTGGTAATGAACTTTACTCTGATTTTTTACACTGCAACGGCGTCTTGGCGATTCGTGTCTTGCGAAAATGAGGAACGACGCAATGCGCTACTGTGCTAGTACCCGTTGGGCCGATTTTTTCGAATTGGGCCAAATTTTTTGCCCGATTGGGCCTTTTCTCGGGATGGACCGAGAAAAGCAAAAATTGGTAATTTTCACGAAGCCTGAAATTTTAATCCCTCCCAGGAGTGTTTCGCAGGGCAAGCCGCAGCAGGAGCATTGAACACATCACTTTGAAATCACGCAGCCAATTAGAAACAGCCTGTGAGTTAACGTGTCATACACAATATATTAACGATCGCAGTGTTCTTGGACATACTGGGCAAGAATACAAAAGGAGGGAGATGGACACAAGTCACACAACTCACAAGGACCAACAACTCCACTCCAGGGAGGCAGCCGCAATGTTGAAGTACGTCGTAGGCTAGAAGCATGGGCCGGGGAACCGAGCACAGACCCATCGACAGCTGCTGCGGCCTCGCTGATTTCGGTTTCAACTTCTGGGTTCTGGCTTATTTTTCACTATTTATAAATTTCGTTTTTTTCTAAATTTTTGGCTTTTTTGAGTTTTTTGCCGGTTCTTTTTTCCTGTATTCGTTTGCATTGTCTGTGATGAGCTAGCATATTTTTTCTATTTTTATTTTTTTAAAATTTAATTACGCCAAATAAGCCACCTTCAGCTACAGTAAAATTTCAGCTACTACAGTGCAATTTCAGCCATAAACCACAGCTTTTTAGCCCAACCGAGCGGGCAGGGAACGCGTTCCCAACAGTGATGGCTTATGAGCCGATCGGAGTGTGTTGGTTTTCTACCATGGTTTTTTTTCTTTTTTTAGATTATTCATAGAGATATAGTAATATTTTTTTATTTTCTATTTTTAAAATTAAATATCTCATAAAAAGCTAACAACCGCTACAGAGATATTTCAACCAAAAGTTAAAAGCTAAAAATACAACACTTAGAAAAGGAGCCAGTGTTTGAGGTTCAATTTGGGCTCTGATCGACTGTGAAGTGCCTCTGCTTAAAATGATTCAACCAAATATATAGTACTTGGTTACATGCCGTTCAATAATACCAGTAGAATAGTATATTTATTGAATGCTGACAGCTAGTGATACAACTTGTGCTTTCGTACATCCTGTGATTCTCACATATTTTTGGTGGTGCTCTAACTAGCTTTTGACTTAAGTTTCTAGCTGTGGTTTTTAGCTAAAATTGTATTATAGCGATTATTAGTTTTTTCTGAGAAAAATAAGGAAAAATTGAGAATTTTTAATAAAAATCATTATATCGTCACAGACACTACAAAAGAATAAAGGTAAATAAAGACAAAAAAGCTGAAAAAAGCTAAAAAAAGTCAAAATAAAACAAAATTAAAAGCTGATGTGTTCCAAATGGCTTCTAGATTAAATAAGTTAAAAACAAAAAAAAGCCAAAAGATGAATCCGTTTGGAATGGAGACATTTAAAATCTAAAATCTTATAGCAGGGCGAGAGAATGCAACTATCTGACTGTAAATGTTTTTCGATATAGTAAGTAGAATGGCCGATATCTTTAAATTGATAGCAGACGAAGCCGATATGACATGTTCAAGTTTGTTTCACGGTGCACACGGTGGGCATGGCGGACACGGAGCTCTCGGACAAGGTGGTGCAGGGCGGCAGGGAGCAGGATCACGCTGTACTGGGTCTGCATCACCAGGAATTGAGTAGCAAAAATGAGTCAGAATTCATTTCATGTTAGTTTTTTTTCTTCACATCATTTAGTAGCAGCATGGATGGAAGCACTTACATTTTAAATAAACAATATTAACAATATCAAAAGGTAAATATCAACGCAAGTTTAGGTGCTCTCTGCTTACTATCTTAGTGCTACTTTTTTTGTTCGTTCTGGTGACATAAAGCCTGACCTTAGGAGTGAGTGAAGGTAGGCGCCACTGGCACAAAGAGGTGGTGCCCGGTGACTAGCCATACCTTGAGAGTAGAGTAATATACTAGATCATGCATGGTGAAAAGGGACTTTTTGGCTGATTTAGCGGTGTTGCGACCGGTAATTATAGAAGTAGTGCCGAGTGTGAAGAATATGCAGATTTGGCACGAAGGCCATACGGTCATCGCACGGAGACAGCTTCCGGTCGACATGCACCCCTCCGCTCAGCCATCATGCAGTGGAGCCAAACCGCACGGCCACCGTGCCGTGGGCCCACTCCCACCTGGCCACTGTGCGGTGGCCTCCCCTTCGGCACAGCCACCGTGCGGTGGCTACTGTTCATCATGTTAATTAACATTAATTGATTCATAATTAGCAAATTTATTTAGGTGTACTACTTGTAGAAATTTTTAAATAGACGAAACGGGCTCAAAACTCATGAATTTTTTTGTGGTGCCTCTCAACATAGTGTATTTTTTAAAATAATTTTATGCATTTTGAATTGAACTAAAAAATTCATATAATTGTACTATTTGTACCAATTTTTAGTATAGAAAAGGAGCTAAAAAATTATGAATCTTTTTAAGGATCCTTACACAGTGGACTTGATTTTGTAATTTTTCTAGGATTTTATATTTTGTAACATTGTCTCAAAAATTAAGGGTTTATGTCTAAAAAAATTGGGATTTTAGGTGGAAGCCATGCGACAGCGGTTTGGTTCTCCGAACAAACAAAAAACCAGCATCACCTGCCATCTATCATTTAACAAAGCCAGGTCCTCCCTCTCTTTGGCCATCTATCATTTGGATGTGGGAGGCCCTCCCTCCATTTGATCCTTCAGGTCAACTCACCCTTGAACGGCTACTTTTTCACCGGAGAGACGTCACCTCCTCCCCTCATCTCCCATCACATACATCGGTCCCCTATCCCAAGGGAGCGACACATGGCCTCCCACCGTACTGGCACCTTTTCAATTTGTATTAGAAAGAATAGAACCCATCAGAGAATTAGCTGACGCGTGGCTTCTACCTAAAATCCCAATTTTTTTAGACATAAACCCTTAATTCTTATCGACATCTCATCTCGATCAGAGCTTCACTTGCGTGCTTCAATGGAGATGGAGAAATGCTATAGCAGCGTAGAGCAACACTTGTTGTCGACATCTCCAGCCACCCTGATCCTGTCTCCCCCCTCTCAACACCCCTCAGATATGCTCTCTCTATGCCCAGATCCACCACCTGCCCCTAGAATTTGGTCTCTATTTGAATATATTTTGCTCTTATTTGTGCTCATTTGGTTTTATCGATTAGACACCGTTGCACCGGAAAATTGTGAGAATGATCCCAAGCAACTCTCTGAGCAACCAGAACAAGGCAAATACCCTCTTTGACCATGTTAATCCTAATGTTTCAATTATTGTATATTGTTTGCAAAAAAATATTATTCATGTGCGTATGTTTGGATAAAATCGCTATATTTATGGGTATGGTAGTTATTCCTACTTGTATGCATTGACCATCCTTGTGATATTGATACACTTACTATTGTAGACTGTAGGACATGGTTTAGACAATAACTAATGTCAATTTAAGCATCCTACATTCATGTATATTGTTTAGATGCTTAGCCACGCACTAGTTTTTACTAAATTTGAATATTTGGGAAAAAAACTTGTGCATGGAAATGGGAGATTTTGAAATGTTGGACCAAAGGAGGGACATCTGTTAGTTTCGTATAAAAATAAAATAAAAAAACCTAGTTTTTGATATGGGTGAGTTATGATACGAATTGAAAAATTTGAGAGAGGATCTCGCATATAGATAGGGGGAGATTCTAGCCCGTGTTGATTAAGGATCGAACTCTGTGTTAAACTGTATAACTATATTTGCTCTATGGGCTCCAGCTTTAGCTGACTAATTTATCTAGAACTAGTCTTGCATTTTTTGTAGGCCGAAGTAGTAAGAGTATACAAAGTAGGATGCTTATAGCGCTCCCTTCACCAAGGTGTTGGGACCAAATCTTGCTAATACAATGGTGAATGCCTCACTAAATGGGGGGTATCCCTTGAGGCGAGGGTTTGTCATTCATCATGCTGGTACAAGGTGAGGACTAGATGATGTAAAGCCTATATAATAATCACTTCATCACACGCCTAAGGAAGCATGTAGTGGCCGACAGAAGAGTTGATTGTCTTATATGGGTAAAGCTGTACAATCTCTTGAGAGTATAAAACTATTTAAATAGCTATGTTCGTGGTCATGAGTATGCTTGGTGCAACTGCAATGGGTCTAGTTGTATGTTGTAACGTATATATCATGTCTATGGCTGAGATTTGTTCATGGTTCCCTAGCCAAGGAGGGCTTTGATTTATTTTTATTACAGTTATATAATTATTATTTCATTACATGCATGTCAATTGCTCTTCAAAGTCTAATTGCAAATTATTATTTATCGATATTGCAAATGCAAACTTGCTTCATGCTGAAAATAACTTATACCGTAGAGCCTTATCCTTTGTTTAGCCTTGCATTAGTATAATTTTGTGATACACTGTAAGTCTTACAGAGTATATAATATACATAACCTTACTTAAATTGTTGTTCAGAGAATGAGAAAGAAACTAAACCCGATGACGCATACTTTGCACCTGGTACCGAGGGTACAACAATAGGTCATTCTTGGGCCTAATCCTTGTCAGTTGCCTATGGGAAATGGATGACATACCACTGGATGCTTTTGGTTTACTTACTTATCTTTCGTTACAATCTCTAATAGTTATATTTATTTGACCAGTCGGCCCTTGTGTTGTAAACTAGATATACATCGCTTATGTATTTGATTCTTTTGTTGTAAATTAAATAAATGTGATATTTATGGATGTGACATCAATGTTGTGGTTGAGTGTACTACCCATTGATCATGGGACTAGTATGGTATACACCCGAGGATTATGGGTATTCAACACCTTGTGTCTGGACACTATGGACATAGGTATGAAGCCTATTTGACTTACACAACAATGGTAACACATACCTTCTTGATCAAAGATCCTTTGATTTAGTCAATGAGAAAAACAAATTGATATTGTAATAAAAGAGTACATATTCATTGTATCTGTATCCTAATAGACAAATTACTCTCGACTGTATAGAAAGTTAGCATAAAGCCTTAATATATTCTGTTGTCAAAATAAGGAAAAGGTATAAGCATACAGGATACCTAGAAAGAATACATCTATTTGAGCCTAACAGTGTGATTACAATTCATGAGAATGAGGCATTATCTAGAAAGCTCATGAGTAGATAAGGGAGTATGACCATATAATGCTCTATTTATGAATGGTTCATTAACAACCTAGTATTAATTGAGATTTCAAATGAAGTCTGATCACGAAAAGCTATGAATTCAAGGAATAATCCATTTATCAGCTGTGGAAAAATGAATTTTGTCATTCTAGGTGGAAGTTCAACCCATACGGGACTTATACTAAAAGACTAGTATATTAACAATACTTCAGCACAAGGCAAAAAGATCACTAAATCATTCGTATTTCTTATCAAACCTAGACTTGAGCTAGGGTTCTAGAACATGGCAAAAAGAGGATTTTGATCCTATTTACCTTGTGGAGCAGAGGAGTTGAACCCATGGATGCCAAGAAATCACCAGTGAATGAAGAAATCCTAAAGGGATTTGGAGTTCTAGCAATGGGATTTTGGGAGTTCTTGGGGGGAAGGGGGGAGAGAGAGAAGAAGAAGAAGAAGTGTACGGTCTTGGTCGGAAGTGGGGTGCGAAAGTTCCAATAAAAGGAGAGAGAAAAAAATAAAAGAGAAGAGTTGGGCACAGTAGTTAATGAGCTCAACTGACTGGAGTGGTAGTACCGCAGTTTGACTGTCGGTAGTACCAGGGAGCAGAAGTATCGTAGATTTCATCCTCGTAGTACCACAAAGTGGTAATACCGCAGAATACACAATGGTAGTTCCGAATTTTCTAGAACTTTTTGGGAACTAAACTTGGATTTTGAGAAATATGCAAATGATCCCTAGTTTTGCACTCAAATAAGAACCATTCAGCATCATTATGCATTAAGAAGACTAAAGGAAACCTAGAAGCATAGTTTTTATAAATATAGAGATTTTTAATGAAAAGATTGAGAAAATCCCTTTTAAATGATGCAAATAACACCAAATGAGAATGAAAGAATAAGGCATGAGTTCAAGCAACATTCGAGTAGTCTATGACATTTAATTCATTCCTCAACTTGTAAAATTGGCTTTCATCTAATAGTTTGGTGAAAATGTCATCTAATTGCTCTTCGGTTCGAATGTGGCTAATTAGTATATCTCCCTTGCTCACATGATCTCTTAAGAAATGATGACGTATATCTATATACTTGGTTCTTGAGTGTTGGACCGAGTTCTTGGTTATTTTCACCGCACAATCATTATCACACAAAAGAGGCGTTTTATCAAATTTAATTCCATAATCCATCAAAGTTTGCCTCATCCATAGCAATTAAGCACAACTACCGACGGAAACATATTCGGCTTCGGTGGTGAATAGAGCTACAGAATTTTGTTTCTGGGAAGACTATGATACTAAAGACCTTCCTAGCAATTGACAACTTCTTGAGGTGCTTGTTTTATCTACTTTGTAACCTGCATAATCGGAATCTGAATATTCAATTAAATCAAATTTAGCACCGTTGGGATACCATAAGCCTATGCTAGAGGAATGTTTTAAATATTTTAGAATTCTTTTTATGGCTATCAAGTGGCACTTTTTTGGAGATGCTTAAAACCATGTACACATACAAACACTAAACATGATATTGGGGCTAGATGCAATAAGATAAAGTAAACTTCTAATCATAGATCTATAGAACTTTAAATCTACTGGTTTACCTCCCTCATTAAGATTGAGGTGCCCATTTGTTGCCATTGGGGTCTTGATTGGTTTTGCATCTTTCATGCCAAACTTCTTGAATAAATCTCTCATATACTTTGTTTGGCTTATAAAGGTCACATCCTTGAGTTGCTTGATTTGAAGTCTAAGGAAATAGCTTAATTCTCCTATCATGAACATCTCAAATTCCCTAGACATCATATCACCAAACTATTTGCAAAAATCCTAATTAGTAGAACCAAATATAATATCATCAACATAAATTTGACATACAAATAAGTGCTTTTCAATAATTTTAGTAAACAATGTTGTATCAATTTTCCCAATTTTGAATCCTTTAGAGAGTAGAAAATCTCAAATGAGCTCATATCATGCTGTAGGAGCATGTTTTAAGCCATATAGCACCTTAAAGAGTTTATACACATGATTATGATTTTTTAGGATCTTCAAAACCTGGAGGTTGTTCAATATATACAAGTTTCATTATTTTACCATTTAAGAAAGCACGTTTAATATCCATTTGAAATACCTTAATATTGAAAATTGAAGCAAAGGCAAGTAATATACGAATAGACTCAAGTCTAGCTATGGTGCAAATGTTTTATCGTAATCTAAACCCTCAACTTGAGTATAACCTTGAGCGACTAATCTTGTCTTGTTTCTTACCACAACTCCATTTTCATCTTGTGTATTGCAGAAGACCCATTTTATGCCAATAACATTTATTTCTTGGGTTTTTCCACTAATGTCCAAACATTGTTTTGAACAAAGTTTTTTTAACTCTTCATGCATTGCATTCACCCAAACCGCATTGTCTAGAGCACCATCTACAACTTTTGGCTCAAGAGAAGACATAAAAGAGTAATGTTCACAAAATGAAACTACACGGGATCTAGTTTAGACACCGTTACTCATGTCACCCAATATTTGATCTATTGGATGATCCTTAGCGATTGCATTGTGGATCTTCGGTGGTAGAGTTGATGGTTGTTCTTTCTTGTCTTCCACATCATTGTTTGAATGTTATTTGTTGTGGAAGAGGAAGAAGCTTCAACTTGCGTTGATGAAGGTGGTTCACTTGTGTCCCCTTTTAGCTTGATATCACCAATTTGTGTCCCCTACATCGTTCAAATTCTCTTACTCTTCTTGAGAGCCGTTAGTCTCATCAAATTGAACATCACAAGTTTCTTCAACTAAACTAGAGTTTTTGTTGAAGACTTTATAAACTTTACTATTAGAAGAATAACCAAGCAAAAATCCTTCATCGCATCGACTTTGAAATTTTAAGAGCCAAACACTCTTTCTCAAGATATAGCATTTGCAACCAAATACTCTAAAATAGTAAATGTTTAGTCTTCTTCTAATGAGAAGCACATAGGAAGTCTTTTTGAAAAGAAGATGGCATGACAAGCGATGTTAATAGCTTTCGCCCAAAAATTATTGGAAGTACTATATTCATCAAGCATTGTCCTAGTCATTTCAATTAATGTATGATTTTTCCTTTCTATAACTCCATTTTTCTCTGGAGTATAGGTTGTGAAAGCTCATGCTTTATTCCAAGTTCATCACAAAAATCTTCAATTTTAGTGTTTTTGAACTCAGAACTATTATCACTATGGATTTTCTTCATTTTAAAATCAAATTCATTTTAGGCCCTTTTGCAAATCTTTTGAAAATACCGGAGGCTTTGGCTTTGTTATGTAAGAAGAATACCTATCTATATCTAGAGTAATCATTTACAATGACTAAACAATAGCTATTGACCCGATATTCTTATAGGTTGTTGGCCCAAACAAATTCATATGTAAGAGATCCAATAGCTTACAAGTTGACATGATACTTTTGGAAGGATGAGAATTTTCAACTTGCTTCCCAGCTTGGCAAGTGCTACACAATCTATTTTTCTCAAACTTCACATCTTTCAAGCTAACTACTAAGTTATATTTGAAAAGCCTTTTGAGTTGGATTATGTCTACATGACCTAGCCTTCTATGCCATAACCAACCTAAAAAGGTTTTTGCCATCAAACAAGTTTTTAAGAATCAATCACTAGAGGAGAAATCAACCAAATAAAGATTTCCAAATCTAAAACCTTCAAAAATAAGTTCATTTTCCTTTTCTTTTGAAATGGTTACTTCACTTTTAGAGAATGAGCAAATTAAACATAGATCACACAATTGAGCAACGGATAGCAAATTGAAATTCAATGTTTCTGCTAGAGATACATTTGAAATTGAAAAGTCATTTAAGATGGCAATTTTACCCAATCCAAGTACTGTTCCTTTGCTATTGTCTCTATATGTGATCCTTTCATTGCTCCTATTCTCAAATGTGGTGAATATTTTCTGGTCTCCGGTCATATGTTGAGTACATCCACTATCAAGCACCCAATGCCTGCACTGCTCTTGTAGTTCATCTACAAAAGAAAATTAGGTTCTTTTAGGTACCTAAATTTGTTTGGGTCCTCGGAGGTTAGTAACCAAGGCTTTAGGCACCCAAATAGCATTCTTTTTAACGCCAAGAATTGAAGTGCCAAGAAAACGTGCAATAACTCTACCATCCTTAGATTTCTTAAGCATATAACAAGAATCATATAATCCAATGGATGGAGTCTTATCAATAGGATAATTTTGTTGCATATGTCCTGTTTCCCAGCATTTATGGCAATATTTGCCATTTTGCCTCACAAACCTTGTAGGCTTCCTTGTCGGTCTCTTACCTTTCTTAGGTACATACCCAAGTTCCTCCTTGTTGAATGAGCACATTTGCTCACTCAAAAGCTTATCAAGGCTAGCCTTACCCTTGAAGCACCTTTTCAAGCTTTTGTTAAGCTTTAACACTTGCTCCTTGAGTTCATTGTTTTCAACAATAAGTTCAACATCACAAGACTTAACATTTGCATGATTAGTGATAACATTAGAGCAACATGCATATCAATTAGATCATCACATGAAGTATAAGTGCTAGTGCTAGCAATTTCTACACTATGCATGCCATTAAAAATATCACATGTAATCTCAATACTAGTGCAAGTTTTGCTAGAATTTTCTTGGACAAGCAAGTCATGAGCTTCCTTTAGCTCCTCATAAGATTCTTTAAGAGAGAGATGATATTTCTTTAAGACTTTGAATTTTGACTTCTCTTTTCTAATATATTCATTTAATTTTACCAGCATGTCCATGAGCTTATCGTAAGAAGGTTCATCATCATCAAGTTTTTTTTACCTTTTCTCCTTTTGCCATGAGGCATGTAGGAGATGGGAAGAGGGATGAAGCCTCCTTGATGACAATGCTGACAAGTCTGTTCTTCATGGGGGACTCATCTTCATCAGAGTCAGAGTCTGTGTACTCCTTATCAAAGTTTCACTCTCTGATGTTAGCTTCATTCTTGCCGTCTTTGTAAAGCTTCTTGAAAAGCTTCTTTCCATTGAAGTCCTTCTTCTTGGTTGACTTGCCCTTATCATCCTTCTTCGTGGGGCAATAAGAGGCAGTGTGCTCCTTTTCATCGCATTCATAGCAATGGATATTGCTATAGCACTTATTGTCGGTGTAGGAGCACCCCTTCTTGCCCTTCTCATGGCTAGCACTTTGGAATAAGTGCTTCTTCATGAATTTCTTCATCTTTCTCACAAAGAGGGCCAATTCCTCCTTGGAGTCCTCCTCATCGTCCTTGAAATTATCACTTGATACCGCTTTGGCCTTGAAAGCAGTGATCTTCTTGCTCTTGGATGAGGATTATTGAAAAAGCTCCTCCTTGTCTTTCTTATACAACTCATTGGTTATGAGGTTTCTCAAGAGTTGTGTTGGTGTCATCTTCGTCAACTCGGGGTACTTGAGAAATAGAGCCACCAACATCTCGTGGTTCTACAGTAACACCCTAAGTATTTTTCTTGCAATATCAACATCCGTTAGCGATGTGTCGAGGCCTTTGAGCTCATTTACAATGTTGTTGAGGAGAAAATACATTTCATTAGTATCCTCATGAGGCAACATTGTACATGTCTCATGTTTGATCCGAAACCTATGCAATTTAGCTTCCTTAACTGTGGATGTTCCCTCATAAATTTTCAAGAGAGTGGTCCAAATATCATGAGAAGTTTCCAAATTGCTCACTCTATTGAACTCATCTGTGTTTAAAACGCCAAAAAGAGCATTTATAGTTTGAGCATCTAAATGAGCATTACACCCCTCTTATTCTGTGGGATGTAGTGGATCAAGAGGCATGACATAACCCTCATTTACAATTTCAATATACTTAGACTCATGACCTTATGATAAATAGATATTCTAATCTTCCAATAAGAATAATTAGATTCATCGAAAAGAGGTGCCTTCCCTATAACAATCCCCTCACTAGCTATCCTTTTCTCTCTAGACGATTAAGTCTAACTCAATTAGGGACCAAACTCTGATACCACTTGTAGGATCAAGGATAACCGACTAAAGAGGGGTGAATAGGAGGTTCTAAAAATTCTTACTTTCTAAAACCAATTATCACAATTTTAGAGCTAAGCAAGATTTGTAATGCAATTTAAACCTACACAATTCTAGTATCCCTAAGACATACCAAGACAAGTCTCTACAAATATATCTCTAGCTCGATTAAATATAAATCTCAACAATCACAATAAGATAGAAATATAAGTGCGGAAAGTAGAGGCAAAGAAATAACCAAAAGACAAGGGATGTTTTCCCATCGTGTCAAAGACTTGCCAGTCTTCACTAGTCTACATTGAGGAAAGCCCAAGTGACTTGGACCGGCTTCACGAATTAAGCCTCGCTCGTCAATTCTACTAGTAGTTGTTCTTTCTCTACTCTGGAGATGGTGAACACCGAACCACTCGCAAGTTGGTGCTGGGCCTCTTCACAATCTTCTTGAAGAGGTCACCTCACAAGTTCCCACCAAGCCGTCTAGGTATTGACAAGCACCAAGAGTAATAAACCAAAACTTCGCTTGATGACGATCAAGTACTAATGATCAATCTAGAATGAAATGCACTTGATTTGGCTCAACTATCTCAAATGAATGCAAAGTGAATAAATGAGGTGTGGAGATAGTGCTCTATTTCGCAAGGATGTTAAATGAAGTCTCTAGCTTTGCTCTTGAGCTGGTGGAGGGGTATTTATACCCTCACTAACCACATATAGCCGTTGCAAGCTCATTCCTGAAATTTTCAGGGTGAGCATAGTACCACTGTACAAACTATGGTATTAACGCACCTGCTTTGACGCAACAGTAACGGCTATATTAGAGCCTCTGAACTAGCTGTTGAAATTCAGTGTGATACTACCGACGTTGTAATTGCGGTAGTTCCATTTTCCGGTAGTTCCAATTTTTAGCACGGTACTTTTGTTTGTATCGAGAACCAAAACTTGGTTCTCTCTAGAAAAAATGTACCGCCCAGATTTTTTGTACTTCCAAGGTCCAGTAGGACCACTCAGGAGTTGCGGTCATACCACTCTATGGTAGTTCTACCATTGAAACTCCAGTACCACCGTTTTCCAAAGAAACAAAAGGTTTCAAAGGGAACTCTCTAGAAAAAAATGTACCACCAACTAAATGTCGATACATTCAGGTTTTGGTTGTACCACACTACCATCCCAGTCATACTGCTAAGTGGTTGTACCGCCGAGTAAACCTCAGTACTGCTGATTTTTTCTGACAGTGCATAGTTGGCTTCCAATTTTAATTTTAAGTGCATGCATGATTCTAAATTGTTCCAATTGGCACAAGAACATGCTATCAAGTTACTAGCCATGGTCGCTCTTAATAATATGACATTTAACCTATATTCCGGTCTTCCATCCTTTCTTCTAAGATCGGTAAAATCAAAATAGGATCCTAGGCTACTTATACCTTTGTCTTGAACCATATTGATCCTCATCTTGACCCTTAACATGCATTTCCAAGTTGTCACATTCATTGCGGGGACTAAACCTTTCGAACACTTAATAAACATATTAGTCCTATATTCATATAATGTAGTTAATTACCAAAACTATTTTTAGGGGTCTATATGCTTTCACCTGTGCTGCTTAATGTTCTTCATCAGGCACCACATGTTGCTCATGTGACCGTTCGATTCTGTTTTGAATTATGTTTCTGCTTATATTTCAAAGTATAATGTGTTGTCTACGGATAGTATTTATATGCGACTAATTATTTGTTAATTTTGTGTCCTAGTAAAATTTGAAATTAAAATGTTATGCACATTTTCAATAGCAAGGACGTGCATGTATCTACTGGTGGAATCGTATATATTACATCCTTCACTCCCAGTAGGGCTGGTTGAAAATGTAATATAAAGGATAGCTTTTCCTACAATTTTTTGTGAGTAATTTTGCTGGCTCTGTGGGTTATCAAGAGGGGTTGCGTTCTGGTAGATGTTTTGTTTGGAGAATTTTTACGGTATATTGTAGTAGCCATAGAAGATGACTGAATAAATTAGATCTAATTAACCATTCATTTCTTAGGAGTAGCGTGGGCTTTTTCTTGAGCCTAAACCAGGTCCAACCAAACTCAGAAAAAAATTAAAGTGTACTTGAGATATCAAACTCTAAAAAATTAAATCCAACTTCAGTTTAACTAGTTTGAGCTAATTTCATGGTATATACTCACTATAGTCACATTAAATTTAAAACTAGTTCGAACTAGTTTGATCTGAGTTCAAAACTCACATGACATAAATATATCAAGGGTATAAATATTTTCATACCCAAACTTCAAATTTTTTATCAATCATTCACACGTATCAGAGACGATTCTTAATGTGGATGCCTAGGCACTCAGCTGCGTTATGTAATTTACTATATAGATAGATAGACAGATATAGACACACGCGTGCCTAAAAAATAACCTGATAAATATCAACTTTATGCATGTTACACTACACTAGCATTGTGGAGAGATGCAAATAGGCTTGGGTGGCACCGTAGGAGAACAAGCCCTTAAGCTTCGGTCATAGTTGAAACCAATTCCGCCTACACAAGAAATCGAAAGCAAACAAAATATGAGAATATATTTGTCACACAGCTCAGTTGTAATTGAGCTAGTTATTCTATTTCAGACATGCATCCAACCAATCGAGCAAACAACAGCTAATCTAGATTAAACACGAAGGGTTTGGTTATAGAAATAGTCTCATGTGGGAAGGGATATACCAGATAACTGTATGTCACTCACGTGACCAATCGACTCTATTTAAATTATGTTTCAGCATATATTTTGAAGTACAATGTGTTGTTTACTGTTAGTACTGATTTATGCATCGCTAATTATTTATTATTTATTAAAATCTAAAATTAAAATATTGCACATATTTTTAGCAGCAAGGACGTGCACGTGTCTCTTGGTGGAATCGTAGATATTGGATAAGTTCTTTTGGGTTGTAGCTTATGACTTTTGGCTTATGAATTTTAAATTCTAACTGTTCGTGAGAGAGAGTACGAAGAGAGAGATAGTCACATATAATTTCGGTTAGTATAGATGAAGTCAGTACAATGTCTATTTTCATCGACTTGTAGATCCCATGCTCAAAAAACACACCGTTTGAAAATTAGCTACTATACCAAAAGCCAAAAGACACAAGCAGCAAGTCCAAAACAAGTCCAAAAAAAACACAGCCATTACATCCTTCAGTTCCAGCAGGGACTTGTTGGAAATGTAATATAAAGGATAGCTTTTCCTGCAATTTTTTGAGGGTAATTGTGCTGGCTCTGTGGGTCATCGAGAGGGGTTGCGTTCTGGTTGATGTTTTGTTTGGAGAATTTTTATGGTATATTGTACTAGTAGTAGAAGATGGACGAATAAATTAGATCTATTTAACCATTCATTTCTTAGAAGTAGCGTAGACTTTTTCTTGAGCTATCAATCATTCACACGCATCAGACAGTTCTTGATGTGAGTGCCTAGCTAGGCACCCAGCTGCGTTATGTAATCTACTATATAGATAGATGGCTGGATAGATAGATAGATATAGACACACACACACATGGGCGAACGCACACGCACATGAAAGAAGTGTCCCTAGAAAATAACCTGATAAATATCAACTTTATGCATGTTACACCACGCTAGAGCATCCAGCTGGATGGTTACAATGAGGCTTGGGTGGCGCCGTGGGAGAACAAGCCCTTACGCTTGGGCCATAGTTGGGACCGAAGTAGCCTGCACAAGAATCCGGAAGCAAACAAAATATGAGAATATATTTGCATCACAAGGCTCAGTTGTAATTGAGCTAGTAATTCTATTTGAGACACCGTACCATGCATCCAACCGATCGAGCAAACAACAGAGAGAAGATAGCTTAAACACTCAGGGTTTGGTTAGAGAAATAGCCTCATCTAGGAAGGGAGAGACCAGTGCATTCCAGCCCCAAGCCAAATAACAAGGTTAGGTTTGGAGCTAGAATCGAATAATTATAGGCAAACCCATCCTTTAAACTAGTCTGCATAGGCCAAAACTAGTTGTTGCCTGTTTTTCAAAAAAAAAAATAGTTGTTGTCTAAGCAGTTGTAATGTCTAGCCGTGGTCAGAATTTGTTGGTTCTTGTCGAGGAAAATGTGACGGCAATAAGCCGTCGTCATTTTTGATACGGTGTTAGCTCCTTGGTGATGTTTCGTTTCCACTATATATCCCTGTTCTTGTTGGCGTAGTGGACGCCCCTGTACTCCTTTCTGTTTCTCTCCTTTTAATTGATTATGTAAGCAAAACTCCTTAGTTTGTTATGAGAATTCCCGTAGATCATCAATGGCGCAAATACGGATCAAGTGGTAACAGAGAGTAAAGTTATTCACGTACAGAAGAGGAGCTTACGTACACTCATGATGCGGGGAAGCGTGACGATTGCAGTCGACGGTAGTATTGCACGCCACCGCCGACGGTAGTAGGATCACGAGCAACAAAACTGACACGAAGCAATTTCTACTCCACATTGTGTCTCTCCGAGCTTCTCAATCTAGCGGCGTGCTTTTGCAGAAGAACTACTGCATGCCACAGTTTATATATTTGTGGCGTTGCTTCTCAGCTAACCCAACAAATACTCATCGCCGTTTCACGTGTCGGGTTAAAGTCGGTCAACCCAAGCAGCCAACGAAAAATCCAAACCACCTCCCCTAAAAGTTGCTATCTTTTTCAGTGACCCACTATAATCCTACAAATCATTTTGACGTGTAATCGGGGTTTTAGAATTCGTTCTCTCTTTTTTGGCCACCAACCGAAATTCGGTCGTTCAATTGGTTTGAACCAAATTTAAAATTTTAAACTCTAAAATGTAAAAAGAGTCCCCAACGTTGTGGCTATGGTTTTTGGTTTATGGCTTTTCAATTCTGGCTATTCACGAGAGACAGTACGAAGAGAAAAACAATCGCATACGATTTTGGCTGGTATAGCTGAACCCAGTACAGTGTACTAAAATTGACTTGTAGAAAAAGTGAGCTATTTGAAAATTAGTTTCTAAAGTGGGAAGTGATAAGTAAAGGCTGGGTCATTTTAGGCTTAAAGTTGGTTTATGCTTGCACTGTTTACAGTAACTAGCTTTTAAACAGTGTGTTTTTTCAAGACAGTGTTAATAGAAAAATTGTAGTAAAAAGTGTACTGAGTTCAGCTGTACCAGTCAAAATCATATACGACTATTTTCTTCTACGTACTGCCTCTCGTGAATAATCAGAATTTAAATATTTAAGCCATAAGCTATTAGTTAAAAAAATCCATTTTTACATAGAGGCGAATCCACCCTAAAGGCTGGTGATCAGTTGGGCTTAAAAGCTCATGGCTTATGGTTGAAAACACTGTAGCTCGCTGAAAAAAAATACTATAGCTGACAGAGACTTATTTAGCATAATTAAATTTAAAAAAATTTAAAAATATAAAAAAATATGTTAGCCCATTACGTATATACAAATAAATACGGAAAATGCAGATAGGCTAGCGGTAGGAGCAATTCATAGGCGTGCAGCAGGTTGACTTCAAACTCGCACGACGCAATTTCCATTTTGCCATCGTTTTAAGCTGTGGGACCACCATGTCACGGAGAGATATTCATGAAAAATTGGGTGACAATATCGGATGGGATAAGAACACGTAATACTGAGCACGCAGGGCAGGGCTAGCCCACCAAGCAAAAAGGTGTAGTTCGGTTAGGTTAAAATAAGTCGATTTATAGTAAAAAATATATTGTAACTGGTTAAAATTTTTCTGTAACTGATGGTGGTTTATTTGGTATAAATAAATTTAAAAAATTAAAAAATAGAAAAATAAGTTAGCCCATCACAGATAATATAAACGAATATGAGAAAAAAAGAACCAGTAAATAAGCTAAAAAAGCAAAAAAAATTCAAAAAACGAAATTTAGGAATAGTGAAAAATAAACTAGAAGCCAAAAGCCTAAACTGAAATGAGTAGGACCCAATTCTCTTTTGCTAGGTTAATTGTCTGGTAATTAACCTGTAAAAGGGCCCGATGAACGATTAGGCTTGACTCGGCTTCTAATTTGGTCTTTTGGCTTTTGTTTTTCTTTTTTTTCTAAATTATCTGTGAAGATAAATTAATTTTTATTTCTTTTTAAATGAATAGCTAAAAAACTATTCATTACAACAGTCTAATTTCAACGAACATGGGGAAGTCGCATCCCCTCAGTTGACAGCACCGGACGTTGATTAGCAGACCCAACATGTCTATATTCTGAGAACCAGTACTCTGCTACAACGCTCTAGGCTCCTGTATGCAGGGTAGACAAATGTGACAACCTAAATTTTGGTCGTGTGTCCTGGCATCATGAACTTTATTATTACAATGATTTACGAACATAAATCATCATAGATTACAAGTCCAGAAGATGACGGGCAAACTCTAGCTTTCAAAGTTTAAAGGTTCTGATAATGAGGACTGTTTCTAAGGTCTTATCTCAGTCACTTATCTGGGAATGAGTTAGGATATACTTTCTGATTTTTTATTGTTTTTGCTTTTAGTCGATTTATGTTTATAAAGACTATAGCAACTAGCTTCTAAATACTATGTTTTTTTAAGATATGATCAACAGGAAGATTAAAGTAAAAAATGTACTGAGTTTAACTACATCGGCCAAAATCATATGTGACAATTTTTCTATGCTACTATCTCTCACAAACAACCAGAATTCAAATATTTAAACTATAAGTCATAAACCCAAAAGAACTCACCCACCTCTTTTATTTTCACTATTGCTAAACTATTTTTATTGTATATTCTATTTGGTTGGTTGACCCGTATGTTGTAAACTTCATTATGTAGACATATATTCAGTTACTACCTATATATACTACTTTGTTTAATTTTATCATGTATTAATGTGATATGATTGTTGCTAGATGTGTGTGCTAGCCACTCATTAAGGACTAACATAGTAAATGTATAGGGTTTGAGATACAAATTCCTAGTCTCAACACCAGGTAAAAGGGAAGAGGCACACAATGCAATATATTAGGAATAAAAAGCAAAGAGAAGCACATCTGTAGATCTAGAGAGTGGAGACTAGGAAGATTCGTTGAGGCGTGGAGGGAGGAAACTTGGAGGCAATGGAGATTGGATAGACCTTGCCAGTGGCTTGTCGTAGCAGAGGAAGAAAGAAGAACGAAGGATGAGCACATCAGGAGCAAAGGAACAGAGGAAGAGGAACAACAGAAAAGATAAAAGAAGTAGAGGCAGAGAAAGAAGAAGAATATTTGGCTTCGGATGGAGAGGAGGGAGGGAAGCTCGCTGGAGGGAGCAGAGTAGGGAGAGAAGCTCACCAATAGCCAGCTCAGTGAGGGGTGGCGACTAGGGTTCCATGTGGCCACCTCTCTCTCACTAACTCATTTTTAGCTGAGTGTGACGGCCATCTCACCCGCACGGATGCCCCTTGTAACGCCACTTATCCCACCCAGATGCCCCCTATGAGTAGCCAAGACGCCAACCAGCCACTTACTGTGGATACCGAGACAACGTCGTGGATGTCGTGAAATTTCTAGGCACTCGCCTAGATGGACAAGACAAGACAATCCTCTACGACATCCCCTAGACCATCATGATGCCAAGACGATGACTTCGCAACACTGTAATAATCATGTGTGTAATTCATGTTAACATTTGCATGTTATGTGTGGCCATTTTTCTACACATGATGCCAAATTCATATCTAGGCTTGCTCCAATCCGCTTCGCTTCCAGAAGCCACTTGGAACACATTGTTTTTTAATTTTAGTTTTTTATTTTTTCTCTCTTATTCATTTACATTATCCGTAAAAATATAACAGTATTTATTTATTTTTTTTATTACTTTTCTTATTTTAATTATATAATTTAAAAAATATAAGAATTATTATAGTATAATTTTACTCAAAAACCACCGGTCACCGTTGGAAGCCACGGCTTTAAGTCGTTTGAAGCGGTTGTGTGCGCATACTCATTGATGCTAAGCTATGGCACAGGAAAAGAAAAATCATCAAATTCACAGTACCTTTGAACGACCCGCGACAGAAAGCAACAGCACATATTAAGTGATGTGATGTGTGAAGTGGAAGTCTTGAGTCATGACGACAGCTCGACATATCAGACCAGATTCATATATGTGCTTACTCACGCTGCACTTGGTCAAATTCTGCATTACGTTGTACTTTTCATGGAGCTATTGGTTTTGTCGGGGTTATTGAGTTACAGGATTAGTTATTTTTTTTACTTATAGTTTATGATTTATAACTTATATTATAGTAACTAATATTTAAATAGTATATTTTAAGATATATTAATAGAAAAATTATAATAAAAAGTATATTAAATTCAATTATACTGGCTAATAGCGTATATAACTATTTTCTTTACGTAATGTCTCTCGCAAACAACTAGAATTTAAAACCTCAAACTATAAACCACAGTTAAACAAACTTACCCATAATCCTAATCAAGCACGTCAAGCTATCAACCACACTCAAAGGGCGGGGCCAGCCCTCTCGGCAGGGTAGGCATTCATGAATTCAGTCACTAAGCACTACGGTAGAAACTACGGTCATCACACGGTACTCTAATTACTTGTGTCACTAACGATACTCTTCTAGCAGAAGTGGGCCTTGGAGATTTGCATGATTGCATTGTGCAACTGTTGGACTGAAGTAAAAACGGAGTAGTATGACTGATGTTGACAGGCCTTGGAAAATATATCGACCTTTGGATTTTGATGACACAAATTCATTGCTTTTTTACCAATTGGTGTCATCAAAGTGAAGCTATGAAGGTATGGAAAGCAGTTTAATGAATTTTTAGATATTTATAGGGTACATCTAATGCTTGCTTATAATTTGAGAAGATTAGAGATGAACTTGTTGGTTATGTTGATTCTGATTTCTCTAGAGATTTGGATAAAAGAAAATTACTCATTGGTTATGTGTTCACTGTTAGAGTGTATGCTGTTAGCTGAAAAGCAAGTTTGCTATCTATTATTGTCTTATCTACTACAGAAGCTGAGTATATGGCTATTTCTGAAATTTGCAAAGAAGCTATTTGATTAAGAGGTTTATTTACTGAGTTTTATGAAAGTATATCTTACACTACAATATTTTGTGATAGTAAGAGTGTTATTTGCCTTACAAAAGATTAAATGTTCTATGAGAGAACAAATCACATTGATATCAGTTATCACTATATTCGAAGTGTCATTACTCAAGATGATATTAAAGTCAGTAAGATAAGTACTCATGATAATCCAGCTGATATATTGACAAAACTAGTTCCTGCCACTAAGTATGAGCTTTGTTCAGACTTAGTTGGTATTACTCACTTGTCCTTCGGAATTTCAGCGCACAATGTGTACATGCTAATTTTATTGGAGGAGTTTATTACGTATTTCAACTTCTGGATGGAATTCGTCTCAAGTTAGAGATTGTTGAAGTTAATCCGAATTTGTACCATGTCCGTGTAGGACACTGCATCGTCTCATGCCAGACGTGACATGACAGGTATTTGTAGCACCCTGACTTTTGGAAGGGGCCACAAAAGCGACAAAACCATAATTAGCATTTAATATAATTAATTACCTCCTTAATATGGACTTGAGAGCTAGCTAAAAGGGTATGCACTATTCCCATCATGCCCAGACTTCCAATCTCCCCAAAAACAGGTCTCTCCTTTTCCCATCTAACTCTCTCTCTCTCTCCGTGCAGCCAGTGTAGGGCCCAAGGCCAGTGGCTTGCAGGGGTAACACAGCTGGGGTAGGCAGCGGTGGCAGGCGGTGTCAACCAACAGGTAGCAGCCGCGGAGGTGACGTCGCGAAGGTAGGTGGCACGGCTCGTGCAGGCAGCAGCGCGGTGGCTTTCGAGCACAGCATGGCCAGGTGGCGGGCGGGAATTATCATTTCACATTACCCTCATATCAGGAATTATGTTTCTTCATTTCTAAACATTAGCAAATCCTTTCACTTATCGTAATCTTGTCTTAGTCATCTCTTAGTTCCCTTAAATTCACATCATATGACTTGTTAACAATATAACAATTATCTGGCCTGAGGTTACCCACATATAGGGGAGATTTCCACCCACCTAGTAACGTACAGAGGGTCGTACACTTTCGTTAATCAGGATATTACACCCCCGTATGTGGTTATTTAGTCGAGGACAGTGTTGTACCTGACTACTCTCGTATAATCCAATATGTGGCAAGTAATCGCTAATGTTATTACCATAACTTGCTAAATAATGATTATCCTTAATTTCACTATTCTTATAACCTCTATCTCTGACATTATCGGTGTTTTCGGTAACCTAGTCACCTTGCATTAACATGTGTTAATTACTTGTTCGAATTATTTTGCTGAGATTTTCGGAACGCACGTCTGTTCTTTGCATTCTCAGGTAAAAGGCCAGTGGGATGATTGCAACTTACATGGGTGGAGCACTCGAGTTTTCAGCACCATAGCTTACCACTATTTTATTGTCTCATTTACTCTTTATTTGGTTAAAAGTGGACCGATCATATATTTCAAACATTTAATTATAGCTTCCGTTAGTTCCATAATAAAGTGCTAACAAAGTAACAATTTACTTGTGATTTCTATTATTTCTTTTTACTTATTCTTTATTTTGATAATGACGTTCTATAATAATATCTCATATTAGTATGTGATGTACTACAATGTCAGAGCTATGCGCAGCTTGTATCCGTCGTGGTGTCAATCTCCGTGTGGGACTCATTTCCTTCGCCTACATATGTAACCCAGTACTTATAGAAAATGCAAACACTCCATTGAAATCTCTTCTTATTATAGTGATTTGCCTTCGTGTGTCTGTAGTTTTTTCTCATAAGAATTTTTCACGTAAAAATTCATATTTTTCATCCCTATTTTTCTATGCATTATTAGTAACAGTAAAGTTTCAGCTGCATGTGGTCGTAGTGACCTATTTGCGGGGACAATTATTGACTACTTTACATTTGCAACCAGAAGCACTATGACCAGACACGATGACTGATGTCTTTGTTACCATTTCCCAACTAGTTGCCCCCTCTCACACGCTCATACTTGTTAGCTGGCTATGTGCCCTATATAAATGCATGCCCTGTTCCAGCGAAAGAATCACCAGAACTGAAATAACCTGAAAATTCAAAAATTTTGAACTTTTATGTGAAATTTTTCTTGAATTCCTTTCCTTTCCCAATTTGGCAAGTTAACCAAAAATGCGCTTTCCTTTTTCGGGTCTCCGCTTTCTCCCCAAGCCGACGCTCCCGCGCATCGCCGCCTCCCCACCGTCTTTCTCCACGCCACTGCACGCGGCGACTCGTTGTTACCTGGAGTTGTGGCTGCGCGCGCGCCCCTGTTTACACCGAGCTGACAACTGTAGCCCCACTCGTCAGCCTCTAGCTCCACCCTCTCCCTCGCTTCGCGCGCCACTTCTCCGCTCACTCTCTCGCTTCCCCACGGCGAACCACCTCTTTTCCTTGTCCTCTTCCGCTCGAGCTGTACCCCTATCTTCAGAGCTTCGCCAGAGCCTGCAGAGCCATAGTGCCACCTCGCCTGCTCCCCTGTGTGACACAGTTCCACTTCCTTCGCTCGCCTAGGAGACGCGCCGAACGGCCTCTCCGTGGTTGCCGACACCCACTGCGATATAGGCTTTGTGGCCACTGCAGAACACTTCAGACTACTCCCCTACACCCTCCTGAGCCACCAATTTTAGCTTTAATTCGCCACAGCACCGCTAGCAGCCTCCCCTACGCCCGGTGAGCTCTAGTAGCCATTTCTTATTTCTGTTGATCATTTTTCGATTCCTTGCTCTAACATAGTATTCTTTACTCCCTGAACACGCCGGTGAACTACCCTGGATGAGAGCATTCGCTTGGAGCTCTGGCGGCTGAGATCGTCGCCGGCCGCAACACCCCTCCCGTGGACAGCCTCACTGGGCATTTCCTAACCTAAAACACCACCACTGTCATGATCTTGATACTCTCTAGATGGCTAAACCACTTTCAATTTTGTCGGAAACCTACTGGAGCTCCTTGGTGCCTTCTCTCCTCCCGCCAGCCACCACCGTTCATCTCCTTGCTTTCCAAAGCCCTAAAATGGATTCCTAAGCTTAAACCGCTCCCTGTTGCACTACCAATTTCCCCGGAGAAGTATTGCTGACATCGCTTCGCCAAAGCCGCCGTGCTCTGTTTTTTCGTCGGGAGAGGAGTCCGGACGTTGAAGACGACCTCCCGGGGGTGACGTGGTCGAATCTCAGCCATCAGCACCCGTTATTTTTGTTTCATCCGAGCGTTCTCTCTATTTGCGCATCCAAACCGTTCGCGCGTCGCCCATCGGGCATAGGTGAGCGCGCACGCTGGGCCTCGCGACCGCGCGCGGCGTGGGCCAAAGGCCAGTTGGCCTGTTGCCCACGCGAGAGAATTTCTGGCCGCGCCGCACTGTGCATGTGGGCTGGCCCAACACTGTTCATCCAGAAAATTCTGAATAATTCATTTAAAAATCTAGAAAAATTCAGAAATTTCCAGAAAATATCACAAATACACCATTTTGATCGTCTCGATGCCGTGAACCCATTTTTGACCTCTATTTCATCAAATTCAATTCCACATAAATTCAAACCCTCCATTTGAGTTTTATTACATTTTACTCCTTTTTAAATTGGTTTATTTTTCATAACTTGATTAGATTCAAGTGTGGACTTATTTTGTTATGTTATGTGTTTGCGCTAGCTTCTAACTTCTCTGAGGCAACAGTCCAAGGTTTAGAATTGAGCACCGAAGTTCACAAACTTGTCGAAGTGTTAGAGCAGCAAGTCAAGTTGCAAGTTTTTGATCTTGTTGAACACTAGGAAATTTAAATTATTTAAATACCATATTTCCATTATTTCTAATTATGAAATGTTAATTGATTAAAAATAAAATGTTTAGAATGACATGTTAAATAGTTATGTCCTACCACTGATAAATACCGTGTTTAATTTGAGGCCACATTCACCTTGACAGCCTTAGTAATAATTAAATTGTTGTATAAATAATAGTATGTCATCTCATTCAAAATTTTGTACTACTAAGTGATATGGTTGTTGGCCGATAGGGTTTATAAAACTGGAACTAGGATAAGGGTGTACTGTGGTAAGCCACGAGATGACCTTCGTCCACGACCTTACCCTAGGGTGGAGGCTGGTTCGGAAAGGTGGTAACGCTCTTGAGCACAATTGGGAATGTGATTGGAGCCTCATGTGAAAATTAAGGACAAGAACCTTATGTTGAGTAAAAGGCACAGTAACCGCTCAACCACAGGAGTTGACTTGTCAATCCTGGTTTAGTAGCTATTCAACTCGATTGAATCTCTACAGGATGTGGGTGTGTTGATGATGGGGAGTTAGGTATGCAGAACGGTAAAATCATACCTAACAACGATAGAGGTCACTCAGAGCGAGCACAAGAGTTTATGGTTAGTGTGTAAACCATGTCTTAGTGGATCTATCGGGTAGAGCCTATATAAAGAATTGAGCAGTGAAAAGACCTGGTTTCTTAACTCTGTCGTGGGAGTTAAGAAATTGTGTGGGTAAAGCTGAACAACTCTGCAGAGTGAAATTAATGGTATTCGAATACGTCGTGCTTCCAGTTAATGAAGCTGTGTTAATTGGGTGATTCCAGCAATGAGGCATAAGTAGATTTCATAATGTTTTTAAGATATGTAATTATGAATTTTAACTATCATAAGAAAACCCTATTTACCTTGAAGAGAACTGTTTATTTTATCTGTTTGCAAATAAAACTGCATCCACTCAATTTAATAGAACCAATATATTCCCACCCTTAAATATCTTTGCATATAGTAAATTAGGATTTACCCTTGTGACTTGCTGGGTATGGTTGTACTCAATGCTTGCTAAACAACAACAGAAGACCAATGGAATCAGGAAGCCCCAGCCGAAGATGAGGTTCCTGAAGAGCCTTTCTTCCCTGAGGATGAGTGGTGTTAGGTCTTAGCTGCGCTCAGGATGCCTGGGAACTTTTGTGATGTATGATACTTTTGGGCTTGTGCGCCCGCTAGTGAAAACAGGTTGCTAAACTGTATGTTGAATTAAAAGTTGACTCTTTTGCTGTAAGCATGTTCTATTGTGATGTTCACTTATGTACAGTACTCCGCAACTGTTCAGTTTTGGGTAGTTGTGGAGATTACTAGCACCTCCAGAAATGGAGGCGTTACAAGAACTAAATCAGTTAAACATCCACTAGCATAAGCATGTACCAACGTGGAAGCAAGATGGCTATTGTAGGATCCCAAAACGCATTGTTGCCACTACTTGCTTCAATGCTCATCTGCTCGCTTAGCCTTTGTCCCTATGCATGTTCCTTGGACACATCTGCGCACCATAACGCATCTGAAATCGATAGACAGGCCCTCTTGTGTCTCAAGTCACACCTCACCCACTCTGTTGCAGCCTTGGACTCATGGAAAAATGAATCCCTGACTTATCCTACAATAAACTCACTGGATCCATATCACCACAGATTGGCAGCTTAACTAATATTGGATCCCTTAATATTTCCAACAACCAATTATCTGGAGAGATTCCACATACACTTGGTGAATGCATTCACTTGGAATCCCTTCGATTAGAGGTGAATTTTCTTCGTGGGACAATCCCAGAATCCTTCGTGAGCTTAAGGGCCTGTTTGGGGGAGCTGTAGATTCTGAGTAGCTAACTGGTCTGAGTAGCTAGCTGGAGATTCTGAGTAGCTGGCTAGTCTGAGTAGCAGCTGGTCTGAGTAGCTAGCCAGTTTGGCATCCTGGATTCTAGCTGTGCAGCTGGTATCCTGATAGATGTATTGACTGAAATGCCCTTAGGTGAGTTAATGTCTTGATTATGTATTGATAGAAGAGATATCCATACTGTAAATTTGTAGTACTTAGTTCAAACATTGAAAAACTAATATTAAAATTTCATGACAATAAATTTGACTCCAAATCATAATTTTAAATATTAATATGGATAACAACTATATCTCCATACAAAAGGAGCGTACAAAAGGTGTTCATAGGCATATAAGGCACACATATATTATGATTTTCAGAACAAAATTGGCTGAATTTAGAACATTATGATTTTCTTACATAATCCAACTCAAAAATGACAGGATGTGTAGATGACACATACAAACGAGAGGACCAGTTTCAGAAACTTATTTGACATTAACAATCACAACATCAGCAATAGACGGCATTGCCGACATGATCAATTCAAAGGACTATTGACCAACAATACGAAAGACCACGTACGAGTAGCACAAATTATCACAAAGTACAATATCATTTGATCAGAAGGCCGGCAGTACAAATACAGGATCTAACGAGCAAATTCAAACAGTACAATATAATTTCATCAGCAAGCAAGCAAATCCCAGAGTAACTCTCAGCTGCATCCACCGTTTTAGCATTGATCAACGACGTTCCTATACCAGGAAACAATATTTGAGAAAAGGAATTGTGTGTATATGAACACGACGAGCAAAAATCGAGATGGTGAATTGAGATGCTTACAACTAAATGCATAACTGCACCACATAGCATACATCAGAAAGCAACGCCATCGATTGGGAACTCATCGAAGTTCTAGAGGCTGACACTATTCATGTCATTGTTCATCACGCTGCTCACATCCTGACCCGCCTCGTCGGTGAAGAGGCTCTCGATGGATCCGTATCCGTCCGAGTAGGGGAGCTGGAACAGCATGAACGGATTGAACTCCAGCTCGTCAGCGAACCCCAGCGTGGCGCCGGGGGAGGAGGGGTAGGAGGGGGGCGGCGGCGGGGGATCTGGGGAGGGGGCCGGGGTGGGCGGCGGCAGGGAGGGCGGAGGAGAGAGGCGGGGGGAGGAGAGAGGCGGCAGGGAGGGGGAGGAGGGGAAGGAGGGGGGCGGTGGCGGATGATCTGGGGAGGGGGGAGGGGCGACGGGCAGAGAGGAAGGGCGCGGGGGGAGGAGGGGGGCGGCGGCGGAGGATCTGGGGAGGGGGAGGGGGCGACGGGGGAGGGGACGATGGGGCGGCGGGGAGAGAGGAAGGGCGCGGGGGGAGGATGGGGGCGGCGGCGCCGGATCTGGGGAGGGGGAGGGGGCGACGGGGAAGGGGACGACGGGGCGGCAGGGAGAGAGGAAGGGCGCGGGGGGCTCTGGGGAGGGGGAGGGGGCGACGGGGAGAGAGGAAGGGCGCGGGGGGAGGATGGGGCCGGCGGCGCTGGATCTAGGGAGGGGGAGGGGACGACGGGGCGGCGGGGGGAGGATGGGGGCGGCAGCGCTGGTTCTGGGGAAGGGGAGGGGGCGTCGGGGGAGGGGAGGACGAAGCGGCGGGGAGAGAGGAAGGGCGCGGGGGGCTCTGGGGAAGGGGAGGGGGCGACGGGGCGGCGGGGAGAGAGGAAGGGCGCGGGGGGCTCTGGGGAGGGGGCGACGGGGAGGCGGGGAGTTTTATTTAGTGGCATTTGCGGGTAAATATCTTCAACTTTTAGTGGTATTTTAGTGGCACTAGCCCACAGAATCTGTGAGAAGCTGGGTTTTTGCAGCTTCACGGTCCCAGTACAATTGCGGCTTCCCAGATTTTTAGATTCTCAGTAGCTGGCGCAAAAGCTGGACTGTTTGGGAGAGCTTTTGGCTACTAGAAGTAGCTAGCTTGCCTAGAATCCGAAACAAACATGGCCTAAGAGGCGTCACTGAGATGGATCTTTCTGAAAGCAACTTGTCTGGTGAAATCCTTCAACAGCCTTGAGGGAATAGTTCCTACAGGTGATGCATTTAGCAATTCAAGTAAGGTGTTCATACAAGGAAACAAGAAGTTATGCACCAAGTTTCCAATGCAACAATTACCACTCACTAGCATTGTTATAGCTGTTCCACTCACTAGCATTGTTATAGTCTTAATACTTCCTTTGTCATATTAATAGCTGTTCCACTCACTAGCATTGTTATAGTCTTAATGGCATGTGTTACAACCATTCTTTTCAAGAAGAGAAATCAACCGAAACAACATATTGACCAATTACGCAAGGAGATGAAAAAATTCACATATGCTGAGCTTGCTAAAGCTACCAATGATTTCTCTTCAGCCAACCTAGTTGGTTCGGGGAGATTTGGAGTGGTCTATAAAGGTATATTCAAGTTTGAAGTGCACCCGGTTGGTATTAAGGTGTTCAAACTTGACCAAATTGGAGCACCAAAGAACTTCTTAACTGAATGTGAGGTGTTAAGAAACACTCGCCACCGAAACCTCATACGGGTGATTAGTCTATGCTCAAGCTTTGATCAAATGGGACACGAATTCAAAGCTCTTATTCTTGAGTACATGGCCAACGGTAACCTAGAAAGCTGGATTCATTCAAAAGTGCACAAACATGGACAGAAGAGACCATTGAGTCTAGGATCAAGAATACTAATTGCTATGGACATTGCTGCTGCCTTGGATTATTTTCATAATTGGTGCACACCTCCTTTGGTTCACTGTGATTTGAAGCCAAGCAATGTCCTTTTGGATGATGACATGGGTGCTCATGTTAGCGATTTTGGATTAGCAAAGTTTCTTTGCAGTCATTCTTCTACAAGGCTTGACAATTTAACAAGTATAGCTGAGCCATGAGGATCAGTCCGATATATTGCACCTGGTGAGCATTCATTCTTATCTTATTAGCATCCATTAATGTGGCAATATTTCTCATAGAAAACAATTTGTAGCTATCATCTCAAGAAATTTCCTTTCTTAAAAAAAGAGTTTTTTTCTTTAAGACAATTCAGCAAATGAGAAGAGCTTCTAAACAGTTTCACATTACATTAATTGGAGAATGTGGAATGGGTTACGAGATCTCAACTGCGGGTGATGTTTATAGTTATGGAGTTATTTTGATAGAATTGCTCACAGGGAAACACCCAACAGATTACATCTTTAAGGATGGGTTGAACCTTCACAAATTGGTGGAATCTGCATTTCCACACAATATTGACGACATTTTAGAGCTCAGTCTCATTTCATGCTATAAACCTGAAGAAGAAAATCACGACATAGACAATGGGAATCTTGCAATGATCAGAATGCAAAGCTATATCATGCAGCTATTTAATATGGGCCTAAAATGTTCTGTGGACTCACCGAAAGATCAGCCAGAATTGCAAGATGTTCATGCTGGAATCATCGCTATCAAAGAAACATTTTCAGCACTGCACAGTTGATGATTTGGATCAATATTCAATATTACCACAATTCACAAGTTATTCCATAGTGTATGATGCTTTGTTCAAAATCATGTAAGTTCTTAGTTCGTTGGCTTTCCCTTTTATAATTTTCTAGTTACAGGTTTTGTCATGTATGATTGTTAGTTAATTTCACCGCACCTTATGTAGTCTATTCAGTTCTGCATGTTTGCTTAGCACTACATGTTTGTTCCCTTACGACTAGGAAGCATTCTGCACTAGTTTCCTTCTTTTTCTCGGTGGAACGGATTCTTCGGATCTGGGAGGATTCTGAGGAAGTCTTGGTCCATGATTTGCATGTAACAGACTCCATGTATTCAGCCATGAATAAAAGGAATGAAAACTGAAAAGCCGCTGGTGTGCGCGGCACAAACTGTGTGTTTTCATACTCTGCTTGTTCCACAAACTCTCAACTCTGGTTGCTTTCTGAATTTTGTCGTTAGCTACTGTTCATAGTCCGGCACAGTTCAGAGAACAGAGTTTGTGCAGAGAGGGGTTGTTTCTCTCTGACAATGATCACTTCTAGATCGCAACATATATATAGATGAAACAAGGTTATATATCTCGTGTTCGCTCATATGCTTTATATAATTAGAGCACAAATAATTCGTAATAAAAAAAATTAATCTCTTAATATGCAGGATTAGTATTCCACGGCAATTTCCCACTAAAAATGGAGGAAGTATCATTATTTGCATGTGGCCTGTTACGCATGGAACATAAACTCATGAGCAAACGACAATGATTGAAATGCAGAGTGAATATTTCGGAGTAATGGGAGGGGAAGACATTGCCATGTTAGTAATAATATCATAACTTTTCTAGTGGAGTAGATGGCCGGTGTGCATGGTTGAGAATTCGCAACATACCTGAGCTTTACATAAGAATACATTATATCTTGATATTTTCCATAATTATGGATAATGATCGAAATGCACAAATCAGCAGTCTAGATTCTTTGCAGCTGTTTTGTTTAGTATAGTGAACATGTTTTATGCATCGGTCGGTGTCAAAATTGTGCATTACTATGCGAGGTCACAATTAATGGACAAGCAGAGTATTGATTGAATTCGAGCAGTTCGACACAAAAAGAGAACTTACATATTTGATAAGTAGACTGACAATAGCTCAGTTTTTTACCTATCAAAGTATACATAAATATGAAGCTGGGTTCATAGCTAGGAACTTGTCATGGATGGAGAAAATAGTAAAAAAGAGATGAGAGGCTCAAAGTAGCCGAAGGACTTTTATTTAGTGCCTAAATCTGGCAATGCTGAATGAAAGATGCTGCAATTTGGAGATCCACTGGTTTTGTCTCCTTTAGGGATAAAAAAATAAATCTCAGTATTAGCTTAAAAAACTAAAATGATGAAGTGCTCAACTTGATTAGTCAATGTAACTAGTTCTCACAAAATTGAGGGCTTGCTGCCACTTCCCAAGAAATGAATGGTTCTTCATTGTTTTCCTCATCCCCGTGATGGCATCATGGTAGGCCACACACTGCTCCCCCATGCCGGCGGTGTCATGGAAAAGCAAAAAGGCCGGGACCGGCGACATGGCTCCTCTCTCCGGGCTGAGCCCTGAGGTAGGCGATTTTAAGCAATGTCAGACGGATCACTTTCCGCTCACACTCTGGTTCCTAGTTACCTGGGTTGGTTGTTAGTTTTTTTGGGCTGATTGGCATGCATGCATGTTCGTGTCGAATTCCAGGATGTAATTGGATCTCGGGATGAGTTTTTGTTGGGCCATGGATGTACCCATGTGTTGCTGCTCAAGAAATGGCTGTTTTACACTTCCACTGAGCTGCTCGAGAAGCTGATGGATTCTCGTGTTCTGAAAGCCATCTACTGTAAGGGCCTGTTTGGAACACAGGAATTTCACAGGAATTTTGCAGGAATTTTGCAGGAACAGTTCAATTCCCGCAGGAATCGGGAAAAATTCCCGCATTCCAAACAGGGCCTAAGACTTTATCTCCATTGCAATCAATACTGAGTGGCACCTGACGTGTCTTTGCGGTACTCAAGTGGAAATCTATCTATTGTTTACTAAAAGTTGTTGGGGAAGCGGAAGGGCTTGCTCTTGGGGAAGCTGTAGAAGATGCCATCTGATCGATAGCGGCGGCGGCACGGCCGGGGTGCTCTGCTCCGTGCGGCAGAGCGCCACTGCGGGCACACGGCGGCGAAGCGGATGCCATCGACTTGGGCAAGGAGGCGGCGGAGGACCTGGCCGGCGAGCTCTAACGGGAGGTCGTCCGACCTTGATCGCGTGCGCTCCGTCCACGCCATCTTGTTGAGAGGCATCTGCGTGGAAACATGCATCATTGGGACTCCATGACGTGTGGACCTCATTTTCAGGTGGTGCTTATTTGGACTTTTAAGTTTGAGCTTATAGCTTATTTTATGCTATAGTAATTTTTTTTACACTGTAACTGTTAGTAGCTTTTTAGCGTAATTAATTTTTTTTAAAAAATATAATATCATCGTGAAAAATAAAAAAATAAAAAACTAAAAAGTGAAAAAAGACAAAATTGGGAAGCCAAAAGACACAAACACACTAACCCGAACATGCATGCGATTGGAAGGGTTCATATATGCAAGGGCGTGCGTGTGCAGTTCAAGCCAATCCGGTGCAAGAAATGATTCGAGCGTACAGTTTGAACTCAAAACCAACTTAAAATTACCATTAAAGCATGCATGCACCTCCACATTTAACTACCAAACCATCAACCTAAACACCTTAGACCCTCCAATTAGCATCTTTAAAAGTGAATCAAATCCAAACGTTAGGCTGCGATTCTTAATTTCATGAATGCTATCTTGCTCATTTGCAAGCCTAAAAGTCCGGAAAGAACGGGGAGGCTAGAGAAATCAAGAACGATACAAATTATATCTCCAGATGCAGCCGTGCCGGCGCCCAGAGCCCTGCCGGCGCCACCTCCACCCCCTCCCTTGCCGGTACTTCCTCTGTCCTCTCCCTTGCCACTGCTGCCACCTCCCCCTCCATTCCCGCCGCCGTATCCCCCTCCTCCCTTGCTGTCGTCGGATTCACCTTCCATGAAGTTGGCGCCGGTGGATTCCTGGAATTGGCTAGAGCAACTAGAATGAATCGGTTGGAGGCTGCACGCTCAAGCTTCGATTTTCTTCTAAAACCTAGCAGTCGAAATTAGGGCTGTAAACAAGCCGAATTCGAGCGAACTTGACTTTTTAGGCTCGAGCTCGGTCGAAACTTGAGCCGAGCTCGAGTTGGGGTCCGAGCCTGGATCTGGGCTCGAGCTTGGCTCAGCCTAAGCTCGAGTAGATTCGAGTTCGGCTCGTTGAAGCTCGATAACAATTAAAATAATTTATTATGCACCATTTTCAATGATAAGAAAATTTTAAATTCGAGCTCGGTTCTAGTAAGCTTAATAACAGTAAAAATAATTCAAACGTACACTAATTTTCAATAATAAGAAAAGCTCGAGCTCGAGTTCGACTCGAGTAAGCTCGATAAGAGTTAATATATATCACTATTTAAGCTCGAATCAAGGCTCGCGAACTATTCGATTGCGAGCTTAAGATAAAGCTGGAGTTCGGCTCGTTTAAGGTTCAAACCGACCTCGAATCAAGTCTAGAACGAGCCGAACTTGAGTAATTCGCGATCTTCGAGCTTTTGTTGGGGCCTTAGTCGGAATTGCAAAAATGGGGAACGACACAAAAACGGGGAACGACGTCTTGGCGATTCGTGTCTTGCGAAAATGAGGAACGACGCAATGCGCTACTGTGCTAGTACCCGTTGGGCCGATTTGTTCGAATTGGGCCAAATTTTTTACCCGATTGGCCTTTTCTCGGGATGGGCCGAGAAAAGCAAAAATTGGTGATTTTCATGAAGCCTGAAATTTTAATCCCTCCCAGGAGTGTTTCGCAGGGCATCCAGTACATCGCCCGGTGGTAGACGCCTATCGCCCGAGGGCCAGGCCCGCAGGCAGCAAGCAAGACTGTCGCCCAGCCCGTAGGCGTTAGTCGGTCCGGAGGTTGCGTATCGGATTGGAAGAGGTATGGAGACCGTTCTGTCTTCTTAGTGGCTAGCGGTGGTCCAGTAGGCTGAGGTACAGTACGCTGGGTCCGGTAAGGGTCGAAGTCCTCTAGCTGAGACATGCCAAACTGCGAGCCACTCGCAATAATATCGTGTACGAAGGACTGTAGAAATCCCCTTGTGGTGCAAACGAGCTCTCGCCCTGACCGTACGACATGGCAGCGAAGCCGGAGGAGCTCTGCCCACTGAAGTGTCCAAACCCTGGGTATGCTGAGAACACTGAACCTTGCCCTGCGTACGCTGCAAACCCTGGCGCCATGTACTACTCTCTAGAAGCATCTGGGAGGCCCGTGTCATCATCAGTGGACTCGTCATCACCTTCATGTTGAATTAGAGGCTGCAAGACGAAACGATATTATTCACAACAAATATTCTGGATGTACAATACGAATCTCATACCTCCCGAATGTGCAACGAAGATGAACGACGGGGAGCGGTAGTCTGTGTAGGTGGTGCGAACGACAAAAAGGATGCATTTCGATGACGGACCTGCGGCGGGAGAACGCCATGATGTTAGTGGAACACAAGGTGAAATAGAAAAAACATGTAGGTTCATACATAAGTTACCTCCTCATCGGTACGATGCACGGATGATCGGCGGCTAGTACTATGACGCCATGCAGACTCAGTAGATTGCGATGGCCAGCTGGACTCGTTAGGTCGCGATGACCTGGCGGGTGAGCATGATGCCCCTATTTTTTTGTAATTCATGGTTAAGTTAATCCAAACAAACTAGTTAATTTGGACTGTATAAAATTACCAAAAAATTACATAATAACTATTACTGTATCGGGGGGCCTTACATAACATTTTGTTATTTTTGGAGTTCGTTTGCTATATGTAAAAACTTGTCAAATTATCAAAATTGTACAAATTTTTGAGCAAAATTAGCCATGGATAAAATTCTCTAAAAATTACACTATGAGGAATTTTGTGTTGGAGGTTGTATATAAATTTTTGTAATTTTTTGAGCTCATTTAATATATTTAAAAATTCAAACAAACACTAAACTGGAAAAAATTAGACAGATAATTCTGCCGGCTCGCATACTGCCATTTTTATAAATACGGTACGAAACCATGTCAAAACTGGCTTTGATTCCATCGACAGCTGCTTAAGAGTAGTCACACACATTGGGCAGGGAACGAGTTCCCAACAGTGATGGCTTATGAGCCGATCGGAGTGTGTTGGTTTTCTACCATGGTTTTTTTCTTTTTTTAGATTATTCGTGAGATATAGTAATATTTTTTATTTTTTTCTATTTTTCTATTTTGTTAAATTAAATATCTCATAAAAATCTAACAACCGCTATAGAGATATTTCAACCAAAAATTAAAAGCCAAAAATACAACACTTAGAAAAGGAGCCAGTGTTTGAGGTTCAATTTGGGCTTTGATTGACTGTGGAGCACCTCTGCTTAAAATGATTCAACCAGGTAGATAGGACTTGGTTACATGCCATAATACCAATAGAATAGTATATTTATTGAATGCTGACAGCTAGTGATACAACTTGAGCGTATATTCGTCTGTGATTCTCACATGTTTTTGGTGGTGCTCTAACTAGATTTTAACTTAAGTTTTTAGTTGTGGCTTTTAGCTAAAATTGTATTATAGTGACTATTAGCTTATTCTGAGAAAAATTAAAAAAAACATTATATCGATCGTCACGGACACTACAAAAAAATAAAGGTAAAAGAAGACAAAAAATGGAAGAAAGCTAGAAATGCCAAAATAAGACAAAACTAAAGATCGATGTGTTCCAAGTGGATTCTGGATTAATTAGGTTGAAAGCAAAAAAAAAAAAGCCAAAAATTGAATCCGTTTGGAGCGGAGACATTTAAAATCTAAAACCTTATAGCAGGGCGAGAGAACGCAACTATCTGATTGTAAATGTTTTTCGATATAGTAAGTAGAATGGCCGGTATCTTCAAATTGATAGCAAACGAAGCCGATATGACATGCAAACGAAGCCAATATAGTAAGTTGTTTCACGATGCACACGGTGGGCGTGGCGGACACGGAGCTCTCGGACAAGGTGGCGCAGGGCGGCAGGGAGGCAGGATCACGTTGTACTGGTCTGCATCACCAGGAATTGAGTAGCAAAAATGAGTCAGAATTCCTTTCATGTTAGTTTTTTCTTCACATCATTTAGTAGCACCATGGATGGAAGCACTAACATTTTATATAAACAAGATTAACAATATCAAAAGGTAAATATTAACGCAAGTTTAGGTGCTCTCTGCTTACTATCTTTGTGCTACTTTTATTTCTCTTACAACATCATTTCTTTTATTTCTCTTTTCAAACAAATACCCACTTATGCCCTACAGGGTGCACATGGGGAGGCGTGCAACTTACAGGCCCAAACACATCTCTTTTGTTCAGAGATAATAATTCAGTTTCTATTACCTTCTTCCAATCTTCCCAATCTGATCATTTCTTGCATTCAGCAATCTGTATCAAGATTGATGATTGTGGCAATTTTCTTTGCAAAATAGATATCAACATTGGTTGTTGTTCTATTCATGGATTTTCCCGTTTGCACAAAGTTTATAGCTATTTCATCATGAGTTGCTTCTTCTTGTGCTTCTACTTACTCATCGCTTCTTCCAGTTGCGGTGGCAAGTCCCTTTAGTTTTTCGGCTCCGATGTGTGTGCACATATCCATGCTGATTTCTCCCTCCATAGGAATGTTCAGATCTAGTATACCCTTTTCTGAAGGTATCATACTGGTGCCAGGTCTCAACTGGCTCCCCTTCTGGTTTTGGAGAACTTCAATGGTCAGTTATGTCAAGTCCTTCTTATCCTTTTTCACCAGTCATTCCCGGTTACTTAGGATTCGAGGGGCTGGAGTTCTCGTACTTTTATTCTGAGGCCTCTGGACGGGATTAGGGGTACCTTCAACTTTCTTTGGTATTTCAAACCTCTCTGGTGCATTGCGTGCAGGCACATGCGACTTAGTCACGCTCTTCAAATCAGTAAAGTGATTATGCAGTTGATTTGCTAATGCTTGTAAATCAATGATCTTCTGAACTTCTCTATTTGTTTCACTAGTGCGCGGGTCATGTGCATGGATTCCTGTGGCTTGCCACATAATTTTCTGATATTTTTCATTAAGGGGTTGATTTTCTCCCCCTAATGTTGGGAAATTATCCTCATCAAATATGCAATCAATGAAATGGACAGTATGCAAATCTCCTGTCATGGGTTCTAAATACTTGATTATGGATATGGTCTTATAACCAACATATATCCCAGTTTTTCGGAGAGGACCCATTGCAGTACACTGTCAAGGGGGTATAGGTACATAAACCTTGCATCCAAACCTTCGGAGATGAGAAATTTTCGGTGCTAACCCTTGTGCTAGTTGCATATGTGAATGGATGTTGTAGGTCGATGGTCTAAAGTTGATGAGAGTTGCTGCATGCAGGACTGCGTGTCCCCAACATGTAGCTGGTAAATTACAATTCTGCAAAAGTGGTTGGGCAATAAATTAAATTCTCTTGATTAATGCCTCTGTTAATCCATTCTGGTTGTGGACATACGGTACAGAATGCTCAACTGTAATTCCCATTGCCATGCAATAATCATCAAATGTCTTTGAAGTAAATTCTTTGGCATTGTCCATTTTGATGGACTTTATGTGATGATGAGGGAAAATATTTCTAATGTGAATTATCTGCGAGATCAACTTTGCGAAAGCATGATTTCTCATAGACAATAAACATACGTGCGACCATTTCAAGGAAGCATTGATGAGCACCATGAAATATTTAAATGGCCTTGATAGTGGCTGTATGGGACCGCAAATGTCTCCTTGGATGCGTTCCAGGAATACAGGGACTTCATCCTTCACTTTCAGAGTAGAAGGTCTAGTAATTAATTTCCCGGTGGCACATGTAGGGCACACAAAATCTTTGTGATTCGGAAAAATCTTTACATTAATATTATGCCCCTATGAATTATTAATTATATTTCTTATCATCCTAAGACCTGGGTGGCCTAATCTGTCATGCCAGAGACAGAAAAGTTCAAAACTTCTAAATATTGTTTTCAGGGCAGTATAGGCTACAGGTGCCTTGATATTGGTGTAGTATAGCCCAGTTTCTAATGAAGGAAGTTTTTCTAATACCCTTTTTCCATTTTCTTCGCGCTTCATAATGAGTAGGTATTCCTTACCATACTCTTCTTTAGTCTCAACATGGAAACCGTTGGCGTGAATATCCTTGAAACTTATGAGAGTTGTAGTCGATTATGGGTACAATAAGGCTTCTTGAATGGCTAAAGTTGTGCCCATTGGAAGTATAATTATGGCTCTTCCGGAACCTATTATACAAGTATCGCTACCGACGATTGTTGTAAGGCTGCCATCATTCTTACTAATCGACTGAAAGTATTTTGTCTCTCTTAAGATGGTATTCGTTGTACCGCTGTCGGCTATGCACACTTCCTCCATAGGGCGCCACATGTGTTCTAATATAGAGTATTTTATTAATATGCATTAGAAGGCAATCGACACATAAATAAAATACTTCAATATCAGAACATATCAAGCCATTATAAACTGAATAAATGAATGAATTATACAATATCACCCAACCATTATGAGAAAATAAAATTGTTTGAGTACCATCTATGCAAATTCTAATTTATTCTTCCACACAAAAGTAAATGACAATTAAAGTTTAAATACATTCTATGCATTTGACTGAATCTGCTAAGAAATCAGAGACTAGATGCTATTTTCTCGGGGTGATATGCTCTTCTAGAGAAATCATGTCGACGACAGTTGCAATGTCAAAAGGGGTTGCTGCTGTTGGAATGGTTTCAACCTCCATCAGCGTAGGCAGCTGTTCAGAGCTCTCCCCCTCAATAGAAACAAAGTGGGCTTCATTCTGCCCTTTTCAATCCTTCTTCTTTTGAGCTTGAAAGACATCGATGACATGCTGCGGCTCTTTACAGATCCGCGACCAGTGCCCCCACTTGCCACACTTGTGGCAGGACTGGTCTTGCTAACCATAGGGCTTGTCGTACCACTTGTTGAGAGGCATCTGTGTTCGTCCGCGCCATCTTGTTAAGAGGCATCTGTGTCAGGGGAAAAAATTCTTGTGAAGGGTAGGGGGACAAGATGAATTCTTCTATGATAGTACTCTACTCTTCTATTATAGGGGTGTCTAGGGAGCCCTCAAGTATTTTTTTTTGTGGTTTGAAGCATTCATATTTTTTTGAGAAGGGTGTATGTAGGAAAAATCTGAGTACTTTGAGTTAAAAAAAACACTGTGTTTTGAGGGGGTGTATGGGGATTCAAGTGTTTTTTGTGGGTTGGAGTATTCATATTTTTTTGGAGGAGGATATGTGAGAGAAAAATCTGAGTGCTCCGAACCCCAAAAATACTAGATATTATATATTAATATTTGATGACCGATGTTCTCGGAATACTAAGAAAAAAAGATAAATAATGTAGAAATTATCAAAAAAAAACATCCGGCAATTAATTTGATAGACCTCCATTACTATGATTAAAGTATGTATGATATTAGTTTTCTCGATCTGACAACTTGTATCTTGTATGGGACAAGGAAACACACATTCCTATCCAAAAAGAAAAAAAACATGCATTGGCTCCATGACGTGTGGCCTGATCTTTGAAGGAATCTGTGGTACTTATTTAGGATTTTAAGTCTGGGATTATAATTTATTTTGTAATATAGTTATTTTTACACTATAGCTACTGATAGTTTTTTAGTGTAATTAAATTTAAATAAATAAAAAACTTATATCTTCACGGACAATATAATATAAAAGAATAAAGAAGGAAAAAAATAAAAAAAATTAGAAAATTAGAAAAAGATGTAATCAAGAAGCCCAATGCCAGAAACGCTCTAACGAGAGGGGCCTTAAAAGGACAACTATGAATGGATCTTATAGAAAAATGACATTCCTATTGTGCTAACGTGCAAAACAAGCAGCTGCTGCATAATGATCGAACGATTTGATGGACGATGCTGCATAACAGCTGCTGCCGGACGGAATTGAGCAGTACTGCAGGAGGATGGATGCATGGATAGGATCATAGATAGGAATGACCGAATGAACAGGTTAAAGTTTGATAGAAACAAATTCCTACACATTAGTCGAATTGTTACCTTCTCTAATTATATGTTAGTTATAAGCTAAATAATTGTATGTAATTACTTATACAATAAATCTACTAATTAATTTGGTGGACCTTAATTATATAAACAAACCATAACCATTAGATATTATTGGCTAAAACAAAGAAACGTACAAAGCAAAGTTACGCATCATTCAATAAAACGGGAAAGACAAGATGGTTATAGAAATATAAGCGCAAAGTGGCAATCAAATAACTTGGAACTACCGAAGCATGCATGCAATTGGAAGGGTTCCTGATATGCACGTGTGGCTATGCAAGGGCGTGCGTGTGCAGTCCAAGCCAATCCGGTGCAAGAAAAGAATCACGCCACATATTTATTCAAGTCTTTCTTTCAAGCTAATGGTTGAAGAATTGAGCAAATGATAAAAAAGCAACAGATGTACGTGTTTAGGTACGAGATGGAAAGAGATTTAGTTACAATAAGTTGACTAATGATGCACCTGATCACACGTGATTCAATATGACCAATTTAAGATTAATTAGAGGCCGGGATGTTTATTAGACAAAGCCCCATTTGCTTATCAGTTGTGACAATTTATATGATTGAAGGGCCAATTTTTTAAATAATTTGAGTTGACTTTGGGTTCGTTTGAAGGCCCTAGAGTGAATATGATTAGGATAGAAGCATACCTCGCGCTGCTTTCCGGTGGCGGCGCGTCGCCTAACTGCGGTAGCCGGGAGCATCTCGCAGGGCATCCAGTATCGTCGGCGACTCACGTCGCAAGCCGCAGCAGGAGCACCGTCCAGCTCTCAACGCAGGTACTCAATCAAGGTTATCGTATCCCTCTATTTAATCTACCGGTGGCGAAGCTGAAAATTAGCTGTCCTCTGCCGAATTCGATTGGATTAAATCCGGAGGCCCTCGTCAATTCCTGAATCGAGCTAGCGTTGAACACATCACTTCAAAATCACGCAGCCAATTAGAAACAGCTTGTGAGTTAACGTGTCGTACACAACATATTAACCGATCGCAAGGTTCTTTGACATATTAGGAAAGAATAGAACAGGAGGCAGCCGCAATGTTGAAGCACGGGCAGGGGAACCGAGCAGGGACCCATCAACAGCTGCACTCACACATAGGGCAGGGAACGAGTTCCAAACAGCGATGTCTTAACGTGATGTTTTTTACTATATTTTTTATATTATTTGAGAAGATATAGTAATTTGTTTCTTTATTTTTAATTAAATATCTTAGAAAAAAAGCTAGCAGACACTACAGTGGGTATTTTAGCTAAAAAATACAACACTTAGAAAAGGAGCCAGCCAAAAGATATAACACTTGGAAAAGAAGCCAGTGTTTGAGGTTCAAATTTGGGCTCTCATCGAATGTGGAGCGCCTCTGCTTAAAATGATTCAACCAGTAGATCGATAGTACTTGAATACAGACAGCCAGTGATACTACTTGCGCATATATTCGTACATCCTGTGATTCTTACATATTTTTATCTTATAGCAGGGCGAGAGCATGCAACTATCTGACTGTAAATGTTTTTCGATATACTAGTAGAATGGCCGATATCATCAAATTGATAGCAAACGAAGCTGATATGAGTGTGGTGCTGGGCGGCAGGTTGGAGGACCACCATGACCACCCACTTCTGGTTCTGCATCAGCAGGAATCGAGTAGCAAAAATGAGTCAGAATTCATTTCATATGTGTTAGTTTTTTTTCTTCACATCATTTAGTAGCAGCATGGATGGAAGCACTTACATTTTTAAGTAAACAAGATTAACAATATCAAAAGGTATATATTAACGCAAGTTTAGGTGCTCTCTGCTTACTATCTTGTGCTACTTTGTTTTGTTGGTTCTGGTGACATAGGGTCTATTTAGATTGTTGCCCTAACATGCCAAATCAAATTTTTGGTAATACCTTAATGTTTGAGTAGCGTTTGGATTGGTACCAATTTATTGGTGTGCCCTAAAAAATTTGAAGACGCCAACGCAAAGCAAGAGCGTTTCTTAGGCGAGCAATTTGCTCACCAAAATTTTGGTTTGGCAGGACGCTGAGGTGGCAGCGGTTGATTGGTTGCATTAATTGCACACGGTTTTCGATTAACAAATTTCAAATGATAGTATCTTCGAAACCATGTATCTGATTTGTGATCCGTTTGAATCATTGTATTCCTTGGTTATCCACGTATATGTCTAGATGTTTATCAATGTACTAGTTTTTATTAAGTTTGAATATTCAAAAAAACTTACGTGTGGAACTGGGAGATTTTGAAATGTTGGACCAGGGGAGAGATCTCTATTAGTTTGGTATAAAAATAAAATGAAAACTTAGTTTTTGACATGGACGAGTTATAGTATGAACTGAAAAATGTGAGAGGGGATCTCTCATAAAGATAGGGGAGATTCTTGTCTAGGTCGATTAAGGACTGAACAATCACATGTGTTATGTGGGTTCTGGCTTTAGTTGATTTATTTATCTATGACTAATCTTGTATTTTGGTAGGTCGAAACAATGAGAGTATACAAGGTTGGCTGCATTTACCAAGGTATTGAGACCAAAGCTTACCAATACAATGGTGAACATCTCATTAAAAGGAGGGTATCTGTTGAGGTGAGGGTTTGTCATTCATTGGGCTGGTATAAGGTGATGACTAGATGATGTAAAGGCTATATGATAACCACTTTGTCGCACGCCTAAGAAAGTGCATAGTGGCCGACAAATGAGTTAATTGTCTTACGTGGGTAAAACTATATAATCTCTCAAGAGTGTATAACTATTTAAATAATCATGCTTGTAGTCATGACCATGCTTGGTGTAGCCACAATGGTCTAGTTTTTATTTGTGACAAAACAATTTCGTTGGAAATTATGGGATGGTATGTTGTAACGTATATGTCATGTCTATGGCTAAGATTTGTTGATGGTTCGCAGCCAAAGAGGGCTATGATTTACTCTTATTAAAGTTATATAATTATTATTTCATTATATGTCAATTGCTCTTCAAAATTTTATTGTAAATTATTATTTATCGATATTGTAAATGCAAACTTGCTTCATGCTGAAAATAACTTGTAGCATAGAGCCTTATCCTTTGTTCAGCCTTGCATTTGTATAATTTTGCGAAATATTGTAAGTCTTGCAGAGTATATAACATACTCAACCTTGCTTAAATTATTGTTCAGAGAATGAGGAAAAAACTATGTCTGACGACACATACTTTGCACCCAATACCGGATGGAACTAAGACGAGTCATTCTAGGGCATAATACTTGTTGGTTGCTTGTGGGGTATGGATGACATACCATTGCATGCTTTTGGTTTACTTACTTATCTTCCACTGCAATCTTTGATGCTTATATTTATTTGGTTGGTCGGCCCTTATGTTGTAAACTTGATATCCATCGCTTATGTATTTGATCCCTTTGTTGTAAGTTAAATGTATACGATGTGTATAGATGTAATTTTAATATTGTGGTTGAGTATACTACCCATTGATCATGGGACTAGTACGGTATACACCCAAGGATTACGGGTATTCAACGTTCGGTGTCCGGACACTGTGGACATAGGTATGAAGCCCATTTGAGTTACACAACAATAGTAACCCATATCTTCTTGATTGGAGATCCCATAACTTAGTCAATGAGAAAAACAAATTGATGTTGTAACAAGAGAGTAAATATTCATTTTACCCGTGTCCTAATAGACAATGTACTCTTGACTATATAGAAGGTTAGCATAACTTAATATATTCTATTGTCTAAATAAGAAAAATGTATTAGCCTGCAGGATATCTAAACAAAATACACTTACTTGAGCCTAACTGTGTGGTTATAGTTCGCGATAACGAGGCATTCTCTAGAAAGCTTATAAGCAAATAAGGGAGGATGACCATATAATACTCCATTTATGCGCGGTTCATTGCCAGCATAATATCAGTAGAGATTTCAAGTGAAATCTGATCATGAAAAGTTATGAATTCAAGGAATAGTCCATTCATCAGCTGTGAAAAAATGAATCTTGTCATTCTAGATGCAAGTTCAACCTATATGGAACTTACACTAAAAGACTAGTATATTAACAATATTTCAACACATTATCTTTGATTTTTTTGCTACTTGCTTTGGAATTGGTGGGGGATTGTTAAAAATTAGGCCCACATGAGTGTGAGGTCTATTTCCTATAATTCTAAAGCTAGTATGGTTTAGTACCATATTGCTAATGCAAGTTTGAATTTGAGACTTTAATGAGTATTGATGACAGGTCGTTATCAGCGGATAAATGGTTGATTAATTGCATCTGCTGCCAATGGGTAAATAACTGGTTACTCATGTTAGGTAACAGGCTATATTTATATATATGTCTGGAGACGTTCGGAGCATAGTGTCTCAAATAACTGCCTCCTCCTTTTCTTTTTCTTCCTCCTGCAAACATGTGATGTTGTGTTGTGCCACCTGAACCTCATCGACTTTTCTTTTCAACGTGCACCGTGAAGGAGGGGAACAATATCTTCAAGCCATTGTTGCTTATTGTTCATCATCAGGTCCAATTGTATATTGCTCATGTGACCGATTGACTCTGTTTGAATTATATTTCTGTATATATTTCGAAGTATAATGTGTTCAACAGCATGGATGTGTATGTATCTGCTGGTGGAATCGTAAGTATCACCTCCGTCACTCCCAACAGGGACCGGTTGTAAATATAATACAAAGGATAGATTTTCCAACCTTTTTTGGGAATCATTGTGCTGGCTCTGTGGGTCATCGTGATTGATTGCGTTCTGGTATATGTTTCGTTTAGAGTATTTTTATGGTATATTGTACTAGCAGTAGAAGATGACCGAATAAGTCAGATCTAACCATTCATTTTTTAGGAGCGTGGACTTTTTCTTGAGCCTAAACTAGGCTCAACCAAACTCTGAAAAAATTAAAGTATATTTGAGATATCCAACTCTGAAAAATTAAATTCAACTTTAGTTTAACTAGTTTGAGCTAGTTTCATGGTATATGTCACATTAAATTTAAAAATAGTTCAATCTAGTGTGATTTGAATTCAAAACTCACATGACATAAATATATCAATGGAATCAAATATTTTTATACCCAAATTCTAAATTTTTTTATTAATCATTCATATGAATCGGATGGTTCTTGATGTAGATGACTAGGCACCCTCATGCGTTATGTAATTTACCATATAGATAGATAGATATAGACACACACTGTACGCGCGCGGACACAAGTGTCCCTGAAAAATACCCTGAAAATATTAACTTTATGCATGTTATACTACACTACATGGTGGCATGGTGGACTGTAACAAGGCTTGGGAGTCTTGGGTGGAGAACAAGCGTTTGAGCTTGGGTCATAGTTTTGACCTTGTCCGCCTGCACAAGAATCCAAAAGCAAACAAAATATGAGAATATATTTGTCACACGGCTCAGTTGTAATTGAGCTAGTAACAGAGAGAAGATAGCTTAAAAACACAGGGTTTGGTAAGAGAAATAGCCTCATCTAGGAAGGGATAGACCAGTGCATTCCAGCCCCAAGCCAAATAAAAAGGTTAGGTTTGGACCTAGAATCGAATAGTTATAGGCAAACCCATCCTTTAAACTAGTCTGCATAGGCCGAAACTAGCTGTTGCCTGTTTTTCAAAAAAAATTAGTTGTTGTCTAAGCAGTTGTAATGTCTAGCCGTGGTCAGAATTAGTTGGTTCTTGTCGAGGAAAATGTGACGGCAATGTCCCTGTTCTTGTTGCCTATTTTTGATACAGTGTTAGCTCCTTGGTGATGTTTCGTTTCCACTATATATCCCTGTTCTTGTTGGCGTATTGGACGCCCCTGTACTCCTTTCTGTTTCTCTCCTTTTAATTGATTATGTAAGCAAAACTCCTTAGTTTGTTATGAGAATTCCCGTAGATCATCAATGGCGCAAATACGGATCAAGTGACAACAGAGAGTAAAGTTATTCACGTACAGAAGAGGAGCTTACGTACAAGAATTAGCATGAGGGAAAAAACGATGCCAGGAAAGAGGACGATAGAAGTCGACGGTGGTATTAGCATCGAGCGCCACCGCCGACGGTAGTAGGATCACCAGCAACAAAACTAACAGTAAGCAAGTCCTACTCGGCATGGTGTTGATTATGTAAGCAAAGCTCCTTATTAGTTTGTTATGGGAATTCTCGTAGAACATCAATGGCGCAAATACGAATCAAGTGGAAATTTATTAAGCAAAACAGAGAGTGAAGTTATTCACGTACAGAAGAGGAGCTTACGTACAAGTATACCTAGGAGTATACGCAGGACTATCGAAGGCGCCGGCTACGAGCGCCACCGCCGAGAGTAGTAGGATCACCAGCAACAGAACTGACAGTAAGCAACTCCTACTAGACATGGTGTCTCTTCGAGCTTCTCAATCTAGCGGCGTGCTTTTGCAGAAGAACTACTGCATGCCACAGTTGGCGTAGCTTCTCAGCTAACCCAACAAATATTCATCGCCGTTAAAGTCGGTCAACCCAACGAAAAATCCAAACCACCTCGCCTAAAATTTGCTATCTTTGTCAGTAACCCACTACAATCCTACAAATCATTTTGACGTGTAATCAGGGTTTTAGAATTCGTTCTCTCTTTTTTTTTGCCACCAACCGAAATACCAAAATTCGGTGGTTTAGGAACGAATTTCGTTCAATTGGTATAAATCAAATTTGAATTTTTAAACTTTAAACGTAAAACGAGTCCCCAACCACTATTAAAAGAAGGTGTATGCAGATAGCATGGTGGTAGGAGCAATACTAAAAGAAGAAGGTGTACGTAGATAGCCTGGCGGTAGGAGCAATTCACAGGCGTGCAGCAGGTTGTGCGTTCAAATTCGCACGTCGCAATTTCCATTTTGCCATCGTTTTAAGCTGTGGGACCATCATGTTAGAGAGATATTCACGAAAAATTGGATGGAAATATCAGATGGGATTCGAACACAGGATACTGTGCACGCAGGGGAAGGGCTTGCCACCAAGCAAACAATTATCTTCTGCTAGGTTAATTGTCAGGCAATTAACCTGTAAAAGGTGCTCGATGAACGTATGAATGATTAGGTTTTTTAATTTGTTTATTTGTTTATTTTATTTTTTTCTCTTTTGTATTGCCTGCAGAAATATAATGGTGTTTTTATTTTTTTTTACTCTGAGAACTAGTACTCTGCTACAACGCTCTAGGCTCCTATATGCAGGGTAGACCCATGACTATGTTTTACAAATGTGACAGCCTAATTTTGGTCGTGTGTCCTGGCTTTGAGGGCTTTAATTATTACAAGGATTCACGAAATAGGTAAATCATCATAGATAACAAGTCCAGAAGATGAGTGCCAAATTCTAGCTTTGAAATCTTGCCATTACTTTTAAGCAGTAGGTTTTGATAATGAGGGTGTCAATTTCTAAGGTCTTATTTTAGTTAGTTGCCTGTGGATGGGTTGAGACATACTTTCTAATTTTTTATGCCTCTTTTGCCTTCACTTCCATTGAACTATTTTTATTATATGTTCTATTTGGCTGGTCGACCCATATGTTATAAACTTCGTCATATAGATATATGTTCGGTTACTACCTATAGACACTACTTTGTTTAAATTTATCGTGTATTGATGTGATATGATTGTTGCTAAATTTGTGTGCTAGGCACTGATAATGGAGCTAGCACGATAAACATATAGGGTTCGGAATGCAAATTTTGGGTCCCGACATTAGATCAAAGGGCAGAGGCACGTAATGCAATATATCGGGAATGCAAAGCAGAGAGAAGCAATCACAAATCTGCAGAGTGGAGACTGGAGAGATTTGTTGAGGACTGGAAGGAAGAAACTCAGAGGTGGTGGAGACTTGACAGACCTAGCCGGTGGTTTGCTATGGCAAAGAAAGAAAGAAGAACGAAGGATAAGCACATCAGGAGCAAAGGAATAGAGGAAGAAGAACAGCAAAAAAGAAAATAGAAGTAGAGGTAAAGAAAGAAGAAGAACACCTAGCATCGAATGGAGTGGAGGAGGGAGGGAAGCTCGCCAGCAGCCTTCGCAACTAGGGGCGATGACTCTTCTAGCAAAATGGTGGAGACTCAGATGAGTGATTGGTTAGATATCTGTGTAGAGATTATAAATATTGGATTAGCCGTGCAGGGATTGCACGTGTTATTTTTGGATGGACCGTGCAGATATTGCACATGTCTATTCTTGAATAGCTATGCAAGGATTGCATGAGCTCTTGTGGTTGGTCTTGCCTGAGTCATTTAAGAATCAAATTCTTGTGCTCATCTTTTTTTTACATACAACTCGTACAACCACAAATCTGGTTATGGGATTGACTTGCCAACTAATTTGCTTAGCTTTGATGTGATCCTACGCTCTTAGATTAGTATGTGGATTTCTGATGTAATTGGTGAGAGTGGCCCGTAACGGTCACTGTTCTTGTGGATTTCATGTCGAGAAGGGTCGTAGACTCTCTGACAACTAGGCCCCTCATTGAAAACATAGACTAGAATGGGAACATTCTGGGGTAAGACATAACCGGGATGGAAACGGTCATTATCGCCAGTGTTGAGAATTTAACCTAGAGTAGAAGTAAGCATCATAGCTAAACATTGTAAAAGTCCTGTTATGATACAGTGTTGGCTCCTTGCTGACGTTTCGTTTCCACTATATATCCCTGTTCTTGTTGGCGTATTGAACGCCACTATACTCCTTTCTGTTTCTCTCCCTTTAATTGATTGTGTAAGCAAAGCTCCTTAGTTTGTTATGGGAATTCCCGTAGATCATCAATGGCGCAAATACGGATCAAGTGGAAATTTATCAAGCACAACAGAGAGTAAAGTTATTCACGTACAGAAGAGGAGCTTACGTACAAGGATTGTCAGAAAAATGTAAGGCCGCCACCGCCGACAGCAGTTGGATCACCAGCAACAAAACTGAGAGTAAGCAAGTCCTACTCGACATGGTGTCTCCCCGAGCTTCTCAATCTAGCGGCGTGCTTTTGCAGAAGAACTAGTGCATGCTACAATATATATATATATTTGTGGCGTAGCTTCTCAGCTAACCCAACAAATACTCATCGCCGTCTTACGTACGTGTCGGGTTAAAGTCGGTCAACCCAACGAAAAATCCAAACCACCTCCCCTAAAAGTTGTCATCTTTGACAGTAACCCACTAAAATCCTACAAATCATTTTGACGTGTAATCACGGTTTTAGAATTCGTTCTCTTTCTCTCTTTTGCCACCAACCTTAATACCAAGATTCAATGATTTTGGAACAAATTTCGTTCAATTGGTTTGAAGAAAATTTGAATTTTTAAACTTTAAACGTATAAAGAGTCCCCAACCACTACTAAAAGAAGGTGTATGCAGATAGCCTGGCGGTAGGAGCAATTCACAGGCGTTCAGCAGGTTGTGTTCAAACTCGATATTCTCGAAAAATTGGATGGAAAGGGCATGCCACCAAGCTAATAATTCTCTTCAGCTAGGTTAATTATCTGGCAATTAACCTGTATGAGGTGCACCCGATGAACGTATGGTCACGATTAGGCTTGGGGATGGCATTTACGAGAGCAACCAGCTAGGTTAATTGTCTAGCAATGCTAGGAACATTTTTGGACGCAATTTATGGAATCGACAAACTAACAACTAGAGTTCGTTTCATTCCTTTTTTATACCTTTCGAGTATTTACTCTACAACCCATGTATGGAGGTTGTACAGTATGTACCGAAAGCCAGAAGGAGAAAGTCGATTTATCTTACTCTTTCGCTTGTCTAATTTTCGCCTCTTATTTGCAAAATCGGATAAAACTCCGTCCTCCAACTGCCAAAACCAGTGCAAATCACATTTTGGTTTTGGCGCTGATGTGACAGTGGCCTTGATACATGTACATATTTTACTAACGTAGCATCTCAGGTGACGCTGCCTCAACAAAGCTAACCTAGCACAAATTTTTTTAAAAAAATTCACTATGGCTTCTTCCTCCTGTTTTCTCTCTCCCAATCTCTGTCCCTTACTGAAATGCCCCACGTCATTAATTAACCCTAAGCGATGAATTAGTACGTTAAGCAGGATTAATTATACATAACTAATGATCTAAAATACAGGGGAATTTAATTTTTTTATATGTCAATATAGATTTAAACCAACGAACGAGGGATAAATACGTTAATACCGCAACTCCATCGACGAGGGCGAAGACCAATTGGTATAGACTAGAGTGAGATAAAATTTGATTGCACGAAAGGTAAAAACTTGCAACTTCATTAAAATATGTATATAACAGTCCGTAGTACATCAATCATTAATTACAATCAGTATGTGGTAAAATCAATAACATTCATTGAACGACAATTAGGATTTATATCAAGTCAAATACAAATCTTACAAATTGCATTACATGATAGCGACAATCCGAATTACAACAAATATACAATTCCATATCTCAACCAAATAACCATCTCAAGGGCTAAGCAATTGTGATACAATGGTATTCATTCAGGAAGTATATGAGGTAATTTTACACCAAGTCCATCTCATACATAAATATTGCATTCAAGATTATTGAGGATAAAAATTACATTATTCGGTGTACATCAATATTAAGAAAAAGACAAATTACAGTTTGATCATCTTATACATTAGAAATTGCCGCCGAATTGCCATCATACCGCCAATTCACTTGTGATTCCATTTGTAATTATAATATCGAAAAAGACTGAACAAAAGCACAAATAAAAACAATTGAAGCAAGGAAAGAAGATAGAAAGTGCTGTCAGAGCCCGAGGGGTTAAATTCGGGCGGGGTAATCCGTTCACGGAGATACCTGACCGTCCGAGGGCCAGTCGGCACCTCTCACAACCATAGGATCATCATTCGGCATAAACAAACCTGATATTGATCCCCATACCATAGCAACCGACCAAATGCCCAAAACCCAAAAATATCAGTTGGCCGCTACAGTGATGCTACAGTAAGGGACAGCACACCCTTTCCAGAAGACACCGCACAGCCCGAGCCAAATATCGCGCACAATTACCAGAGAAGAGGGCAAAAAAAGCACGGCAGAGCCATCTCCCACTGCCTCTCGTTCTCATTTCTCCCAAACCTCCCCAACCATTCCAAACCGACAAAGAAACCCATCCACAAAATAGAACCCGACGGCAAGACGAAGGCACGGCAAGCAGACCGGGAGCAAGACGACGGCAACGGCAGGAGTCAAACCGTAAGCCCAAAAGTCATCAACCCTAGGAGGGAGACACCACCAGGCAGCAGCCACACCACCAAGAAGCCGACAGCCATAAGCCAAGAGGGCAACAGCCACAAGCAACCACAAGCAAACCCTAAGTCCTTCCCACAGCAATCCAATCCACAATCAGCGAAGGTAAACCACCAATTGTTCACAACCATAGCATTCAGTTCTTAATAACAAATCTTGCATAACTAGAGATAGTAAACCACTAGTAGCAACCGAGTAATATTACTAGCAACCGTGAACCAACATAAAGTATGCCACTGGAGATAGAAGAGAAGGAGTAGAGGATGAGAAAAGGGGCTTACCGATCAGGGCGGCAGCTGCGTGCTACCACCGGCATAGCCACACCTACTACCACCACCGTGTACTCCCCTGGCGTATGGGTGGCGGCTAGCTGGCCATGGCTAGCCGGGGCAACTCGCCTCCCAGCCTAACACACCTCGAGCAAACCATTAGAGCAAATCCAAAATAGCAACCAAAGCAAAGGGGATCGGGTCCGATTCAGGGAAAGGGACGCCAGATCAGGGCCCTAGGCCACGGATCTGGCCATGGCTCACGGCGCGTCGGCGGAGCAGCGCGAGGAGGAGGCGCGTCGGTGGGGCGGGCGGCGAGGAGAGGTCGGCCCAGGCGGCGCGGAGTGACGCCGCTAGAGGAGGAGGCGCCTAGGGGAGAGCCGGTGGTGGGGAGCCAAACCGGTGAGGTGCGGCAGTGTAGCGCCAACAGGGCAGGCGGCGCGAGGGGAGGAGGCGTAGAAGAGAGAGAGGGCCGGCGATGGAGACGTGAGGCCGGGGGGAGGAGCCGAGCCAGCGCGGCCGGAGGAACTGAGGCCTCAGGTCGGTTGGAGGCGGCGCAGAGAGAGAAAGGGGCAAGAGAGCCGAGAAGAGGAGGAGACAAGGGAAGAAGATGAAGGGACGTCGGCCAAAGCCAAGAAAAAGGGGATCGGGCGAAAAGAAAAGAAAAATAAAAGGGAAATAGGAGAGAAATTGGAAATGTGAAAGGTTATATATTTGTTAAAATTGGGGATACTCATAAGCATGCAGTGGAACAACGATGCTATAGCAGATATATCGAAATTAAGGAAATTAACTACAGGTGCTTAGGAATGCTGTATATGACTATTAGCCGTATAAACACGATAAATATTCTTTTAGGAATTAAATGGAAACCTAGAAAATCTTGCGAGCATCTTTAGTAGCATTCGCCTAATTAATTAGGCCATAGTATCGCTTTAACGTCAGGGATTAAAGTATATACATAGGTATATTAAAATTTATGTATCACCGTTTAAACCATTCTAAGGCATATTTAACTATTCAGACAATTTTATTAATAGCATTTAAATTATAGAAACCCACCTTGATTACTTAAGGTCATTAGAACAAGTTAATTGAGTCCGATGATTTAAAAGAAACGAGTCGATTAAGCTCATACACGTACGGATTTAATTAGAGTACTATAGTCTAAGACCATTTTGGTTGCAGATTTAAATACCCAGATAAATTGATTAGGTCCATCTAAATAGTAGAAGACCACTAATAAGTATTTACAATGGTTAGAATAAATGTATTGCCATCTGTAAAATAAAGTCGTAGCATGTACTAATTTAAATGATGCATTGTTAATTAAATCATTCAAGGTTATAGCTAAATACTTAATTAGCCTGGATAGTGTTAAATCATAGAATTTTCCTAGTAAATATTATTGGATCCTAAGAATAAACTAAATGATGCCGTAGGCTGGAAATTGCACGCATGCGAAGCAAATGATCATAATATCATTTAGATCATTCTATTGCGCATTTAAATGCCCAGCTAATTTTGTTAGTCGAATATAAACTGTGGAAATCCACTAATAACTATTCTGAATTATTAGAATAAATTAGTAGCCGTTAGAGGATTTAGAACTGGTCATGACTACTAGAGTAACCTGTACCGAATTAAAATAGTAAGCCATGATTTAAAATTTGTGGCCGCCGATTAAACTGGTGCATAGTAATTTAAATAGCATAAGCCGTAACAATTCGCAGCTAGCTAAAATAAAATATGGAAGTCGTACGGAGACGCCTTATTATTATTTAATTAATATTAACTTAGGAGTTAATTTTATTGGTGTAGATATCTTAACTAATCACACATGTACTAGTTACGAGAGGACATGTACCAAGAATAAAGAATTTATTTAAATAACCCTAAGACCTAAAATGAATTAGAGGTGATTACATGTGCAAGATCAACTAGAATTAATCGTCGCCAATAGTTGTACGCGTATATATATGGTATCATATCGCAAAGATAGATAGTCAGAAATCAACAAAAGATGGAGTTTAAGTAAACAACCCAGCTCATGCTAATAAAATAACGTTAGGTGACGAGTATAGAATATGAGTTAATTAGGGCTAACCACTATCAGGTTAAGTTGAGCTAAGTCCTACCTTAAGAGCACAGGCACGTCTACACCACGTCATTTATTATGTTTTCATAAATTAAGTCATAATCGACGTATTTTAATTGCAAACGACGATTCAAGCTACGGGAGTGATTTCACCTGATCCTACTTAAATCCAAATCTATGGTTGAAATCCAAGCAAGCATTCCTTTGATCAAGTCTCTAGAATATATTTCGTAAAACAATTATTTTGTATTAATCTAGTATCACCCTGCATAAAAGAAATAAAAGGTATTTAAATCGGGCAATGGATATAAAAGACATAAGAAAAGAAATAGCGGGCAACTGATGGAGCAGTTGGCCCTCTAAGTTGAGTAAGAAGGTGGGCAGAGGTTGCCAGGGTAGGTGACAAGTGGGCAGGTGTGGGACCTCTGCGTAAGAATAGAATATAAGGGATTACAAACTTCATCCGTATGAACAGACCATACCAAACCGTATCAACCAACATTCCGTTTTTCACGGGCAGTCTAGTACTCTATTGAAGTATTATATTCTCCACATGGGTAAGTATTAATTAGGGGAGGAACCCACAAGAGCCGGACCAGCACCGGAGTGGGGGATCCACAGCCGCGCAGAACCCAGAACTGGTACATAGGCCAGAAGTGGGGGAGGCGGATCGCAAGAACCTGAGTCTGGACGTGACCAGCAGTGGGGTACACGAAGGCGATATATTACGCAGTTGGGTGTTGGGCGAGTGTCAGAAACCACCCCAGCCAACAGTTATTGTCGCTTTCGGTGGGTCTGCGTGAGGGTTGTACACCGCTCCAGGCTACCGCTTGTGAGTAACTAGGTGGAGATATAATTACTGAGATAGATGTATTAGCTTTGTACTCTGGTCTAGGCGTCGCATCAAAGGAATTGCGGAGATCCGGGAGCCAACACGAGCAGAATGATGATGGGTAAAGTGATACAAGCTTGCGCAATGCTATCCAAATCATGAATTCATGCCTGTCTTCGGGAAGGGAGAATTACGGAAACTTATGGGGGTTTTTGCTGTTCATGCGTATGTTCAGTAGTTTTCTAATTTAATACATCGGAATTCTTTCAAAACCCAGAACCCTTATTTTCTATAAGTCATGGAAAGGAAATTGATGATGAAAAAGAGTATTCAGAATGAGCATGAGCTTGAAGCGAGGAATTGGTATTCCTACAAGTGTAATTGATGAGCATTCTGTGCATTTTTGCTAATAATGCTTGCTGAGTACTTCTGTACTCACCCTTGCTATTATCTCCCCCTTTGCTTAGGAGCATGTCAATTCAGAGAATGGCTAAGATCAGGAGAAAGCTACCTGGATGGAATACCGTGGACTTGGAACACAGTGGGTACAAGGTGGACACTCCGTGTGGAGTCGTTTTTGAATAGGAAGTAGTTAGAATACTTTCTATCTAAAGATTGTAATATTTAAGCCCTTGAGGCTTTGTAATAAATTTTAGCCATGCGTGGCGATATTCTTGTAATATCATGTTCTCTAATTATTGTTCTGCTGCAACACTCTGATAGGCTTATTATTCGTTAGAGCGATGTTTTATTGGCTAAAACGAATAATAATCCGTTGACTAGCGTTATTACCCCATGGTAATAACGCGGGTTGTCACACTTACCCTCCACCAATCCTTCCCGATCCAACTTCTCTCTCTCCCAATCACCGTCGTCACCAGTCCTTTTCTCTCTTTCCCAATCGCCATTGCAGTTCGTTGCCCAAGATGGAGAAGGTGGCATTGTGGACCCCACGATCATCGCTGGAGATGGTTTTTCATTTGTTTTCCATTCCATATAAATGAAGAGTGCGGCAGCCCAAAGATTTTTTATGTCTAAGATAGCAACCAAGCTCAGTATGCAACATGATAAGAGGAAAGAGACAGCCATTATGACCTACTTCATATAACCTGACACACTAGAGTATGTGATTTGCTTCATGCCCTTTGATGTTTCTTTTGTAGTTATTGAGAAATATAGCATGAGCAGCCTGACTACTTTCTAGAAGAATTTATGGATAATTGGTTCTCGTTTTCTCATCTTGGCGTATATTATTGCTACAAGATCTCATTGGAAGGGTATTTTAAAACAACTACTGATGTGCATCATATTTGTAGTATATTCTCATATCAATATCCTGTTGATTATAGCTCAATTTGGCCATAAATTTATTAATTATATGCAAATTGCCCTCCTTTTGGGACTTTTTACAGTGTTTGCAATTATTTTGCAGGGCGGCGCGAACCAGGCACACAATCTACAGAAATTAAGCATGAAGTGCTAGGGTTGCAAAATAGTGAAAGGGGAAGGGCCAAAAAGCAAAACTGCAGCAAACCCTAGCCACCAGCCCACTGGAAACCCTAGCGCCCGCGCCCCCGCAAAAACCCTAACCGCGCCGCAAGTATAAAAGCTTCAGCTGCCCCTTCGATTCCCGGGAGCCGGTCACACTCCCCACATCCGAAAACCCTAGCCGCAACTCAGCAAAAACACAACCATCTGCTCGCCTTCCTCATTCCGTAGCCGCCACCGAGACCTCGCCTCTCCCATGGCCGTCGTCGGAGACCGGCCATAGCCGGCGACGAGCTTCACTTCCCCCAGCTCCTCCTAACTCGAGCCCCCTACATCCCCCATCCAACTGTACCGCCGCTTAAACTACCCCCATCGCCGAATCTTGGAATGTGAGAAGGAAGAAGCCCAGATCTACTCCTTCCACTGCCGGATCTTCGACTCCTACGGCTCGGCCTGCTTCCTCTACGGTGGCTGGCGCGGATCTGCTTCCTCTGAACCGCAACCTCAACCCTGCGACGTCTACACGGCGGGATCTGCTACTTCTACACGGCTACCCCTTCGGCTTCTGCATCAGCTCTGCTTCTTTCCTACCTGCATCCTCTACTGACTGTCGTCTGCGGCAGATCTTCAATCTTATGGTTGACTCGTTCCCGATCTACATCTTTTACATTGTGATGGCCTGATTCGGATGTGTGAATATCAGATCTGTGATGTGCATGTAATGTCTGTATGGATCTGAGTACTATGAATGCTTTTACATGTTCTTGCTTTTCTGAGATGCTCATATGGATGTTGTCCTCTAGTTTAGATTTATGTTATTAGATGCTCTGTAAGCTCTTCTTCAGTTTATGCTCCTGCTAGTAGATCTAATATTATGCCATGTTTATGATTATTTTCTGTTGGGATAGATTTAAATTCTCTGTTAGGGTTTACTCTGTTCTTGCTGTTATTATTAGATCTGTTAGTAGAAAAGATAAAAAAAATAGTCATAGTCTAGATCTATTACTTCTGCTTTAGTTTTTTTTGTTTAGATTAATTTGTTTGTTCTTTGCAGTATTTAGTTTGCTTTTCAAATGCATGGTTAGGATGTCTACTTTTCTGTGCTTATTTTGTTGTTGCCGTGAAGTATTGGTATAGCAGTAGCATTTCCCCTCCTTCTCCTTTGCTCTTCCCAACGTCCTCCTCCTCCCTAGATCTATTTCCTTTCCCCTGCGCTCTCTTCTTTCCTTCCTCTGCTTCTCTCCCTCTTCCCGTCAGATCTCTTCTCTGCCCCACGCTCTAATCCTTCTAGCGCGCCTCTGTCTTTCTCTCGGTAAGGTTAGCCTCCCGTCTGCTCTCTTTCTCTCCTTCTCTTACTGTCTGACCCCTAGCTATCTTTCTCCTCTTCTCTTATCTAGTTTCTTTCTCTCCTCTCATCTTCTTCTGTTAGTTAGCCTCTTCTCTAGTCTGTTCCCCTTCCTTCAGTTAGTCTACTGCGCCTCCTTCTTACCTCTTATCATGCTCTCTCTTTTCGTTAATTCTTTTCTTCTCTCTCTGCATAGGTAGTTCTCTATTCTTTTCTCCTCTCTTCTCTCTTCCTTTCTAGTCCTTGATTATCTTTCCTTCCTAGTTATTTCTCTCTTCTTCTCTTATCTCAGGCTTGTGCGATTCTTTCATAGTTCTATGTTGGTTTTCTAGTCTGCAAGTCTACCCGTCTCCTTACCTTCTTCTCTTCTCTGCTCTTTCTCTTCTTTTAGATCTCCTCCATTTGTCCTTAGCTACCCTCCAGCCTTTCTTTCCCTCAGTAGAGTCAGTCTCTAGGGTTTCTCTTTTATTTTCTCCTTCCAGTCCATTATTTTACATTCGCCGCTACTTCATCTTTTCCTTTCTCTCTTGGCCTCTCAGCATTAGTTAGTTTAGTTTTTTTTTCTTTCATCCCTTTCATTCACTGTTCTTGCGACTTAGCTTTAGTTAAGGGTAGTGTAACCAGTAATTTAGTCCCTGTGGAGAACACGACTATCGCTGCTATCTTAGCGGCAGCCCGTACACTTGCGGGTGTGCAGTTTTGCACGATCAACTATTACTCTGACTATCATAGTTTTAGCTGTCAATTGTGATATGCGATCTGACTTTGCCTTTATCTCATTTAAATTGTGAGGTGTACAAGACCATGTTAGTGTTACCATGAAATATGTGGGCATCATTTATCTCAATCAAGAACAAGTAGTGAGTTGTGACTTTATGTTGTCTAGTTTACGACTTTATTATTCCTCCTAGCGATAGGGTATAACAATCAACTCAAGCACATTCGATCTTAACAAATTCTCCAATGATCGAGGATGGTTCTCCACTTTCTTGTGATGAAGGTCATTGACCCAAAGGGAGAGTTTGTCTCCGGTAACAAGAATTAATAGATGTTCAAACATTTGATTCAATTATAATTTATTCAATGGTAACTCATTCAGTAGTAATTCATTTGTGAGATCTATGTAATGATTGTCGTGTCCAATAAGATATGCAATTATTTGTGATCTGCTTGCTTGTTATCAGAGGGCATGGCTAGCATTTCCTGAGACTAGCCAAAAAAACATTTTTTTGCTCTACAAAGAACCATCACAGATGTTTTTCTATTAACCGTCTGTGATAAGTCACAACACAGATGGTTATTTTACAAAACCGCCTGTGATATCTGATATGGCACAGACGGTTTTTTTTTTCAAAATCCATCTGTGTATTCTGCATCATAGACGGTTCAAAAATCGTCTGTGATGACCTTGTGTCATTACTAACCCATATACTTAGACAGCTCACAAAATCATCTATGATGATATTTTTAAACTGTTTGTGATGACATTTTCTGCAGTAGTTGCCATCATCATGTTGAGCTCACTCTCACTCAAGTACTCCTCTCTCATCATTAGAGTGGGGAAGAACAGGGGAGTGTGAGAGAGAAGAAAACCAACCCTTGCTCAAATCGAGTCGAAGAAGCTAAGTAGAGGTGAGTCGATCTACTGCCTAGTGATGTGTTGTGCGGTGTCCAAGATGGAGAAGGAACACACAAAGCAAAGTGCCACACTGTCCTCTCACTAAAAAATCCCAAGAAGCAACAACCATTTCTTGCATCCCAAACATTTGCTACGAACCATAAAATCCAAATCTACGCAAAAAAAAAGCGCTACAACCGATCGAAGATCAGGAAGACAAGGAAAATGGAAGAGGAAGATGCTGACGGTGCATAGGTTTTGGGGTGGTAGAGGAAGGGTTAGGGGTGGCGGTGCCATACTTTGACTGGAGGAGGTGCTCGACAAGAAGGCCGATGTTGCTAGTCATCTCCGGTCACTATCGTGGTCATCACATGGTCTCCACCGAGGAGGATATCTCCTCCTGCTGAGGGAGAAAGAAGGGTGCACGACATAGGAGAGCTCAGTGAGTCCTCCATATGCTGCCACCTCTAGGGTTTGATTAGAGGAGGGGAGGGAGTTGGGAGAGGAGAGCTGAATGGGGGAGTGGAATTGAATGGGAGGGCAATCGGTTATAGGTTTTATTGAGTGGTATTTGGTTGGTAATTTATCCCCAACTCCTAGGGTATTTTGGTAACCAGGGGTGTGGCTTTTTTTGGTGGAAGGATTGTTGGGCCCTACCCAGTTTTAAAAATCTTTTTAAACCGAGTTTTAAAAATATAGCCACTGACATATGGGCCCCCTAAGTAATGTATGCATAGTAAATGGCCCCATGTGTCAGCCTCTATTGCTTTTTCCAAATAAATTTTATTCAAAAACTAATATTGAGGGCCCCACCTGTTAGAGAGAATTTTCTCTCCTATGTTTATTTTTGGAATCTTTTCTAAAAATAAATTTTGGAGAGCCTGTTCTCCCTCGTCTTAGCTCCAAATTTGATGAAACTTGTTTCTAAATTTTTATAAATTCAAGATCTTTCTAATGGTGCTGGTTTTGTTCAAATTGGAGTTTATTTGAATTTTCTATTATATTTATTTGTTTTTGCTTGCTTGTCTGTGTAGAGTACGAGGACACGAACGAGCCCTAGATCGACGCTACACAAGAATATCAGGACCAACCTACCTTTGACCCAGGTGATCTATTATTTTGATCATATCAACTTTATGTTCATTTAAATTTAAATTGCATGCTTAATTATTTATGCAAATGTATGTCAAAACTTAAGGTTATTACATGCCTACTTGATGATGTAGTAATATTATTATGCCTTTCTTAACACCTGAAATATATGAACCTTATTACCTTGGATAATAAGTGGTAACTTTACTAGCTATAAGTCATACTTAAGTGCCATGGTAGTCTTACTTAAGTACCAGTGCACTAGTTTGCCCTAAGCATCATTCTTTAAATATGAAATTGTTTTAGGTAGTCATTGGATGTAAATGGCTGATATTTTGGGACAACTTAGTTTATACTTTTCAAAACTCTAAAACTTGTTGTTACCACATCTGGGCGGATGGTATGATTGATGACGTGGAAGTAGTATGAGAACTTGTGGGTTGAAGTATGTACTGTCTAGATAAATTAAGAACTTAATACTGTGATGACCTTCCAATATAAAACAGTGCAACCATAAGTCTATAATGTTGTCAACCTGGCTAAATAATTTGTATCCACAAGTGTGAGTTGCACCACTGGTGTGGCCCACGAGTTGTGTCACTAGTTTTAAGCTGTCGTGGACACGAGTCGTGGTGCTGGATTTAAGCCACTATGTGGCGCAAGAGGGGGTCTGGATATGGTGGACGTAACCACCCTCATATAAAGCCTTAGCAGGTGTAGCTTACACTAAGGGATGAATTCTGAAGGTCTTGTGATGATCTCCTTGATTCATATATCTAAGGAAATATATGAAACATAGCAAATTGATTATCTCTTATGGGCAAAGTGTACAGTCCCTACAGAGTAAACTATTTGAATAGCCATGCCGACGGTCAAGGGCGGACATGGGAACTTACTCGAGTTAGTTTCTATTTCAAAAACCTTTATTGGATTTAATGAAAACTTGTCAGGTGGATGTAACCCTGAATTTGGTTCTTTCTGGGTGGATGTAACCCAGTGTTGTTAATAGAGTGGATGTAACCCCAGTAGTCAAAATTAAGCATATGCTAGATAGAACTATATAACAGGTGGATGGAACCTACACCGCTATAAATATTGCACTAATTTAATCTCTTTAATAAAACATGGTTTGGTTAAAATGCTAAGTCATAGGATTTATTAATTACTATAATTCAAAATGTTGCTTTTAGCGAATAAAAGAACCAGAGTCATCCTTCTCAAACCTTGCATATATAAATACATGTATTATGTGTGTTGGCTCGTGGAGCACCATTTTATGTGCTCACCCTCGCTCTAAAAATCCCCTTCAGAGCACGTGGACCAATGTTATTATGTCTACTACGAGAATAAAGGAGCTGAAGGTGGTGAAGATAGTGGATATTAGACTAGATTCTAGTCTAGATCTCATCCCAGTCGGGCTGACCAAGTTGACGTTTGGGTGATCCCAATATTAATTAGGTTCCTAGTTAATATTGGTTGCACCTAGATCTTGCCAGTCTCTTGCCTGTGGGGAGACGTGCCTCCCCTTGTTGCTTCCGCTACCATTTTCACTTTTGATGTAATGTAATCATTTGGCCTGATGGCCCTATGTAAACTTGACCCGATGTGGTATATTTGAACTCTGATATGCTATAATATTAATGCATGTATGGTTTACATTGTGTATAAAATAATTAAGTATTGTATTTGTGATCACTATCTACAGCTCTAGGGAATAGTGCAATAGTTTTACAGAGGATTCTGGATTGGCTAAATCCTGGTCTGACAAATCGAGTCAAAGAAGCTGAGTATAGGCGAGTCGACCTACTGCCTGGTGATGGGTTGTGTGGTGTCCAAGATGGAGCAGGTGGACACGAAGCAAAGTGCTACACTATTCTCTCACTAAAAAATCCCAGTAAAAAACAACCATTTCTTGCATCCCAAACATTTGCTATCAACCATAAAATCTAGATCTAGGCCAAAAAAAATGGCGCTACGACGGTCGGAGATCAGGAAGACAAGGAAATGGAAGAGAAAGATGCTGGTGGTGCATAGATTTTAGGGGTGGTAGAGGTTAGGGTTAGGGGTGGTGGCGCCAAACTTTGATAGGAGGAGGTGCTCAAGAAGAAGGCCAATGTCACTAGTCATCACCGATCACTATCATGGTCACCATGTGGTCTCCACCGTGGAGGATATCTCCACCTGCAGAGTGAGAAAGAGGGGTGCATGGCATAGGAGAGCTCACTAAGTCCTCCATGCACTACTGCCTCTAGGGTTTGATTGGAGGAGGGGAGGGAGTCAGGAGAGGAGAGCCAAATGGGGGAGTGGAACCGAATGGAAGGGGAATCGGTTATAGGTTTTGTTGAGTGGTATTTGGTGGGTAATTTACCCCCAACTCCTAGGGTTTTTGGTAACCAGGGTGTGGTTTTTTTGGTGGGAGGATTGTTGGGGGGGGTGGACAGACAAACTCCTCATTTATATTAATAGCAAAAAGAAAACTTTGTTCAGATATTGTGGCAATAAAACAACTGTTAGCGTCAATAGCTTTGCACCTACTTCAAACGCAAATTTAGATTAAGTTATCAAATAAATTGCATGAGCTGAACATTGTTTACACTTTTATCCTGTCTTCTGCCAAATGCCAAGAGCAGAAATTGATTCATGAAAAAAATAACACAAGTGGAGGGAATGATTAGGAGGAAAATAAGCAGAAAAGGTTGACCCTCTCACCTATCACTATAGCAGCTAGTATGGAAAGATCGGCCATAACACCACACTACCTCAACTGCCAACGTACGCTAAAATAGACCTTTCTTCATGGACTCAAACCAGTGATCACCATATCAATCAAGAACCAAACACCAAGCAAAATCAAAGCAAGCCCATAAACTTCCGAGTAGGGCCTAGTCACTACCTGTTGCATGTCTCTCGCACTGATTCATAGGCGCCGTTGTGCCCTGCAATGGTGCTTCCACCGCTATACCTGACCTATCACCGATGTGTTGCTCGGCCAAGCCAACCCCGCCCTACATCTCCATGTGCATCTTGCTAGCCATGGCTGCTCGTTGTTGCCTCTCTCGACTATGGAGATCATGCATGATGAAGTGGTGGTTAAACAAATTGCATGACGACATCACATTACTACAAAAAGGGTCATCACAGACAGTTCAAAACTGTAATCAGGGATGGTTTTTTGAACCATCTGAATTTATGCGTCAGTGATAATCAGATGTTATCACAGGCGATTTATGAGTCGTCTGTGATAAATACAACATAGATGGTTTGTAACTAGAACCATCTAGAACACTATCACAAATGGCTTGAACTAAAAACCATCTATGATACTCACACAATTCACACATCACAGACGATTCTAACTACCAACTATCTGTAATACTTTGTCATCACAGATAGTTGGTAGATAGAACCGTCTGTGATGTGCGAGTATTATAGGCGGATTTTGATTTGAGCCATCTATGATAATCCTTCCCAGACGGTTTATACCATAAAATCGTCTGTGATAGTTCATTCTATACCTAAAATTTTCCTATTTTTTAGCTAACCTCAGGAAATGTTAACTATGCCATCTAAAAAACAAGCAAATACAGCAACAAACACAGCAACACATTCCATTTTCATTAAGATTAGAATTTGCCATTACAACATCACAAGATAATGAGTAGGTTACCCTTAGCACTGCATACACAAGAGGACACATATAATTTTACAAATATAAGCTTCACAGTTACAAATTCAAAAAAAATACTTACACTACAAGAAATTTCAGGCTAATGCAAGCTAGACTTACACATCCTGCATTAAACTACAATCTAAAACAAGTGGCATGGAAAAATTTTCATGTAGCAGAAACAAAAAGGCAACGAATACCATTTTCAACTCCTATGCCAAAATCAACAGAACACCACACTTTTAGAATGTAACAAGCAGAAGCCCCCTGCCGATACTGGTGAATTGGAATAGTGCATATTAGCCATTGCCTTCTTCCTTTTCATCTTACTTCAAGCGAAATTTTAGCCGCCCTTGCTGAACCCCTTTCCACCCTTGCCACGCACAAATGAGTTAGAGTAGTACTAGTGGTGTTGGTTCTTTAAGTAGGGAGAGGGGGGTTAATAATAGGCTAGAGGTGGGGATGAGACCGGTGCCTAGCATTCGATGTGGAGAGAATGGATGGGTGAGATCAAGATCCTAGGGATATGCCATAGATCAGTGATGTGGCGGGGCATCACAAATGATTTGGATTACAAACCACCTTTGATAGAGATAACAAGAGATATCATAGACGGTTCTTATTAAAAACCGTCGATGGTAATGGCCAAACGGTAGATCACAAAAATAATATATCGGTGCAATATAAACAGCTAGTCTCAAAACATAAAATAGCAAAGTTTTATATGGCTTATATATGGTTGTTTTTAATGTTTCGACAAGATCTGCAACTTTGCAGTTGAGGCAAAACTCAAATTCTGAAGGGAAGACCAAGAAAGAGGGCAAAAACGTAAACCAAAAACTTGTGATGCAAATTTGGAGCCAAAGATGGCCGATTTTGGGGTCTTAGGGGGTGACGGGTGCAAGTGGGTCATCTTTTTGGATCAGGCTCGTCGTTACCTTTCCAACGAGTATAAGAACATTAAAAACGAACACTGTATGCAAAAGTTATGCCCATTTTAGTAAAGGTATCTTGGAAAGGAATCTTACTCAGACTCGAATTCATCACGGGGAGAAGTGGGTGGGAGATTATGAAATTTTAGGAGATTGCGAGGCAAGAAACATATCATAGATGATTTTTTGTACAAACAGTCCGTGATAACTTCATTATCACCGATGGTTTGTAATAAAAAACCATCTGTGAAATATCACAGACGGTTTAAATAAATAATCATCTGTGATATCTGCCATTATCACAGATAGTTTTTATCAATAACTATCTGTGAATTATCACAGACAGGTATTAGTAAGAACCGTATGTAATGACTTGCATTATCATAGACGGTTTGTATGAATAACCGTATGTGAAAATTCTGCAGTCCATTTGGGAATCTTCCGCATGTGCCAACCGTGATGTAGCTTTAGCGTGGAAGTCATGAATTAATCCAACGAAAGTCCTGTCAAAGCGTCAATTAATCGTACGTACATATTGCGACATGGAAGCTAGCTAGTGCAGACAAAATACCAAGACCCACCAGTAGTAGACTTCGTTTCAGATGTATCACAGAACAATCTTTGTCTAGGAATGTTTCTGTTCAAGCTCAGTGTGGGTGTATTTGGTATTGCATTCCTTGCAGCGTTCTGAGATTCATGTTTTTCTTGTGCTTTGAGATTCATGTTTTTCTTTCTGTGGTTAAGAGAAGCATTAGCTCAATATTGGGTTATTAGATTGGGGAGAACTAGATGCCAAATTTTTTGTATGTACTTGTGGTGTTACAAATGTGGGCAATATTTTAATTCCAAGTTTTATTAGGAGATAGAAATAATAAACTAATGATGCAAAACTCACAACTAACAGCAAGCTACTCATCATACTTCAGAACATACACAAGAAAAACAATATAGTAACAAAGTCGAACGTGCGCACAAACGACTTACTTGTTAGCCTGATGAAGGACAGGAAGCCGCGCAGGCTTGATGCAGTGCAGAACGTAGGTGTAGCAGTGCAGTGAGCGGTCAAGCAGATGCGCTGCCTAGAAACCTTATTGCCGCCCCGTGCAGGTACTCTCTGTGGCAACGGTTCAGAGATAGCCGCTCTCCCTCCTTCCAGGTGCACGCCGGGAAGAAAGGTCGACGAGGTTCAGACAGCACAGCACAACAGAGCAGAAAGTAGGGGAAGAATGGAGGTGCAAAATTCTCTCTCCTTTCCTGGACGTCTCCAGGCCCTTTTATGGGCACTGCAGTTACTACTCACTAGTAATTGCTGCGTTTTAAATAGAATTATGCACTGGTAACTGCCTCATCAAATCACAAATTAAGTAGTGTAAATTCACTTGTAACTGCCTCATTCAAATGTTTAAATCTCATTTAAACAGAGAGAGTGAGGTGCATGGTTCAGTAAAAATAAAGATGGACTTGGTCTGCCAAGTGGAGCGCCATGTCACGGCACGGTCGCGCGTCGCAAGTCACAAGTCACGCGATTTTCACGCGAAAATACGTGAATACGTGCGCGCGTGTGTGACTAGACAGAACCATCCTCATACCATCTCTTTCCATATTCAAGGAGTGGGGAGGACTCCATCTTATAAATCGGTCTTTCTCACCCTGCCTTAGCAATATGGTACTAAACCATGCATGCTTTGGAATTAAGGAAATAGGCCAAATTAAATGGGCCAATTTCTAACAATCCCCCACCAATTCCAAAGCAACAAGTAAACATATGACAAAGATATTGTGCTGAAGTACTGTTAATATACTAGTCTTTTAGTGTAAGTCCCGTACGGATTGAACTTGCACCTAGAATGACAAGATTCACCTTCTCACAGCTGATGAATGGACTATGTCTTGAATTCACAGCTTTTCATGATCAGATTTCACTTGAAATCTCAACTAGTACTAGGCTGCCAATGAACCTCGCCTAAACGGAGCGTTATATGGTCATGCTCCCTTATCTGCTCATCAGCTTTCTAGAGAATGCCCCGTTCTTGTGAACTGCGACCACACAGTTAAGCTCAAGTAGGTGTATTCTTTCTAGGTATCCTGCAGGCTAATACCTTTTCCTTATTTGGACAACAGAATACATTAAGGCTTTATGCCAACCTTCTATACAGTCGAAAGTACATTGTTTATTAGGACATGGGTACAATAAATATGTACTCTCTTGTTACAACATCAATTTGTTTTTCCCATTGCCTAAGTCACGGGATCTTCGATGAAGAAGGTATGGGTTACCATTGTGATGTAACTTAAATGGGCCTCATTCCCATGTCCATAGATGCAACAGAAATCGCTTTCCGTGCTAACCCCTTTGTAAAAGGGTCTGCCAAATTTTTCTCAGTGTGAATATAGTTCACAGCAATCACTCCGGAGTTTCTCAGTTTTCTGATAGATTTAAGCCTACGCTTCACACATCTAGAGGACTTCATATTATCCTTTGTACTTGTGACTTTGGCCAACACTGTTTGATTATCACAGTACATCAGGATTGCAGGTATTGGTTTCTCAACCAATGGCAAGTCCAATAGAAGCTCTCTCAGCCATTCAGCCTCAACTGTGGCTGTGTCAAGTGCTACAAGTTCTGCTTCCATGGTTGACCTCGTCAATATGGTCTGTTTGCAAGACCTCCATGAAACTGCAGCACCAGCTAAAGTGAATACATGACCACTTGTAGCTTTGATCTCATCCGCATCAGAGATCCAATTAGAGTCACTGTATCCTCCTAATGAGAAGGGTATCCAGTATAATGTATTCCAAAAGATGTTGTGCCTCTCAAGTAGCGCAACACTCTTTCAAGTGCCTCCCAGTGATCATCTCCTGGGTTAGACGTAAACTGACTTAATTTGCTCACAGCAAATGAAATGTCAGGTCTTGTGGCACCAGCTAAATACATAAGTGACCCAATAATTTGTGAATATCTTAATTGATCTTTTCCTAACCTCTGGTTCTTTCGAAGCTTAATGCTCACATCATAAGGTGTTGGTGAAACTTTACAGTTTTCAAAACCAAATCGGCTTAATATTTTCTCAGCTTAATGGGATTGATTCAAAGTAATCCCATGCTTGCTTTTGATCAATTTAATATTCAGAATGGCATCTGCCTCTCCCAAGTCTTTCATATCAAAACACCGAGATAAGAAAGATTTGACCTCGTCAATTACGGTAGTGTAATTTCCAAATATAAGTATGTCATCTACATACAGACATAATATAACTCTTTGACCCCCACCATAATGATAATACACACATTTATCAGCTTCAATCACAACAAAGCCAGCGGATGTCAAAGTTTTGTCAAACTTTTCGTGCCATTATTTTGGTGCTTGTTTTAGGCCATACAAATATTTCAATAATCTGCATACTTTATTTTCCTGTCCAGAAATCACAAAACCATCCAGTTGATCCATATAGATTTCTTCCTCCAACTCTCCATTAAGGAAAGCTGTCTTCACGTCCATTTGATGAACATGTAGCCATAAGAAGATGCTAACGCAAGGAGCACTCTGATGGTAGTTAATCTGGCGACAGGAGAATAGGTATCAAAGAAATCTTCTCCCTCTCTCTGGGTGTAACCCTTGGCCACAAGCCTTGCCTTGTACATCTCAATTGTTCCATCAGGCCTTAGTTTCTTTTTAAAGATCCACTTACATCCTACAGGTTTACACTCGATAGGACGATCCGTGATCTCCCAAGTCCCATTAGCCATGATAGAGTCCATCTCGCTATGGACTGCCTCTTTCCAATACTCAGCATCAGGAGATGCATAAGCCTTTGAAAGAGTCTTTAGCACATTATCCACGAGGTATACAATAAAGTCGTCACCAAAGGTTTTCTCAACCCTTTATCTCTTGCTCCTGCGAGGAGCTTCTGCGACTAGATTGTTATCCTCCTCAGGGATATCACATATTGGTTCAGAAATGGTGGGAAGTTCAGAAGTTTGATTATTCTCACTTTCAATATTATCAGTTTGAACATTCTCTGTTCGTGAAGTACTGCCTGCTGTTCTCATAGGAAAGATATTCTCAAAGAATGAAGCATCTCTAGACTCCATTATTGTATTAGCAATAATTTCAGGAGTTTCTGATTTGACTACTAAAAATCTATAGGCCGTGCTATTTTGAGCATATCCTAGAAAAATACAATCGACTGTTTTTGGTCCAAGTTTTCTCTTTTTCTGCAATGGTATATTGACTTTTGCCAAACACCCCCAAGTTCACAGAAAATTAACATTAGGTTTTCTCCCCTTCCATCCCTCATACGGAGTAATCTCACTCTTTTTAGTGATTACTTTGTTTAGGACGAAAGTTGCTATTAGAATAGCTTCCCCCCACCATGCCTTAGGCATACTGGCACTCTCTAACATGGCATTAACCAAATCTGTTAGTGTCCAGTTTTTCCTCTCAGCGACCCCGTTTGATTGGGGTGAATATGGTGGTGTAAATTCTCGGACTATTCCATGCTTAGAACAAAATTGGGAGAATTCATGAGAGACATACTCTCCTCCACGTTCAGACCTTAATCTTTTTATTTTCTTCTCTAGTTGGTTCTCAACCTCGGCCTTATAAGTTTTAAAGTAGTTTAAAGCTTCATACTTAGTTTTCAGCAAATACACATAGCAGTAGCGTGTTGCATCATCAATAAAAGTTAGAAAATATCTTTTGCCTCCTTTTTGTCAATAATCCATTCATTTCACACAAATCTGAATGAATAAGATCTAAATGTGCCAATTTCTTTTCATCCTCTAATCCCTTAAAGGGTTTTCGAGGTTGCTTTGCTTGCACACATGACTGGCACTTTGATCCTTTGACAATTTCACATTTTGAAATTAAATCTAATCTGGACATTCTAGCAATACTACCAAAACCAATATGACAGAAACGAGAATGCCAAATATTTGCCTCACATTTATTTAAACCAGTTGCAACATTCAGATTATAACAAAGACTCTAAAATACTTAGGCGGAACAAGCCTCCGCTCTCATAGCCTTTACCAACAAATTTCCCAAACATAGACATTACAATTTTATTTGACTCAAAAACTAGCTTATAACCATCCCTGCATAGGAGAGAACCACTAGCGAGGTTCTTCTTTATTGTAGGAGCATGCTGCATGTTCTTCAAGTGGACAATCTTTCCTAAGTAAGCTTCAGATCCACCGTGCCAACACCAAGAACAGAAGCATGCGACCCGTTTCCCATTATGACGGAGGAAGCCCCTGCTACCTAATAGGAAGAAAACAAGGAAATATCAGAACATACGTGAACATTAACTCCAGTATCAACCCACCAATCAGTGGATTGACAAGCTGAAAAGACAACAGGTGAATTACCACACTCTCCTGAAGTCGAGGCCTCGCCTATGGTCACGTTAACAGCCTTCTTCTTAGGCTGTTCACCATCTCTGATTTTGCGGAAACGACAGTCCTTCGCCATATGATCGTCTTTTCCGCACACAAAGCAGGTGATGTCCTTCATATCCTTATTCTCAGTTTTCTTCTTAAAGCTAGTTGTCTTGTTCAGTTTGTTGGTTTTGTACTTCTTAGCAATAGTCTTTTTCTGTATGACATTTGCATTGTTCTGGCCAGATGTGCTAGGTGCATCTTTTGCTCTTGCTTTTTCTTCCACATCGAGGGCTGCAATGAGATCCTCAACAGAAATCTCTTCCCTCTTATGTTTCAAGCTAGTAGAAAATCCCGCCAAGAGGCAGGGAGTTTAGCAACAATGCCTGCAGCCACAAACTTCGGAGGCAACACACAGCCCAGGTGCGCAATCTCACCGACTAGTAGCTGGAGGTCATGAGCTTGTCCCACTATGGACTTAGCCTCATCCATGCTAAAGTTGAAAAATTGCTCACATATGTAGAGCCAGCGACCTGCCTCTGCCTCTACATATTTGTGCTCTAGTGCATCCCACAACTTTGTGGCGGACTTGTAGTCCATGTACACATCATAGAACTGATCTGCCAGAACAGTCAGAATGCAGCCAAGAGCAGTATTATTCGCATTTTCAAACTGCATGTACTGCTCAATCATAAATGGATACTGCGGGTGGATAACCCACCACAGCCCCAAAGACATGAGCCAAAACTTGGCTCTAGTCTGCCATCTACGAAAGTTCTGACCAGAAAACCTCTCAGGTTTCATCGCATCAGAAGCACTAGCCATTGCTGTATTGCAACAAAATTCATAATAAGGTTTCTGGATTGTTACAAATGTGGGCAATATTTTAATTCCAAATTTTATTAGGAGACAGAAATAATAAACTAATGATGCAAAACTCACAACTAACAGCAAGCTACTCATCATACTTCAGAACATACACAAGAAAAACAATATAGTAACAAAGTCGAACATGCGCACGAACGACTTTCTTGTTATCCTGATGAAGAACAGGAAGCCGCGCAGGCTTGACGCAGTGCAGAACGTAGGTGTAGCAGTGCAGTGAGCGGTCGCGCAGATGCGCTGTCCAGAAACCTTATTGCCGCCCCGTGCAGGTACTCTCTGCGGTAACGGTTCGGAGATAGCCGCTCTCCCTCCTTCCAGGTGCACACCGGGAAGAAAGGTCGACGAGGTTCAGACAGCACATCACAACAGAGCAGAAAGTAGGGGAAGAATGAAGGTGCAAAATTCTCTCTCCTTTCCTGGACGTCTCCAGGCCCTTTTATGGGCGCTGCAGTTACTACTCACTAGTAACTGCTGCGTTTTAAACAGAATTATGCACTGGTAACTGCCTTATCAAATCACAAATTAAACAGTGTAAATTCACTTGTAACTACCTCATTCAAATGTTTTAATCTGATTTAAACAGAGAGAGTGAGGTGCATGGTTCAGCAAAAATATAGGTGGACTTGGTTTGCCAAGTGGAGCGCCATGTCACGGCACGGTCGCGCTTCGCAAGTCACAAGTCACGCGATTTTCACGCGAAAATATGCGAATACGCGCGCGCGCGTGCGTGCGTGTGTGACTAGACAGAACCATCCTCATATCATCTCTTTCCATATTCAAGGAGTGGGGAGCACTCCACCTTATAAATCAGTCTTCCTCACCCTGCCTTGGCAATATGGTACTAAACCATGCATGCTTTGGAATTAAGGAAATAGGCCAAATTAAATGGGCCAATTTCTAACATGTGGTACTACTTTGTCTCCACTATTGCCGAACTTTTGCAAAATTTTGAAATTTGAAATTCATCTCCACTCGCCCGTGTGGCCGCTCTGGTCTAGTAGATCTTTACGGGGAGAGAGTGAAAGTGAATGTGACAGGGTCTACGACTGATTCTAGTAAGTCATTTTGAAAAGTTTATCTTAGTAAGTTGTTTTGAAAAGACGACAAATAAGTCATTTTATTTGTTTGTTTAAGAGAAGTCATAAGCCATAAATCATGAGACGTAAGCTGAAAAGAAAGATACCAAAATCTCTCTAGTAGGGATATCATCTCTAAACCGAGCACACTGTCCCTCTCTAATGACCCCTACTGTGAAATTCGTGAGGTAAATGGACGGCTACGATATGGGTGGTCATGACCCCTATGGGTAGTATATCTACATTAATAATCGAAATAAGCATTCTGATAGGTTGACCTTCTCAGAGTCTAAGAATGCACGTCAAATCTTGGCTGCTCTTGATGTGAAGGTCTGGGGGATGAAAATCACACTTACCATGGATCAGCTCTACTCGAGGTTGAAGATGCATGAGATTGACTTCATCTCACGTCTTCCCAAGATAGAGTCAATGGCTCTTGTGATGGACCCTTCTCGGAGTAGTTCTTCAGATTATGTAGATGTTGGCTTTTCTTTATCCGCCTTGCTTTCAGTTAGTGATGAGCTGCTTCAGGGGCTACCTGACGAAGATTTAGCCCTCCTGTCCATCAAATTTACTAGAGTATACAACAAATTGAGAAAACAAGAGGAGAGTTGGTCCCGTGATGTGCTTTTGAGTATGGTGAGTCAAACCACATTCCGGCCAAGTGTCCCAAGCTGAAGGGCAAGGAGGAGAAAGACTTTCGAAGACATCTTTAAGCTCGAGACGCGAAGGTCAAGAAACCCAACTACCGGAAGTTTATCAACTGGGTCATTGCCGCTCTTAAGTCCGTGGACATGAGCGATGTGGACTCGGAGATGCAGGATGACGAGGACGCATCCATGGCAAAAAGAAGGCCCAGGACTTCATCGGCATGTGTTTCATAGCCAAGGACAGCCACGGCATTGACTCCTCAATGAGCCCTACAGCGATCCTAACGAGGTACACCCCTCCTCCAAGGCTATGAAACAATCTCTCATTGCAATGAAGAACAATTAAGGAATCAAGCCAAAATGATTAAGAGTCAGGACATGATGATTGATAACTTGAACTTGGATATTGTTAGGCTCAAATCAATTAAACCTAAAAATTGTAAATTTACTTGTGCTTGCAAGATGAATTGTCTATATTGAAATCTGCTCATTCCCCTATTGTAGACCAAGTAAAAAATGATCTAGATGATCTAGATTCTCTCAAGTCAAGTCATGATCATATTTGTATGAATGCTATTGCTCTTGATGTTATTCGTATAGATGCTATTCCATCCTCTTGTTCGAATTTTGCTTTGCTAGAGATTAAGTTGGATAGTGCTTTTAAGGAATTGCATAAATTTAGTACTGATCATACTTGTTCACACTGTGAGGATAACAAGATAAAAATAAAAGAAATGGCCAAAATAGTAATGCATTCTAGGATTACATCATGTGAAAACTATGCTAGACTCACAATTGAGATATATGCTCTTAACAAGATTCTAGGGAAGAAAGCTAAAATTGAAAAATCCATAGCCATGACTGCATCCAAAAAGGTCATTGATTATATTTCTTGTGCATTTTGTGCAGAGATTGGGAGTGATTTAGATGAAATGCATGAGGCCTTTAGGGTCAAGTTTGACGAGCACTTGGCTAGGATCAAGAATTCTTCTTGTGTGTCTTATGAAGCTCTAAAGCTTAAGGTAGCGGTTCATAAGAAAAGATAAGCTAGGGCAACCAAGTCTAGTAAGTGTACCACATGTGAGAGCATAGCAAAAGAAAATGATTACCTTAAGAAAACCCTTAAGAGATTTTCTAGTAGAAAGAAGAACCTCAACATGATCCTTGACAAATCTAAGGTGAGTGTGAAGAATAGAGGCCTAGGATGTAATTCTCTAGAGTATTCTAAGAACCACCCACCTAAGGTTGTGAGGATTGTTGAGAGTGGCAAGTTTGAGGTAGAACCCCCTATGTCTTCCAAGACTATCTTTAGGTCTATAGGTTTTACCCAAACCCCTTCTAGCAAGACAAATGCTTCTTCTTCATTAGGTCAGACCCCCTATGCTGAAGAACGTTGCTTTGGTGAGTAAGCTGAGGCATAACTTGCTACCTGTCTCCCAGCTACTTGATGAGGGTCCAGAAGTGAGATATAAGAGTGGTGAGTCTAGAGTTATAGACTCCTCTGATGAGCATGTCTTTGAGATCTCTATGTTTGAGAGGATCTTTAGTGCTAATTTTAGTATCTCTTCTACCTCTAGCCCTAGGTGTCTTGTGTCTTCTGACTCTCATGACTTAGTGTTGTGGCATCATAGGCTTGGACATATAGGCCTCGACCATTTGACTAGAGTTAGTAGCACAAACTTGATTAGAGGATTGTCTAGGCTAAAGAGTGCTAGAGACCTAGTGTGCACACCCTGTAGATATGGTAAGATGGTTTCTACTTCTCATCTACCTCTTACTTTAGTGATGACCGATGGACCTGGACAGTTGCTTCACTTAGACATAGTAGGTCTTTCTAGAGTCCAGTCTGTAAGAGGGAAGTGGTATGTCCTTGTCATTGTAGATGACTATTGTAGGTATTCTTAGGTATACTTTCTAGTATATAAGGATGAGGTATTTAGTTACTTCAGACAATTAGCCTTTAGAATAGTAGTTAATCTCCTAGGAGCCTTGAGAGCCATTAGGAAGAGAGGGGAGGGATAAGATGCCCTTGGGAGCCACCCTCGTCCCAGCGGGTCATGGGTTGGACTTCGTGTCACTGGCCTGGGTTCGAGTGTAAGTATCATATATCAGTGCATCTCAGAACGTGTGCGAAGTCGAGGATTTAATCCCCGCCTCTGCAGTTTCAAGCGTGTGCAAATGGGACACGCGTACTCTTAAAAAACAGACACAAGCCTATCTGCTCAAAGATATATGCATGCAATTAATTTTTGTGCTTCTTTCCTTTTTATTAATTTGAGTAAACCAAATGACTGTGGCTAGTATAATTCTTTGTAAGGACGAGCTAGTGGCCTAGTATTGGAAATGAGGGTGTCTGTTTTACCCACTTGAGTTTAATCCCTAAGTTTGATCCCTAGGATTGACATCGTGCCTCTATAACACGCGTGTGCATTCTGTTAGAAAGCTTGTGTCCACACTTGACTCCGGTGTCTTCATAAATTCCTAGCTTGTGTAGCAGACGTAGAGCCCTGTTCATATTAATTTTTGCTAATAGTTTTTGACTGCGGCTGATGTATAGTAGTGACTGATGAATAACAGTGCTAATAGAAGCGGCTGATGAATAGTAGTAGTTGATGAATAGTACTGTATTATGTAAAAAAAAGACGGTGCAACTAAAGACACTACAACATTCAGACCGCCACGTGGCTTATGAAATTTTGATATAATAAAATATAAAGTACGTTACAATATATGAAAGTGAAAGTAGTGGCTGATAGAAACAGCTTATAGAAACTAGGGCATTCATATTAGTTTCTGCTTCTGAAAATAAAAACCAATATGAATAGGCCCGTACACCTGTGTGTGCATGTTTGGTGTGAGTAAAGTGCGTGATGTGCTTCCTTCATAAATTATCTTGAAAAAAATATATTTCTTTGTAGCAACAATGAAAATTGCGCTGCTTTCTTTTTAAATGTCATGTGATTAACAAAAACATACAGATATTCGTACGAGCGGTTAGGTATGGTATGACCGCTCGCTTACTGTTCCCGGTTGTTATAGAACATTGACTGTCATTAGTGTAAACGCAGACCAGCGTAGACACAGCTCATCCACAAAACAAGCTGTGGGTTCCACAACGACGCCTCCATCTGGCGCGTGACTGCATGGCAAATTGGCAGGTGGTCCATTTGGGAATCTTCCGCATGTGCCAACCGTGATGCCGCCTTAGCGTGGAAAGTCATGAATTAATCCAACGAGAGTCCTGTCAAAGTGCCAATTAATCGTACATCCGTATTGCGACATGAAAACTAGCTAGTGCAGACCAAATAATCTTCGATTCACATGTATCACAAAACAAAATCTTCGTCTAGGAATGTTTCTGTGAACCACACGATAAAATCCCACTGAAAACAAATACCATCTAACACACTTGCACATAACTGCAAATGTTTGGATTTGATCGATCCCTAGACTGAGCCACCCAGCTTCGAGTTCCCTTTACCACGGATTTACGTGCCTTTCTTCTTATTTGAAAAATAGCTAATTCCGCCAAATAGATTCCTAACGAGGCATTTAGGGGCCTCAACTTTTTCATTATTCTAACCATGCATGTTCCAAATGAATCTTCAATTTTGGACGGTTGTAGATCTTTTTTTTCCGCTAACATTGGCTGGTTTAAAACATTTTTTGTGTGTTTTGGCATAAGAGCTCCGTAATACAAAGAAAGAACACGAAAGAAATCACGTCAATGACCATCGGATCAAGAAATCACACTTTAAGGCTAAATCAAGCAAAACTGGGTTTTCGTGATGGACCTGCTATCAAAGTGCCTAGATGGGTGGAGATAGATTCCCAGAGGATCTCTATCTTTTACACGTTCTTGGTACAGCAAGATAAAGAAAAGGGAAGAAAAGATATCAAAACCAACGCAAATAATAGCAAATAAATCAAAACAAGATATGGATATGGAGAGTTCGATATGCACGCTTTTCAAAGCGTATAAGTTCGTATCCGCTAAATTCTTAGCCTTGATCTGTCTTGATCAAACCAACTCCACCTTGACCTAAACCGTTCTCCAATGCACGCATGCGCTGTGGATTTGATTCAAGATAGTTTTCAGTATTTTGGTCAAACTAACAAAATACCCTTTCTTGATCTGGTCTTCACCATCCTTTACAAGCAATCACCATGCTTGCCACGTGTAGGTGCACCACTAGCTTAACACACAATGCAAAGTTTCTCCTATCTCGTTTCCACCAAACCACAGTTCACTTGACCCATGCAAGCTACATAGTGCCATCCAGCCGTTCAAACTTGCCTTCAATATTTTCTACCTTTCTCGTGCTATGCTTGAGCTCACCATCTCACCCAGCATCCTTGATCATTATGGCCCTCAGCTCCTCTATGAGCCTAGCCCCGATCCTCGTTATTGACCTTGGTTAACTTCAAGTGACCCTGTACATCCAAAGACAATGAAATTGTTTCTAGGCACCAATTCTTCACAACTTGACCTACGTTAGCCAAAATATGTATCATGCAACCTTAATGCAAAGAGCTAGCTCACCCAAACCAAATCAAATGACTCAATTCCCCAAATCCCTATTTTTCTGGGAAGATTGGTAGTACCGCTCTTACTATGTCGGTACTACCGCTCTCCAAGCCAGTACTACCGCACCCGAGCTGGACCTCTCTGAAAAATACATACCGTAGTGTAAAAACGGTGATGCCGCCCTACGGTATGACTACACAAACACCCGCGGTACTACCACCTTGCGGTACGACCGTATCAACACCTACGGTACTACCTATTTTTTCGGAACCTCTAGAAAATAGCCCAATCGAAATGCGATCTTTGCAAAACACATAATCACTTAATGAAACTTGCAATGGTTCATCACAACAATATCCTAGACCTTCTCATATAGTCCTTCACTACCATCAAAGCACTCTGAGATTCATGTTTTTCTTTCTGTGGTTAAGAGAAGCATTAGTTGAACTATTGGGTTATTAGATTGGGTAGAATCTAGATACCAGAATTTTTGTATGTACTTATAGTACTACTTTGTCTCCACTACAATTCACTACTACAGAAAAGGTCATCACAGACGGTTCAAAAACGTTATCACAGACGGTTTTGTGAACCGTCTGAATTTATGGGTCAGTGATAATTGAATGTTATGACAGACGGTTGTCGAACCGTCCATGATATATCAATATCACAGACGGTTTTTCACTACGAACCGTCTGTGATAGCAGATTATCACAAACGGTTTTAGTTAAAAACCGTCTGTGATATATAAATATCACAGACAGTTTTTAACTAAAAACAGTTAAAAACCGTCTGTGATAGGTTATAATCACAGGCGGTTTTTACTTACAAACTGTCTGTGATTATCATCTATCACAGACGGTTTTTAACTAAAACCTCAGGAAATGCTAGCCATGCCCTCTGAAACAAGCAGATCAAACATGTATACATACAATTCACATCTCAATTCATTTCAGATACATAAAACATCCAATTCACATCTCAATTCATTTCACAGGCATAAAACATCCAATTCACATCGCACTTCATTTGACAAATATAAAGCATCCATTTCACAAATCAATTAATTGAAATCAAATAAAATATCCATTAACAAATACAAAATTACAAAAGATCTACACTGCATTTGCACTTAGATGGTAACATTGCATTTTTTATCGCACTACAAGTTTGTTGATTATGTATCTATTTCTTTCGCGAGCCCTCGATTCCGGATTGATAAGAGCAATAAAAAATCATTCTGCGCAGTGGAACTCTCCATCTGATCTTATGACTTTAGTCCACAAAAACCAAACTAACTCTCCTCGAATTTTTGCAAAGTCCGGCTGTTTCAATGCAGATGTAGAGATGGGCACAGCTTGTCGATAGGAATATCAACACGCGTACATATAAAACCTGACATGTATGAAATAAATGTGGGAAGATTGACAAACCTTAGAATTGGTGATCTTGGTGGAATCGAGGAGTAGTTTCATATGGTGGCACACGTAGTATCCACACGTGTTGCCCGGCTGCTGCTGGTGGCACTGTAAAAAATAGAATGTGTTAAATCAAGAGGCATTACTACTAAGTGTTGTATATGATTAATTAATGTGTAGCTAGCGAATACCCGAAAATTGCGAGCATGTTTCAAGGGCTTGGCCCCTGTCATCGAGCCATGTGTTTGTTGAACGTATGTGACGAATGATTTTCGTTATTCGAAAAAGTTAGATTAGTCATTCGGAAGGAAAGAAAGAGTACAATGTACAATGTACTTACCTATCGAGTATTTGGGCGATAGCTGTGTACTTGGATTTGTTCTTACTTAGAGAATCAAGGTATATAGCCTTGTTCCATTTTGGTATAATTACAATTAAAATCCAATGGAAGGGCCCATTGTATGGCATAAGAACAAATTCTTTATCGCGGTGAGCCAGTAGTGCTTTTGTAATATAGTTCTCGATGAAGGATGCATCCTCGTTGATGGTATCATTGGCGACCAAGCGTGGGTCCAGGAAACCAATTGGTGATTTCGATGATCTAGCTTCGGTCAGCATGAATCTATATATACACACAGAAAAGCAACAAATTGTGACATATATCAGTATTACGTGAATAGAGACTGTGATTGTACAGACTTACAGTGTCCAGCATCGAACGAGTGAGGCGTCAAGAGCGTTGAGCGTAAAAAGACCAAATATATCGTCAAAGGTCACCACGAAGACACATTCCTAAGCTTCGTGCACGAAATGTTCTGGCTTGAATTTGACAGTGATACCTGAGCGTCGTTATGCCTCTGGCCTATTGGACTGTTCCATATACCAAGCATGGAATCTTTGGCAACCAAGTCCTAGGGTTAAGAGGTGCTCTTCCGAGAATATCATCGGCTCGCCTAGCACGAATTTGCGGGCCAATGGCAGGTACGGGATATCGTCATCATCCTTCATCTTTGATTTGCCCTGGCCACTGCCTTGACTGTAGGTCGATTTTATGGTAGTCGACTGTAATGGTACATACGGTGCAGGTAGCTCTGCTTGGCACTGCCCTTGTGGAGATGGCACCAGTGCATGTTGCTGTGGTTCGCACTGCCCTTCTGGTCCTGCCACCGGTGAAGAAGCCTCTAGGGAGATGTCACTTTTGGGCCACTGGATGAATGTTCCAATGGCCTGCCCTAGAGTCACGATCTCGTCGTTAGGGGGCTTCGATAGCGGGACGGCCTCAAAATTGACATGCACACCATCCACATTAACTTTTGCGAAGCCTGGCGCTAAAGCTTGACCGTGCAGCATGGCCCCGATACCAGACGGATATGCCTGGCCCCAAGCAGCGTGCAAGGGAACGGAGGCATATCTCACTTGGAGGCTGCACTTCGTAGGCTCCTACATAACGATACAGAATTAGCTAGTCGAATAGGCCTATCAATGGAGCAAGCATTCGAGAGATAATAATTATTACCAGGATGTCGTCCATAGGAAATCTGGCATCGGTTTGCGTCGGATTGGACGCGCAACTACTCGGACGGTTGTGCGGGCTAGCTAGCACAGGAGCGATGGTGGCGGCCTGCTGACTTTCTGTATGTTTCCGCACCTCATCTCTAACTACATGAGCCAGCTCACCCATTAGCTCCTCTCTAAGAGATGCATTGATCTCTTCTCGTAGCCGTGCGTCACGCTCGACTTTGTTTCTCTTCCTGCGCCGATACATGTCGGAGTCATCTTGGAAACCATGTTTCCAAGGAACGTAAAGGCCAAGGCCTCTTGTACGGCCCGGGTGCTCCTTGTTTCCCAGGGCAGCGGAGAGCATATCATTCTCCCTTGTTCTCTGGAATGATCCCAGGGTAGTTTCAAAACTCAGCTCTTCCTGCAAGTGCACGACATGTCATTTCACTTCGTACGAAGTAGTGGAGTAATTACAAGCTACGTAGTTCGATCGATATCTTACCAGGCGCTGGGACACTTGCTGGTCTGCAGGGTTTCAAAAGGAGACGTCCCCCGATGTCGTTGTGGATGACCTTGCTCTAATCCAATTTCGAGCGCGCTCATCCGAAATATTGGCAAATGGCGGGGCGATATCCTGCAGGGCTGCCTGGTCGTCCTCGCTCCTCCACTGCGGGATTTTACCCGCATACCCAGCTGTGGCAAGTCTGTGGGGGTGTGTGTTTTTTGCCTGGAGGGCCGTGTGCGCCGCACTTGTACTTTTGAAATCTTCGGTCGTCTTCGAAGCCTTGAACTCTTCCCATTGTGGTTCCAGGAATGGGTATTTATGAAAGGGCATTTCGTCTTTCTCCACGTAGTCCTTGACAAGCTTGCTTTTGAAGTTCTTCCATGCTTTGCACGTCCCTAGCAAGGCTTGTCGTTGCACGGCGTCTTGGTGTTCTTCTGGGATCTCGAACGATGCCAAAATTTCTGTCAGCAGCTCTCTTTTCCGAGTCGCAGGCACGTCCTTCCACGAATTGAATGTGATCTTAATTTGTTCTCGTGCAATGATTCTGATCATGCTCTTCCATGCACTTACTGCTTTGCGAGGAAGGAGAGGGACCCCAGATACATCGACCTGTGTGATGGTAAATCGGCCCTCAGGCTTCTTCAATAGCCCTCAGGCTCGGGGAGGCGGCCGGCGAGGGCTCGGGGAGGCGACGGCTCGGGGAAGCGGCGGCGACGACGGGCTCGGGGAGGTGGCCGGCGAGGGCTTGGGGAGGCACGGCTCGGGGAGGCGGCGGCGAGGGCTTGGGGAGGCGGCCGGCAAGGGCTCGAGGGAGGCGGCGGCGACGACTCGAGGGAAGCGGCCGGGGAGGGCTCCAGGGAGGCGGCGGCGACGGCTCGAGGGAGGCGGCGGCGACGGCTCGGGGAGGCAGATCGGGATTTAGATATAGAATAACTGCAGAATACACGGAAAACCCTGGCCAGAGGGTATATATAGGGGATTATTACAGACGGTTCTACACTTAGAACCGTCTGTGATAAGCCTACTATCACAGACGGTTCTATGTTTCGAACCGTCTGAGATAGTAGGCTTATCACAGACGGTTCTAAACTTAGAACCGTCTGTGATATTGATATCACAGATGGTTCTAAGCGTAGAACCGTCTGTGATAAGCCTTTGCCCGACTGTAGTCATTCATGATCAACCGCCAACTAGCTGCATTCATGATCAACCACCTACCAGCTGCATTCATTTACACATTTTCTCAATCTCAAAATTGACTACATCACACATTTTCTCATTTTCACATTTTTTCAATCTGCATTCATATATACGACACCAACCACGAACACAGTGTATTTCTTTACACATTTTCTCAATCTCAAAATTGACTACATCACACATTTTCACATATACATAAATGCAAATTCACAAATACATCACACTGTAGCATTGTTCTATACATAAATGCCAATTCACATATACATCATACACATGCATTGTTGTATACATAAATGACAATTCACATATACATCACACAAATGCATTGTTATATACATATATGCAAATGCCCACATATATGTTGCACATTCTCATTGTACTTGCTTATTTCCTTTAAAAATTAGCCCTTCATCATGATCAATGCGTACGTAACAAGTTTCGTCACGTTGTTCGTCGTCGACCCTTATGCCATTACCAAAAGGAGGTAACTCGTCAAATTGATTGTATTCTTCCTCGTCCACTACATTCTCTACTCCGACAATTCTTCTTTTTCCATGAAGAACTACATGGCGTTTCTTATTTGCCGGGTCGGTTACATAGAAAACTTGAACAACTTAATTGGCGAGTACGAATGGTTCGTCTTTGTACCCGACACGTTGGAGGTCCACGGTAGTGACACCGTACTTGTCAACCTCCATCTGTGGGAGATGCACCCAACAGTAGCGAAATAAGGGGATCTTGAAAACCACATAGTCGAGCTACCAAATCTCTTCTATGAAGCCATAGTACGAGTTTCTTGACCCATCAGTATTGAACGCATCTATGCAGACATCGCTGTTTTGGTTAGTGCTCTTGACATCCTGAGACTGCGTATAGAATGTGTAACCCTTTATGTCATATCCTTGCCATGTCACAACTGTAAATGTCGGCCCTTTTGCCAACCATGTCAGTGTCTCACTTGGCGAGCTCCTAGCGATTTGCTCCTTCAACCATTGGTTGAACCGATTGTTGTGTTGCCTCATGATCCAAACATTCGGCCGCTCCAGATTCTGTTGCCGAAGCACATCCTTGTGCTGGTTGACTTAAGGTGCCACTTCAGTCATGTGTTGCAACACCGTGAAATGGGCTTGAGTATACGTGTCCATATCTGGAGTGATTGCTTTCCTTCCGATAGTTCCGAGACCTTTCAGCCTCCCCTCATGACGAGATTGAGGCACACCTATCGGTTGAATCTGAGCCATATAATCGACACAAAACTCAATGACCTCTTCGCTTGCATAACCTTTGACGATGCTGCCCTCCGGCCGAGAATGATTCCGTACGTAGGACTTGAGAATTCCCATGAACCTCTCAAATGGGTACATGCTACGTAGGAATACGGGCCCGCACATTTTTATCTCCCACACAACGTGAACAATGAGATGGACCATGATATCGAAAAACGGAGGAGGGAAATACATTTCAAGGTGACATAGAGTCATCACCACCTCGTCCTACAGAGCATCTAGTCCTTCGGGATCGATGACCTTCTGAGCAATTGTGTTAAAGAAATAACATAGCCTCATGATTGTCTCTCGGACTTTGATCAGCAAAATATTTATAATTGCAATAGGGAGCATCTGTGTCATCAGCACATGACAATCATGAGACTTCATGCCATTTAACTTCAAATCTTGCATCGAAACAACTTTCTTCACGTTGCCGGAGTAATTAGACGGAACTTTGACACCATGCAAGCACTGGCACAGTTCTGTTTTCTCAGCCTTGGATAGAGTGTAACACGCAGGGGGAAGGTACATTCGTTCATTATCAGTGCATGTCGGTGCTAACTCAGGCCTGATGTCCATATCAGCCAAGTCAAGCCGTGCGTTCACGCCGTCCTTTGTTTTATCACGAATATTCAGTAAGAGACCAATCAAGCTGTCGCATACATTCTTTTCTACGTGCATGACATCGATGCAGTGTCGAACATCTAGGTACTCCCAATAAGGTAAGTCCCCAAATATTGATCTCTTCTTCCAGGTGTTCTTCTCATGAGCCCTCAATTTACGTCCCTTTCCGAGGACAACATCTAAATCCTTAACCATATCATAAACCTCGTGTCCCCTTAAATGCCTTGGAGCTGAACCGTCTTCCTTCTCTCCGTCAAATTGTTTCTTCATCTTGCGGTATGGGTGAGCCCTCCGAAGGAACCGTCGGTGACGCATGTAGACGGTTTTGCGTGAGTGTTTCAGCCACACACTCTCGGTACCATCTAAACAGTGAGTACAAGCTTTGGCACCCTTTGTACTATGGCCCGATAGGTTACCAAGGGCAGGATAATCATTTATGGTGCAGAACAATAAGGAGCGCAGAGTGAAGTTCTCTCGTTTATATGCATCCCATACCTGTACCCCTTCATTCCACAGTACTTTTAGATCTTCCACCAACGGTGCTAGGAACACATCAATATCATTCCCAGGTTGTTTTGGCCATTGGATAAGTATCGACAGCAAAATATACTTTCGCTTCATACACAACCAAGGAGGAAGGTTATAGATGCAGAGGGTCACGGGCCATGTGCTATGTCGGCTGCTCATGCTACTGAAAGGATTCATTCCATCTGTACTCAGTCCAAACCTTATATTCCTTGGTTCTGCACCGAAGTTTGCAAAACTCCTATTGATGTTTCTCCACTGCGCGGAATCAGCAAGGTGTCTTAGCATTCCATCCTTCTTGCGCTCCTCCGAGTGCCAACGCGGCAGTTTTGCGTCCTTTGGATTTGCAAAAACCTTTTGAAATGGGGAATTATAGGAAAATACCATGCCACCTTAGCAGGAGGTCCTTTCTTCGCCTCCGTTCCCTCGCCATCATCTGATTGATTGTTACGTTTGTATCGGGATGCGTTGCACACCGGACATACATGCATGTTTGCATACTCTTTACGGTAGAGGATACAGTCGTTCGGACATGCATGTATTCTTTCTACTTCCATTCCCAACAGACAAAGAACCTTCTTGGCTTTATACGTGGTTTTAGGCAACTCATTTCCCTCCGGAAGCATGTCCGCTAAAAGACCTAGCAGCGTCGTGAAACTCTTGTCGGACCAACCGTTGCTTGCCTTCAATTTCAAGAGTTCAAGCACGGCCGACAACCTCGTGTACTTGCAGCACGTGAACAAAGGTTTCTCCGAGTCCTCCATCAAGCCCCGGAATTTAACATACTCTCTCTCATCACAATCCTCTTCTACATCGCGAAGCATCTGATCCAGATTATCATCATGCAACCTATCTGAATCCGAACCACAATCGACATCATCCGGCGGCATGTCATTCACTTCACCGACGATGTCATTCGGCGGCATATCATTCACTTCACCGGCGATGTCATCCGGCGGTATTTGATCATTGACTTCGCCATGACTGGTCCAACACGTATAACCCTTTTTGAAACCCCTCCGAATCAAGTGCGCTTCAATTTGCCCTCGGTTCTTAATCATCTTTAAATTCTCGCAGTCAGTGCATGGTAAGTACATATATTCCACCCCCTTATTCAACATATCCTCCTCGGCAGCTCTTGTAAAAGTAGACACGCCATTAATGTACTCTTCACTCACACGGCTCGTGGCATACATCCAGCTTCGATCCTACGATACGTACATATATAACAACTTAGTATTAAAAATTAAATTAACTAATTATTACTACATATATACCGGCCACATGTATTATATTGAGGCTTAATTTGCTACCTCAATTCATATTATAAACACAATAGCTATTATATAACCAACAATTTTGCAAACCATCTTCAATTAATAACACTCACCAATTACTTAGATCTAAATTGTAATGCATGCAAATAAAAAATAAAATTCATTACTAACCATATCTAGAGCAACCAGGAAAGTATAAATCTTCAAAGCTCAATATCTGCCTCCTCCCACCAAATTAACTGGCCTGAAATTGCCAAGCTTGTCTCCTGAGCGAAAGAGTAAAGCACCAGCTAGATCTGGATCGAAATGAAGACAGATGCGGTCTGAGCAGCGCAATAAATGGCAACTTCCATTATCACAGATGGTTTTTAATAAAAAACCATCTGTGAATTATCACAGATGGTTTTTTATTAAAAACCGTCTGTGATAACCAGCTTATCGCAGACGGTTTTTAATTAAAAACCGTCTGTGATAATATGGGATTATCACAGACGGTTTTTAATACAGACCGTCTGTGATACTAAATTATCACAGACGGTTCATTGTTAAGAACCGTCTGTGATACTCGTTTTCCCCGACGCCGCCAACACAGACGGTGTCCAAATTAAAACCGTCTGTGTTAGTGTTGGTCACAGACGGTTTTGTCAAACCGTCTGTGATTGGCCGTCTAGTATTAGGCTTTCTGTAGTAGTGATTGAACTTTTGCAAAATTTTAAAATTTGAAATTCGTCTCCACTCGCTGGTGTGGCCGCTCCGGTCTGGTAGATCTGGATGGGGAGAGAGATCGGGAGGGATGGGGAGAGAGTGAAAGTGATTATAGAGAGGAAGAGAGGGGAGGGGATAAGACCGGTAAGCTGTTTTGAAATGTCTATTTCGATAAGCCGTTTTAAAAAGACGGTGAAAAAGCTGTCCTATTTGTTTGTTCGAGACAAGGCATAAGGTAAAGAGAAAGATGCTAAAATCTCTCTAGTAGGGATATCATCACTGAACCGAGCGCACTGTCCCTCTCTAATGACCTTGCTGCAAGATTCGTGAGGTAAATGGACGGCTATGATATGGGTGGCCGTGGCCTCTATGGGTAGTATATCTAAATTAATAATTGAAATAAGCATTCTGTGCCACCTTGATCTAGCAGGTACAAACTGAACTACAACTTGAATAGCAATCCACGCTTCGAGAGGTTTTGGAATTTTCATAATTTTCTAGTGTGTAGTGCATACGTGAGTAGAGTGTGTGATGTGTGTCCTTAGTGATGTCTCCTGAAAAAGTATATTTCTTTGTAGCAAATATGAAAATTGGGTTGCTTACTTTTTAAATGCCATGTCATTAACAAAAACATACAGATATTCATATGAGCGCTTAGGTATGGTGCGCATACTTATGAATACCAGTTTGGCACCAGCCGGTACGTACCGTACCGCCACCTAAACCGGTACAGAGTAAGCCAAATACCATACCGGTCCAAATACTGGCCAATGCCGGTCATACCGGCTCGATACCGGCCAATACCAACCTTACCTGATTTGATACCAGTCAAATACCGGCCGGCACTACTACAGAAAAGGTCATCACAGACGGTTCAAAAACGTCATCACAGACGGTTTTGTGAACCGTCTGAAATTATGGGTCAGTGATAATACGAGGTCATCACAGACGGTTTTCAAACCGTCTGTGATGCAAATATCACAGACGGTTTTATAACAAAAACCGTCTGTGATAGTTATAATCACAGACGGTTTTTAGTTAAAAACCGTCTGTGATATATAGTTATCACAGACGGTTTTTAGTTAAAAACCGTCTGTGATATATAATTATCACAGACGGTTTTTAGTTAAGAACCGTCTGTGATATGTATAAATCACAGACGGTTTTTAACTAAAAACCGTCTGTGATATTGCCTTCTACTCCTAAACATATTTCTGTTTATTGGCTAGCCTCGGGAAATGCTAGACATACCCTTTGAAACAAGCAGATCAATATGTACATGTATATATTCAATTCATATCTCAATTCATTTCACAAACATAAAACATCCATTTTTATTAATATTAGAGCCTACCATTACAATATTCCAAAACAACGAGCAGATTACACAATAAGAACAACGAGCATATTACACAACAAGAACAACAAGAACAACGAGCAGGTTACACAACAAGCAAAGATCCTCTATGCCTTTGACGCCCACCATCCTTCTCGCCCCTGATGCAACGCATGAGCTGGATGTCTTTGACGTCCACTATCATCGCCGTAGACTTGTGCGTCGTCTGCATGGATGTGGACAGCAAGGAGGAGGACAGCAAGGAGGAGGAGAACAGCAAGGAGGAGGAGAACAGCAAGGAAGAGGACAACAAGGAAGAACAGACCAGCAAAGAGGCTGAGTTTGGATTATATTTATAGGGGAGGGAGAGGGAGGGAGAGGCAGGAGTTCGAAATTTTTTGGCGCCGAGACAGAGAGGTAGAGCTACGATCCGTGGGGTGAGGTGCAGGATCGACTGGCCCAGCTGTCAGATTATTATAGACGGTTCTACATATAGAACCGTCTGTGATGAATGAATATCACAGACGGTTCTACATATAGAACTGTCTGTGAATTAGAGCACACAATTTTATATACCGATGTAATACAAACAACTAGTATGAAAAGATAAAATAGCAATGTTCTATATGACTTATATATACTCATTTGAAAGGTTTCAATGAGATCTACAACTTTGCAGTTGAAGAAAAATCCAAATTCCGAAAATAAGACCAAGAAAAAGGGCAAAAACAGAAACAAAAAACTTGCGACGCAGGTTTAGGTCCAAAGATGGCCGATTTTCGGGGTCTTGGAGGGCGACTGGCGCAAGCGAGTCGTTTTTTTGGATCGGGCTCGTCGTTAGCTTTCCAACGAGTACAAGAACGTCGAAAACGGACACCGTATGCAAAAGTTATGCCCGTTTTACTGAAAGTGTCTCAAAACTGAACCATACTCGGACTTAAGCGGGAAAATATGAAATTTTGAGGGATTGCAAGGCGGGAAACGTATCACAGACGGTTTTTATTATAAAACCGTCTGTGATACTATAATATCACAGACGGTTTTTGTTATAAAACCGTCTGTGATAATCTGGAATATCACAGACGGTTTTTATTATAAAACCGTCTGTGATATTATAATATCACAGACGGTTCAGCGGTAAGAACCGTCTGTGATACTCCTTTTTCCCGCCACAAATACCACAGACGGCCTCCAAATTAAAACCGTCTGTAATAGTGTAAATCACAGACGGTTTCACAAAACCGTCTGTGATTTGGCGTCTACTATTAGGCCTTTTGTAGTAGTGCGGTATCGGCGGAATTGATAATATTGTCTATTGAACTATATGTTATATTTGATGGTGCTATTATGAATTTGAAATAATATTATAAGTGATATTTGATGTGCATATAATTAAACAAATATGTACTTATAAATATATACTAGTATTATTATATTAAATCCAAAACGGTACGTCGGTATGGACCGGTATCGGAAATCAAACCAGTATGACCTTCGGCGTGGTATTGACAACTTTGATGGTGTGACCGCTCGCTTACTGTTCTCCGTTGTTAGGGCGTCTCCAACAGCTGGCTATTTAGTTAGCTAGATCTGATGTGGCAAGGAAAAAGTAGGAGAGAGAGTAGTCACTAGCGACGAGCAAATAGCTGATCTATTTCACGTAGTCCAAGAACATGAGAGAGGAGCATGTGGGTCCAACAGTATAAAATAGTCTTTGCTTTTGTCTCTCACCTCCACGTCAGCTGACTATATAACTAGTACTAGCTATTATCATTGCGGACGCCCTTATAGAACATTGACTGTCATTGAGTGTAAACGCAGACCAGCGTAGACACAGCTCATCCACAAAACAAGCTGTGGGTTCCACAACGGCGCCTCCATCTGGCGCGCGACTGCATGGCAAATTGGCAGGTCGCTCCAAGCTTAAAGAAAGCACGTCCAAAGCTAAGATCCAGAGCAGTCCATTTGGGAATCTTCCGCATGTGCCAACCGTGATGCAGCCTTAGCGTGGAAGTCATGAATTAATCCAACGAGAGTCCTGTCAAAGTGCCAATTAATCGTACATCCGTATCGCGACATGAAAACTAGCTAGTGCAGACCAAATACCAAGACCCACCAGTAGTAGACTTCACTTCAGATGTATCACAAAACAATCTTCGTCTAGGAATGTTTCCGTGAACCACAGGATAAAATCCCACCGAAAACAAATACTATCTAACACACTTGCATGTAACTGCAAATGTTGGGATTTGATCCCTAGACTGAGAGCCACCCAGCTTCGAGTTCCCTTTACCTCGGATTTACGTGAATTTCTTATTATTTGAAAAACTAGTATAGTGGCCTGCGCACCTACGCGGACATTATTTCTAAAGCATATTTAATTAGTTTAGCAGTACATATGTGATGATAATAAATGAACTATATCCAGAAAATAAAGAGTTGCAAATCGTATTAAAGAATTAAAATATTAGAATTTTAGAGCATTATCAATTTGATTTAATTTCTATATTTGTATAATTGGTTTCATTTATGTTATTATTGTATAGTAGCATATGTTAAAACAAAGAATATAGATTATATTTTTAGGAGGAAATATTTGTTCTTTATAATTTGTAATCGGTATCTCCAATAATAGAGACATTAGTTGTATCCATATTAATACAATCAAAAGGATGCAAATTATAATGGATATTATAGGCAAGTTTGTTCCTATGCGTAGATTGCTTAAGTTTAATTCTATCTCTAGTATCTCACGTCTTAATTTCATACAAGAGTTCCCCAACTATACATACATACATATTATGGTGCAAATCAATTTCATGCACACTTTCATAGATCAAGAAAAATTATTGGTTATGATTTGTTAATCATAAGAAGGGTCCACCCAGTTAAGGGCTAGATACTTTTTTAGAATTTCTAGCAATTATTCTTATTTATCATGTAACATCTATCGGTTATGGATTACTACACATAATTAGGGTACACCAAATTAAAGGCAAGATGTTTTTTTTTATTTTTGGGTGGATTTCTACAATTTTTCTCTTTTCAACTAGCTGATGTAATCAATTATTCTATACTTGTATTGTATGATAGATAATACTCAATGGTTGATACAGTTCAACTTGAATTAAAATCTACCACATCGATGGACATTCTAGAAAAAAATCAAAGTTGTGAAACACATATTGTTGGTAAGTATGCATGTAGAATAGATCTTGTCTTTTTTATTTCTTATTTTTTTCTCGTCGAGTGCCACTTTTTTCTTATTTTTCTTATGCATGATTATTTTACACGTCAATATCCTTCTTTTCCTCTCATATGTGAATTTTAGTGCAGGTCATCTAGGATTATTTTTATTTCTTGGGTTTATCTAGAATCTTTAATGGGTAGTCTTGTCTTATAAGATTTCTTGTTTTGTCTAAGACATCCATTGATGATTATTTACTAACCATAATAAAGGTCCACTATATCATGGAATGAATGTTTTTCTTTTTTATTATTTCTAGTTTATTTATCCTTTTTAGCAAATGTAAAACTCATGTGATCGACTTTTAGTATATAATAGATATATTTTATTTTTTAGGGGATTTACTTTGGAATTCGTATGGAAATCAAATAGCTAGTTTTTGTTTTCTTCCCTAAATTTTAATTATTTTGGATTATACTTGACATATACTCTTTTTTAATTTGCTAATTTTATTATTTGTAGACAAAATTTATTCTACATGCATATTTACCAATATATGTGTTTTACAACTTTGTTTTTTTCCTAGAATTGCCATCGATGTTTATATGTAGGAGATCAATCAGGATCGGCTTCTCCTTTTTATTCGAGTAAACATGCATGCATGCAGATAGAAATCTCTAGGTGGATGTGGCTTCCCTAATTCCTTGCTTGTTGATTTCCTCTTATATATGCATATATGTTGGACCTTTGATCGTGCATGAAGATGAAAATAGCATTTAGCTTTGATCTTCATTGCATCTATATGTACAGGAGCTGGATCTATTCGCGTCCATGGCTCAATGGCAAGAAGCTTCATGCGGTCTTTATCTGCTTAAGCTATGGATCACGTCTCATATGTCGATACGGGTCCGACGCCAGCAAGGGTGGGTCTGTGAGGGGAGGTAAACTGAGACACGTTGGGTGACTCTAACGGCATGGCGAGGGGCCAAGCGACATTTGGTGTTGCGCGGGGCGGTGGTTGTGGTTGAGTTTTGGATTGTACATGACATTGACTTTTTCTTTTACTTTATATAACTTGGATCTAACAAATTAAACCAAATTAATGGTTAGATACTTTGCTTTTTTTATGAGAATTTCTAGCATATTTTTTCTTAGCGACTCTAAAAGACCATTATTTTAAAATATTTTCAACACACTATGTCACTATGCTAGTTATATTAAACAAAGCGGAAGTTGCATGTACGTGTTGTTTCCTCTGGCCGCTCCGGCGTCTGCTCCTACCGAGCCGGCTCCGCTTGGAGCTTGACGATCGATTTGACCACCAACTTGTTGCTTCTCCTCCTCTGGACAATATCATCACATCATGCAAATGACTGTAATTAACTGTGCACTGGAATTGGAGTTGGAGTTTGCAGTTGTCTATGCGTGCACGATGGTTTGGTTACCTACGGTGGGGCTGAGAAGAAGTGGTTTCCACGAGCGGTTGCGCGGTGATGACGGCGGCCATGGTCTGCGCGGCGTTTTCTTGGGCCACCTCCTCGGTGCCTGTTGGTTAGGTTTACAAGTCAGTCAAATTCGGGTCCTTGCACTCAATTTGTGGGGTGATGTGGAGTTTATTCTTCGCTTCGACCTCGTATTATTACTGACCCATAAATTCAAACGGCTCACAAAAGTGTCTGTGATGACGTTTCTGAACCGTCTGTAATACGGTTTTCTATAGTAGTGATGCAGAGTGCATATATGTGGAAGATGAGGTACATACATATTGTTCTTTATTTGTGTTTATTTTCTCACTCATATTTGGTTTTAGCTTCAGTTTAGAAAAAAGGAAAAATTCTAACCATATATTGATAAGGTAATTAGATTTAGAAATTACTATGCAGATTGTTTATATGACACGCTAAGCCACCAACCTTTTCTTTCTTAATTAGCATGCAAGCAAAGTAGCTAAATTTCCTACCATCTCTCAATGATGCTTTGGTTTCTTCTATATGTTGCTTCAACACAAGTGTTATAGACTTTGTGCATATCAATTCGCAAGTTAAATAGCACTTTCTATTCTTTGTAGAACTTCGACATATTCTCCATTATTGAAGCTTGAAGTTACAATCAATATTAGATTGTACTTTATACTCACAATAGCTTACGTATTAAGTACTATTTTCATAATCTAAAATTTCTGAGTGAATTAATTTTTTTAAGATAGAGACTATGTACTTACTCTCTCTATTCAAGATATATGACGTTTTGGACATCCACATGTTCTCCAATATGCAACTTACTGACCACTATTTTTTATATGAATATGCTCATAAAAATAAATTATTATATTGTGTCAATAATTTTCATGACTGATCTAATTATACCACGTTCAAAATTTAATAATTGAAAAAATAAAATATATTGGCTATCTACTTTTTATATCAATATGATACACATACCAAATTAATCTGTTGTATATTGTAATCAAAGTTTAGTAGTCCTAAGAAAAAACATAAATGAAAAAGGAAAAATAGCCATAAATTATTACTTACTGAGAGAAAAATAAAGAAAGTCTAATTTGTCATTTAAATAGACCTCTTTGATGGATCAAATTAAAACAAGTAAGAAAGTTCAAACATGGAAATAAAATTTTGAAACAAATATTGTAATCAAATATATGTAGTTTTGAACTGAAGACACCACTAGAAAAGTAACAACAATGATACAAAAGTAAATAGAAGTTATAATTAATTTGGAAAATTAGAAAATATTAAAATTTAGAGCATTTGAAGTTCAGAACTATAATTTCAAACTAAAATGTGCTATATTTTTTTTTTCAAAATATGGATTACAAAATTTGATAATATTATAAACGAATTATACAAAATATGTATCTCGTGCATGTGCATGGGTTGATGACTGTTTATATCAAACAATTCATGCCATCCACACCTTAGAGATTTCTCCTGTAGGGACAAGGTTCCACTTATAGATTAATCCACTGTAGTCTAGGCTCCTAATATATATTTCAATAAGTAAAGACAATTCTATATACAATCAAGCATATATTCGCCAAATGTGGGTTTATTGTCGTTCCAGTCTGTTTCGGCGAGTCTCAATATTTAAATCTGGCCGAGAGCCATTCCCGAAATTGGATGGCAAACAAAAGTTGCTCCTGCGCCCTAAAGTGTCCTCCTTGTTATTTTGGTATCAAGACAGAGCCCATCGGAGCCACCCTCATCCCAGCGGGTCATGGGTACAATATGTGTGCAAATGGGACACACGTACTCTTAAAAAGCAGGCACAACACACAAGCCTATCTGCTCAAAGATATATGCATGTAATTAATTTTTGTTCTTCTTTCCTTTTTATTAATTTGAGTAAACCAAATTCTGTGGCGAGTGTAATTCTTTGTGTAAGGACGAGCTAGCGGCCTAGTATTGGAAATGAGGGTTTTTTTTACCCAACTGAGTTTGGTCCCTAGGATTGGGAATCAGATCCTCTGACTTTAGTGGGCCAAAGTCAAAGTGACTTTGGTGCATTTCAACCGTTGGATTTAGATTTGGATGGTTAGGATTGATGTGGAAGAGAGATTTTAAGGCTTTTCAATTTCTCACGAGATAATCAAAATTTCTCTTCCACATCAATCCTAACCATCCAAATCTAGATCCAACGGTTGAAATGCACCAAAGTCACTCTGACTTTGGCCCACTAAAGTCAGAGGATCTGATTCCCCTAGGATTGACATCGTGCCTCTATAACACGCGTGTGCACTCAGTTAGAAAGCTCGTGTCCACACTCCTTGACTCCGGTGTCTTCATAAATTCCTAGCTTGTATGGTAGATATAGGACATGTTCATATTAAATTAGCTTTTGCTACTAGTTTTTGGCTGCGGCTGATGTATAGTAGTGACTCATGAATAGTAGTGCTGATAGAAGCAGCTGATAAATAGTAGTGGTTGATGAATAGTACTGTATTATGTAAGAAAAAACGGTGCAACTAAAGGTACTACAACATTCAGACCGCCATACACTACTACAGAAATCGACATTACAGACGGTTCAGAAACGCCATCACAGACGGTTTTCTGAACCGTCTGAATTTATGGGTCAGTGATGATCGAAGGTTATCACAGACGGTTTTCGAACCGTCTGTGATTATTAGATATCACAGACGGTTTTTAATTAAAAACGGTCTGTGATTATCAGATATCACAGACGGTTTTTAATTAAAAACCGTCTGTGATATCTAATAATCACAGACCGTTTTTAATGAAAAACCGTCTGTGATACATATCACAGACGGTTTTTACTTAAAAACCGTCTGTGATATTCCTTCCTCCTAAACCAAAATCTATTTCTGTTTATTGGCTAGCCTCAGGAAATGCTAGCCATGCCCTCTGAAACAAGCAGATAATCACAGACAAAAACATACAATTCACACATCTCATTTGCTTTCAGGTACATTTCGCAGACATAAAACATCCAATTGACATCGCACTTCATCTCACAGACATAAAGCATGCATCCATTTCGCAAATCAATTAATTGAATTGAACTGAAATATCCATTAACAAATGCACAGTTACAAAAGATCTACACTGCATTTACACTTAGTGATAAGACCAATAGGAAATCAGTGTGCGCAGTGGAACCGTCCTTCTGGCTGTATGACTTGAGTCAGCAAAAAGAACGCTAACTCTGATTGAACCTCTCGAAGCTCAGACTGTTTCAATGCAGTTGACGGGATTGATACAGCCTGTCGATAGGAATATCAATGTACATATATATGTAACGTGATAAGTATGAAGTAATTATGGGAAGAGTGACAAACCTTGCGATTGGTGACCCTTGAGGAATCGAGGAGTAGTTCCATATGTTGGCAAACGTAGTATCCACATGTGTTGCCCGGCTGCTGCTGGTGGCACTGCAAAAAATGGAATGTGTTAGTTCAAAAGGCATTAGTACCATCTGTTGCATAGGATTAATTAATGTGAAATAGCGAATACCTTAAAATCTCGAACATGTGTCAGCAGGCCGTTGGCCCCGCGCTTCGAGTCACCTCCCTTTTCAATGTACATCGCGAACGCCCTACGTAATTCGAAAAGGTTAACCTTAATCATTCGGAAGGAAAGAAAGAGTACAATGTAGATATGTATGGCGAATATGTGCTTACCTATCGATTACTTGGCCGACAATTGTGAAGTCCATTTTATTCTTACTTAGGGAATCAAGGTAATATACCTTGTTCCATTTTGGTACAATTACTATTAAAATCCAATGAAAGCTCTGATTGAAGGGCATAAGTACATAGTCCTTATTGCGACAACTCAGCAGGCCTGATGCAATGTACCTCTCGACGAGGGATGCCTCCACGTCGATGGTAGTCTTGGCGACCAATTGTGGGTCCAAGAAACCAGCTGATGAGTTCGATACTCTAGCTTTAATCAGCATGTGTCTATATATATACACACGAAAGCAAAAAATTAGATATGGCATTTATCGGTATGACATTAACGGAGACTGTGATTGTACACACTTACAGCGTCCAGCATCGAACGATTGAGACGTCAAGAGCGTTGAGCATGAACAGCTCGAATAAATCCTCAAAGGCGACCACGAATGTACACTCTTGAAGATTGTGGTGTAAATCTTCCTCGGAGAATTTGACAGTGACACTTGAAGTCCGTTCTCCCTCTGGCTTATTGGACTGCTGCATATACCACGTGTGCAATTGCATGCAACTATATGGTAGCTTTTGGAGGGCTTTTTGCTCGAGCAACGGCTCGCCAAGCACGAATTTGCGGGCCAAAGGGTGGTACGGAAGATCATCATTGGTCTTCTTTGCTTTGCCCTTGCTGGCCTTGCTGCCTCGGCTATGGGTCGACTTCACGGAAGTCGACTTTGAAGGTAGCAGCGGTGCAAGTTGCTCTGGCGAGAATAGGGCCCGTGGAGATAGCACCGTTGTAGTATCCGGTGGTGGAACCGACTGGTCTTGTACTGGAGATGGCACCAGTGCCTGTTGCTCTGGTCCTGCCACCGGTGAAGAAGCCTCCAGGAAGATGTCGCTTTTGGGCCACTGGATGAATGTTCCAATGGCCTGTCCTAGAGTCACGATCTCGTCGTTGGGGGGCTTCGGTAGCGGGACCACCTCAAAATTGACATACACACCATCCACATTAACTTTTGCGAAGCCTGGCGCTAAAGCTTGGCCGTGCACCATGGCCCCGTTACCAGACGAATATGCCTGGCCCCAAGCAGCGTACAAGGGAATGGCGCCATATCTCACTTGGAGCTTGCAGTTCGTAGGCTCCTACATAACGATACAAAATTAGCTACTCGAATAGGCCTACCAATGGAGCAAGCATTCGAGAGGTAATAATTATTACCAGGATGTCGTCCACAGGAAATTTGGACTGGGTATGCGTCGGATTGGACGCGCAGCTACTCGGACGGTTGTGCGGGCTACCTAGCATAGCAGCGGCGGTGGCGGCCTGCTGACTTTCTGTCTGTTTCTGCACCTCTTCTCTGATTACTTCACCCATCTGAGCAAATAGCTCCTCTCGAAGAGATTCCTTGATCTCTTCTCGTAGCTGCTCCTCACGCTTGGCTTTGTTTCTCTTCCTACGCCGATACATTCCGGAGTCATCTTGGAAACCATGTTTCCAAGGAACGTAAAGCCCAAGGCCTCTCGTACGACCCGGGTGCTCCTTGTTTCCCAGGGCCACGGAGAGCATATCATTCTCCCTTGTTCCCTGGAATGATCCCAGGGTAGATTCAAAACTCAGCTCTTCCTGCAAGAGCACGACATGTCATTTCAATTCGTACGAAGTTGTGGAGTAATTACAAGCTACGTAGTTCGATCGATATCTTACCAGGCGCTGGGACACTTGCTGGTCTGCAGGGTTTCGAAAGGAGACGTCCCCCGATGTCGTTGTAGATGACCTTGCTCTAAGCCAATTTCGAGCGCGGTCATCCGGGATATTGGAAAACGGCGGGGCGATGTCCTCTGCAGCTGCCAGCTCATCCTCCAACCTCCACTGCGGGATTTTACTCGCATACCCAGCTGTGCCAAGTCTGTGGGGGTGCGTGTTTTTTGCCTGGAGGGCCTTGTGCGCCACACTTGTACTTTTGAATTCTTCGGTCGTTTTCATCGCCTTGAACTCTTCCCATTGTGATTCCAGGAATGGGTATTTAGTAAAAGGCGTTTCGTCCATCTCCACGTATTTCCTGACAAGCGTGCTCTTGAAGTTCTTCCATGCTTTGCACGCCGCTTGGTAGGTTTGTCGTTCCACAGCGTGTAAGTGTTCTTCTGGGAACTCGAACGATGCCAAGATTTCGGTCCACAGGTCACGTTTCCGAGTGTCAGGCACGTTCTTCCACGAATTGTATGTGATCTCAATTCGTTGTCGTGCAACTATTCCGACCATGGTTCGGAATGCGTTTACCGCTTGCTTAGGAAGGATAGGGACCCCAGCTGCGTTTACCGCTGTGATGGTCTGTCGGCTCTGAGGCTTCTTTGATAGCCCTCTTCCTTGGCGTCTTGATGTTGGAGCGGACGCCTCCGGCGATGATGATGAAGAATGCGCGGGTGACATGTTGCTCATTTTGTGGGTCTATTAAGATAAGATGAGAATGTTCAAAGTGAGGAAGCACGAAAAGTCAAACATGATGCTCAATGTTCGGAAGAGAGGAGAGGAGTAGAGGGAAGGGGGAGAAGGGAGGGGGTGATGTGGACACAGAGAGGGGTTATGTGCCTATACTATATACTACATACTATATGTGTATATACATACATATACATATACATACCTACATATATACATATACATATACATACCTACATATATACATATATAATGGTAGCAATATGAAGCAACAAGCAACAAGCATCAATAATAGAATCAATAACAGTCTCAACATGAATATGTGCTCTCAAATTGTAGGGTTGCACAAGATTAATCTTGGCCGTCCCGCTACTAAATCATATACTCTTCCTTGATTGGTTATGCCAAATAATGAATTCAGTATTTTGAGCTCTAGATACAAACTCTAAAATCTCAAGATCAAGATATATTTAGCATGCATATATTCAAACAACAGTATTCATACAGATCAAGACCACACAAGTTAACTTTGCCCAATAATTCAGTCTTTTAACTTGTCAAGATTAAATCCGAACAGATCAATTTAATAACATGCTATAACCTGAAAACTGCATGAACCGACAGCTATTAGAGCTCAAGCACTGAATGAACCAATCTCAGTATATGATTTTATCATCATCGAGCAACTGTAGTAAACAATTAATGTACCAAATAGCAAACTAATTAAGCTACTGCAGTAAACCCTAGTCCATCACAGAAAGTGCTCACAATGCAGTCGGTAATCGAGGGGAGGTGGCCGGCGAGGGGCTCGACGGAGGCGGCCGGCGAGGGGCTCGGGGAGGCGGTCGACGAGGGTTCGGGGAGGCGGAGGCGACGAGGGGGTCGACGGAGGCGGTCGACGAGGGGCTCGGGGAGGCCGAGGCGACGAGGGGCTCGACGAAGGCGGCCGGCGAGGGGCTCGGGGAGGCCGAGGCGACGAGGGGCTCGACGAAGGCGGCCGGCGAGGGGCTCGGGGAGGCGGTCGACGAGGGTTCGGGGAGGCGGAGGCGACGAGGGGCTCGAGGAGGCGGAGGCGACGAGGGGCTCGACGGAGGCGGCCGGCGAGGGGCTCGAGGAGGCGGCCGACGAGGGTTCGGGGAGGCGGAGGCGACGACGGGCTCGGGATTTACTTGGATCTAGATCGAATAACTGCGCAGCGCACAGGGAAAACCCTAGCCAGAGGGTATATATAGGGAGGTTATCACAGACGGTTCTAACTCAAAAACCGTCTGTGATATTAATATCACAGACGGTTCCAAGTCTAAAACCGCCTGTGATAGTATAAATATCACAGACGGTTCTAAGTGTATAACCGTCTGTGATAGTCATATTATCACAGACGGTTTTAAACTTAGAACCGTCTGTTTTATTGATATCACAGACGGTTCTAAGTTTAAAACCGTCTGTGATAAGCCTTTGCGACTGTAGTTATTAAGACAACACCAATAACCACAGCTGCATTCATATCCACCACCAAACAGCTGCATTCATATACAACACCAACCAGCTGCATTCATATCAACCATCACATGTGCATCACACATATACATAAATGCCAATACTCATATACATTTTGTCACACATTTTCACATATACATCTCAAAATCGACTACATCACACATTTTCACATATACATCTCAAAATTGACTACATCATACATTTTCACATATACATCTCAAAATTGTCACACATTTTCACATATACATCTCAAAATTGACTACATCACACATTTTCACATATAGATCTCAAAATTGTCACACATTTTCACATATACATTCTTATTGTACTTGCTTATTTCCTTTAAAAATTAGCCCTTCATCATGATCAATGCGTACGTAACTAGTTTCGTCACGTTGTTCATCGTCGACCCTTATGCCATTTCCAAAAGGAGGTAACTCGTCAAATTGATTGTATTCCTCCTCGTCCACTACATTCTCCACTCCGACAATTCTCCTTTTTCCATGAAGAACTACATGGCGTTTCTTATTTGCCGGGTCGGTTACATAGAAAACTTGAACAACTTGATTGGCAAGTACGAATGGTTCGTCTTTGTACCCGACACGTTGGAGGTCCACGGTCGTGACACCGTACTTGTCAACCTTCACCTGTGGGAGATGCACCCAACGGCAGCGAAATAAGGGGATCTTGAAAACCACATAGTCGAGCTCCCAAATCTCTTCTATTAAGCCATAGTACGAGTTTCTCGACCCATCGGTACTGAATGCATCTATGCGGACTCCGCTGTTCTGGTTAGTGCTCTTGACATCCTGAGACTGCGTATAGAATGTGTACCCATTTATGTCATATCTTTGCCATGTCACAACTGTAAATGTCGGCCCTTTTGCCAACCATCTCAGCGTCTCACTCGGCGAGCTCCTAGCAATTTGCTCCTTCAACCATTGGTTGAACCAACGGTTGTGTTGCCTCATGATCCAAACATCCGGCCGCTCTGGATTCTGTTGCCGAAGCACATCCTTGTGCTGGTCCACATAAGGCGCCACTTCAGTCATGTGTTGCAACACCGTGAAATGGGCTTGAGTATACGTGTCCATATCTGGAGTGATTGCTTTCCTTCCGATAGTTCCGAGACCCTTCAGCCTCCCTTCATGACGAGATTGAGGGACACCTATCGGTTGAATCTGAGCCATATAATCGACACAAAACTCAATCACCTCTTCGCTTGCATAACCTTCGACGATGCTGCCCTCCGGCCGAGAACGATTCCGTACGTAGGACTTGAGAATTCCCATGAACCTCTCAAATGGGTACATGCTGCGTAGGAATACGGGCCCGCACATTTTTATCTCCCACACAACGTGAACAACGAGATGGACCATGATATCGAAAAACGAAGGAGGGAAATACATTTCAAGGTGACATAGAGTCATCACCACCTCGTCCTGCAGAGCATCTAGTCCTTCGGGATCGATGACCTTCTGAGCAATTGTGTTAAAGAAATAACATAGCCTCATGATTGTCTCTCGGACTTTGATCGGCAAAATATTTCTAATTGCAATAGGGAGCATCTGTGTCATCAGCACATGACAATCATGAGACTTCATGCCATTTAACTTCAAATCTTGCATCGAAACAAGTTTCTTCACGTTGCCGGAGTAACCAGACGGAACTTTCACACCATGCAAGCACTGGCACAGTTCTGTTTTCTCAGCCTTGGACAGAGTGTAACACGCAGGGGGAAGGTACGTTCGTCCATTATCAGTGCTTGTCGGTGCTAACTCAGGCCTGATGTCCATGTCAGCCAAGTCAAGCCGTGCGTTGACACCGTCCTTTGTTTTATCACGGATGTTCAGTAAGAGACCAATCAAGCTGTCGCACACATTCTTTTCTACGTGCATGACGTCGATGCAGTGCCGAACATCTAGGTACTCCCAATAAGGTAAGTCCGAAAATATTGATCTCTTCTTCCAGGTGTTCTTCTCATGAGCCCTCAATTTACGTCCCTTTCCGAGGACAACATCTAAATCCTTAACCATATCATAAACCTCGCGTCCCCTTAAATGCCTTGGAGCTGAACCATCTTCCTTCTCTCCGTCAAATTGTTTCTTCATCTTGCGGTATGGGTGAGCCCTCCGAAGGAACCGGCGGTGACGCATGTAGACGGTTTTGCGTGAGTGTCTCAGCCACACACTCTCGGTACCATCTAAACAGTGAGTACAAGCTTTGGCACCTTTTGTACTATGGCCCGATAGGTTACCAAGGGCAGGATAATCATTTATGGTGCAGAACAATAAGGAGCGCAGAGTGAAGTTCTCTCGTTTGTACGCATCCCATACCTGTACCCCTTCGTTCCACATTACTTTTAGATCTTCCACCAACGGTGCTAGGAACACATCGATATCATTCCCAGGTTGTTTTGGCCCTTGGATAAGTATCGACAGCAAAATATACTTTCGCTTCATACACAACCAAGGAGGAAGGTTATAGATGCAGAGAGTCACGGGCCATGTGCTATGTCGGCTGCTCATGCTACTGAAAGGATTCATTCCATCTGTACTCAGTCCAAACCTTATATTCCTTGGTTCTGCACCGAACTCTGCAAAACTCCTATCGATGTTTCTCCACTGCGCGGAATCAGCAAGGTGTCTTATCATTCCATCCTTCTTGCGCTCCTCCGAGTGCCAACGCAGCAGTTTTGCCTCCTTTGGATTTGCAAAAAACCTTTTCAAACGGGGAATTATAGGAAAATACCATGTCACCTTAGCAGGAGGTCCTTTCTTCGCCTCTGTTCCCTCGCCATCAACTGATTGATTGTTACGTTTGTATCGGGATGCGTTGCACACCGGACATACATGCATGTTTGCATACTCTTTACGGTAGAGGATACAATCGTTCGGGCATGCATGTATTCTTTCTACTTCCATTCCCAACGGACAAAGAACCTTCTTGGCTTTATACGTGGTTTTAGGCAACTCATTTCCATCCGGAAGCATGTCCGCTAAAAGACCTAGCAGCGCCGTGAAACTCTTGTCCGACCAACCGTTGCTTGCCTTCAATTTCAACAGTTCAAGCACGGCCAACAACCTCGTGTACTTGCATCCCGTGTACAAAGGTTTCTCTGAGTCCTCCATCAAGCCACGGAATTTAACATACTCTCTCTCATCATAGTTCTCTTCAACATCGCGAAGCATCTGATCCAGATTATCATCGTGCAACCTATCCGAATCCGACCCACAATCGACATCAGCCGGCGGCATGTCATTCAGTTCACAGGCGATGTCATCCGGGGGCATATCATTCACTTCACCGGCGATGTCATCCGGCGGCATATGATCATTCACTTCGCCATGACTGGTCCAACACGTATAATCCTTTTTGAAACCCCTCCGAATCAAGTGCGATTCAATTTGCCCTCGGTTCTTAAACATCTTCACATTCTCGCAGTCAGTGCATGGACAGCACATATATATCGCCCCCTTATTCAACATATCCTCCTCGGCAGCTCTTATAAAAGCAGAAACGCCATTAATGTACTCTTCACTCACACGGCTCGCGGCATACATCCAGCTTCGGTCCTACGTTACGTACATATATAACAACTTAGTATTAAAATCTAGATTAACTAATTATAACTACATATATACCGGCCACATTTATTATATTGAGACTTTATTTGCTAGATTCATATTACAAACACAACAGCTATTATATAACCAACAATTTTGCAAATTAACCATCTTCAATAACCACTCATGGATTACTTAGAACTAAATTGTAATGCAATTAAAGAAAAAAATAAATTGCATTACTAACCATATCTAGAACAACCAGCAAAGTATGAATCTTCAAAGCTCAATCTCTGCCTCTTCCCACCAAATTAACAAGGCCTGAAATCGCCTAGCTTCCTCCCGAGTGAAAAAGTGCGCAGCAGTGGCTAGATCTGGATCGAAATGAAGACAGATGCGGTCTGAGCAGCGCAATAAATGCCTACTGACATTATCACAGATGGTTTTTAATAAAAAACCGTCTGTGAATTATCACAGACGGTTTTTAATTATTAACCGTCTGTGATAACAAGGTTATCACAGACGGTTTTTATTTAAAAACCGTCTGTGATAATCTGGGATTATCACAGACGGTTTTTAATACAGACCGTCTGTGATACAAACGTATCACAGACGGTTCATAGTTAATAACCGTCTGTGATAATCCATTTTCCCGCCACAAATACCACAGACGTCCTCCAAATTACAACCGTCTGTAATAGTGCTCATTAGAGACGGTTTCACAAAACCGTCTGTGATGAGGCGTCTACTATTAGGCTTTCTGTAGTAGTGATACGACTTATGGAATTTTGATATAATAAAATATAAAGTACGTTACAATATATGAAGTGAAAGTATGTGGCTGATAGGAATAGCTTATAGAAGCTAGGGCGTTCATATTAGTTTCTGCATCTGAAAATAAAAACCAAAATGAATAGTCTCGTACACCTGTGCGTGCATGTTTGGTGTGAGTAAGGTGCGTGATGTGCTTCCTTCATAAATTATCTTGAGAAAAGTATGTTTCTTTGTAGCAACAATGAAAATTGCGCTGCTTTCTTTTTAAATGTCATGTGATTAACAAAAATATATATACAGATATTCGTATGAGCGGTTAGGTATGGCGTGACCGCTCGCTTACTGTTCCCCGTTCACTACCAGGAATCGCACCTTTCGCGAGGGGGAAAAACCCACAGGAAATAAGGGAAAACCCACAGGAATATTTTTTGTGACGGTAAACCGTCAGGCATGAGCCCACAGGATAATTCGTACAGGGAAATTACATTTGCCTGGGTGTCAACCGACAGAACAAATATTCGCGTCGGCTATCAGTGACGGTTGCCGCCAGAAATTTTTTGGGCACGTCAGGTTTGTAGTTCTTATTTCGCGTGTTTACCCCGTCAGAAAAAGCCGACAGAAAATTTATTCGCGACGTTCACCAACAGGAAAAAGTGCATCGTGGATGGCCCAAATCTTCATATTCCTGTAACTAATACCGTCACAAATCCCCATCAGGAAAATTAATAGTGTAGGTAACCGACAGAAAAATGCAGCCATTCTAAATATGCCGAGAACCCCTTTCTCTGTAGTTGGCCCGTCACAAAATTATCACAGTAAATCGATAGCACAACTGCCGTAAAAAATATAATTTCAGGCACAAATTATACATCCAGAATTCAGAACAAAACCATACATATACATTGCAGTTTATAGCACATCCAGAATAATCCATATCAACAAATGGACAGCACATCCACAAAGGGGCAGAACTTCCAGAAATCAGCCACATATACATAAAGGCATTAAACCAATTTCAGGTTTAGCAACCAGCAGCACAACCATTTCAGACATCAACAGTTTTACTATATGCACAGCCATTCCAGAACTTCCAGAAATCAGCAATATATACACAGCCATGCATCTACCATCAGCCAAAAGGTAAGTTCATACTTCTTACTATATGCACAGCCATTCCAGAACTTCCAGAAATCAGCAATATATACACAGTCATGCATCTACCATCAGCCAAAAGGTAAGTTCATACTTCTTACTATATGCAAGTAGCATAGCCAAAAGTTAGTCTAACTGCTGTTGCAACCAAAAGTGAAGTTGATCAGTACTAAGGTCATCTTGGTGAGCAAGTTCAACATCCTAGGATGCCCCATTGTTGCTCCTGTCCTCGCAGCTGATGTTCCCCTCCCTGCCCTCGCAGCTGATGTTCCCCTCGTTTCCCTCGCAGCCGATGTTCGCATCACCATCCCCATTGCCGAAACTTGCCAGATCTGGTTGTGAGCCCGCATGTGAAGAGCCAGTTCGCTACAACAAACCATATAGCACGAGTAAGAGGAATAATCAACTTATTAATATGAACGAAGTAAGCAAAGGCAAGGATTATTAATTGATTACTAAAATGGCCAATATCATTGCTTTTAGCACAGTTAGCTATGATTATCTTCCTTTTCATGAATGTTGTAAGATCTGTACCTATCTTAACTCCTAGAAATATTACTGATGTGCACAATTTAATGCTAGAATGAAGATGTTAAACTTATATGCAAAGTAACTCTGCACAACTGATCAGATTGTATTACTCATGACTACAGGTGTGACAAATTTTCAAAATAAGCAATGATGTGCACAATTTAATGCTAGAATGAAGATTGTATTACTGTACAGTTTAAGCAATGAGGGGTCATCTATAACAAGGTGGCATTCCTTGCTACCTTACCATCAAGTTAGATCTAATAATGAGGTTATGCCCAGATGTTACAAATATCAACATGAAGCCTGTGAACTGCTGCATTTGTTGGCATTCTGCCATACCCAAAAGCCATTAGATCTCATATTATGTAATAGAAAAGTCAAAAGACTGAAAATTGATATCAATATAGTTTTCATATGATATTTTTCCATAGACAATAAATGATCTGACCTGGCCATGCAAAGGTGACATTAAATCTTCATCTAGTGGTGGTTCTTCTCCTATCTTCTCAAAGAGCATCTGTAGTTGGAAAGAAAAGAATGGAATTACTGGACCAGTGAAATAATCAGCAAAAACATATGTGCAATTTGATTTGTTACCCTGATCTGTCTTGATTGAACATGTAATTGACGACGAAGCATTGCATTTTCACGTAGGACACTTCGGACTGACGGAGTGTTGGATGGCCTAATATTTGATGCTTTAGCAGCTGATATAACATCAGCCTTCCTCACTGCTCCATTACCTATTGGAACACGACCATGTGGCAGGCCGCCACCTATGGTGTATAGTGCCTTCCCGTCTAGTTCATTGTAAGCCAAATTTTGTTGACTTTCAGAGCTAACTGTTGTATTGTAATCATCCTATCATAAAACAGTACATTTCAAGTTTATACACAAAAGACCATGTAGATGAATTACAGCTAAATTACAAGGCCAACAGAAATGGAAAAACCACAATACAAATATGCAAAATGAGAATATACCATGATTTTTTGTGCTTTTTGGCAGCTTACTGGACCACTACTTCCAGAACTGTCAATGTTTTTAGCTCCTGACTTCATGACCGCAAATGTGTTAACTCCCGTAGCCTTCTCAGGACCATACTTATATTCCTAAAAACCCAACCAGAAACAAAATTCAACCAATATAGTAACTAGGAAGTAATGATGACTTGAGAAATTGTAATTGTTTAATAGATACCAGCCACTGTTGTGTCTCGGTGTATGGGCGTGATCCTCCTCTGTTCCGAGCATCATTCTCAGATTTTAGCCTTGATTCTTGGGCTTTCTTTCTCTTTTGTAGGAACTGATCACCACTCCAATGGCTGCAGAGGAGAGGCCAAGCTTCCTCACCAGCCCATTCAATGAAACCATCCAAGTACTGCTGTTCTTCAAGTTCATATGATCTTGCTAGTGCATCATCTAGTTCCTCCCCATGTTTCTTCCAGAAATACTCTTTGACAGCATCCACACGAAGTTGGTACATAATATCATTTACTCGTTTATCAGTGTAATTCTCCAAAACACGATCTGCCTCGTCCTGCAATTCCTCTGTCGTAGAGAATAAACTCTGCACATTTATGTGGCATGACACTATTAGATATTAAATAGGCAACAAAAGGGAAAATTAGGGTAAACAATATGCATTTACCCAAAATTCTTCCTTCACTCGATCTGCATTTGTCTCTCCTGCATCATTTTCATTGAGATAGTAATCTTCCCAATGGAGAGCAGGTCGAGTATGAAGAGTTCTTCCATGCTCATCCATGTCTAGTACAATGCCTGGGTATTCCCTTTTGAGAATAACTCCAAGCTGTGTGCTGTACTTGTAATCACTAGGATTAAATTGCACATATCTGAATTGCCTACAAGTAATATGCCATTCGAACCATTCATGTAATAAGCAACTTGTCACTTCATCATGTGTAAAAATAAGGTGAATAGAATTAAGTAAAACATGTTTTTGTGCTCACCTATCACCTTGAGGTAGAATGGCCACCTTTCGACCTCGTGGAGGGAGTTTCAGTTGGGTCCTTGACCTCTTCTTCCTGCCTCTCTTTTTAGGCTGCTCCCTTCCCCTTTCAGTACCACGGCGATTCCCTTGCATCTCAACATCAGCCCCAGAGTTAGCACCATTAGCAGGGACACTGTCAGAGTTAGTAGTAGGAGTCATGCTCCTATGAGAGTCGGAACCATCAGATGCAGATTGAGTTCTAGGAGGCATGCTCCTAGAGTTGGCACCATCAGCATTTGCTGCAGATTTAGTTCTAGGAGGCAAGGTCCTAGAGTTGGCACCATCAGCATTTGTCCTATTGGAGGAACGGGCAGCCGCTCCCTTCTTTGAATTGAGAGACTTGTGACGGAGGTTCATGATCTGCATATAGCCATTCAAAAGTTAGTGACATTGTCTTAGATATAACTTGCTGGAATAATATAATGAGCTGCAGAAATAAGAAATGGCACACAAAAATATAATATAACAGTATAAAAAAGGAATGGTAGACAATAGCATGAGATTGCAGCAGGTGTTACAATGTTTTTTATAAAAAAGGAATGTTTCTGGTTACAACAAAATCACAAAATATATGTAAGCCCAATCAGAATTCTTCTGGATCATAATGAGGGGCTTCAAGCCCATGATCTTCTTCTTGTTCTTCTTCTTCTTCTTTATCTGTACCATCAGATTCTTCACCTTCAATGTTCTGTTTTGCAAGATAATCCAACTCTTTTGGATTTGTTATCTCATCTGAGATGAATGAGCTTGTAATGTCTAGGTCATCCCCTAAATCGATAACAAAATGCCCTTCTAATCCTTCCTCTTGATAGAATGATACGTCTTGTGGCTGCCCCTCAGGAGGGTTAGATTCATTGGTGTTTCTAAGAGGCGGAAGATAACCATGTGGAGAAACATGATATACAACCCACCAATCTTTCAAATCTGATCTGGAGTTGCATGGATATTGTACAAAATAAACTTGTGTAACTTGACTTGCTAGGACAAATGGTTCAAAGTTTGAAAGCCTAGATGTGTGCTTAACCTCTACCAAACCCAAATTGGCAGTACGCCTAACTCCAGAAGGTGTTGGATCAAACCAGCGACAATCGAATAAAACCAACTCAAGTTTCATGCTGCCTTGCCAAGAAATTTTTATGATGTCCTCTATAACACCAAAGTACTCATCATCATCAAGAGAAGACACACAAACACCAGTATTAACAGTAGTTATTCCTGATCTAGCACTCTCATACTTCTCGGAACGAAATCTATATCCATTGGTATCATAGCATCCATAAGAGGTTACTCTTTTAGAAAAGCCATAAGAGATTTGCCGCAAGACATTATCAATACTAGATTTCTTCATGCACTGCACAAATAATATTATTTATTAGTTCGAAAGTGTTCATATGATAAGGAGAGATGTTTGGAGTGTTTGTAAACATTACTTGTGTTTTGAACCAGTCAAAGAAATTAGGCCCACTTGTTGACACACGGCTGTATTTCCAGCCATTTAATCTTAATTGACGAAGTTGCTTTTCTGTTGGTGTAATTCTGCTCTTCCATTGTTCTTTATCAAATGTTCTAGGAGAAGTAAGTAAATTAGTAAAAACTAAGAAAAAGAGACACCAATAGGTAAATTTAATTAGAAAGACATACTCAAAGAAAGTGTCCATCTCTGTAATATTGGTCAATATGTACAAGAAAGCAGCCTTGTACTCCTCCCTTGTAAAATCACGGTATTCTTGGCGGCTAAAGCAACGACCAGGGTATTGAAAAATTTGAAGGTTGCATGAACTCTCAAAATTGGAGGAACCATCATCATATCGAGGAACCTTATTTCTAGTTGATCTCACTTTAGGACTGAAATAAAGTGAGAGAAAATTTGTATTTTCCTCTACTAGATAAGCTTCAACAATAGACCCCTCAACACGAGCCTTATTTTTAACTTTTTTTCTAAGCTTTCCAATACACCTAGAAAGTCCAAAGAATAATTTAGTTAGAATAATTATATGAGAAAAGATATTCTATTTTAATTAATATTTCTACCTCTCATAGGTATACATCCAGCGAGCTAGGACAGGTCCTCCAAGCCGAGCCTCACGAGGAAGGTGAATAATTAGATGCTGCATAAGATTGAAGAACCCCGGAGGGAATATCTTCTCTAGTTTGCAGAGAAGAACAACAACATTCTCTTCAAGGGAACATATGGTATCCTTGCTCAGTTCTTTTGCACACAGCTGCCTATAGAAAAAACTAAGCTCTGCCAAACAGACCCATATGTTTTCTGGAAGGAATCCACGAAAAGCAACTGGGAGCAAACGTTCTATAAAGATATGGTAGTCATGACTTTTTAGCCCGAATATCTTCCTTTGCAAAAAGTTAACCCCTCGCCTAATGTTGGCTGCATACCCATCAGGGAACTTCAATTGTTGAAACCATTTTAGTATAATTGGCTTGTCATTCTTATCAATGCAAAATGCTGCCCTTGGCTTGTGCCACTTCCCATTCTCCTTCAACTCTAAATGCAGTGCTGGGCGATTGCATATGTCAGCTAAATCTTGCCTAGCCTTCACATTATCTTTAGTTTTATCGGGTATGTCGAAGCATGTATTCCATATAGCCTCAGCCACATTTTTCTCATTATGCATCACATCAATATTATGTGGCAGCAGTAATTTATGATAGTATGGAAGTTGCCAAAAGCAATTCACATGGGTCCAATTGTGTGTTTTGCCATAGTTCTTTGTGTCACCTACAAGTGTGTACATTTTCTCCTTCACTTCTTCTCCCGTTAAAATCCTTGGTGCTTCACCCAATTCTATTGTGTTTTTTCGAAAAGCATTGGATTGCATTCTAAATTCATGGTCCCTAGGAAGGAAACGCCTATGGCAATCAAACCAGCATGCTTTCCCACCACTACGAAGGCGGAATGCTTTGGTATCACATAGACATATTGGACATGCAAAGTTACCATGGGTGCTCCATGCAACAAAGTTACCGTAAGCAGGACAATCATGGACTGACCACATAAAAGCTGCCCTCATGGTAAAATTTTGCTTACTTGAAGCATCCCATGTTTCAACCCCCTCCCACAACTTAAGAAGCTCATCAACCAAGGGCTGCATCAAAATGCTTAATTTCTTTCCTGGGTGTTGAGGGCCTGGTATAACAAGTGCAAGGAATATATATTCTGGTCTCAAGAGCATGCCTGGTGGTAGGTTCAATGGAGAAATGAATACTGGCCAACATGAGTAAGGAGCAGCACCCAAACTAAATGGTGTAAAACCATCAGTAGCAAGAGCAAATCGCACATTTCTTACATCTCTAGCAAAGTCTGGAAAGCCTATGTCAAATTTTTGCCATGCTTCACCATCACATGGGTGTACAAGCCTATTGGATGTGGATTGTCTATATGATTGCATTGCCTTTGCAGTGTCTTCATGTGCATACAACCTTTGCAACCTATCTGTAATTGGAAGGTACCGCAGGACTTTGCGTGGAACCTTATTATTCCCTTCCTCATAGCGAGGTGTGTCACAAAAGTCACACTTTTCTTTATGTTCATTTTCTTTGTAGTACAACACACAATTATTATAGCACACATCAATCTTAACATAAGTCATACCAAGGCCTTGTAATAATTTCTTTGAATGGTAGAAATCCTCCTCTAACTTAGACCCCGGGGGAAGTAATTCATGGATCAATTGTAAGGTATCATTGTAGTGGGCTATTGACATATTGTACTCTGATTTTAAAGCTAGCAGCCGTGCCACAGCAGACAACCTTGAGTGTAAAGTGTTTTCATGGACCAATTCATCAGCACTATTGACCATTTTATAGAAAGCACTACTAGAAGGTGTTGGCTCTTCATCAACTATTGGTGCTTGGACAGCACCAAGATCAACCAACATATCATCCATATGATCAGTATCATCAAACCCCTCATGGACACCTAAAGAAGCAGGTTCATCAGACCTAACAAATGTCTCCCCGTGTGCTGTCCATGTTGTATAATTTTCTTTAAACCCATACTTGCACAAGTGCAACTCAATAACATTCCTTTTGTGCATTACATAGTTGCGGCACATAGCACATGGACATTTAACAGTACCAGATTTAACTAAAGTGCTTATGGAGAAGGCACGATCTAGAAAACGATTGGTTTGTTCAATCCAATCACTAGAGAGTGTAGAGCCTTGACCCCAACCACTGTACATCCACTCTCGGTCTGCCATTAATTTTTTTCTGTGTTTAAAACATGTTAAGATTAACTTTTAGCACAGAATCATATTCAATACGCGAGTAAAATACTTGTACTAACATTTTTATGAATCTATGCAGAGAACAACATAGTAGAGGGATGCTTGAACTTACCTAAAACTTGTTGAAGCTAGTAAACCAGCAAGTCACGAGCTTTCTTTAGGAATCCTTATTCTTGCACGGTCACTTCAGCACTTTGTATTGATATTTAACAACTTTGAAGCTGCTGCCAAGATCAGTAGAAAAAAGGACATGTCAATGAAGCTAAACTATATACGTGTGATGTCTATTTTTAATAAACATGATTAGTCCCTATGGCTTGGAAGGTGGTTTGAAAGACTTACATAACTATACATGCCTCACAAAAAAACATAGTAAGATTTACGAACACACTATTTCAGATCCTAACATAAGCATCATTATCATTGCAAGAACATTTTTCAGCAGCTTCAAACATAGAGGGCATAAAAGACCTGAAACATAATCTATTTCAGACTAGAGAAATTTAGCATAGCTATTTCATCAATGAATCAATTAGTACCATACAAAGAAATAAAAATGTTAACTCATAGAGCTACTGAGGAGAGGAGGCGGAGGCGGTCGACGGGTGGGAGGCGAGGAGGGGCTGCGAGCGGCAGATCTGGGCGGAGGCGGTCGGCGGGTGGGAGGAGAGGAGGGGCGGATGCCGGCGTCGGGGGGGAGACGAGGAGGGGCTTCGAGCGGCGGATCTGGGCGGAGGCGGCCGGCGGGTGGGAGGAGAGGAGGGGCGGAGGCGGCCGGCGTCGGGGGGGACGACGAGGGTCGGCCGCAAGCAGCGGATCTGGGGGGAGGCGGGGTGGGGGAATCGGGGAGCGGCCGAGCGGGGAAGGATTTAGGGTTAGGGATTGCGGTGCGGAGTGCGGAGAGCGGATAGGGAGGGAGGGCTGTGTGACTGCACAATTTAGGGTTTTACAATATTTTCCAACATAAACGGGCACACGTGGCAAAAAAATATTCCCGCGTCTTCGAAATTGCCGCGGGAGACCAAAAGTTAGGTCTCCGTAATTTTTTTGAAGGTTACCGTCACCGTAATTTCATTTTTCTGAAGGTTTACCTAAAACCGTCACAAAAATTATAATTTTTCTGTAGGTTTAAGTGATCCCGACACTCAAATATGTTTTTGTGTGGGTTCCATGCGGGCCCGTCACAAAAATGAGAAACCCTCGCTAAAGGTCTGTAGTCTGGTAGTGGTTGTTATAGAACATTGACTGTCATTAGTGTAAACGCAGACCAGCGTAGACACAGCTCATCCACAAAACGAGCTGTACATGGGTTCCAAAGCTAAGATCCAGAGCAGTCCATTTGGGAATCTTCCGCATGTGCCAACCGTGATGCAGCCTTAGCGTGGAAGTCATGAATTAATCCAACGAGAGTCCTGTCAAAGTGCCAATTAATCGTACATCCGTATTGCGACATGAAAACTAGCTAGTGCAGACCAAATACCAAGACCCACCAGTAGTAGACCTGACTTCAGATGTATCATAAAACAATCTTCGTCTAGGTATGTTTCTGTGAACCACAGGATAGAATCGCACTGAAAACAAATACCATCTAACACACTTGCACATAACTGCAAATGTTGGGATTTGATCCCAAGACTGAGAGCCACCCAGCTTCGAGTTCCCTTTACCACGATTTACGTGCCTTTCTTCTTATTTGAAAAATAGCTAATTCCGCCAAATAGATTCCTAACCGGGCATTTGGGTGCCTCACCTTTTTCATTATTCTAATCATGCATGTTCCAAATGAATCTTCAATATTGGACGGTTGTAGATCTTTTTTTCCCCTAACATTGGTTGGTTTAAAACATTTTTGTGTGTTTTGGCATAAGAGCTCCGTAATACAAAGAAAGAGCACGAAAGAAATCACGTCAATAGTCATGGCAACAGGCACAAACCCGCTGGGTTTTGCCATCCCAAATCCGTGCTCGTGAAAGTTGGATGTGCCTGCTAAAAAACCCATGCCCATTAACGGGTGCAGATTTTTGCCCAGACCCATGCCCACTCGGGTAATGTGTACCCACGGGTCGCCCATGCCCGACAACAGCTGTGCAGATTGCAGACAGTGCAGTGCTTAGCAAGTCAACAATAAGTTCAATTTATATGCTAATATGCATGAAACAAGCAACGACAAATCCACAATGCACATCACTAGTTCACTCCATCAATTCTCAGTTCATAGTTCACTGGCATAGCATATCAGCATACGACAAGTTTATTACAAGTTCACAGTTCACAACTCAGTTAAAAACAAAAGGAGAGACATCAACTGCTCCTTGTACTTGACTTGTTCCCAAAAGGTCGTCGCCACTTGATTACTTGAATTTGGTTCATGCAGAATCCTCAAATTGCAAGTTCCTAAATGAGCAGAAAACAACACACTAATTAGCTATCTAATCTCACTAGGACAAACATTACTAAATGCGAACACATTACATCACCTGAAGGCCCTCTTGAATATCCTGAAGACAAGACCAAAAGGTAGCAGGCTTTTTATTCTTCTCATCAACTACAGAACAAAAATGAATTAGTAAAAAAATGCATAAATGAATAGGACAACAAGTTCAATATATTAAGAGATCATGTTAATATACCTTTGAACTTGTTTCTAAGCCAATCTTGGGAGCACATCAGAGCCTCCAACATCTTCGAAGTGAGTCTGCTGCGATGCTCACTAAGGACTCTGCCACCAGTGCTGAAAGCGGACTCTGAAGCAATAGTGGTAACAGGGATAGCATATATGTCCCTTGCAATCTTCCTCAAAGTAGGATATCGAGTCCCTGCCACCTTCCACCAATCTAAAACATTGAATTTCTTTGTATGCATGCTCACCATTTCTTCATCCAAGTAGCGGTGCAGAAAGTGGAAGTGACTCTGATGGTGCTTCTGATGCTCGAGAAATTGGGGATTGGCTGCTACTGGTTGTAGACATTTTTTTAAATCTGTATATGCACATCAGATCACTCAATGACAACATTACAGCAGTAATAACATATGGAAAAATTCATACATTGGCAATCATTCATATAGTACATTGGCAATCATTCATTGGAAAAATTCATTGGAAAAATTCATACAGATTACTGCATGAACTTTGGCAATCATTCATACATTCCTCTAATTTCAGTACATACAAACCACATATGCAAAAATTGATTAACCACATATGCATTTTCAGTACACTTCTAACAATAGTAATAACAGGCAATCTAACACAAATTGACTTGGCAGAAGTTCTTTTTCTTACCCCAAAGAATGCACGATGTTGCCCCCTGCAGGTGAAGTCGGAGAGACGGGAGGCTGTCCATTCTTGGTCGTTGCAGCAGCCGCAGGCTTGACGAGGCGTCCGTTCTTCTCAGCAACTACGCCAGGTTTCGGCTTGGTCACTCCCACGGGGGCACGCTGCTTCGGATTGGAGGGGCCGACAATGATAGTAGCTTGGGACGGAGGGGTGGCCAGTGGCGGCGAGTCGGACAGGACAAACTTGTTGTGGAAGAATTGGGGCAGCAGCTTGCGGATCTACTTGGTGGCCATCCTTGCCTTTCTCCTTCGGGTCCAGCGATGGTCGGTCAGCTTCGGATGCGCCCCTTCGAAAAGGGACCGTCGGCCGCGGGGTCAGTAATGCGAGCTGCAACAATGGTTAATGGAGAGGAGGAAGAAGTTCACCGGCCATCTTCGTTGGAGCCGGAGGGCAGCGCCATGGCCAAGGGCGGTGGGCTGAACTAGAAGGTAACGGCGAGGGCCTGCGGGAGGGCGAGCGTGCGGTGAGAGTGGCGGGAGTAGGAGCGGGACGAGAGGGCGAGCGGAGAGCCGGAGACCGAGCGCCAGATGCGCCGCTGCTGCGGCGACTGTTGAATCGGGGTGGGGAGGAGTGACCGAGTGAGTGCCTGAGTGAGCTAGGGTAATACCGTATGGGGCTATGGCTGTTGAGTCGGGGCTATGCGGCTGCTGCGGCGGCTGTTGATTAGTTGGGCCATACCGTATGGGGCTATGGGCTGGTTTGCTGGAAGCCTGGGTTTATAACTCCTATGGGCGGGGTTTATATTACCCATGGGTTTCCGGGTTTGGGTACTATAGGAACGTACCCGAACCCGGCAGACCCGATGGGTTGGGCATTTTGCCCATTAAGAGACCCATGGGTTAGGAAATTGACTCAGACCCATGCCCTAATAGAGTAAAAACCCACAGGGTATCGGGTTCCGAGTACCCATTGCCATCTTTACATGTCAATGACCATCGCATCAAGAAATCACACTTTGAGGCCAAATCTAGCAAAACTGGGTTTTCGTGATGGACTTCCTATCAAAGTGCCTAGATGGGTGGAGATAGATTCCCAGAGGATGTCTCCATCTCTTACACGTTCTTGGCACAGCAAGATAAAGAAAAGGGAAGAGAAGATATCAAAACCAACGCAAATAAGAGCAAATAAATCAAAACAAGATATGGATATGGAGAGTTCAATATGCACGCTTTTCAAAGCGTATAAGTTCGTATCCACTAAATCCTTAGCCTTGATCTGTCTTGATCAACCAACTCCACATTGACTTAAACCGTTCTCCAACGCACCCATGCGTTGTGGTTTTAATTCAAGATAGTTTTCAGCATTTTGGTCAAACTAACAAAATACCCTTTCTTGATCTGGTCTTCACCATCCTTTACAAGCAATCACCATGCTTGCCACGTGTAGGTACACCACTAGCTTATCATGCGATGCAAAGTTTCTCCTATCTTGTTTCCACCAAACCACAATTCACTTGACCCGTGCAAGCTACATGGTGCCATCCAGCTGTTCGAACTCGCCTTCAATATTTTCTACCTTTCTCGTGCTATGCTTGAGCTCACCATCTCACCCGGTATCCTTGATCATTATGGCCCTCAGCTCCTCTATGAGCCTAGCCCCGATCCTCATCATTGACCATGGTTGACTTCAAGCGACCCTGTACATCCAAAGACAATGAAAAGTTTTCTAGGCACCAATTCTTCAAAACTTGACCGACGTTAGCCAAAACATGTATCATATAACCTTAATGCAAAGACCTAGGTCACCCAAACCCAATCCATGACTCAATTCCCTAAATCCCTGTTTTTTCTGGGAAGATCAGTAGTACCGCACTTACAATGTCTGTACTATCGCTCTCCAAGCCAGTACTACCGCACCTGAGCTGGACCTCTCTAAAAAATACATACCGCAGTGTAAAAATGGTGATGCCGCCCTGTGGTATGACTGCACAAACACCTGCGGTACTACCACCTTGCGGTACGACCGTATCAACACCTACGGTACTATCGATTTTTTTGGAACCTCTAGAAAATTGCCCAATTGAAATGCGATCTTTGCAAAACACATAATCACTTCACAAAACTTGTAATGGTTCATCACAACAATATTCTGGACCTTCTCATATAGTCTTCACTACAATCAAAGCACTCTGAGATTCATGTTTTTCTTTCTGTGGTTAAGAGAAGCATTAGCTTAACTATTGGGTTATTAGATTGGGTAGAATCTAGATACCATAATTTTTGTATGTACTTGTAATACTACTTTGTCTCCACTAGCGTTGAATTTTTGCAAAATTTTGAAATTTGAAATTCATCTCCAGTCGTTGGTGTGCCCACTCCGGTCTGGTAGATCTGGATGGGGAGAGAGATCGGGAGGGTTGGGGAGAGAGGAAGAGAGGGGAAGGGATATGAACGGTAAGCCGTTTTGAAATGTCTATTTTGAGAAACTGTTTTAAAAAGATGGTGAAGAAGCTATCCTATTTGTTTGTTCGAGACAGTGCATAAGGCATAAGCTAAAGAGAAAGATGCTAAAATCTCTCTAGAAGGGATATCATCATTGAACATGCTAAAATCTCTCTAGAAGGGATATCATCATTGAACCGAGCGCACTGTCCCTCTCTAATGACCCCTGCTGCAAGATTCGTGAGGTAAATGGACGGCTATGATATGGGTGGCCGTGGCCCCTATGGGTAGTATATCTACATTAATAATTGAAATAAGCATTCTGTGCCACCTTGATCTAGCAGGTACGAACTGAACTACAACTTGAATAACAAATCCATGCTCCGAGAGGTTTTGGAATCTTCATAATTTTCTAGTGTGCATGTTTGGCGTGAGTGGAGTGTGTGATGTGTGTCCTTGGTGATTTCTTTGTAGCAACTATGAAAATTACGTTGCGTACTTTTTAAATGCCATGTCATTAACCAAAACATACAGATATTCATATGAGCGCTTAGGTATGGTGTGCATACTTATGAATACCAGTTTGGTACCGGCCGGTACGTACCGTACCAACACCCAAATACCATATATATCGGTCCAAATACCGGCCGATGCTGGTCATACCGGCTCAATACCAACCTTACCTGCTTTGATACCGGTCAAATACCGGCCGGAATCGGCAGAATTGATAATATTGTCTATTTAACTATATGTTATATTTGATGGTGCTACTATGAATTTGAAATAATATTATAAGTGATATTTGATGTGCATATAATTAAACAAATATGTACTTATAAATATATACTAGTATTATTATATTAAATCCGAAACGGTACGTCGATATGGACCGGTATCGAAAATCAAACCGGTATGATCTTCGGTGCGGTATTGACAACTTTGATGGTGTGACCGCTCGTTTACTGTTCCCCGTTGTTATAGAACATTGACTGTCATTGAGTGTAAACGCAGACCAGCGTGTAGACACAGCTCATCCACAAAACTAGCTGTGGGTTCCACAACGACGCCTCCATCTGGCGCGCGACTGCATGGCATTGGCAGGTTGCTCCATGTTGTAAGGAAAGCTCGTCGAAGCTCAGATCCAGAGCAGTCCATTTGGGAATCTTCCGCATGTGCCAACCGTGATGCAGCTTTAGCGTGGAAGTCATGAATTAATCCAACGAGAGTCCTGTCAAAGTGCCAATTAATCGTACATCCGTATCGCGACATGAAAACTAGCTAGTGCAGACCAAATACCAAGACCAACCAGTAGTAGACTTCACTTCAGATGTATCACAAAACAATCTTCGTCTAGGAATGTTTTCGTGAACCACAGGATCAGGGACGGATCCAAAAATTTCAGAATGGATATTCAAAGTTATAAAAATTTCAGAATTCTAGGAATGCATCGAGCACTGGCTCGGCGGCGGTGTTTGGTGGCGACGAGCGTGCGTGGCGGTGGCCGGCGGCGACGAGCGTGCGTGGCGCGAGGCGGCGGTGCCGTGGCAGGTGGCCGGGCTGCCATGGTAGGCGATGGCGGCACCCGCGCTGCGATGGCAGGCGGCGGCGGTGTCTCGCTGCCATGGCAGTAGCGGCAAGCAGATGCGTTTCCATGGTAGGCAGCGGCATGAAGTAGGGCCACCGTGGCAGGTGGCGGTAGTGCCCGTGTTGCCATGGCAGGCAGCAACCCGGCGGTGTGGTGGTAGCTCGCAGTCGGCGGCAACGGTGGACAACCGGCAACGGCTCGGCCGAACGGCCGTTCGCTCAGGCGAACACTGTTCCGTATGGCCGAACGGCATTTTGCTTGGCCGAAGGGCCGTTCGTGTGACCAAACGTTGTTCGCTTGGCCGAACGGCATTTCCCATGGCCGTGGAGAGTTCGCATGCAGCTGTGGAGGGAGCGTCCGGACAGTTGCATATTTCCGATCCTTCGTGTAGTGGTTTCACCGAGCGTGCTCAAGGCAAATACCTCGCGGCCGTAACCTTTACATTTCGCATATCATGTGTTTCCAGAATACCTGTCACCTTGCCATTGATTACTATTACCATATCACTAAAGTTACCTAATAATTGCCATATTGCTAAGTCACCTGGCTAATTGCTAAAGTTACCTGGCCATTATCATATCACCAAAGTATCTGGCTAGCATCATATCACTAAAGTTATCTGGTTATTAACGTATCACTAATGCTTGTCTGGTTATTATCATATCGTTCATACTTGCTTAGTTTTTAGACTCTTAATATTGTATTCTTGCAACGATGTTATAGGCTAACTTGTTCACATGTTTTTAGGTTTATTAGAATGTTCGATTAATAATGTTCTAGAATTCATACCTTAAATGAGTGTTTTAGAATCTATGCTTAATCGTTAATGGGGGTAGCTTATGAACATGATTTAACTTAGGATTAAATTATTGACACTCTTTTGATATTAGGGCTGCTATGTTTTAGTTTCGCATATTATGTTCCAATAATTGTTGATGCTGTATTTGAGCCATGAATGATGTATGTATTAAATATGTTAATCTGACTAATAATCACTTATTACATAATAAAACTTGATTGGTTGATAACCTTGTGTGAGCTGTATTATAATACCTCTTTAGGTTAATCCCTATATCACTGTCGCCTTGTCATTATCCCACATCGCTCTAATATCAGAAACTATGTCTTTCCATTTTCGACCCTAGCACATCTTTTCACTTCTCATAACCTTATTATAGCCTTACCCTTGCCATCTCTTTGTTCCTTAAGTTTGTACTATTTAATCTATCCATGATGTATCGGTTACCTTATCACTTAGTATCACCAATCCTGTCTCTTCGATCTCATTGGATTAAATCTTTACTCTCATAACTTTACCTTAATTTAATTACAACTCTCTAATTATATCATGAATAATTTGCTAATAACGAACTAAGGGTTATCACGCCGGGGCTATCCACATATAGGGGTCATTTCCACCCAACCTGGTAACGTCCGGGGGCCGTACATTCTCGTTACACAGGATATTACACCCCGTCTGCGGTTATACAGTCGAGGACAAGGTTGTGCCTGACTATTCTTGTATAACCGGGTATGTGGGATGAGGTCGCCGGCACCCTTGCTATAACTTGCTATAACTTGTCACATAACAAATATCTTTAATACACAGTTCTCATAATATCCGTCTCCTAATCATGACAGTATCTCCGATATCAGTTGCTCGTTGGTTGCCTTTTGTCCATTACTTACTTGTCATGCTTGCCTTTATTTCACATGGTTGCATCGCCTGTCTTACTTTTGTGTTGCGACCGTAGTTGGGTACTTGATGAGATTTTCAAATCTCACGCTTGCTCTTTTCAGTCCCAGGTAAAAGGCCAGTGGAGTGATAGCATCATGCATGGGTGGAAGCACTCGAGTTTTCAGCACCGTGGTTTGCCACTGTTTTGCTGTTTCATTCGTTCCTTATTTGGTTAGAAGTGGACCGGTCCCATGTTTTAAATATTTATTCCAGTTTCCGTTGGTTTTCTATTAAAGTGTTGATAAAGTTTTAAACTTTTTGTGATTACTTTTGTTGCTCTTATTTGTTCTTCACTTTTGCGATGACGTTCTATAGTAATATCCTATATGGTTACGTGGGGTGTTACAATCACATCACGCAAATGACTGTAATTAACTGTGCACTAGAATTGGAGTTGGAGTTTGGATTTGTCTGTGCGTGCACGATGGTTTGGTTACCTAGCCGGTGGGGCCGAGAAGAAGTGGTTTCCACGGGCGGTTGCGCGGTGATGGCGGCGGCCATGGTTCTGCACGGCGTTTCCTTGGCCACCTCCTCAGTGCCTATTGGTTAGGTTTACAAGTCAGTCAAATTCGGGTCCTTGCACTCAATTTGTGGGCTGATGTGGAGTTTATTCTTCGCTTCGACTGTCTGGTCTTAATCAGCGTGTGCAGCATGGCAAGGGGTCAGGTCGTGTTGCGCAGTCGTAGTTGAGTTTAGATTATACTTAATATAGACTTTTTCTTTTAATCTGAGTCGTTATAACTTAGGTCCATCAAATTAAGAACTAGATGTTTTGCTTTTTTTGTGAGAATTTTTAGTATATTTCTCTTTTTTCTTAGCAACTCTAAAAGACCTATCATCGAATTTTAGTAATAAATAGATACCTAATTCCACAAAATATATTCCTAACCGGGCATTTAGGTGCCTCACCTTTTTCATTATTCTAACCATGCATGTTCCAAATGAATCTTCAATTTTGGACGGTTGTAGATCATTTTTTCCTAACATTGGCTGGTTTAAAACATTTTTTTGTGTGTTTTGGCATAAGAGCTCCGTAATGCAAAGGAAGTTGTTCGCACAAGATATAGCTATGTATAATCGAAAATTCCCCGCCGCCGTGGTACCCCTATCTCTACCGTCAAAGCACTCTGAGATTCATGCTTTTTTCTGTGGTTAAGAGAAGCGCATTAGCTTAACTATTGGGTTATTAGATTGGGTAGAATCTAGATGCCAGAATTTTTGTATGTACTTGTGGTACTACTCTGTCTCCACTAGCGCCGAACTTTTGCAAAAATTTGAAATTTGAATTTCATCTCCACTCGCCTGTGTGGCCGCTCCGGTCTGTGCAGATCTGGATGGGGAGAGAGATCGGGAGGGATGGGGAGAGAGTGAAAGTGAGTGTAGAGAGGAAGAGAAGGGAAGGATAAGAACATGGCGGGCCTATGACTGATAATGGTAAACCATTTCAAAAAGCCTATTTCGGTAAGTCATTTTAAAAAGACAGTGAAAAAGCTTTTTTGTTTATTTGTTCGAGAAAAGGCATAAGCCATAAACGATAAGGCATAAGTCAAAGAGAAAGATGCTAAAATCTCTCCAGTAGGGATATCATCACTGAACCGAGCGCACTATCCCTCTCTAATGACCCTAGCTGCAAGATTCGTGAGGTAAATGGACGGCTATGATGTGGGTGGCCGTGGCCCCTATAGGTAGTATATCTACATTAATAATAGAAATAAGCATTCCGTGCCACCTTGACCTAGCAGGTACGAACTGAACTACAACTTGAATAGCAAATTTGTATATAGACAAGTATCAGTCGATCGGTTGCATGGTAAAGTTTCAGCTGCAAGTGGTAGTAATGACCTATTTGCTGGCACAATTATTGACTGCTTTACATTTGATACCAGAAGCACTACGACTAGACACGGTGATTTATGTCTGTTACCATTTTCCAACTTGTTGCCCCGTCTCGCACGCTCATACTTGTCAGCTGGCTTGTTCCCTATAAACTGCATGCCATGTTCCAGCGAAAGAAGCACCAGAACCAAATCAGTTAAGCATCCACCAGCATAAGCATGTACTTACACGGAAGCAGGATGGCTGTTGTAGGATCCCAAAACGCATTGTTGCCACTGCTTGCTGCAATGCTCATCTGCTTGCTTAGCTTTTGTCCCTATGTATGTTCCTTAGACACATCTGCACTCCATAACGCATCCGAAACCGATAGACAGGCCCTCCTGTGTCTCAAGTCACACCTCTCCCACTCTGTTGCAGCCTTGGACTCATGGAAAAATGAATCCCTTGCCTTCTGTGATTGGTATGGAGTAACATGCAGCAAGCGGCAAACAGCTCGTGTTGTTGCTCTTGACCTTGAATCACTGAATATCACCGGTCCAATATTTCCTTGCATTGCCGGCCTTCGTTTCCTCAATAGAATTCACATGCCTGACAACCAAATCAACGGCCAGATCCTTCCTGAGATTGGTCGCTTAACCCGCCTCAGGTACCTCAACCTTAGCATGAATTCCATCACTGGAGTGATTCCAGATACCATATCGTCATGTTCCCGCCTTGAGGTCATCAGCCTGTGGAACAACTCCATCGAAGGTGAGATCCCTCCAAGTCTTGCACAGTGCTCTTCTCTTCAGGAAATTGTTCTCAGTGTTAACAACCTTAACGGAAGTATCCCTTCTGGGATCGGTTTGCTTCCCAACCTTAAATATCTATTTCTCCCTAGCAACAAACTTGAGGGCAGCTGATGAACCATGTGGAGATGACCACATGTGCGTGATGAGTAATTGACATTAGTTTGGGTAAGTCGAGTTTGGTTTGGGTGGTTCGGACCTAGTCGTTACATGGTGCAACGGGCTCGGTCGGACTGTGGTCAAACTTGGTCATATGGGATTAGGACGCTGATTCTTTGATTTGACAGGTTTGGTCTTCGACATGGTAAGTATGATGTTGTTTATGCTTTCATATATCGAGCGGTGCTATTTGATGTGTTCTTTGTCTGTGTGGCTGCAGGACATCGGGTGAAGTCGTGGCGAGACACGTGGACCGGACTAGGCGCAGGTGGCGCTGAGGTCAGAACGGTCGGGATGTGTCGAAGACGACGTGGACTCGAGGTGGTTGCGAGGCGTGCGAGGCAAGGAGCGCGGAAGCTTCCCGGAAGGTGCAGGAGGGGCGAATCGGGAAATTCGCGAGGCTGCACAAGCGGGAGCGGGCGCCGTTGGATTTAGCAGGCGTAACGGGGCGGAGACCCGTTAGCCAAGGCTATAAATAGGATTGAGGGGCTGCATGCCCACTTGAGTACTTGAGGAGGATTAGGTTTGGCTAGAGTCAAAAGAGTCTTTAGTGATTGATTTGGCTTTAGGCTTTAGTTGGTGAGAGTGGGTGGAGAGGCAGAGTTGTGCTCCCTGTTGTCTCTACGATGTGTTCCATGTGAACTCCTCCCCTCTGTGTGTTCTTCCTCCCAAGAAATGGTGAGATTCTTGGTGTTCTTGAGGATAGAGAGGGAGATGAGGGATTGAGAGGCTTGTAATCATCTCTTCTATTGTAATCGTGGTATCTCTCTTCATCAATATCAGCTTGAGATGGTTGTGTTTGAATATTGATCGATCTTCAGTCTCTCTGCATTTATTTTCCCTTCGATGTTCTTCATGGCAGATTCTTGAGCTTTTTGAGTTTTGAGTTGATTCTTGTCGGGAAGGCCCAAAATGGGTTGCTATGACATGGGAGATGCTCAAAAGCCATTTGGCTAGCAAATCTTCAGAGCAAACCTTGTTTAATTTCAGTTTTTCCCTTTTGGCCTCCTCTGTTCTTCATTTGCAAGTTCTAGGGTTTTAGGTTTTTCTTGATTCCCTTTGAGTTTTGGCCTAATTTTTGGTCTGAGAACCCCTTATGCTATTGCTAGCCTATCTGCAAAATCCCATTAGCTAAGGGTTTGAGACCATGGAGTAATTTGATTTTGTGTGCTCCCTCTTGAAGGTTCAGTCATTTCTAGGGTTTAAGTGCAGTTGTTGATTCCCTTGCTGTGATGGCATGAAATTGAGTCTGGAGAGACCTTTGGGTATTGCTAATATATTTACAAGGTCTCAAAGCCAAAGGATCATCAAATGGAGAGAAATTTGGATTTTTGAGGTTGACTCAGTAAGTACTCAGATTAGGGCATAAGTCTGAATTTCTTGTGATTTGGTTGTCTCCCTGGTTAGTTAATGCCTTTGAATTTTTTTGGGATAGCCTTCTGGTGCTTTGGTTTAGAAAGGTTGGAAGCCCTTTCTCAATTTCATTATTTTTGGCAATCCTCTGTTTGTTGTCTGAAAAACCAGGAGTTTCAGTTCTTAGCAGTTCATCTTGTGTGTCTTAGTGTTGTCTCTGATTGTTGGAGTAAAGTAATACTCATCTCCTTCAATTTCTGCACTTTCTGCTAGGCAAGCAGTCGATGGATTGAGTTTTCAGTTCTTCTGTAGCTCTTGACTTTTTCGATTCTTCAGGTCTGTTAGTAGCAGAAACTAGTTCTCAGTTTTGCTGTCCATTAGTGCTCAAAATATTTGCATTGATTGCTATCTCTCTGAAATCAACCGAATGCCTTCCTGTTGCTTTCGGTGTGATATTTAATTGGTTCCTGTTCGGTTTCAAGTCTGCTGCCGATCTTCATTCCTCTCTAATTTATTCTCTTAGTATTGCTTGAGGAGATTCCTTTTCAGCAAGCAGCCAAACTTCTGGAATCAATGCTTGCGGCAAGCAGGAGGAAATGTACATGGAAATTTCTTTCTTTTGCTGATTTTCCTCAATTTTGCATGCAGATCAAACAGCGATATTTTCAGTTGAAATTTTTACTGGCTGGTCTCTGATTTATGGTGAATTTTTCAGTGTCGCATGCGTTCCAAATCTCAGCAAAATTATTTTTAATTTTCTGTGAGGTGCTTTGTTTTGCTTCTTGTTGAAAAATCTGTGTACGATTTCTCGGGGGAATTTTAAGAGATCGACATTCACCCCCCCTCTGTCGCCATTTCGGTCCTACAATTGGTATCAGAGCCGGTTAGCTCTAATTCATAGATCTTAACCGGTCTCAAGAGCCATGGCGACGGACAAGTACTCGACCAAGCCGCCCGTGTTCGATGGCATCGATTACCCCTTCTGGAAGAGCCGAATGGAGACATACATCCAGGCCCAGGGGTATGCCATCTGGCGGAAGGTCAAAGTACGATTCGCTGTTCCTGCCGATGAGAACATCAATGCCGGGAACATGGCTGATGTTGAGGCGAATGCAAAGGCAAGGAACATCATCATCCAGGGGTTGAGTCGTAGCGAGTTTGATCGTATATCTCACCTGTCGTCCGCCTACGACATCTGGGTGACCCTCGACGCATACCATGAGGGCACCACCCAGATCAAGACGGTTCGACAGGACCAGTTCAAGCGCGAATACAACAAATTCGAGATGCTTGCTGGTGAGTCCCTGGACGAGTGCTTTTCGCGATTTCACAAAATCTTGAGCAACCTCCGAGCGGTCGGTCTCACATACCCCGACTCGGACAACGCTCGTCAGATGCTCGTGGCACTCGATCTGCGCGTGTGGGAGATGAAGGTGACCACCATCAAAGACACGACAGACCTCTCGACCCTGACTCTTGACGCGCTGTACTCGCGCCTCAAGACTCACGAGATTGACGTTGTCTCTCGTCGGTCGAAGTCACAGTCGATGGCTTTGGTCACCGATCCCAGTCCGGCTTCTGGTTTTTCCGCCGATTCGCTTTGTGGGTTCTCCCTAGCTGCTCTATGTGACGTAACTGATGATCAGTTAGAGCAGCTAGAGGATGAACAGCTGGCCCTCCTAGCTCGGAAGTTCTCCCATGCTTACAAGAGGAGGAGGGACAGAAAGAGAGGTGGACCAGTCATCTGCTTTGAGTGTGGTGGCCCCAACCACATTCGAGCGAACTGTCCCAAGCTGGAGAAGGGCAAGAACGACTACAGCGGTTCAGGCAAGAACGACTACACCGACAAGAACCGCAACAAGAAGACTCCAGCTCAGACGCCGGGAAAGAAGAAGTTCCGCAACTTCGGGAAGGCCAAGAAGCTCTTCCACCGCGTCCTCACCGCTTTCGACGACCTCGACCTCAGCGAGGTGGAGGGATGGAGCGACGACAACGGGACGGGTGACCAAGAGCCCAAGAATGGCGGCGACGACTTCTCCGGCATGTGCTTCATGGCCCTCGAGGGCGAGATCAGCGACAGCGAGCTGTACTCCGACTCGGATGAGGTACTCCCTTCTTATGACCAGCTAAATGATGCTTTTCTTAAGCTAGGTGGATTTCATGCTAGAGCTAGGTCTAGGTGTACCGAGTTAGAGAAGGAAGTAGATAGATTATCACGGGAGATTACTTCACTTAGATCTGCTCCCTCCCGTGACGATTGTGATACATGCCCTGCTTTGCTTGGAGACATGGAGAAACTAAGGACCTCTCATGATAGTTTGTCTTCTGAGCTTGATGTGCTTAAGGTGGAGAATGTTAGTCTGCTTGCTGAGTTAGAGTTGAGTAGGATGGCTGTTACCCTACTTACTACTGATGAGACTACTTCTCCCACCTCATGTGAGGTTAAGGACATTGCTGCTAGAGGACCTTATGCCATGCTCCTTGATCTGCCCGATTCTTGTGAAAATTGCAATAATTTAAAGATGAACCTAAAACGGGCAAATCACAAAATTGCTGAGTTGCATGCTTCTTTACTTGAGCCTATTGATTCATGTTTGAACTGTCCCAAGTTAACTGCTGAACTTGAAGCTGTCTCAAAACAGTTTCAAGAACTGATTGACAACAACAAGAAAATGGCTCAGTATGCGACTAAGGATCCTGTTAGTTCACCATGCATTAGTTGTGATAAACTAAAACTTGAACTCGTTGCTTTGAATGACAAATGTGTGAAGCTAACTAAGGACTTACTAGAGAAGCCACAATCTGGTTGTGATGTGATTGATGGTGTGGGGGAGAAGCCCCAGGGTAAGGGTGAGACGCCTAGAGACGCGAACCAACCTGCTAGTAGTAGGACTGTCCCCTCAGAGTCGGCTGTGCGTGCACAAGCCATTCCTTCCTCTACTGTTGGTTCTTCTTCTGCTCCCTTACCTCCTGCTGTTCCCTCTTCTCCGTGCTCTTCTTGCACCTCTCTCTTTCGGGAGTGTCAGTACCTTATGAACACTCTCGAGAGATTTGTAGGCGGCAAGAAGAAGCTTAATCTTATTCTAGACCAGTCCAAGATTTGCAGATTTAATCAGGGTCTAGGATATGACTATTATGAGGATATGAGGAAGCATCCACCTGTTGTGCTCAGACCCATAGCACCAGGTGTGATCGAGACCGAGCCCAGGACCGAGAAAGTCCAATTTAAGTCAGCGGGCTATGTCCAGGGGATTTCTGACAGCAAGGTGATTGCACCTGCTGCTTCGGCCTCTCAGAAGGCGAAGCCTGACCGTACTACTTCTACCTCTCAGAGGATGAAGTATCACTGCACCTTCTGTCAGAAGGATGGACACACGGTTGATCGATGCTTCAGGCGCGCCAAGATCGCGCGTAGAGACCGTGTTGAGTCTCCTAGGCGTATTCAGGGTCAGCCCCAGATCCTGAGTGCACCTAGGACCAGCACGAAGTCTAGGTTTACTGTTGTTGATGGGTTTGGGCAGCATCGAGGACTTGGTTTTTCTGAGTCTTCTGTTTTTCGTCCTCATGCTGCTCCTGGTCATGACTTCCGCCGTCCTGAGGGTACATCTCGTTTCCCCCGTCGAGACAGTTACCCGCGGCGTGTTCAGCGTGTTGCCGGTGTTCCGACTCGCTCTCCCGTAGCAGTCGGACCCCGCAACAGCTTCAGGTCTGCTCACAGACCTTCTGCTTCTTTGAGTCATGGAGAGCGTAGGGTAGATAGAGGTCAGTCGTGCTTGACTACTTCATCTGCTCGACGTGTTGTTCAGTATTGGGTGCCAAAATCACTCTTGATTTACCCCAGTACTGAGACTTTACTCTCTGTTTGACTCAGGTTCGCCGGGCAGGGAAGGGAAAGGTTTGGCTTGTAGACTCCGGTTGTTCTCGTCATATGACCGGAGACTCCCGTTGGTTTTCTTCCCTTGCCCGTGCTCCAGGTGATGAGACGATCACCTTCGGAGATGCTTCATCTGGGCGCGTCATCGCCAAAGGTACTGTGCGCATTAATGATTCTTTCATTTTGAAAGATGTAGCCTTGGTTAGTAAGCTGCAGTACAATTTGCTTTCAGTTTCTCAGCTTACCGATGACGGTTTCGAGGTGAGCTTTAAGAAAAATGCTTGTAAAATTCTTGATTCTTCGGGTAGTCTGGTTTGCGGGATTTCTCGTTATGGGAGGATCTTTCGTGCTGATTTTTCTAAGTCTTCTGGTGATCCTCTCAGGTGTTTAGTTGCTTCTGAGTCCCGCGACCTCTCTTTCTGGCATAGGAGACTTGGTCATATTGGATTTGACCATTTGACCCGAGTTAGCGGCCACGATCTCATTCGTGGTCTGCCTAAACTCAAGATGGTCAAAGATCTTGTTTGCTCTCCATGCCGGCACGGCAAGATGGTTGCCGCTTCACATCCTCCGGTCACTGTGACTATGACCGATGCACCAGGACAGCTGCTCCACATGGATACAGTGGGACCAGCTCGAGTGCAGTCAGCAGGAGGGAAGTGGTATGTTCTTGTCGTGGTCGATGACTTCTCGAGGTATTCTTGGGTGTTTTTCTTAGCCTCGAAGGATGAGACGTTTTCACATTTTCGAGGTCTTTTCAGTAGGCTTTCTGTTGAGCTCCCGGGTGCCTTACGAGCGATCCGCAGTGACAATGGCACGGAGTTCAAGAATTCCTACTTTGAGAGTTTCTGTGGTGAGACAGGTGTAGAGCACCAGTTCTCTTCTCCGCACGTCCCACAGCAAAATGGCGTCGTGGAGAGGAAGAACCGTACCTTGGTCGAGATGGCCAGGACGATGCTCGATGAGTACTCTACACCTAGGAAGTTTTGGGCTGAGGCTATTGCGACCGCGTGCCATGTTTCGAATCGAGTTTTTCTTTGGGCACACTTGCACCGCACTTCTTATGAGTTGAGATACGGGCGAAAGCTCAGCGTCTCTCATTTTCGTGTGTTTGGTTGCAAGTGCTTTATTCTGAAGTCCGGGAACCTAGATAAGTTCGAGTCACGTTCTTGTGATGGGATCTTTCTAGGTTACTCGCCTTCTTCGCGGGCTTATAGGGTCTGGAACTGCGAGTCTAGCAAAATGGTAGAGACCTGTGAGGTGACCTTTGACGAGGCCAGTCCGGGGACTAGGCCTGATATCTCAGGTTCTTTAGAGCAGTCCGAGACCATCTTCGTGGATGACGAGGACGATGGAGATGAGGGTTGTCTACCCGATCCAGTCCCTTATCCACCCCTTGAGGTGCCGTCTTCCACCGCACCTCCAGGTGATCAGCCCATGCCTTCTGCTTCCTCTGGAGCTAGTGGCTCTGTTCCTATCTCGTCAGCTCACGAGGTAGAGGCCACTTCTTCATCTCATCCTGGACCTCCCCGACATATCCAGAAAAGACATCCTTCTGAGCAGATGATTGGAGACCTGTTCGAGCGTGTTACCCGCTCAAAATCTGGCTTATCTCAATTCTGTCTCCATTCTGCTTTCATTGCCTCCTTTGAGCCCAAGGATATTTCTCATGCTCTTTCCGATGAGTCTTGGGTCAATGCCATGCATGAGGAGTTAGAAAATTTCGAGAGGAACAAGGTCTGGTCGCTTGTCGAGCCCCCGCGAGGTCACAATATTATCGGAACTAAGTGGGTGTTCAAGAACAAGCAGAGCGAGGATGGAGTGGTTATTCGGAACAAGGCTAGACTGGTAGCTCAGGGGTTCTCCCAGGTTGAGGGTCTAGATTTTGAGGAGACCTTTGCCCCTGTAGCTCGACTTGAGGCCATTAGAATCCTGCTTGCCTTTGCAGCTTCTAAGGGTTTCAAGCTCTACCAGATGGACGTCAAGAGTGCCTTCCTTAATGGCGTTATTGAGGAAGAAGTTTACGTCAGACAGCCTCCAGGTTTCGAGAACCCCAAATACCCACACCATGTCTTCAAGCTTTCCAAAGCGTTATATGGACTTAAGCAGGCCCCCAGAGCTTGGTATGAGAGGCTTAAGTCCTACTTGTTGAGTCATGGGTTTGAGATGGGTAAAGTAGACAAGACTTTGTTTATCCGTAGGCTTGGTAGTGACCTTCTGCTCGTCCAAATCTATGTCGATGACATCATCTTTGGCGGCTCTTCCCATGCTCTGGTTTCTCAGTTCTCGGATGTCATGAGCACCGAGTTTGAGATGAGCATGATGGGTGAGTTGACTTTCTTCCTTGGCTTCCAAATCAAGCAGACTCGGGAGGGTACATTTCTTCATCAGGGAAAGTACACTCGAGACCTCCTGAGACGCTTCGACATGAGTGATGGTAAGCCTGTGTCGACTCCCATGGCTTCTACAGCCTATCTTGACCCAGATGAGGACGGCGAGCCAGTTGATCAGAAAGAGTTCAGAAGTATGATCGGCTCCCTTCTTTACCTCACTGCCTCGAGACCAGACATACACTTCTCTGTGTGTCTGTGTGCTCGTTTTCAGGCCTCTCCTCGCGTATCTCACCGCCAGGCGGTGAAGCGCATCTTTCGGTACCTTCGAGCTACCATTGACTATGGCATCTGGTACTCTTCCTCATCCTGTCTTTCCTTGAGAGCCTTCTCGGATGCAGACTTTGCCGGCTGTAGGATAGATAGGAAGAGCACTTCTGGCACTTGCCAATTCATTGGCACTTCTCTCGTTTCTTGGTCTACGAGGAAGCAGTCCGGTGTTGCACAGTCCACTGCAGAGGCCGAGTACGTTGCTGCTGCCAGTTGCTGCAGCCAAGTGCTTTGGATGATCTCGACCCTGCGGGACTTTGGGTTAGCGATAGACATTGTTCCACTCTTTTGTGATAACACTTCTGCGATTAACATTGCCAAGAACCCAGTGCAACACTCTCGGACCAAGCACATCGATATCCGTTATCACTTCCTTAGAGACCATGTAGAGAAGGGCGATATAGTGCTCCAGTTTGTGGAGAGTGACCACCAGTTGGCTGACATCTTCACCAAGTCATTGGATAGTTCGAGGTTTTCAGCTCTGCGGGGAGAGCTTGGGGTGGTTTGTCCTTATGGACTGTAGTGAGGGGGAGCTTTGGGCTTTACTGCTTTACTATATTGATTATGCTTCTGTCTCATTTCTGTTGCTTTGCACTCGGGGTGCATCGGGCTTAGTCCTTCCAGCATAGGTTAGAGTGCTTCTCTTGTCTAGTTGCTTAGACTTCTTACTCTTATCTTGTGCTTTCAGGATGCTTCTTATTAGCTATTTCTTATCTCACTAGGTCGAGCTCACTCACTTCTTGTAGGTTCTAGCGAGGGTTGGGCCACCCTCGGGTAGACAGGGTACGTGTTTGCTCTCTAGTGTGTGATTTACTGTCAGCTGATTGTCCTGGAGTCATATGGGGTAGATGAGAGTCAGTCTGAGCCATAGTTGTCTCTATATCTTATCTATGCTTTAAGGACTGCCTGTTTTGGTTTTATTTGCCAGCTTCTCGATTTATTGCTTTGGTTCAGGGAGAGTTCTTTTGGGAGCTTCTGGAGCTTAATTGTGACTTAACTCAACTTGAGCTAAAAGTTGCATGTCATGTTGAGGGGGAGCTGGATTTTTCTGCATTTTAGCATTTAGCATTGTAATATATAACTACATTGAGCCTTGATTATTATCCTGCTATGACATGTTTACAATGCTTTACACCTTGCCATGACTTGTGCTTAGCTTGCTAGATTTATCATGACTTCATATGTGTAGACTAGCTTTCTGCCATGATAAGTTAATTAAAATTGCTCAACTTAAATTAAAACTTGTCATGTTAGCATTTGAGTTTAGTCTATCTTTAGCTATCCTTGTATGATTCATGCCATGTCAAATAGGCTGAGTTGAGTCTTGAATCTAGGTTGAATCTTAGATTGAGCTATTTTAGCATCTTGATACATCATGAGTTAGCACAATCTATTAAAAAGCAAAAGGATCTCTTTTTATGTGCGAAAAAACTGATTTCACCAATTCTTTCTCATGAGACGGCTTGCCATTGCACTAGGCATGAACTCAGGGGGAGTTTTGGATGACCTGGACTATCTTCTTAAGCTTCTCGCTTGGAGTAGTCGCATAAGGCTTGAGATCTAGCACATGATAAAATTTTTGGTTGGAAACAGCTATAAGCTTTAAAAGAAAATATGTCAAATGTGCAAGATTTGCTTAATTACCTAAAGATGAAAAGTGCTTAACCAAATGATACACTCTTGAGCTTGTAGCACTCTAATTGACTCAACACTAGCTTCTTGTTTCCGCTTAGCTTATTGACATGGCCTGAGTCATCCTTAGATATCTCTAGCTAGACTTTGCTTAATTGTTGACTTGACTTGCTCACTAAATGCCCTACATTTCATATTATTATCTTTATGTGCTAGCTGGCTTATACATATGTTGTCATGATTTAGATAGCGTTTTATTGAGTTATGGCTTGGTGTATCTCATTATGGTCATTATGGATAATTTTCATGGCTCACAATGCTTAGAAATAAACAAACTTCAGCCATATTCATCCATTGACATGTCATATTCTCTCTATTGCATCTTGATGTGTTTATTGCCAAAAGGGGGAGAATAGAGAAGAAAAAGTCTGTTGGGAACAGTTTAGAGCTTTGGAGATCAATTTGCTCTTTCATTTGTTGCTCTAGTGTTCCTTCTGTCAACATGGTCATTAGCTTCATTTTCCTTCTTATGGACCATGTTGGATTCTTCAAACTCAAACTCAACTTTGTGCTTTTTCGGGGTTTGTCAATATACTCATCAAGGGGGAGATTGATGAACCATGTGGAGATGACCACATGTGCGTGATGAGTAATTGACATTAGTTTGGGTAAGTCGAGTTTGGTTTGGGTGGTTCGGACCTAGTCGTTACATGGTGCAACGGGCTCGGTCGGACTGTGGTCAAACTTGGTCATATGGGATTAGGACGCTGATTCTTTGATTTGACAGGTTTGGTCTTCGACATGGTAAGTATGATGTTGTTTATGCTTTCATATATCGAGCGGTGCTATTTGATGTGTTCTTTGTCTGTGTGGCTGCAGGACATCGGGTGAAGTCGTGGCGAGACACGTGGACCGGACTAGGCGCAGGTGGCGCTGAGGTCAGAACGGTCGGGATGTGTCGAAGACGACGTGGACTCGAGGTGGTTGCGAGGCGTGCGAGGCAAGGAGCGCGGAAGCTTCCCGGAAGGTGCAGGAGGGGCGAATCGGGAAATTCGCGAGGCTGCACAAGCGGGAGCGGGCGCCGTTGGATTTAGCAGGCGTAACGGGGCGGAGACCCGTTAGCCAAGGCTATAAATAGGATTGAGGGGCTGCATGCCCACTTGAGTACTTGAGGAGGATTAGGTTTGGCTAGAGTCAAAAGAGTCTTTAGTGATTGATTTGGCTTTAGGCTTTAGTTGGTGAGAGTGGGTGGAGAGGCAGAGTTGTGCTCCCTGTTGTCTCTACGATGTGTTCCATGTGAACTCCTCCCCTCTGTGTGTTCTTCCTCCCAAGAAATGGTGAGATTCTTGGTGTTCTTGAGGATAGAGAGGGAGATGAGGGATTGAGAGGCTTGTAATCATCTCTTCTATTGTAATCGTGGTATCTCTCTTCATCAATATCAGCTTGAGATGGTTGTGTTTGAATATTGATCGATCTTCAGTCTCTCTGCATTTATTTTCCCTTCGATGTTCTTCATGGCAGATTCTTGAGCTTTTTGAGTTTTGAGTTGATTCTTGTCGGGAAGGCCCAAAATGGGTTGCTATGACATGGGAGATGCTCAAAAGCCATTTGGCTAGCAAATCTTCAGAGCAAACCTTGTTTAATTTCAGTTTTTCCCTTTTGGCCTCCTCTGTTCTTCATTTGCAAGTTCTAGGGTTTTAGGTTTTTCTTGATTCCCTTTGAGTTTTGGCCTAATTTTTGGTCTGAGAACCCCTTATGCTATTGCTAGCCTATCTGCAAAATCCCATTAGCTAAGGGTTTGAGACCATGGAGTAATTTGATTTTGTGTGCTCCCTCTTGAAGGTTCAGTCATTTCTAGGGTTTAAGTGCAGTTGTTGATTCCCTTGCTGTGATGGCATGAAATTGAGTCTGGAGAGACCTTTGGGTATTGCTAATATATTTACAAGGTCTCAAAGCCAAAGGATCATCAAATGGAGAGAAATTTGGATTTTTGAGGTTGACTCAGTAAGTACTCAGATTAGGGCATAAGTCTGAATTTCTTGTGATTTGGTTGTCTCCCTGGTTAGTTAATGCCTTTGAATTTTTTTGGGATAGCCTTCTGGTGCTTTGGTTTAGAAAGGTTGGAAGCCCTTTCTCAATTTCATTATTTTTGGCAATCCTCTGTTTGTTGTCTGAAAAACCAGGAGTTTCAGTTCTTAGCAGTTCATCTTGTGTGTCTTAGTGTTGTCTCTGATTGTTGGAGTAAAGTAATACTCATCTCCTTCAATTTCTGCACTTTCTGCTAGGCAAGCAGTCGATGGATTGAGTTTTCAGTTCTTCTGTAGCTCTTGACTTTTTCGATTCTTCAGGTCTGTTAGTAGCAGAAACTAGTTCTCAGTTTTGCTGTCCATTAGTGCTCAAAATATTTGCATTGATTGCTATCTCTCTGAAATCAACCGAATGCCTTCCTGTTGCTTTCGGTGTGATATTTAATTGGTTCCTGTTCGGTTTCAAGTCTGCTGCCGATCTTCATTCCTCTCTAATTTATTCTCTTAGTATTGCTTGAGGAGATTCCTTTTCAGCAAGCAGCCAAACTTCTGGAATCAATGCTTGCGGCAAGCAGGAGGAAATGTACATGGAAATTTCTTTCTTTTGCTGATTTTCCTCAATTTTGCATGCAGATCAAACAGCGATATTTTCAGTTGAAATTTTTACTGGCTGGTCTCTGATTTATGGTGAATTTTTCAGTGTCGCATGCGTTCCAAATCTCAGCAAAATTATTTTTAATTTTCTGTGAGGTGCTTTGTTTTGCTTCTTGTTGAAAAATCTGTGTACGATTTCTCGGGGGAATTTTAAGAGATCGACATTCACCCCCCCCCTCTGTCGCCATTTCGGTCCTACAGCAGCATTCCTGAATCTTTGGGATATAGCCCTTCACTGTCTATGGTTGTCTTTCGGAATAATAGCCTAACTGGTGGAGTTCCACCTCTGTTAGCAAATTGCTCTTCACTCTACTACCTTGACCTGATGAAAAACAAGCTCAGTGGAGAGATCCCTTCTGCTCTCTTCAATAGCTCATCTCTTCTTACTTTAGATCTCTCATACAATGAGTTCTCTGGGTCCATACCATCTTCCTCCCCGATGTCCTCGCAGTTACAATATATTAGCCTAACAGGAAATAACCTTTCAGGAGAAATTCCTGCCACAGTTGGAAACATTTCTTCCCTATCTTCCTTGCTGCTCGCTCAAAATAACTTACAAGGAAGCATTCCGGAGAGTTTAACCAGAATTCCAGGTTTGCAAGAACTAGATTTGGCATATAACAACTTGTCTGGCACAGTTCCACCAGCTCTTTACACAATCACGTCTCTCACTTATCTTGGCCTTGGCGTCAACCAACTAGTTGGGAGGATTCCGAGCGAGATTGGATACACTCTTCCAAACATTCAAACGTTGGTCATGGAAGGAAACCAATTTGATGGCCCAATCCCCGTGTCTTTAGTTAATGCTTCCAATCTCCAAATGCTACAACTCCGTGACAACGCATTCAGTGGTGTGGTTCCTTCTTTCTGGTCCTTGCCCAACTTGATCCAATTAGACCTTGGTGCAAACCAGCTCGAAGCTGTGGACTGGAGCGCCTTGTCCTCAACAACAACCTCTCCCCAATTGCAGATATTATATTTGGACAACAACAAGCTGCATGGAATGTTACCTAGTTCCATTGGCAACCTCTCGAAAAGCTTAGAAATGTTGTTTCTAACAGAAAATAGATTTATCGGAACTATACCTTCAGAGATAGGAAACCTTACAAAGCTCACAGTTCTTAATTTAGCGGGAAATTTATTCTCTGGAGGCATTCACGACACACTTGGAAATCTCAGAAACTTGTTTGCTCTAAGCTTATCACGCAACATGCTTTCTGGAGAAATCCCACCATCAATTGGAAACATTGAAAGCCTAAGTGCGATTTATCTGCAAGAAAACAACTTGAGTGGGCCCATACCTTCACACTTAGCAGGCTGTAAAAATTTGGTGATGCTGAACCTCTCCTGTAATGGCTTCGATGGAAGCATCCCACCTGAACTCCTTTCCATTTCCTCTCTTTCGGAAGGCCTAGACTTATCCTACAATAAACTCACTGGATCCATATCACCTCAGATTGGTAGCTTAACTAATCTTGGCTCCCTTAATATTTCCAACAACCAATTATCTGGAGAGATTCCACATACACTTGGTGAATGCATTCACTTGGAATCCCTTCGGTTAGAGGTGAATTTTCTTTGTGGGAGAATCCCAGAATCCTTCGTGAGCTTAAGAGGCGTCACTGAGATGGATCTTTCTTAAAACAACCTTCTGGTGAAATCCCAATCTTTCTTGAGACATTTAGCTCTTTGCAGCTTCTGAATTTATCCTTCAACAGCCTTGAGGGAATAGTTCCTACAGGTGGCGCATTTAGCAATTCAAGTAAGGTGTTCATACAAGGAAACAAGAAGTTATGCACCAAGTTTCCAATGCAACAATTACCACTTTGCACATCACCTACATCCAAACGAAAGAATACTTCATTTGTGATATTAATAGCTGTTCCACTCACTAGCATTGTTATACTCTCAATGGCATGTGTTACAACCATTCTTTTCAAGAAGAGAAATCAACCGAAACAACATATTGACCAATTATGCAAGGAGTTGAAAAAAATCTCATATGCTGAGCTTGCTAGAGCTACCAATGATTTCTCTTCAGCCAACCTAGTTGGTTCGGGGAGATTTGGAGTGGTCTATAAAGGTATATTCAAGTTTGAAGCGCACCCGGTTGCTATTAAGGTGTTCAAACTTGACCAAATTGGAGCACCAAAGAACTTCTTAACTGAATGTGAAGTGTTAAGAAACACTCGCCACAGAAACCTCATGCGGGTGATTAGTCTATGCTCAAGCTTTGATCAAATGGGACACGAGTTCAAAGCACTTATTCTTGAGTACATGGCCAACGGTAACCTAGAAAGCTGGCTTCATTCAAAAGTGCACAAACATGGACAGAAGAGACCATTGAGTCTAGGATCAAGAATACTAATAGCTATGGACATTGCTGCTGCCTTGGATTATCTTCATAATTGGTGCACACCGCCTTTGGTTCACTGTGATTTGAAGCCAAGCAATGTCCTTTTGGATGATGACATGGGTGCTCATGTTAGCGATTTTGGATTAGCAAAATTTCTTTACAGTCATTCTTCTACAAGGCTTAACAGTTTAACAAGTATAGCTGGGCCACGAGGTTCAGTCGGATATATTGCACCTGGTGAGCATTCATTCTTATCTTGTTAACATCCTTTGATGTTGCAATATTTCTCGTAGAAAACAATTTGTAGCTATCATCTCAAGAAATTTCCTTCCTTTCTTAAAAAAAGAGTTTTTTCTTTAAGACAATTTAGCAAATGAGAAGAGCTTCTAAACAGTTTCACATTACATTAATTGCAGAATATGGAATGGGTTACGAGATCTCAACTGCTGGTGACGTTTATAGTTATGGAGTTATTTTGCTAGAAATGCTCACAGGGAAACACCCAACAGATGACATCTTTAAGGATGGGCTGAACCTTCACAAATTGGTGGAATCTGCATTTCCACACAATATTGCCGACATTTTAGAGCTCAGTCTCATTCCATGCTATAAACCTGAAGAAGAAAATCACAACTTAGAGCAACTCCAAGAGGAGAGCTAAATCGTTTTCTAAAGGTAAATTTGGCTATCATTGGAGAAAAAACGTCTCCAATAGACTCTGTAAATGACTCTCCAAATTTAGTAGCTCTCCATCCCTCCTCATTCGCTCTCTATTTTTGGATAGCCTACCTCACTCGCCATCCAGCCTCTTGGCGCGGTCGGCGTTTCCTTCCTGCACGCTACGCCCCATTCCCGCGCGTACGCGACCCACCGCGCGCCCTCTAGTTTAGATAGCCTGTTGGAGTAGTCTAGTTTTTTTGGGTGAGATCCATTTTAGAGAATAGCTAAATCACTAAATTTAGATACTTCTTTTGGCTGATCTTTTGGAGTTGCTCTTAGACAATGGGAATCCTGCAATGATCGGAATGCAAAGCTGTATCATGCAGCTGTTTAATGTGGGCCTAAAATGTTCTGTGGACTCACCGAAAGATCGGCCAGAAATGCAGGATGTTTATGCTGGAATCATCGCTATCAAAGAAACATTTTCAGCACTGCAGAGTTGATGATTTGGATAAATATTCAATATTACCACAATTCACAAGTTATTCCATTGTGTATGACGCTTTATTCAAAATCATCTAAGTTCTTAGTTCATTGGCTTCCCCTTTTATGATTTTCTAGTTACAGGTTTTGTCATGTATGATTGTTAATTAATTTCACCGCACCTTATGTAGTCTATTCAGTTCTGCATGTTTGCTTAGCACTACATGTTTGTTCCCTTACGAGTAGGAAGCACTCCGCCACTAGTTTCCTTCTTTTTTCGGTGGAACGGATTCTTTGGATCTGGGAGGATTCTGAGGAAGTCTTGGTCCATGATTTGCGTGTAACAGACTCCATGTATTCAGCCATGAATAAAAGGAATGAAAACTGAAAAGCCACTGGTGTGTGCGCGGCACAAACGTGTGTTTTCATACTCTGCTTGTTCCACAAATTCTGAACTCAGGTTGCTTTCTGTATTTTGTCGTTAGCTACTGTTCATAGTCGGGCACAGTTCAGAGAACAGAGTTTGTGCAGAGACGGGTTGTTTCTCTCTGACAATGATCACTTCTAGATCGCAGCATATATATAGATGAAACAAAGTTATATATCTCGTGTTCGCTCAGATGCTTTATATAATTAGAGCACAAATAATTCATAATAAAAAATTAATCTCTTAATATGCAGGATTAGTATTCCATGGCAATTTCCCACTAAAAATGGAGGAAGTATCATTATTTGCATGTGGCTTGTTATGCATGGAAAATAAACTCATGAGCAAACGACAATGATTGAAATGCAGAATGAATATTTCGGATTAATGGGAGGGGAAAACATTGCCATTTTAGTAATGCTACCATAACTTTTCAAGTGGAGTAGATGGCCGGTCTGCATGGTTGAGAATTTGCAACATACGTCAGCTTTACATGAGAATACATTATATCCTGATATTTTCCAGAATTATGGGTAATGATCGAAATGCACAAATCAGCAGTCTAGCTTCTTTGCAGCTGTTTTGTTTAGTACAATGAACAAGTCTTATGCATCGGCCGGTGTCAAAATTGTGCATTACTATGCTAGGTCACAATTAACGGACAAGCAGAGTCTTGATTGAATTCGAGCAGTTCGACACAAAAAGAGAACTTACATATTTGATAAGTAGACTGACAATAGCTCAGTTTTTTTACCTATCAAAGTATACATAAATATGAAGCTGGGTTGATAACTAGGAACTTGTCACGGATGGAGAAAATAGTAAAAAAGAGATGAGAGGCTCAAAGTAGAAGAAGAACTTTTATTTAGTGCCTAAATCTGGCAATGCTGAATGAAAGATGCTGCAATTTGGAAATCCACTGGTTTTGTCTCCTTTAGGGATAAAAAATAAATCTTAGTATTAGCTTAAAAAACTAAAATGATGAAGTGCTCAACTTGATTAGTCAATGTAACTAGTTCTCACAAAAGTGAGGGCTTGCTGCCACTTCCCAAGAAATGAGTGGTTCTTCATTGTTTTCCTCATCCCCGTGATGGCATCATGGTAGGCCACACTCTGCTCCCCCATGCCGGCGGTGTCATGGAAAAGCAAAAAGGCTGGGAAAATGTACTATAGCTGGCTGAAATTTCACTGTTACTGAAAGTGGCTTATTTGGTGTAATTAAATTTAAAAAAATTAAAAATAGAAAAAATATGTTAGCTCATATCGGACAACGCAAACGAATACAGGAAAAAAGAACCGACAAAAAAGCTAAGAAAGCGAAAAAATTAGAAAAATACGAAATTTATGAATAATAAAAAATAAGCCAGAAACCAGAAGTTAAAGCTGAAACGAGCTTTTTTGGCCTCCTAGCTAGAAGCTTGTGGATTCTTGTGTTCTGCAAGACATTGTCTCCATTACTATCAGCACTGAGTGGCAACTGACGTGTCTTGGTACTCAAGTAGTCAGGTGGAAATCTATCTATTGTTTACTCAAGTAGCCGACGCAGTCGGGGAAGCGGAAGGCCTTGCTCTTGGGTAAACTGTAGAAGGCGCCATCCGATCGATAGCGGCGGCGGCACGACCGGGGTGCTCCCGTGCAGCAGAGCGCCACTGCGGGCACACGGCGGCGAAGCGGATGCCATCGACTTGGGCAAGGAGGCGGCAGAGGACCTGGCCGGCGAGCTCTGATGGGAGGTCATCCGACCTTGATCGCGAGCGCTCCATCCGCATTGCCTCCATGACGTGTGGACCTCATCTTCAGTGGTGCTCATTTAGACCTTTTAAATTCGAGCTTATAGATTATTTTATACTATAGTAATTTTTTACACTGTAACTATTGGTAACTTTTTAGCGTAATTAATTTTTTTTTAAAAGTAACTTTTGGTAATTAAATTTTTTAGCGTAATTAATTATTTATACTGTAACTGTTGGTAACTTTTTTTACACTGTAACAAGTTGGGGTCCGAGCCTGGACCTGGGCTCAAGCTCAGCTCGGCCTAAGCTCGAGTAGGTTCGGGTTTGGCTCGTTAAAACTCGATAACAATTAAAATAATTTATTATGCACTATTTTCAATAATAAGAAAATTTTAAATTCGAGCTTGGTTCTAGTAAGCCCAATAACAATTAACATAATTCAAATGTACACTAATTTTCAATAATAAAAAAACCTCGAGCTCGAGTTCGACTCGAGTAAACTTAGTAAGAATTAATATGTATCACTATTTAAGTTCGAATCGAGTCTCGCGAACTATTCAAGCTCGACTCGGTGAAATTCGCGAGGTCGAGATCAAACTTAAGTTTGGCTCGTTTAAAGTTTGAACTGAATTCGAATCAAACCTAGAACGACCTAAACTTAAATAGTTCACAAGCTTTGAGCTTTTGTTACAGCCTTAGTCGGAATTGGGAAAATGGGGAACCACGCAAAAATGGGGAACGATGTCTTGGCGATTCGTGTCTTGCGAAAATGAGGAACGACGCAATGCGCTACTGTGCTGGTACCCGTTGGGCCGATTTTTTCGAATATTTTGGCCGCTTGGCCCTTTTCTCGGGATGGACCGAGAAAAGCAAACATTGGTGATTTTCACGAAGCCTGAAATTTTAATCCCTCCCAGGAGTGTTTCACAGGGCGTCCAGTACATCGTCGGGCGACTCCTGTCGCAAGCCGCAGCAGGAGCATCGTCCAGGTCCTCAATCAAGGTTGTCATATCCCTCTATTTAATCTACCGGTGGCGACATTGAAAATTAGCTGTCCTCCATCGAATTCGATTGCATTAGATCTGGAGGCCCTCGTCAATTCCTGAATCTAGCTAGCATTGAACACATCACTTCAAAATCACGCAGCCAATTAGAAACAGCCTGTGAGTTAACGTGTCATACACAATATATTAACCGATCGCAATGTTCTTTGACATACTGGGCAAGAATACAAAAGGAGGGAGATGGACACAGCTCACAAGGACCAACAACTCCACTCCAGGGAGGCAGCCGCAATGTTGAAGCACGTCGTAGGCTAGAAGCATGGGCCGGGGAACCGAGCAGAGACACATCGACAGCCCTCGCCCATTTCGGCTTCAACTTCTGGCTTCTGACTTATTTTTCATTATTCATAAATTTTGTTTTTTTTGAATTTTTGACTTTTTTTGAGTTTTTTTGCCGGTTCTTTTTTCTCGTATTCGTTTGCATTGTCTGTGATGAGCTAGCATATTTTTTCTATTTTTAAATTTTTTAAATTTAATTACACCAAATAAGCCACCTTCAACTACAGTAAAACTTCAGCTGCTACAGTGGAATTTCAGCCATAAACTACAGCTTCTCAGCCCAACCGAGCGGGGGAATAGTCACACACATCGGGCAGGAACGTGTTCCCAACAGTGATGGCTTATGAGCCGATCGGAGTGTGTTGGTTTTCTACCATGGTTTTTTTTTCTTTTTTTTAGATTATTCATAGAGATATAGCAATATTTTTTTATATTTTCTATTTTTTTAAATTAAATGCCTCATAAAAAGTTAACAACTGCTACAAGGATATTTTAACCAAAAGTTAAAAGCTAAAAATACAACACTTAGAAAAGGAGCCAGTGTTTGAGGTTCAATTTGGGCTCTGATCGACTGTGGAGTGCCTCTGCTTAAAATGATTCAACCAGATATATAGTACTTGGTTACATGTCGTTCAATAATACCAGTAGAACAGTATATTTATTGAATGCTGATAGCTAGTGCCCAGTGTGAAGAATATGCAGATTTGGCACGAAGGCCATACGGTCACCGCACGGAGACAGCTTCGGGTCGACATGCACCCCTGCCGCTCAGCCATCATGCAGTGGAGCCAAACCGCACGGCCACCGTGCGGTGGGCCCACTCCCACATGGCCACCGTGCGGTGGCCTCCCCTTCGGCACAGCCACTGTGTGGTGGCTACTGTTCATCATGTTAATTAACATTAATTGATTCATGATTAGCAAATTTATTTAGGTGTACTACTTGTAGAAATTTTTAAATAGACAAAACGAGCTCAAAACTCATGAATTTGTTTGTGGTGCCTCTCAACATAGTGTATTTTTTAAAATAATTTTATGCATTTTGAATTGTACTAAAAAATTCATATAATTGTACTATTTGTACCAATTTTTAGTATAGAAAAGGAGCTCAAAAATTATGAATTTTTTTAAGGATCCTTACACAGTGGACTTGATTTTGTAATTTTTCTAGGATTTTATATTTTGTAACATTGTCTCCAAAAATTAAGGGTTTATGTCTAAAAAAATTGGGATTTTAGGTGGAAGCCATGCGACAGCGGTTCGGTTCACCGAACAAACAAAAAACCAGCATCACCTGCCATCTATCATTTAACAAAGCCAGGTCCTCCCTCTCTTTGGCCATCTATCATTTGGATGTGGGAGGCCCTCCCTCCATTTGATCCTTCAGGCCAACTCACCCTTGGACGGCTACTTTTCCACCGAAGAGATGTCACCTCCTCCTAGGGCTGAAAACGGTCGGAAACGATCGGTAGGAGATCAAATCACTTTCAATTTCACATTATTTTCTCGAAAACGAAATCGATACGATATTGTCGGAAACGAGAACGGCATCGATATTCCGGTAAATTCGGAAACGAAACTATTCGATCAAAAGTGCATCGATAACGATCGGAAATCATGAAAGCGATATCTAAAATACAATAAACGCACCAATCTGCACAGCATGACAATAGCTGTATACATTGACCCAGGTCACATGAAAAATAATACTGTAGTAATGATCCATGGCACAAGAAGCAAGACACATATATTATATAGCAATAAAATAACACATATTTTATATAGCAATAAAATGTTACAGATTAATTGTACAATTTTTATATACGAACGAATGGCATACGGGCCGAAGATCCCTGGTTCGGCCCATTTCTAATAGTTCTTGTGCGCTGAGAAGGCCGAGCGGCGGTTTCTTAAGAGTGAAGTAATTCTTCATCTTTTCATCCCAGGCTCCGGGGAAGCAAATACCAGATCTAAAAGAGATTCCTCTCCATCCATCCTGGTAACCAAACCCTCTGGTGCTCGATGGATCTCAACATCAACAATCTCCTCGTGCTTGATCTACCTTCTCGTGCTTGATCTACCTCCTCCCTCCTGAGATCCTAGTCGCTGCGGCTGAATCGAAACCCTCGACCAAGCGCGTCGCTCCGGAGGACCCATCGCCGGCTTGGTCATCTTCGCCCGCCCGATCGAGAGGCTGCGAACTGGAGGAGAATCGATGGGCGTGACGCTGCCCGAGGACGCCCTCGCAGAAATCGTCCGCCGCCTCCCGCCGCGCAGCCTCGCCACCTCGCGGTGCGTGTGCAAGGCGTGGCGCGCCATCGTCGACAGCCGCCAGCTGCTGCTCCCGGAGCTCCTGCCGCACTCGGTGCGCGGCATCTTCATCATGTGTCGTGACGTGGGGATCGCCGGATCGGGCGGATCGGATCGGAGGCTGCAGCCTGCGGGAGTCTGGGAGTGGAGGAGGACAGGAGGGTGGGGTACTGGGGTGCGGCGCGGCTGCGGGAGACGGAATGTGCCTGGCCGGTTGGGCCCTGGGGGACGGGGCACGGGGGTGGGCCGGTGGGGGGTGCCGGGCTGGGCTGAAAACGGTAATTATCGACGGTAATTACTGATTAAATACGGTATTTTTCGAAAACGATCGGAAGAGAGCTAAATCGTTTTCGTTTTCGTTATCGGATATTTTTACCGTTCTCGTTTCCGTTTTATCGGTTACCGTCACCGTTTCCGTTTAAGGGAAAAAATCGATAATTTCTCGAAAACGATTTTCGGTAACCGAGAATTACCGTTTTCGTTTTCAGCCCTACCTCCTCCCCTCATCTCCCATCACATACATCGGTCCCCTATCCCAAGAGGAGCGACACATGGCCTCCCACCGTACTGGCACTTTTTCAATTTGTATTAGAAAGAATAGCACCCATCGGAGAACTAGCTGACACGTGGCTTCTACCTAAAATCTCAATTTTTGAGAAATAAATCCTTAATTTTTGAGAAAATTTTACAAAATATAAATCCTAAAAAAATTACACAATCAAGTCCACTATCTAAGGATCCTTTAAAAAATTCATAATTTTTTTAGCTCATGTTCTATATTAAAAAATTGCTACAAATAGTATAATTATATGAATTTTTGAGTACAATTCGGAATGGATAAAATTATGAAAAAAATATACAATCAAGTACACTATATCAGAAGGCTCCATAAAAAATTTTATAAGTTTTTGAGCTTGTTTACTATATTTAAAAATTTCTACAAGCATTACACCTAAATGAATTTGCTAATTACGGAGTGTCCGGATGAACTGGCTTGCTGCACAACACAAGCAACAGCAGCAAAAAAAGTTGGGAGGAAGTGAGTACTTCTTACCGACATCTCATCTCGATCAGAGCTTCACTTGCGTGCTTCAATGGAGATGGAGAAATGCTATAGCAGCGCAGAGCAACACTTGTTGTCGACATCTCCAGTCACCCCGATCCTGTCTCCCCCCTCTCAACACCCTTTAGATCTGCTCTCTCTATGCCCAGATCCACCACCTGCCCCTAGAATTTGGTCTCTATTTGAATATATTTTGCTCTTACTTGTGCTCATTTGGTTTTATCGATTAGACACCATTCCACCGGAAAATTGTGAGAATGATCCCAAGCAACTCTTTGAGCAACCAGAACAAGGCAAACGCCCTCTTTGACCATGTTAATCCTAATGTTTCAATTATTATATATTGTTTGCAAAAAATATTATTCATGTGTGTATGTTTGGATAAAATCGCTATATTTATGGGTATGGTAGTTATTCCTGCTTGTATGCATTGACCATCCTTGTGATATTGATACACTTACTATTGTAGACTGTAGGACATGGTTTAGACAATAACTAATGTCAATTTAAGTATCCTACATTCACGTATATTGTCTAGAGGAGTTGAACCCATGGATGCCAACAAATCACTAGTGAATGAAGAAATCCTAAAGGGATTTGGAGTTCTAGCAATGGGATTTTGGGAGTTCTTGGGGGGAGAGAAGAAGAAGAAGTGTACGGTCTTAGTTGGAAGTGGGGTACGAAAGTTTTGATAAAAGGAGAGAGAAAAAATAAAAGAGAAGAGTTGGGCACAGTAGTTAATGAGCTCAACCGACTGGAGTGGTAGTACCGCAGTTTGACTGCCGGTAGTACCGGGGAGCAGAAGTATCGTAGATTTCATCCTGGTAGTACCACAAAGTGGTAATACCGATGCAAATGATCCCTAGTTTTGCACTCAAATAAGAACTATTCAGCATCATTATGCATTAAGAAGACTAAAGAAAACCTAGAAACATAGTTTTTTATGAACATAGAGATTTTTAATGAAAAGATTGAGAAAATCCCTTTTAAATTATGCAAATAACACCAAATGAGAACGAAGGAATAAAGCATGAGTTCAAGCAACATTAGAGTAGTCTAGACATTTAATTCATTCCTCAACTTGTAAAAGCGGCTTTCATCTAATAGTTTGGTGAAAATGTCATCTAATTGGTCTTCGGTTCGAATGTGGCTAATTACTATATCTCCCTTGCTCACATGACCTCTCAAGAAATGATGACGTGTATCTATATACTTGGTTCTTGAGTGTTGGACCGAGTTCTTGGTTATTTTCACCGCACAATCATTATCACACAAAAGAGGCGTTTTATCAAATTTAATTCCATAATCCATCAAAGTTTGCCTCATCCATAGCAATTGAGCACAACTACCTACGAAAACATATTCGGCTTCGGTGGTGGTAGAGCTACAGAATTTGGTTTCTGGGAAGACTATGATACTAAAGACCTTCCTAGCAATTGACAAATTCTTGAAGTGCTTTTTTATCCACTTTACAACCTGCATAATCGGAATCTGAATATTCAATTAAATCAAATTTAGCACCTTTAGAATACCATAAGCCTATGCTAGAGGAATGTTTTAAATATTTTAGAATTCTTTTTATGGCTATCAAGTGGCACTTTTTTTTGGAGATGCTTAAAACCGTGCGTACATACAAACACTAAACATGATATCGGGGCTAGATGCAGTAAGATAAAGTAAACTACTAATCATAGATCTATAGAACTTTAAATCTACCGGTTTACCTCCCTCATTAAGATTGAGGTGCCCATTTGTTGCCATGGGGGTCTTGATCGGTTTTGCATCTTTCATGCCAAACTTCTTGAATAAATCTCTCATATACTTTGTTTGGCTTATAAAGGTCACATTCTTGAGTTGCTTGATTTGAAGTCTAAGGAAAAAGCTTATTCTTCTATCATGGGCATCTCAAATTCCCTAGACATAATATCACCAAACACTTTTGCAAAAATCCTGATTAGTAGAACCAAATATAATATCATCAACATAAATTTGACATACAAATAAGTGATTGTCAATAATTTTAGTAAACAATGTTGTATCAACCTTCCCAATTTTGAATCCTTTAGAGAGTAGAAAATCTCAAATGCGCTCATACCATGCTGTAGGAGCATGTTTTAAGCCATATAGCACCTTAGAGAGTTTATGGCCCTGTTCTTTTCAGCATCTAAAAGCTGCTTTTCGGTTTTTCTACAGTAACTAACTTTTAAACGGAGTATCTTTTCAAGATAAGGTCTACTAGTTAATTGTAGTACATACTTTACTGGCTTCATTTATATCGACAAAAACCACATGTGAGTTTCTGTTACTCTGTAATCTCTCGTACAAACAGTCCAAAAACCATAAGCTGCAGCCACAAGCCGCAGCCAAAAAGAACAGGCCCTATACACATGATTATGATTTTTAGGATCTTCAAAACCTGGAGATTGTTTAATATATACAAGTTTCATTATTTTGCCATTTAAGAAAGCATGTTTAATATCCATTTGAAATACCTTAATATTGAAACTTGAAGCAAAAGCAAGTAATATATGGATAGACTCAAGTTTAGCTATGGTGCAAAAGTTTTATCATAATCTAAACCCTCAACTTGAATATAACCTTGAGCGACTAATCTTGTCTTGTTTCTTACCACAACTCCATTTTCATCTTGTTTAGCGCGGAAGACCCATTTTATGGCAATAACATTTGTTCCTTGGGTTTTTCCACTAATGTCCAAACATTGTTTGAACAAAGTTTTTTTAACTCTTCATGCATTGCATTCACCCAAACAACATTGTCTAGAGCATCATCTACAACTTTTGGTTCAAAAGAAGACATAAAAGAGTAATGTTCACAAAATGAAGCTACACATGATCGAGTTTGGACACCGTTACTCATGTCACCCAATATTTGATTTATTGGATGATCCTTGGCAATTGTGTTGTGGATCTTTGGTGGTAGAGTTGATGGTTGTTCTTCCTTGCCTTCCACATCATTGTTTGAATGTTATTTGTTGTGGAAGAGGAAGGAGCTTCAACTTGCGTTGATGAAGGTGGTTCACTTGTGTCCCCCTTTAGCTTGATGTCACCAATTTGTATGTTTTCCATTGCTCACCTTAATCCTTCATCACCTACATCGTTTAAATTCTCTTACTCTTCTTGAGAGCCATTAGTCTCATCAAATTGAACATCACAAGTTCCTTCAACTAAACTAGAGTTTTTGTTGAAAACTTTATAAGCTTTACTATTAGAAGAATAACCAAGCAAAAATCGTTTATCACATCGACTTTGAAATTTTAAGAGCCGAATACTCTTTCTCAAGATATAGCATTTGCAACCAAATACTCTAAAATAGGAAATGTTTAGTCTTCTTCTAATGAGAAGCACACAGGAAGTCTTTTTGAAAAGACGATGGCATGACAAGCGGTGTTAATAGCTTTCGCCCAAAAATTATCGGAAGTATTATATTCATCAAGCATTGTCCTAGCCATTTCAATTAATGTATGATTTTTCCTTTCTATAACTCCATTTTGCTCTGGAGTATAGGTAATGAAAGGTCATGCTTTATTCCAAGTTCATCACAAAAATCTTCAATTTTAGTGTTTTTGAACTCAGAACCATTATCACATGAATTTTCTTTATTTTGAAATCAAATTCATTTTAGTCCCTTTTGCAAATCTTTTGAAAATACTGGAGGTTTTGGCTTTGTCATGTAAGAAGAATACTTATGTATATCTAGAGTAATCATTTATAATGACTAAACAATAGCTATTGACCCTGATATTTTTATAGGTTATTGGACCAAACAAATTCATATGTAAGAGATCCAATAGCTTAAAGTTGACATGATACTTTTGGAAGGATGAGATGAGAATTTTCAACTTGCTTCTCAGCTTGGCAAGTGCTACACAATATATTTTTTCTAAAACTTCACATCTTTCAAGCCAACTACTAAGTTATATTTGAAAAGCTTTTTGAGTTGGATTATGTCTACATGACCTAGCCTTCTATGCTATAACCAACTTAAAGAGGTTTTTACCATCAAACTAGTTTTTAAGAATCAATCACTAGAGGAAAAATCAACCAAATAAAGATTTTCAAATCTAAAACCTTCAAAAATAAATTCATTTTCCTTTTCTTTTGAAATGGTTACTTCACTTTTAGAGAATGAGCAAATTAAACCTAGATCACATAATTGAGCGACGGATAGCAAATTGAAATTCAATATTTCTGCTAGAAATACATTTGAAATTGAAAGGTCATTTAAGATAGCAATGCTTAGATTCATGGCCTTAAGATAAATAGATATTCTAATCTTTCAATAAGAATAATTAGAGTCATCGAAAAGAGGTGCCTTCCCTATAACAATCCCCTCACTAGCCATCCTTTTCTCTCTAGACGGTTAAGTCTAACTCAATTAGGGACCAAACTCTGATACCACTTGTAGGATCAAGGATAACCGACTAGAGGGGGGTGAATAGGAGGTTCTAAAAATTCTTACTTTCTAAAACTAATTATCACAATTTTAGAGCTAAGCAAGATTTGTAATGCAATTTAAACCTACACAATTCTAGTATACCTAAGGCATACCATGACAAGGCTCTACAAATATATCTCTAGCTCAATTAAATAGCAATCTCAACAATCACAATAAGCTAGAAATATAAGAGTGGAAAGTAGAGGCAAAGAAATAACCAAAAGACAAGGGATGTTTCCCGTCGTGTCAAAGACTTGCCAATCTTCACTAGTCCACATTGAGGAAAGCCCAAGCGACTTGGACTGGCTTCACGAATTAAGCCTCGCTCGTCAATTCTACTAGTGGTTGTTCTTTCTCCACTTTGGAGATGGTGAACACCGAACCACTCACAAGTTGGTGCTGGGCCTCTTCACAATCTTCTTGAAGAGATCACCTCGCAAGCTCCCACCAAGTAGTCTAGGTACTGACAAGCACCAAGAGTAATAAACCAAAGCTTCGCTTGATGGCGATCAAGTGCTAGTGATCAATCTAGAATGAAATGCACTTGATTTAGCTCAACTACCTCAAATGAATGCAAAGTGAATAAATGAGGTGTGGAGAGAGTGCTCTATTTCTCAAGGATGTTAAATAAAGTCTCTAGCTTTGCCCTTGAGCTAGTGGAGGGGTATTTATACCCTCACCAACCACATATATCCATTGCAAGCTCATTCCTGAAATTTTCGGAGTGAGTGTAGTACCGTTGTACAAACTGCGGTAATAATGCACCTGCTTTGACGCAACAGTAACGGCTATATTAGAGGCTCTAAACTACCTTTTGAAATTCGGTGCGATACTACCGACGTTGTAATTGTGGTAGTTCCATTTTCTGGTAGTTCCAATTTCTGGCACGGTACTTTTGTTTGTATCGAGAACCAAAACTTGGTCCTCTCTAGAAAAAATGTACCACCCAGATTTTTGGTACTTCCAAGGTCTAGTAGTACCACTCAGGAGTTGCAATCATACCACTCTTTGGTAGTTCTACCGTTGAAACTCCAGTACCACCGTTTTCCAAAGAAACAAAAGGTTTCAAAGGGAACTCTCTGGAAAATGTACCACCAACTAAATGTCGATACATTCAGGTTTTGGTAGTACCACACTACCATCCCAGTCATACTGCTAAGTGGTAGTACCGCCGAGTAAACCTCAGTACTGCTGATTTTTTCTGACAATGCATAGTTGGCTTTCAATTTTAATTTTAAGTGCATGCATGATTCTAAATTGTTCCAATTGGCACAAGAGCATGCTATCAAGTTACTAGCCATGGTCGCTCTTAATAATACGACATTTAACCCATAATCCGATATTTCATCCTTTCTCCTAAGATCGGTAAAATCAAAATGGGATCCTAGGCTATTTATACCTTTGTCTTGAACTATATTGATCCTCATGTTGACCCTTAGCATGCATTTCCAAGTTGTTACATTCATCGTGGGGACTAAACCTTTCAAACACTTAATAAACATGTTAGTCCTATATTCACATAATGTAATTAATTACCAAAACTATTTTTAGAGGTCTATATGCTTTTACCTGTGCTGCTTAATGTTCTTCATCAGGCCCAACAACATGTTGCTCATGTGACCGTTCGACTCTATTTTGAATTATGTTTCTGCATATATTTCAAAGTATAATGTGTTGTCTACTGTTAGTATTTATATGTGACTAATTATTTGTTAATTTTGTGTCCTAGTAAAATTTGAAATTACAATGTTATGCACATTTTCAATAGCAAGGACGTGCATGTATCTACTGGTGGAATCGTATATATTACATCCTTCACTCCCAGTTGGGCTGGTTGAAAATGTAATATAAAGGATAGCTTTCCCTGCATTTTTTGGGAGTAATTTTGCTGGCTCTGTGGGTTACAAGAGGGGTTGCATTCTGTTAGATGTTTTGTTTGGAGAATTTTTACGGTATATTGTACTAGCCATAGAAGATGACTGAATAAATTAGATCTAATTAACCATTCATTTCTTAGGAGTAGCGTGGACTTTTTCTTGAGCCTAAACCAGGTCCAACCAAACTCAGAAAAAAAATTAAAGTGTACTTGAGATATCAAACTCTAAAAAAAATTAAATCCAACTTCAGTTTAACTAGTTTGAGCTAATTTTATGGTATATACTCACTATAGTCACGTTAAATTTAAAACTAGTTCGAACTAGTTTGATTTGAGTTCAAAACTCACATGACATAAATATATCAAGGGTATAAACATTTTCATACCCAAACTTCAAATTTTTTATCAATCATTCACACATATCAGAGACGGTTCTTGATGTGGATGCCTAGGCACCCAGCTGCGTTATGTAATTTACTATATAGATAGATAGACAGATATAGACACACACGCATGCCTAAAAAATAACCTGATAAATATCAACTTTATGCATGTTACACTACACTAGCATTGTGGAGAGATGCAAATAGGCTTGGGTGGCGCCGTAGGAGAACAAACCCTTAAGCTTCGGTCATAGTTGAAACCAATTCCGCCTACACAAGAAATCGAAAGCAAACAAAATACGAGAATATATTTTTCACACAGCTCAGTTGTAATTGAACTAGTTATTCTATTTCAGACACCGTACCATGCATCCAACCAATCGAGCAAACAACAGATAATCTAGACTAAACACTCAGGGTTTGGTTAGAGAAATAGTCTCATGTGGGAAGGGATAGACCAGATAACTGTATGTCACTCACGTGACCAATCGACTTTATTTGAATTATGTTTCAGCATATATTTTGAAGTACAATGTGTTGTCTACTGTTAGTACTGATTTATGCATCGCTAGTTATTTATTATTTATTAAAATCTAAAATTAAAATATTGCACATATTTTTAGCAGTAGGGACGTGCACGTGTCTCTTTGTGGAATCGTAGATATTGGGTGAGTTCTTTTGGGTTGTAGATTATGAATTTTGGCTTATGAATTTTAAATTATGACTGTTCGTGATCAAGAGAGTACGAAGAGAGAGTACAAAGAGAGAGATAATCACATATGATTTCGGTTAGTATAGATGAAGTCAGTACAATATCTACTTTCATCGACTTGTAGACCCCATGCTGAAAAAACACACCGTTTGAAAATTAGTTACAGTACCAAAAGCCAAAAGACACAAGCAGCAAGTCCAAAACAAGTCCAAAAGAACACAGCCATTACATCCTTCAGTTCCAGCAGGGACTTGTTGGAAATGTAATATAAAGGATAGCTTTTCCTGCAATTTTTTGGGGGTAATTGTGCTGGCTCTGTGGGTCATCGAGAGGGGTTGCGTTCTGGTTGATGTTTTGTTTGGAGAATTTTTATGGTATATTGTACTAGTAGTAGAAGATGGCCGAATAAATTAGATCTATTTAACCATACATTTCTTAGAAGTAGCGTGGACTTTTTCTTGAGCCTAAACTAGGCCCAACCACACTCTGAGAAAACTAAAGTATATTTAAGATATCAAACTTCGAAAAAAAATTAAATTCAACTTTAGTTTAACTAGTTTGATCTAGTTTCATGGTATCAAACTAATTTGAACTAGTTTGATCTGAGTTCAAAACTCACATAATATAAATATATCAAGTGTAGAACATATTTTCATATCAAAACTCTAGATTTTTTTTAATCAATCATTCACACGTATCGGACAGTTCTTGATGTGAGTGCCTAGCCACCCATCTAAGTTATGTAATCTACTATATAGATAGATAGATATAGACACAGGTGGGCGTGTGCACACGCACATGAAAGAAGTGTCCCTAGAGAATAACCTGATAAATATCAACTTTATGCATGTTACACCACACTAGAGCATCCAGAGCATCTAGCTGGATGGTTACAATGACGCTTGGGTGGCGCCGTGGGAGAACAAGCCTTTAAGCTTGGGCCATAGTCGGGACCGATCCGGCCTGCACAAGAATCCCAAAGCAAACAAAATATGAGAATATATTTGTCACACGGCTCAGTTGTAATTGAGCTAGTAATTCTATTTGACACACCGTACCATGCATCCAACCGATCGAGCAAACAACAGAGGAGCTAGTTTAAACACTCAGGGTTCGGCATGGTCATGCACTTTCTTAATTCAACCATATCAAATGGCTTAAAGATATCTCTCCTATTATATAGGAGTGACAAATTCCATCTTGATCGCTCATATTCCTTCGCATGCTTGTAGTAAACCCAAAAGCTATCTTTATAACCACCCAGTCACGAAGCAGTGTTTGGTAACACCCTAAATAAACTATTACACATGTAGAAAACAATGACGATCTCAGGTCTAAGGATCCTACATATACTATGTATGAGACCAACTGATGAGACTTAAGAATATAACAATTCCTGTCAGTGGCGGATCCAGGAAAAAATTTTGGAGGGGCTGAAGTACTTTCAACTCGACCTCAGCCCCTTCTACATTATACATCCATGGTTAAAAATTTAGGGGGGCTCCAAGGGTCCGGTAGCGGTAGGGGGGGCTCGAGCCCCCCCCCCGCCCCACCGCTGGATCCGCCCCTGATTCCTGTAGTGTCTTATGGTGGGTCAATCCAACATCATGTTCTCTAACATGTGTCCACATTATTGATTTGATTCATGATCTGTGAAACACGATCATCAATGAATACATGTGCTGATCTATAAATCATAATTGTCCCATATAATGATATAAGATCAAGGATAATTTAGAATAACATTAAAACATGAATAAAAAGTTTCACAAACAAGTTATATACTTATTGATCAATACGAAAGATGTTTATTTAAAGGACAAAATAACATGTTATTCAAAAGATCATAAACATAGAAGTGATACAATCATCTTCATAATTGCCTTAGGACATATCACTAGCATGTCCCTAAAAAATAACCTGATAAATATCAGCTTTATGCATGTACACCACACTAGCACCGTGGATGGTTACAATTATGCTTGTGTGGCGCCGTTGCAGAACAGGCACCTATGCTTGGGTCATAGTTGTTATTGATTGTGCCTGCACAAGAATCCGAAAGCAAACAAAATATGAGAATATTTGTCACACGGCTTCAGTTATAATTGAGCTAGTAATTCTATTTGACACACCGTACCATGCATCCAACCGATCGAGCAAACAACAGAGGAGCTAGCTTAAACACTCAGGGTTTGGTTAGAGAAACAGTGCTTATTCTTTTTGACTGAGGTTTATGGCTTTTGGCTACGGCTTATTGCTTTTGGGCTGTTCATAAGAAAGATTACAGAGTAACAGAAACTTACGTGTGATTTTACCGATATAAATAAAGTTGGTACAATATATACTACAATTAACTAGTAAACCCTATCTTGAAAAAACGCTCCATTTAAAATTAATTACTATAGAAAAGTCAAAAGTAAAAACCAAAAGCTAAAAAAGAACAGGACCAAATCCTCGTCAAGGAAGAGATAGACCAGTGCATTCGATCCCCAAGCCAAATAACAAGGTAAGATTTGGAGTTGGAATCGAATAATATACGCAAATTCATCCTTTAAACTAGTCTGCAGAGGCCAAAACTAGTTCTTGTCTGTTTTTGAAAAAACTAGTTGTTGTCTAAGCAGTTGTAATGTCTAGCCGTGGTCAGAATTTGTTGGTTCTTGTCGAGGAAAATGTGACGGCCACAAGCCGTCGTCATTTTTGATACGGTGTTAGCTCCTTGGTGATGTTTCGTTTCCACTATATATCCCTGTTCTCTCCTTTTAATTGATTATGTAAGCAAAGCAGAGAGTAAAGTTATTCACGTACAGAAGAGGAGCTTACGTACAAATAAACTTAGGATGAGCGAAGGCGTCGTAGACGTAGACGTCGGTATTATTACCATCAGCAGTAGGACGAGCGAAGGCGCCGGCCACCGCCGACAGTAGTAGGATCACCAGCAAAAAAGGTGACAGTAAGCAAGTCCTACTCGACATGGTGTCTCTCCGAGCTTCTCAATCTTCTGCAGAAGAACTACTTCATGCCCGGCGTAGCTTCTGTAGGAGCCCTAATATTAACATCCGGATTCCTCTGTGATTACTGCACTATTCCCTGGATCAGTAGATAGTGCTCACAGTTACAGTAATGAATATCAAAATACATATCATGCGGAAGCGTAAAATTTAATAGTAGACTTACTCATGGGCCGATTAGGCCGAAATCATTAAATTGCAGCAGCGGAAGAACGAAGCACACAGATGGGACCTTCAGGACATGCCCACAGGCAGCCAACTGGAGGTTCGCGACCTAGCTCTTGACATCTTCATCTTCTCTGCCAGCTTGTCCAATCTTGTTGCTGCGGTGCAGTGACTTGATTCCTGATTCTGAATTTTGCCGCAAAAGCGAGCGTGAGCACTCCGACCCCGTGCTCCGCGAGCCAATACACAGAATGCAAATAAATAGTATGCATGGCTTAACAAAGGAGAGGCTCGGGCTATTTTGTTTTGCGTAGAGTGCTTTTGAATACAATTAATTAAAAAGCCCTTATGACTTAGCAATTTTGGAACAAATCATAATGTACCAGGAAATGCATTATTAATATCGATTCAGATTCCATCCACCGTTACATGGCATCTGCACCATATAGCAATTTCTTCAGCGTTATAGCCGCTTAACTTACCACTGGGACGACACCCAGGACAATTCCAAACCAGGGCAGTCCTTCGCCCTTCACTTTTCCATTCCCCACCCACAAAACATTTTTAAATAGAACTATATCTGGTTAAGTTCCCATGTCCGCCCTTGACCGTGGGCACGGCTATTCGAATAGTTTTGACTCTGCAGAGTTTGTACACTTTCACCACAAGAGACAATCAACTCATTGCCCCACACGATTCCTTAGAAGTGTGGTTGAGCAGACCATCACAGTGACTTTTCAAAGTATCTAGTCCCTTTTCTCATCTCACTTTATGGGCTTCTCCCACTTGCGGTGGGTCCCATCTGTGCACGGGATGTTTCCCACGGCTACTAGCGTACGGGCTCCCCTCCCCTCTGCGCTAGTACGACTGGGAAACTTCACCCTCCACTCGGTGTACCTTTAGGCCTCCCCTTGCCCTTGCATATCCACTCCTATCCCCTTCCGGTGAGATGAGTCCAGGGGTTTCGATAAATTTACTTAGCCAAGTCGTACTTTACAGACTTGTGGTTGTACGGTTTTACACGGGTTGACATGACAAGATTCAGTCCTTATTGGTATCTGGGCGGTCTACCACTAACCCACTTTGTGCATCCACTGCACCACACTCACACCCTCGAATCAATCCGCCCAGATATTAAAGCAAGTTGGGATTTTTGGGAGCATAAAATAATCATACCAAAATATATCAGTCATTCCCACCATGACTGCCCAATCAATTTTTCTCAGTATTAAAAAGTGATGCTTGGGCGCTCTCGTGCCCATGATTATCTACGCAATACTAAGCATGGCATATATTTAGGGACTTTATTTTCGAAAGGTTACTATTATAAATTTGGCTACGGCGACAAGGTTCACACATTCAAATATTCCAAAGGAGGTGTAATATTAATCAAGCAAACGATGGGCATATAACTAAGATCTTAAGTTAAACATGGATTTGCATATAAAATAACAGCATGCAATTTGATAATTTAAACAGAAATAATTTGCGGAAAATGTAGGTTCAACATGATCAAAGTATTGACTCGCCTGGCGCGGTTTACCGCGGTCTTGAGCTCACACATTGCTTTCTTTTGAGCTTCCGGTCTCTATCTTCATTTCGAGCTTAACCTCGCTGGATCCACTGAATCTTCACGACTCCCGATTTCTAATTACACGACAAACGACTGAATCCAAATAAAGACAAATAACTTAAAAGATCCAAATAAATCCGAATAAAATCAATTTAGTTTTATTATAAGTTAATGGGTGATTTGAGGCAAGGCCAGTGGTAGAAAACGATGACTCGGTCTTTTATTAGCAGTTTCTTTTATTATTTTTATATTTATCAAGGAAGTTCCATGAACTTGGTTAGACTTACGGGCAGATATATGTGTTTGGTTTATTAGATCAATCTTTAGAGCCTATATTCCTAGCAGTCTAGGCTGTGGTATTTTACGGGATTCTACTTACTAATTATTCAAGGTGTACCCTAATAGTAAATTTTAACGATTCAATGTCGCACGTGCATATTTACCTAACTCATTGATGTTTAATAGGAACCCTTAGTATATTCTTATTTGCTACTCATCTACTGCTATTGGTCATAATATTATGGGTTTCTTCCGATGGTTTGTTTGTGGGATTATCTCAATGTCCGATGACCTAGGGCTACTATACCTTAGCATCTATATACTGACATTACTTTTCATTTGGTTATACTTTGAGGACCGACTATCATTGTTACTTTATCCTTTGCATTAGTATCTTGCCTGTTTTAGTTAAACTTCTAGTTACTTAGGACCGAGCTTGCTATACCCAATTTTCGTTCCACTAAATTCATCGTTAAGATTTTTTTATTGATGATGTGCTAATGGCGAGGATTTTATTAAGGCCTTCTAATTTAAATGTTTATGATCACGTCCTATCGGTTATTAAATTTTATGAAGCGACCTTTATTATCTAATTAAATTTACTATTGAGATCCATCTAATGTCGGCAGGTTAAATGTTAGGGCATATCTTTTAATTACAATTGAGGGTAATCTTTTGAATTTAAAACCTCATTTTTTTATAGTTATCAATTGTTATTTCCCTTAGGTTTAACTTGGATGTATTTTCAATTGAGACTCCTATTAAATTCGAACACTTAACCGAAATCTTCTTTATTAATACCCTTAACTAATAAGTAGAATTAGACTAAATAATAAGGCACTATTATTCTTATATAGTAATTATTCCAATGCTAAATTTTAAATAATCTTATTTACATCCTAAGGAATTTTTATTAGCTCTCATGAATTAAATTTTTAACTCTCCTAACTACTTAACTATCCATATGCATGTAACCCTGTGTCCTGGCGTATGCATAGATTTTATTTAAACCCAAGTCAATTAGCTCAGCTCCCCTGTTTTATTTCCTAATTATTTTCTAATTAAAATGTGCTAAAAACAATGAATCAAAAATGTTCACCGAGGGGACTCGAACACGGGATCTGTGGCGTGATGCATAGCTCGGATGACCAGCTGGGCTGCTGGCCCGTGCTGACTGGAATGGCGACTCAATGTAGAAGACGTGAGTCGGGACATCAGGCCCGAAACAAAGCATGCCGGCGTAGCGCAGGCGGCATCGTCGCCGGCAATGGGCAGTGGCCAGGGGAAAGGCGGCGATTAGCCAAATGGAATGTGGGGGAGGTGGGGAAACCGGTGGACGGGGTGGCGCGGCTCGGGACGGTGCTAGGAGGGGTTGGCGGCACCGAAAACGGGCGGCGGCGGGGGTGGAAAGGGGCGGCGGCGGCCGGTGTGGAGGGGAGAGTGGGACAGGGAAGCACGAGTGAGAGTCGACCAGGAGGAACTCACCAGCGGTGGAAGCTCGGTCGGAGAGACGGCGAGGCGCGCCGGCGACGAGAACCGTGGGCGGCGCGGGAAGGCTTACATGGAGGGGAGGGCTCGGGCGACGAGGAACTCCACCGGCAGCTGGAGGAGGTTCGCGGCGCCATGGCGGAGCTCCAGTGCGCAGGAATCGGCCGGAGAAGCCCCGATGGAGCATTGGCGGTCGTGGAGGCGGCGGTGGCCGGGGTTGGGGAAGAACAGCGATACACGAGCTCCTGTGCATGAGAATCCAATTAGTTCGGATAGTAAGTAGAGGGGGAGCAGGGATGCGATATGACAAGGTCATCCTGGTCGAAGCTTCAACGGATGGCCGGAATCGCACGCGGGCACGGTGGTGGCCGGTGCGCAACGTGGTAACAGGGAAGAGGGAAGAAGCGCTGAGAGCAATGGAAGACCGGGGTGACTTATAGCGTGGAGAGGGGAGGCGCTGCAGCAGGCTCACGGGCGGAACCAAGTGACGGGGGAGGTCCGATGGGCAAGGACCGGCGCGGGGCTCGGCGGAGGCGCAGGGCTCGGCGCGGCGACAGAGTGCGGCAGGGCGACAAGACAAGACGAGCACACGGTAATGATGGCCGTGAGCGCGCTGCGAAGCCAAAGGAAGCGGAGCACAAGGATTAAAGAAGGTGACGCGGAGGGCTCATGGCCACAGAAGGGAGGAGGAAGAAGAGAAAAAGAAAGGAGGAAGCGGGCATGCGCGCAGGGGAGAAAAAGGGGAAGGAGTGCGGGCGTGGGGTGGGGTTGGGCTGGCTGACGGCCGAGCCGTTCGGCCGGTCTGACCCCGCTTCTGTTTTTTTTATTGTGTGTATATGCGTATACAGATATATGTATATATATACATACATACATATATCTATTTCTATTGTTGTATATGTATATATATATTGTTTCTATATATACATATATATATATTTTTTTGTATAAATATATTTTATGTCTTGTTCCTCTTTCTAGGCCCTTTGTATACATACTTGTATTGGTTCTAGTTATTTTTGCCACCCTTTATAATATTCTTTTCCAATTTAAAGTCTTATATTTTAATTCAAGTTTCTTCCTCCCTTTTGTGGACCACACTTTCATATTTTAATTTAGAATGTTTGGGTTTCTATCATTTGCATATATCTTTTATGGTCTTACTAAGATTAGTTTTATTTTTCATGACATTAATTCTTGAAACCTCAACCACAATTTAAGAAACCCCAAAGAAAATTCAAATCTCAAGAGAATATATTGTAGAATAGTTCAAAAACTTCACATTTTCAAATTCCAAAATTTCAGGATGTTACAAACCTACCCCCCTTAAATGAATCTCGACCCCGAGATTCCGGTAGAGCAGAAAGAATGGAGATGGGTTACGTTGGTTAGCAATGGGTTTCGGGGTATTACTCGACGTATAGTTCTTTGCTCCATAGAGAGATGAAAATCTGCACAGTAGGGGTTAGCACTTGGAGAAGTCAAAAGGGAGAAGTGAAACCTTGTTCTTCTGGATAGGTCGTAGACTTCCAATTACTTGCTCTTTGACATTATTGTCTTCACGTTGTCATAGAATGGAGCGGTTGCATCGCCTATTGGACCTACAGTTGTAGAATTTCATATTGAGAGGTGGGCAGCACTAGTCTGTGCCCTAGGGGTAGAGGGCATTAGGAATACAGAGGTGACGATGGACATATCTATATGGTGGTCTTTCGTCCTTATCACTGTAAGACTTCCGGTTCTGCAAATCTTCTCATACTGGCTCGATTAGCTCTAAATTCAGGTTGTTGCACCTCCAAAGCATACATCATGGTAGTTCTTCGATATTTTGTTTCTTAGTGCTACCCCCCTTAAAATAAATGCCACTAATCATTATTCGTCTCTTCTAGCTTCAGGCATGATGGGTCCTGTGGCGAGTTGGAGACCATCCATGGTACTTCGGCTGCTTAGTCAGTAATAGGTTTTGAAAGCAGTCTTCGGGTTAGCGGTCTTGTCTTTTACAGGGAAAATATATGGCTTTGCTCATAGGATATTCACCAGGATGATGGTCATCTTCACAGTTGGATTAGTCTACGGAGCATTGGTAGGCGTAAGGTCTTTTCTCTTCATATCATCGACGCATTCCTTGTCATTCTGTTTAGTTGGCGGCGATTTGATCTATGGGTCCTCCAAGTGGGTAAGGAGAGGGTGTTAGCAAGACAAAGTCTCGAGTCTTGGCCTTTGGCGATCCATCACTTTGCTTTAGTGGTACTGAGGGGATTTTCAACAGAAAGGTGAGAGGGAACAGCATGAGATACGAATAGAATCGTGGGGGATAAGGCACCCTAAACCCATTTCGATTTTTAAAGGGTATTCCCCGAAAGCTGGGGTGGCACATAAATCACATAAGTTTTTAAAACACTCTTTTCCTGTGACCGCGAAATGTAACGCCCGAGAACAAGAAGGTAGTGCACAGGGCCAAATAGAATCTTGCAACAATACATCGTCTACTCGGGGAGCACACATAAGGGGCACAGGGTTCATCTGCATAGTTCGTTTAGAACGAAACCACCTTATCTTCACGAATATCTCCGACGTTCCTAACCCTAAAATTTGGAGTAGGGTTATGAGAAGGGAAATAAAATTTTCTCGTGAAATCCATGGAAAGAAGAGAAAAATATTGGAAGGTAATTAGTTCTCACTCTTGTAATTATCTTGGTAATGAAAAAAAAACTTGCATATGTATACATATATTTTTATTAAGGTGTTCTAATCTCTTCCAATGTCCAATTATCCATCAATGATTTGACTCACTCCCATATGATTTTTTTTATACACAAGGCTTAGATTCCATCGATCTCGATTATTTAACCTTCACTTTTGTAGATGGTACATACGCTTTCTTCCTTCCTTACTTAGTCACGGTATTATTGCCATCGGAAACTCCAAACAGTGAGTATCTTTATTTATTCGATCCACCGATCATACAGTTCCTATTTTTTTTCAATTGCATTAATCCTGCTATGAGTATCTAATCTTCCCGTAAATCCTAGCTTCCACCTTGGATTAATAAATCGAATTTCATATTTCACTATATCCATATAATCCCAATCTCAGATCTATTATTTGCCGACTTGATCAGCTCCTCAATCCAATGGGGCCTAGTATCCTTTATCTTAAATCCATCGATGATTTTTGTATCGAGACCTCCCAATACTCCTGTCCGATGTTATGGATTCAATTCCATAATTTGCTTCTCTAGAGGTCAACCCAAATCTTCACTATCTCCAATCTGGTTCATTATTATAAACATCCTCCGGGAGTTGTGTTGTTAATCAGGTCTATATTCCGATAGTTGTTAACGCATCCCCAATTTCCTAAAAATTTCAGTTAATCATTCCAGTTATTGACCCTATCCTATTACTCCATTGTTGTAAACATCATCCAAGAATGATACAATTTATCAGTACTGCAATCCTTTAAATTGTTTCACACTTTCTATTTCTCTGAGAACCACTTAATTCATCTATCTAAGCGATTTATTTATTCAAGCTCCCCCATTCTATTTGTCCAAATTCATACTATCGTTTCCCCCAAGAATAAAACAATTAGGATTCAGGGTTAAGCATCATGATTTTTGGCCTAAAGCGGGTTTTCATAGAAAATTACAAGAGTACCGCTTTTTTTTGAACCTCGGGGTAAGGGAGCTTTAGAAGTAAAATGGCTAGGGTAGCATATAGATGAGGGAGAATCATCTAAGAGAGGTGAGAATGAGCAGTATAACTTATATTTTTGGAGATAGTATTTTAATGAAATATTTCTAGTCATGAAACTAACGGCCAGGCTATCTAGGTCACGACCTGCAGTCGATATGCTCTGATACCATCGCTGTAGGAGCCCAGATATTAACATCCGGATTCCTCTATGATTACTGCACTATTCCCTGGATCAGTAGATAGTGCTCACAGTTACAGTAATGAATATCAAAATACATATCATGCGGAAGCGTAAAATTTAATAGTAGACTTACTCATGGGCCGATTAGGCCGAAATCATTAAATTGCAGCAGCGGAAGAACGAAGCACACAGATGGGACCTTCAGGACATGCCCACAGGCAGCCAACTGGAGGTTCGCGACCTAGCTCTTGACATCTTCATCTTCTCTGCCAGCTTGTCCAATCTTGTTGCTGCGGTGCAGTGACTTGATTCCTGATTCTGAATTTTGCCGCAAAAGCGAGCGTGAGCACTCCGACCCCGTGCTCCGCGAGCCAATACACAGAATGCAAATAAATAGTATGCATGGCTTAACAAAGGAGAGGCTCGGGCTATTTTGTTTTGCGTAGAGTGCTTTTGAATACAATTAATTAAAAAGCCCTTATGACTTAGCAATTTTGGAACAAATCATAATGTACCAGGAAATGCATTATTAATATCGATTCAGATTCCATCCACCGTTACATGGCATCTGCACCATATAGCAATTTCTTCAGCGTTATAGCCGCTTAACTTACCACTGGGACGACACCCAGGACAATTCCAAACCAGGGCAGTCCTTCGCCCTTCACTTTTCCATTCCCCACCCACAAAACATTTTTAAATAGAACTATATCTGGTTAAGTTCCCATGTCCGCCCTTGACCGTGGGCACGGCTATTCGAATAGTTTTGACTCTGCAGAGTTTGTACACTTTCACCACAAGAGACAATCAACTCATTGCCCCACACGATTCCTTAGAAGTGTGGTTGAGCAGACCATCACAGTGACTTTTCAAAGTATCTAGTCCCTTTTCTCATCTCACTTTATGGGCTTCTCCCACTTGCGGTGGGTCCCATCTGTGCACGGGATGTTTCCCACGGCTACTAGCGTACGGGCTCCCCTCCCCTCTGCGCTAGTACGACTGGGAAACTTCACCCTCCACTCGGTGTACCTTTAGGCCTCCCCTTGCCCTTGCATATCCACTCCTATCCCCTTCCGGTGAGATGAGTCCAGGGGTTTCGATAAATTTACTTAGCCAAGTCGTACTTTACAGACTTGTGGTTGTACGGTTTTACACGGGTTGACATGACAAGATTCAGTCCTTATTGGTATCTGGGCGGTCTACCACTAACCCACTTTGTGCATCCACTGCACCACACTCACACCCTCGAATCAATCCGCCCAGATATTAAAGCAAGTTGGGATTTTTGGGAGCATAAAATAATCATACCAAAATATATCAGTCATTCCCACCATGACTGCCCAATCAATTTTTCTCAGTATTAAAAAGTGATGCTTGGGCGCTCTCGTGCCCATGATTATCTACGCAATACTAAGCATGGCATATATTTAGGGACTTTATTTTCGAAAGGTTACTATTATAAATTTGGCTACGGCGACAAGGTTCACACATTCAAATATTCCAAAGGAGGTGTAATATTAATCAAGCAAACGATGGGCATATAACTAAGATCTTAAGTTAAACATGGATTTGCATATAAAATAACAGCATGCAATTTGATAATTTAAACAGAAATAATTTGCGGAAAATGTAGGTTCAACATGATCAAAGTATTGACTCGCCTGGCGCGGTTTACCGCGGTCTTGAGCTCACACATTGCTTTCTTTTGAGCTTCCGGTCTCTATCTTCATTTCGAGCTTAACCTCGCTGGATCCACTGAATCTTCACGACTCCCGATTTCTAATTACACGACAAACGACTGAATCCAAATAAAGACAAATAACTTAAAAGATCCAAATAAATCCGAATAAAATCAATTTAGTTTTATTATAAGTTAATGGGTGATTTGAGGCAAGGCCAGTGGTAGAAAACGATGACTCGGTCTTTTATTAGCAGTTTCTTTTATTATTTTTATATTTATCAAGGAAGTTCCATGAACTTGGTTAGACTTACGGGCAGATATATGTGTTTGGTTTATTAGATCAATCTTTAGAGCCTATATTCCTAGCAGTCTAGGCTGTGGTATTTTACGGGATTCTACTTACTAATTATTCAAGGTGTACCCTAATAGTAAATTTTAACGATTCAATGTCGCACGTGCATATTTACCTAACTCATTGATGTTTAATAGGAACCCTTAGTATATTCTTATTTGCTACTCATCTACTGCTATTGGTCATAATATTATGGGTTTCTTCCGATGGTTTGTTTGTGGGATTATCTCAATGTCCGATGACCTAGGGCTACTATACCTTAGCATCTATATACTGACATTACTTTTCATTTGGTTATACTTTGAGGACCGACTATCATTGTTACTTTATCCTTTGCATTAGTATCTTGCCTGTTTTAGTTAAACTTCTAGTTACTTAGGACCGAGCTTGCTATACCCAATTTTCGTTCCACTAAATTCATCGTTAAGATTTTTTTATTGATGATGTGCTAATGGCGAGGATTTTATTAAGGCCTTCTAATTTAAATGTTTATGATCACGTCCTATCGGTTATTAAATTTTATGAAGCGGCCTTTATTATCTAATTAAATTTACTATTGAGATCCATCTAATGTCGGCAGGTTAAATGTTAGGGCATATCTTTTAATTACAATTGAGGGTAATCTTTTGAATTTAAAACCTCATTTTTTTATAGTTATCAATTGTTATTTCCCTTAGGTTTAACTTGGATGTATTTTCAATTGAGACTCCTATTAAATTCGAACACTTAACCGAAATCTTCTTTATTAATACCCTTAACTAATAAGTAGAATTAGACTAAATAATAAGGCACTATTATTCTTATATAGTAATTATTCCAATGCTAAATTTTAAATAATCTTATTTACATCCTAAGGAATTTTTATTAGCTCTCATGAATTAAATTTTTAACTCTCCTAACTACTTAACTATCCATATGCATGTAACCCTGTGTCCTGGCGTATGCATAGATTTTATTTAAACCCAAGTCAATTAGCTCAGCTCCCCTGTTTTATTTCCTAATTATTTTCTAATTAAAATGTGCTAAAAACAATGAATCAAAAATGTTCACCGAGGGGACTCGAACACGGGATCTGTGGCGTGATGCATAGCTCGGATGACCAGCTGGGCTGCTGGCCCGTGCTGACTGGAATGGCGACTCAATGTAGAAGACGTGAGTCGGGACATCAGGCCCGAAACAAAGCATGCCGGCGTAGCGCAGGCGGCATCGTCGCCGGCAATGGGCAGTGGCCAGGGGAAAGGCGGCGATTAGCCAAATGGAATGTGGGGGAGGTGGGGAAACCGGTGGACGGGGTGGCGCGGCTCGGGACGGTGCTAGGAGGGGTTGGCGGCACCGAAAACGGGCGGCGGCGGGGGTGGAAAGGGGCGGCGGCGGCCGGTGTGGAGGGGAGAGTGGGACAGGGAAGCACGAGTGAGAGTCGACCAGGAGGAACTCACCAGCGGTGGAAGCTCGGTCGGAGAGACGGCGAGGCGCGCCGGCGACGAGAACCGTGGGCGGCGCGGGAAGGCTTACATGGAGGGGAGGGCTCGGGCGACGAGGAACTCCACCGGCAGCTGGAGGAGGTTCGCGGCGCCATGGCGGAGCTCCAGTGCGCAGGAATCGGCCGGAGAAGCCCCGATGGAGCATTGGCGGTCGTGGAGGCGGCGGTGGCCGGGGTTGGGGAAGAACAGCGATACACGAGCTCCTGTGCATGAGAATCCAATTAGTTCGGATAGTAAGTAGAGGGGGAGCAGGGATGCGATATGACAAGGTCATCCTGGTCGAAGCTTCAACGGATGGCCGGAATCGCACGCGGGCACGGTGGTGGCCGGTGCGCAACGTGGTAACAGGGAAGAGGGAAGAAGCGCTGAGAGCAATGGAAGACCGGGGTGACTTATAGCGTGGAGAGGGGAGGCGCTGCAGCAGGCTCACGGGCGGAACCAAGTGACGGGGGAGGTCCGATGGGCAAGGACCGGCGCGGGGCTCGGCGGAGGCGCAGGGCTCGGCGCGGCGACAGAGTGCGGCAGGGCGACAAGACAAGACGAGCACACGGTAATGATGGCCGTGAGCGCGCTGCGAAGCCAAAGGAAGCGGAGCACAAGGATTAAAGAAGGTGACGCGGAGGGCTCATGGCCACAGAAGGGAGGAGGAAGAAGAGAAAAAGAAAGGAGGAAGCGGGCATGCGCGCAGGGGAGAAAAAGGGGAAGGAGTGCGGGCGTGGGGTGGGGTTGGGCTGGCTGACGGCCGAGCCGTTCGGCCGGTCTGACCCCGCTTCTGTTTTTTTTATTGTGTGTATATGCGTATACAGATATATGTATATATATACATACATACATATATCTATTTCTATTGTTGTATATGTATATATATATTGTTTCTATATATACATATATATATATATATATATATTTGTATAAATATATTTTATGTCTTGTTCCTCTTTCTAGGCCCTTTGTATACATACTTGTATTGGTTCTAGTTATTTTTGCCACCCTTTATAATATTCTTTTCCAATTTAAAGTCTTATATTTTAATTCAAGTTTCTTCCTCCCTTTTGTGGACCACACTTTCATATTTTAATTTAGAATGTTTGGGTTTCTATCATTTGCATATATCTTTTATGGTCTTACTAAGATTAGTTTTATTTTTCGTGACATTAATTCTTGAAACCTCAACCACAATTTAAGAAACCCCAAAGAAAATTCAAATCTCAAGAGAATATATTGTAGAATAGTTCAAAAACTTCACATTTTCAAATTCCAAAATTTCAGGATGTTACAGCTTCTCAGCTAACCCAATCTAGTGGAGTGCTTAGGGTGAAGAACTACTGTATGCCACAGTTTATATATGTGTGGCATAGCTTCTCAACTAACCCAACCAATACCCAACGAAAAATCTAAACCACCTCCCTCTCGGTATAAAGTGTTGCCGTCGCTAGGTATGAAGTGCTGGGGTTAAGCTTTCCAGAGCATAGAGCAGGAAAAGTCCGTTGGTGGATCATGACTTATGAATTCAGTGGACGGTCAGTTCGTTTTGTGGGTTGTCTCAAAAAAAAAAAAGGTCCGTTGGTGGATGTGTGCATCATGACTTATGAATTCAGTCAACTGTCAAAGTCTTTAATTTGGGGTTCTCAGTTCCCACTAACCACTACGGTCATCACACGGTAGAAACTCCAGTTACTTGCCACTAGCGAAGTGGGCCTTGGAGATTTGCATGATTGCATCGTGCAACTTTTGGACTGAAGTGAAAACCGAGTAGTATGACTGATGTTGAGTTGTTGACAGACCTTGGAAATATACCGACCTGTGGATTTTGCTTTTTTGCTTGTTCTTTTTTTCCCATATTCATTTTGCGTTGTCTGTGATGGGCTAGCATATTTTTTATATTTTTAAATTTTTTAAAGTTTAATTATATCATATAAGCCACCTTCAGCTACAGTGAAATTTCAGCCGCTGCAGTGCAATTTCAGCCATAAGCCACAGCTTTTTAGCCCAACCGACTCTTTTAGCTGTATATTTTAAACTTCCTTCAATATCCTGTCTATAGTTAAGTAATGAAGTTGAGTAAATATCTAGAGTCTTATATACGAGTGTTGTTGGTTCGTTTATGTATACCATTGTCTGTTCTCATCACGATTTATCTCAATTATTAAGTGTGGTTAGTAGATACATGGCTAATCTGGAAAAAGTGCATTGGAAAGCAATTCAATAAATTATCAGATATTTATGGAGGCACATCTAATGTTTGCTTATAGTTTAGAAAGACAAGAGATAGACTTGTTGGTTATGTGGATTCTAATTTTACTGGAGATTTGGATAAAAGAAGATCTCTTATTGGTTATATGTTCATTATTGTAGGGTGTGTTATTAGCTAGAAAGCAAATTTGCAAAGTATTGTTGCCTTGTCTACTACAGAAGCTAAGTATATAGCTATTTTTGAAACTTGCAAATGAACTATTTGATTGAGATTTATTTACTGAGTTTTGTGAAAATATATCTTACACTACAACATTTCATGATAGTAAGAATGTTATTTGTCTTACAAAAATTAAATGTTCTATAAGAGAACAAAGTATATTGATATCAGTTATCACTACATTCAAGGTATCATTACTCAAGGTGATATTAAAATCAGTAAAATAAATACGTATGATAATCCAGCTAATACAAAATTAAAAAATAGTAAACTAGAATTCCGAAGCCATACGATAAAGCCGAAATGAACAGTACCAGCCATTTGAAGCGGTCTTGTGGGCGTACATGGTAAACTATGGCGCAGGAACAGAAAAATCATCAAATTCACAGTACCTTTGAACGACCCGCGACAGAAAGCAACAACTCATATTAAGTGATGTGATGTGTGAAGTGGAAGGCATGATGACAGCTCCACCACATCAGACCAGTATATGTCCAGATTCATATATGTGCGCACTCACGCTGCACTTGGTCAAATTCTGTATTACGTCGTACTTTTCGTGGAGCTACTGGTTTTGTCAGGGTTATTGAGTTATAATCCTAGTCAAGCACGGCAAGCTATCAACCACACTCAAGGGCGGAGCCAGCCAGCGGCAGGGTAGGCACCTACTCGGGCTCGTCGGCATCGAGCTATGGAGCTCTGGTTAAGTGCTGTCGTCGCTAGGTATAAAGTGCTGGGGTTAAGCTTTTCAGAGCATAGAGCAGGAAGGTAGGCAGAAAGGGTTAGGAGTGGACGGTCAGTTCGTTTTGTGAGTTGTCTCAAAAAAAAAAAGTCCGTTGGTGGATGTGTGCATCATGATTCATGAATTCAGTCGCTAACCACTACGGTCATCACCCGGTAGAAACTCTAATTACTTGTGCCACTAACGATACTCTCTTCTAGCAAAAGTGGGCCTTGGAGATTTGCATGACTGCAGTGGTGATCATTTCGGCTTCAGTTTTTAGCTTCCGGTTTATTTTTCATTATTCATAAATTTTGATTTTTTTCTAAACTTTTGGCTTTTTGTTGAACTTTTTTGCCGGTTCTTTTTTTCCCATATTTGTTTGTATTATACGTAATGGGCTAACATATTTTTTATATTTTTATAATTTTTTTAAATTTAATTATGCTAAATAAGGCTCTGTCAGTAACAATGTTTTTTCAACCAGCTACAGTGCTTTTCAGCTATAAGCCACTTAAAATAAGCCAAAATGATCACACTTGTGCAACTTTTGTACTGAAGTAAAAAGCGAATAGTATACTGATTTAAAAACCGAGTAGTATGACTGATTTTGACAGACCTTGGAAAATATACCGACCTTTAGGTTTTGATGATACGAATTGTCGAATTCATTGCTTTTTACTAATTGGTGTCATCAAAGTGAAGCCACGAAGGTGCAACATTTAGCTCACCGTCGATGTCAAAAAGACAAGTTGCAATGCACAGTACTACAGTCTAGTACTACACGGAGCACTACAGTCTTTGTGGAACATAGCACACTTTTAGAGAACATTCCGGTGGTCCCAACATATTCGGGCTTACCGGTTCTCCCGTTATTCAAAAATCGGTCCAAATAACTATGAAAACTTAGTTGACAGGACTAGAAGTTGATTAGCAGACCCAACATATAAGTGGGATGCGTCGATATAAGTGGGACGTCTATCTTATAAGTTCTAGTAAAAAAAGGTATATCGATAAAATTGTTCGCCGTTTCAACGTATATAAAGACTAAACCGACTTGTAATCTCTTCACAATCGAATGATAAATTTGAGTATATATCTAGAGTTCAATATGTGAATAAGTTGGTTCGTTCATATATGCTATGTGCTATAGTATGTTTTCATCTGGATTTATTTTAATCGTTAAATGTGGTTAGTAGATAAATAGCTAATCCTAGAAAAGAGTACTAGAAAGCAATTTAATAAATTTTCAGATATTTACGGGTACATCTAATGTTTGCTTATAGTTTAGAAAGAGCAAAGATGGACTTGTTGGTTATGTTGATTATGATTTTCCTAGAAATTTGGATAAAAGAAGATTTCTCACTGTTTATGTGTTCACTGTTAGAGGATGTACCGTTAACTGGAAAGCAAATTTGCAAGTTACCATTGCCTTATCTACTACAGAAGCTGAGTATATGACTATTTCTGTAGCTTGCAAAGAAGATGTTTGACTAAGAGATTTATTTACTGAGTTTTGTGAAAGTACATCATACACTATAATATTTTATGATAGTAAGAGTGTTATTTGTCTTACAAAAGATTAAATATCATATGAGAGAACAAATCATATTGATATCAGTTATCACTATATTCGAGGTGTCATTACTCAAGGTGATATTAAAGTTAGCAAGATAAGTACTCATGATAATTCAGCTGATATGTTAACAAAGCTAATTCCTGCCACTAAGTGTAAACTTTGCTTAGACTTAGTTGGTATTACTCACTAGTCCTTTGAAATTTCAGCTCACAAGATGTACATGTTAATTTTATTAGAGAAGTTTATCACGTATTTCAACTACTAGATGGCATTCGGCTCAAGATAGAGATTGTTGAAGTTGATCTAAATTTGTACCGTGTTCGTGTAGGACACTGCATTATCTTATGCCAGACATGACATAACAGGTGTTAGAGCCATGCGCAGCTTGTATCAGACGTGATGTCGATCTCCGTGTAGGACTCGTTTCTCTCGCCCTACATATGCAACCCAATAGTTTATAAGAAGTGAAAGCGTTCTATTATAATCTCTCCTTATAACAATAATTTATCTTTATGCGTCCATGATTTTTCTCCCTAAGAATTTTTTATGTAAAAATTCGTATATCTCGTCTCTATCTTTCTACGCATTATTAACAACAGTAAAGTTTCAGCTGCATGTGGTCGTAGTGACCTATTTGCGGGCACAATTATTGACTGCTTTACATTGGCTACCAGAAGCACTACGACTGGACACGGTGATTGATGTCTTTGTTACCATTTTCTCACTTGTTGCCCCCTCTCGCACGCTCATACCTGTCAGCTGGCTTTGTGACCTATATAAATGCATGCCATATTCCAGGGAAAGAATCACCAGAACCAAATCAGTTAAGCATCCACCAGCATAAGCATGTACTTACGCGGAAGCAAGATGGCTGTTGTAGGATCCCAAAACGCATTGTTGCCGCTGCTTGCTGCAATGCTCATCTGCTTGCTTAGCTTTTGTCCCTATGTATGTTCCTTAGACACATCTGCACTCCATAACGCATCCGAAACCGATAGACAGGCCCTCCTGTGTCTCAAGTCACACCTCTCCCACTCTGTTGCAGCCTTGGACTCATGGAAAAATGAATCCCTTGCCTTCTGTGATTGGTATGGAGTAACATGCAGCAAGCGGCGAGCAGCTCGTGTTGTTGCTCTTGACCTTGAATCACTGAATATCACCGGTCAAATATTTCCTTGCATTGCTGGCCTTCGTTTCCTCAATAGAATCCACATGCCTGACAACCAAATCAATGGCCAGATCCTTCCTGAGATTGGTCGCTTAACCCGCCTCAGGTACCTCAACCTTAGCATGAATTCCATCACTGGGGTGATTCCGGATAACATATCATCCTGTTCCCGCCTTGAGGTCATCAGCCTGTGGAGCAACTCCATCGAAGGTAAGATCCCTCCAAGTCTTGCACAGTGCTTATCTCTTCAGGAAATTGTTCTCAGTGTTAACAACCTTAACGGAAGCATCCCTTCTGGGATCGGTTTGCTTCCCAACCTTAAATATCTATTTCTCCCTAGCAACAAACTTGAGGGCAGCATTCCAGAATCTTTGGGATATAGCCCTTCACTGTCTATGGTTGTCTTTCGGAATAATAGCCTAACTGGCGGAGTTCCACCTATGTTAGCAAATTGCTCTTCACTCTACTACCTTGACCTGATGAAAAACAAGCTCAGTGGAGAGATCCCTTCTGCTCTCTTCAATAGCTCATCTCTTCTTACCTTAGATCTCTCATACAATGAGTTCTCTGGGTCCATACCATCTTCCTCCCCGATGCCCTCACAGTTACAATATATTAGCCTAACAGGAAATAACCTTTCAGGAGAAATTCCTGCCACAGTCGGAAACATTTCTTCCCTATCTTCATTGCTGCTCGCTCAAAATAACTTACAAGGAAGCATTCCGGAGAGTTTAACCAGAATTCCCGGTTTGCAAGAACTAGATTTGGCATATAACAACTTGTCTGGCACAGTTCCACCAGCTCTTTACACAATCACGTCTCTCACTTATCTTGGCCTTGGCGTCAACCAACTAGTTGGGAGGATTCCGAGCGAGATTGGATACACTCTTCCAAACATTCAAACGTTGGTCATGGAAGGAAACCAATTTGATGGCCGAATCCCCGTGTCTTTAGTTAATGCTTCCAATCTCCAAATGCTACAACTCCGTGACAACGCATTCAGTGGTGTGGTTCCTTCTTTCTGGTCCTTGCCCAACTTGCTCCAATTAGACCTTGGTGCAAACCAGCTCGAAGCTGTGGACTGGAGCGCCTTGTCCTCAACAACAACCTCTCCCCAATTGCAGATATTATATTTGGACAACAACAAGCTGCACGGAATATTACCTAGTTCCATTGGCAATCTCTCGAAAAGCTTACAAATGTTGTTTCTAACAGAAAATAGATTTATCGGAACTATACCTTCAGAGATAGGAAACCTTACAAAGCTCACAGTTCTTAATTTAGCGGGAAATTTATTCTCTGGAGGCATTCACGACACAATTGGAAATCTCAGAAACTTGTTTGCTCTAAGCTTATCACGCAACATACTTTCTGGAGAAATCCCACCATCAATTGGAAACATTGAAAACCTAAGTGCGATTTATCTGCAAGAAAACAACTTGAGTGGGCCCATACCTTCACACTTAGCAGGCTGTAAAAATTTGGTGATGCTGAACCTCTCTTGTAACGGCTTCAATGGCAGCATCCCAGCTGAACTCCTTTCCATTTCCTCTCTTTCGGAAGGCCTAGACTTGTCCTACAATAAACTCACTGGATCCATATCACCTCAGATTGGCAGCTTAACTAATCTTGGCTCCCTTAATATTTCCAACAACCAATTATCTGGAGAGATTCCACATACACTTGGTGAATGCATTCACTTGGAATCCCTTCGATTAGAGGTGAATTTTCTTCGTGGGACAATCCCAGAATCCTTCATGAGCTTAAGAGGCGTCACTGAGATGGATCTTTCTCAAAACAACTTGTCTGGTGAAATCCCAATCTTTTTTGAGACATTTAGCTCTTTGCAGCTTCTCAATTTATCCTTCAACAGCCTTGAGGGAATAGTTCCTACAGGTGGTGCATTTAGCAATTCAAGTAAGGTGTTCATACAAGGAAACAAGAAGTTATGCACCAAGTTTCCAATGCAACAATTACCACTTTGCGCATCACCTACATCCAAACGAAAGAATACTTCCTTTGTCATATTAATAGCTGTTCCACTCACTAGCATTGTTATAGTCTTAATGGCATGTGTTACAACCATTCTTTTCAAGAAGAGAAATCAACCGAAACAGCATATTGACCAATTATGCAAGGAGTGGAAAAAATTCCCATATGCTGAGCTTGCTAAAGCTACCAATGATTTCTCTTCAGCCAATCTAGTTGGTTCGGGGAGATTTGGAGCGGTCTATAAAGGTATATTCAAGTTTGAAGCGCACCCGGTTGCTATTAAGGTGTTCAAACTTGATCAAATTGGAGCACCAAAGAACTTCTTAACTGAATGTGAGGTGTTAAGAAACACTCGCCACAGAAACCTCACGCGGGTGATTAGTCTATGCTCAAGCTTTGATCAAATGGGACACGAGTTCAAAGCTCTTATTCTTGAGTACATGGCCAACGGTAACCTAGAAAGCTGGCTTCATTCAAAAGTGCACAAACATGGACAGAAGAGACCATTGAGTCTAGGATCAAGAATACTAATAGCTATGGACATTGCTGCAGCCTTGGATTATCTTCATAATTGGTGCACACCGCCTTTGGTTCACTGTGATTTGAAGCCAAGCAATGTCCTTTTGGATGATGACATGGGTGCTCATGTTAGCGACTTTGGATTAGCAAAATTTCTTTACAGCCATTCTTCTACAAGGCTTAACAGTTTAACAAGTATAGCTGGGCCACGAGGATCAGTCGGATATATTGCACCTGGTGAGCATTCATTCTTATCTTATTAACATCCATTAATGTGGCAATATTTCTCGTAGAAAACAATTTGTAGCTATCATCTCAAGAAATTTCCTTCCTTTCTTAAACAAAGAGTTTTTTCTTAAAGACAATATAGCAAATGAGAAGAGCTTCTAAACAGTTTCACATTACATTAATTGCAGAATATGGAATGGGTTACGAGATCTCAACAGCGGGTGACGTTTATAGTTATGGAGTTATTTTGCTAGAAATGCTCACAGGGAAACACCCAACAGATGACATCTTTAAGGATGGGCTGAACCTTCACAAATTGGTGGAATCTGCATTTCCACACAATATTGGCGACATTTTAGAGCTCAGTCTCATTCCATGCTATAAACCTGAAGAAGACAATCACAACTTAGACAATGGGAATCCTGCAATGATCGGAATGCAAAGCTGTATCATGCAGCTGTTTAATATGGGCCTAAAATGTTCTGTGGACTCACCGAAAGATCGGCCAGAAATGCAAGATGTTTATGCTGGAATCATCGCTATCAAACAAACATTTTCAGCATTGCACAGTTGATGATTTGGATCAATATTCAATATTACCACAATTCACAAGTTATTCCGTAGTGTATTATGCTTTATTGAAAATCATCTAAGTTCTTAGTTCGTTGGCTTGCCCTTTTATAATTTTTTAGTTACAGGTTTTGTCATGTATGATTGTTAGTTAATTTCACCGCACCTTATGTAGTCTATTCAGTTCTGCATGTTTGCTTAGCACTACATGTTTGTTCCCTTACGAGTAGGAAGCACTCTGCACTAGTTTCCTTCTTTTTCTTGGTGGAACGGATTCTTGGGATCTGGGAGGATTCTGAGGAAGTCTTGGTCCATGATTTGCATGTGACAGACTCCATGTATTCAGCCATGAATAAAAGGAATGAAAACTGAAAAGCCACTGGTGTGTGCGCGGCACAAACGTGTGTTTTCATACTCTGCTTGTTCCACAAACTCTGAACTCTGGTCGCTTTCGTTAGCTACTGTTCATAGCCCGGCACAGTTCAGAGAACAGAGTTTGTGCAGAGAGGGGTTGTTTCTCTCTGACAATGATCACTTCTAGATCGCAGCATATATATGTAGATGAAACAAAGTTATATATCTCGTGTTCGCTCAGATGCTTTATATAATAAGAGCACAAATAATTCATAATAAAAAAAGTTAATCTCTTAATATGCAGGATTAGTATTCCATGGCAATTTCCCACTAAAAATGGAGGAAGTATCATTATTTGCATGTGGCTTGTTATGCATGGAAAATAAACTCATGAACGAACGACAATGATTGAAATGCAGAATGAATATTTCGGACTAATGGGTGGGGAAAACATTGCCATTTTAGTAATGCTACCATAACTTTTCAAGTAGAGTAGATGGCCAGTCTGCATGGTTGAGAATTTGCAACATACCTGAGCTTTACATGAGAATACATTATATCCTGATATTTTCCAGAATTATGGATAATGATCGAAATGCACAAATCAGCAGTCTAGGTTCTTTGCAGCTGTTTTGTTTAGTACAATGAACAAGGCTTATGCATTGGTCGGTGTCAAAATTCTTGATTGAATTCGAGCAGTTCAACACAAAAAGAGAACTTACATATTTGATAAGTAGACTGACAATAGCTCAGTTTTTTACCTATCAAAGTATACATAAATATGAAGCTGGGTTCATAACTAGGAACTTGTCATGGATGGAGAAAATAGTAAAAAAGAGATGAGAGGCTCAAAGTAGCCGAAGAACTTTTATTTAGTGCCTAAATCTGGCAATTGTCACATCCCAAAATTTGGCTTTTTGAAAAATTTAAATTCAAATTAATTATTTTAAGGTAATTGGATTTTACTTGGCTTTTATTTGCCTTTCTGGATTTTTCTGGAATTTAAAAACTATTTTCAGAATTTAAAAAGTAATTCAAAATATGAAAATTAAATATCAACAGTAGTTGGAAATAATTTTATTAAATCCAAAATATCTCCAGGAGCTTCTGTGAATTTTTTTGGAATTTTTGGAGGTATTTTCGTATTTTTCTGAGGCCTAAATAAACTTCTAGCATTTTCTGAAATTAAAAATCATTAAAAATCCAAATCTTTTCCTCCGGCCGACGCGTGGACGGCCCAGATCCGCCCACGTCGCCGCTCGGCCGATCCCGGCCGCACCTCCCTCTCCCTCGCTGTCCAGCGGGCCCGGCCCGTCAGCCGGCGGCCCCGCCTTCCCCTCCTCCGCGCCCGACGCGTGGACGGCTCGGATGAGCCGAGTCCCCGCACGGGCCATCCAGCCGCCCACTCTCACTCCCGCCCTCACCCCCACTGACCCGCGGGCCCGCCCGTCAGCCGCGCGCGCCCTCGCTCCCGCTGCCACCCGGCCCTGCCTGTCAGACCCGTCGTCCCCGCGGAGCCGGCGCCTTCCTTTCCTTCCCCCTCTTTCCTTTTTCGCCGGCCGACCGAGACCGCGCCGGATCCCGCCTTGCCTTACCCGGCCCTCCTCGGTTTTGGAAGTCCCGGACGCCGCCGCGACCGAATCCCCGATCTCCCGGGCTCCCCTTCCATCGGCGCCCCCTCTTTCCCGTTTCTCCTCTTTCCTTCCTTTTCCTGGCCAACACACCGGCGAGCAATTGCGCGCCCGTGTCCCCTCCTCCGCCCCTATAAATAGCTCCCTCGGCTTCGCCTCCTTCCGCACCACCTCCCAGCGCCGTCGCACCAGAAGCTCCCCGTGCGCGTCCGGTAAGTGCTCCGGTGAGTAATCGCCATCGCCTCGGTCTTCCCCGAAGCTCGCCGCCGCTACCTCGAGCACCCCCGTGGCCGTGCGATCCTCCCCGACACCTCAGCCGCCCCTCCCCGCCGCCGGAGCGCCGTCGCACCGGAGGACCCGAGCCAGCTCCGCCTCCCCCTCGTCGCCGGCCTTCTCCGCTCGTCGCCGCACCTCGTCGACCCCTCCAACCGAACCCCCTTCGCTCAAGGATTGCATTTCACGCGTCACCCCGAACCCCTCCGACCCTCCCTCGCCGCCGACGACCCTGCCTCCGGCCACCTTCCCCGGCCTCCCCTCCGGCAGGTAACTCAAAAGGTTTGATTGCCCTATATGGGTAGGCAAAGCCTCCCCGCTCACTTGGCTATCACCGCTCGCTCTCCCCTCCCCCGACTCCCTCGGCGCGCGTTCGAGCCCTCGGCTCCGCACGCGGAGGTTGAGTTTTTCTTAATTAAACCGCGCTGACAAGTGGACCCCACCCGTCAGTGGCAGCTGTCCTCGCAGGCCACTGCCGCCTGGGCCCCACCCCTCCGTGCTGTCTCTGACAAGTGGGCCCGGAGTCCAGTGGGTCCCATGTGTCAGAGGTTGAGTCAGTGGGCTCACTGTCCAGTGGGTCCCACATGTCAGTGACCACCAGTGGTTACTGTTCAGTGGGCCCCACCTGTCAGTCTCTCAAAATAAAAATAGAAATTAAAATCTAATATTCCAGTGGGCCCCACCTGTCAGAAATTTGGGAATTTCTAGATTTATTCAAATCTGAGATTTTCAAATGAGCATAACTTTCTCATTTTAACTCCAAATCCAGCCATTCAAATTTCTAAATTCATCTAAAATCATAATCTATCCAACTATGGCCTCTGTTGAATTTTTGGATTTTATTTGAATTTTCGTTTGTATTTATTTGCTTTGTTGCCTCGTCTTTTCTCGCGTAGATTCCAACGTTGTCAACGAACCCTCTTCACAGCAGCAAGAAGACCCAGAAACCCTGCAAGAAGGCAAGTCTCCTTTGATCATTTTGAGCCTATGCTTTAGAAATGTTTTTAAAATATTTTAAATTATGTGCATCGCTATTTACTTAAAGTCACTAGTTCAAGTCTTTAGGAATTAGTTACTCCAACTTTGTTATGCCCTCATTTGACATGAATTGCCATGTACCTTGTCACCCTAGAACTTTCTTTGTCTCAATAATGAGATTACTATTAATCTTTGTGAATATTAGAATGGTAGGTTGATGCTTAGTCTTGCTATCTAATAACTTTGGAAAATCTTGAAATTGGGAAATTATGGTTTATTATTAATCCTTGAGTTTAAAAGTGAAGTGGCAATTGGAGTTGTCGCTGTGATTTTGAAATAAAATAAAAATGTGAAAGTTGGTTTAGATTAGGGTGGATGGCTGTTTGGGTTGGTGCAGTAAGCACGAGAACTTGTTAAGTGTATGTTCCACCCTAGTCAATTAAGGACCGACGCTTGTGTTTGTCCAAACTGAGCATTAACCGTACAACCACAAGTCTATATGGGTACGACCTAGCTGACTAACTTATGATAGTCTAGTTTAGCTGCCACCAGTGGAAAGTGGATGCCAGGGATGGACTGGTTATTCATAGTGAGGGACAGGGATTTACTGTACTCATATGGCGCAAGAGGGGGCTTCAGATTGGGCGGATTTAACCCTTCTGCGGTGAAACCTCAGCGGGTGGTATCTAGCTAGATTAGAGTAAGGTAAAGGCTTTGTGGTATTTTATCTGGGTCTCATGCCAAAGTAAGCGTGTTGACTTTTAGGATAATTTATCTCTTGTGGGAAAAGTTGTACAACCTCTGCAGAGTGTAAAACTATTCGAATAGCCGTGCCCACGGTCAAGGGCGGGCAAGGAATGCATTCACATGGTAGATTTCTGGCTTTGTTTTAAAATCAAAAGTTTTGTATTCCGAGGGTGGAGGGAACTCTCGGAAGGGAATCCTGGCGGATGGAGCCAGAGAGGGCGGATGGAACCCGCAGTTTAAAACTTGACCAATGGTAATTGGTTAGCTAGTGTTGGTAGTTGGAACCTTCACTAGAAAGTTAATTCTGTTAAAACATTTACTTCATTAAATTAATGCCTTCGAAAATAATTAGTAGTAATTGAATTTAAAATACTGCTTTGTGCAAAAGAACCATATGGCCTTCCTTTGTTAAGCCTTGCATCTATGCATTTTTCCCAAGACTTGCGGAGTACTTTATGTACTCACATGCTACACTTAAAAATAAAATCTCAGAGGAAGTTGAAGCTCAAGAAGGTGACTACGACTACTGCTTCGCTTGTGGCTGCGATGGATTCTTCCCGGAGGACTAGGTCGCGCTTCCCCAGTCAACTGCCTGTGGCATCTTGATGGGTCTACTTTAATTTCACTTTGCTTCCGCTGTGTTTGATTGTGCGAGGTCTTGAAACCTCCAATGTAATAAGGTGACCCGGTGGTCAGTACTCTTATCTATTGTAATAAATCGTTGATGGTGATGTTTCCCATTCTGTTTGACTGTGTGCACTAGCTTTGATCTGGGACTAGTGCTGTAATACACAGAGGGTCCGGGTTTGGTAATCCGGGGGCCCGACAGAGATGGTATCAGAGCCAATTTGACTGTAGGACGTGACCTAGATTAGGAATGGCAAACCATAAGGACTTATATTTATAAAAAGAGTATATTAAAAATGTATAAGCTTCTTTGCTTCTACTCTCTTCCTACTTAGAATCTCGTTCTTGTCTCCAACTCCATTTGTTAAAAACTTTTTACTAATCTTTTCTTTCACTCAACTTTGTAGATGGCTGGTTCGTCCTCCGCTGCCCCGTGGGACTACTACTCACATGGAGAGGATGCTGGAGCATTCGCTAGCCTTCTCCGGCAGCTGATGCAGTGTTTGGAGTACCGTCAGCCGCCCATCTTCAGGGGTCGGAAGACGCGGATCCTGGATCGAGACTCTTGGACGATGGAGGTATTCCTGTATGCACGGGAAGAGGAATTCAAATCCCACACCTACCCCATCAAGCACCCTCGGTCCCGCTGTTTCGACGCTGTCCAGGACGCAGCACGCCTCGCCATTGACGAGTTGTGCCACCTGCACAAGGATGCTGTACATCAGTCCCCTTTTTGCTTCTTCATCAACCCCAGGGTAGGACAGAGGTATCCAGATCCCTTTGATATTCCAGCTGACGATCCTCGACTGTCACATCAGGTGCAGCTCACCCAAGCGATGGCAGTCACTTATGCTAGAGCTCAGGAGGAGATTGGACAACTTCGGATGCTTCTCACTTCCAGCTACCAGCATTCCGACACGCTTCGCGCACAGCTTCTCCAGAGCCAGGCAGCTGAGTTTGAGTTGGGACGTCTCCGGGCCACAGCCGACTACGCGCCGTCTTCACCCGTAGTTGATTACACGCCGTCTTCTCCAGTACCAGATGTCATCCCCAACAACCCGGCACCAGCTCGACTTTCAGGACTCCACATCAGACTTACATCACGCAAGAAGGTGCAACGCCCCAGTCCGCCACCTGTCATTACTCTCAAGAAGCGCAAGCCTTCTCCTTCTCGTTCTCGGTCGACTGCCTCCAGTCGTAACCGTGCCTCGGCCGAGTGTGACTGTTCACGTCACCACGTGAGAGAACGCCAGGAAGACCCGGAGGAGGATCCAGAAGAGGACCCGGAAGAAGACCCTGAGGAGCGCGTCTTTGGAGAGGATTAGTAGTCTTTTGAGTCCGTAGTACCCAAATAAAATGTCTGCGTCCTTAGAACGCTTATTGTTATGTTTTGGTGTGCTAGATGGACTGTACCAGGCTTATGTGCACTTGTGGTACAGCCATCCTTGAAGTTATCTTGTTTTTAATAAAGTTTTCCCCTAAGTGGTTGCTAGTTCTTGCTTGTGTGTTGGCTTGGGATGTGGTTTAGTTCCCCTAATCTCTTACCTTTGCTATTTCCCTCTTACCTTCTGCTAACCTAAACCGCTTCAGATGGTGAACACGAGGAGCAACCCTGGCAGCAGCCGTGACGTCAACAACCAGCCGGAGGACAACATTCCACCACCTCCTGCTCAGGCCCCCAACTTGGAGCAAATGATGGCCATGCAACTTCAGCTTCTTCAAGCTTTAGCACAAAACCAAGTGCAGCCAGCCCAGCATGCACCCAACCAGGCACCCCAGTCTAAGTTGGGAGAATTCATGAGGACAAGACCTCCCACTTTTGCTGGATCAGTGGATCCCTTAGAGGCAGATGATTGGATCAAGGATGTGGAAAGAAAATTGGTCCTAGCTCAGTGCAACGATAATGAAAAGGTGCTGTATGCTGCTCACCAGCTCAAGGGAATGGCTGCCAACTGGTGGGAAAACTACCGCGCCGCCCATCAAAATGCACAAGCCATCACTTGGGAGGAGTTTGTCAAAGCTTTCCGCACTGCTCATATTCCTACGGGAATAATGGAAATGAAGAAGAGAGAATTCTACCAACTACAACAGGGAAACCTTAGTGTTTCCGAATACCTGAACAAGTTCACCCAACTGTCCAGGTATGCATCTGAAGAGGTCACCTCAGAGGCGACCAAGATTTGGAGGTTCACGCAGGGACTTGACCCCAATCTCAAGGTGCAGCTGTTATCCAATGATTTCCCTACCTTCCAGCACCTAGTGAACAAGGACTTTGTCTAAGAAGATGCTCAGCGCCAGCTGTACGAAAATCGGAAGAGGAAGTTTCAAGCCCAGCAAGGAGCAAGCAGCTCTCGATTCCGCCCCAACGCACCTCACTTTCACAAGCTCTCAGAATCAAGCGTGCCAAGGACTCCCTTTTCAGGACCCCGCCCAAATCTACAAACTCCCCGGGCAAACAATGGTGGCCAACCCCCGCAGAACAAGACTTCAGCAGCAGGAGTGCAGTGCTTTAACTGCAAGAACATGGGGCACTATGCCAGCAACTGTCCCCAGAAGCGCCCAGCAATGACCCCAGTTCGTTTCAATCTGGGGACTACGCCAGCAAGAGCTCCGACTGCAGGTCAAGGCCGTGGGGCACCACAAACCCCAAGGACTCCACAAGTGGTGAGCAGAGGGCATCTCAACCATGTGACCGCGGAAGCAGCCCAGGATGCACCCGACGTAGTTCTGGGTAAGTTTCTTGTCAACTCAGTAATTGCATCAGCATTATTTGATTCTGGAGCTTCGCATTCTTTTGTGTCAAAAGATGTGGTTGAAAGGTATAATTGGGATGTGAGTAAACTACAGAACCCCATGCTAGTCCAGTCCCCTGGAAAGGAAATGAGGACTAACACAGTTTGCCCTGACGCAACTGTGGATATAAATGGAGTTAAGTTCTTAGCGAATCTTATTATAATAGACTCCAAGGGTTTAGATGTAATACTTGGAATGGATTGGTTAACCAAGTATAAAGGGCAGACAGATTGTGCTGATCGAGCTGTTACAATCACTAACTCTGATGGGATTCAAGTAAGGTATAAGTCAGACTCCCCTACCCATAGCAGGTGTAGTTTGAACAGTGCGAAGGGAGTGACTCTGGAAAAAGTACCTATAGTGAGTGAGTACCCAGATGTATTCCCTGAAGATTTGCCCGGAATGCCGCCAGACAGGGAAGTAGAGTTTGTCATCAACCTAGTACCTGGAACAGCTCCAATTTCCAAGAGACCTTATCGGATGTCTGCAAATGATTTGGCGGAAGTTAAGAAGCAAATTGAAGAGCTGCAGGATAAAGGATTTGTAAGGCCAAGCTCGTCACCTTGGGGAGCACCAGTACTGCTAGTAAAGAAGAAGGACGGAAGTCTTCGCATGTGTGTGGACTATCGATCCTTGAATGATGTGACGATTAAGAACAAGTACCCTTTACCCAGAATAGATGATCTGTTTGATCAGTTGAAAGGATCATGTGTATTCTCTAAGATTGATCTTCGATCAGGGTATCACCAATTGAAGTTAAGACCAGAGGACATACCCAAGACCGCATTTGCTACCCGTTATGGATTGTATGAGTATACAGTGATGTCTTTCGGTCTAACCAATGCCCCAGCATACTTCATGAATCTGATGAATAAGGTGTTCATGGAATATTTGGATAAGTTTGTGGTTGTATTCATCGATGATATTTTGATATATTCCAAGAATGAGGAAGAACATGCCGAACATTTGAGGATAGTTTTGGAAAAGCTCAGAGAAAATCAGTTGTATGCCAAGTTTAGTAAGTGTGAGTTTTGGTTAAAGAAAGTAGCTTTCTTGGGCCATGTGATTTCGGCAGGAGGAGTGTCCGTAGACCCTGAGAAAGTTAATGATGTGCTTAATTGGACACAACCAAAGTCAGTATCCGAGATCAGAAGTTTTCTTGGATTGGCTGGTTACTATCGTCGATTTATTGAAGGTTTCTCCAAGCTCGCAAGACCTCTCACCCAGTTGCTAAAGAAGGAAAAGAAGTTTGAATGGAGTAAACCATGTGAGGATAGTTTCCAAGAGTTGAAGAAGAGGTTAACTTCTGCACCAGTGTTGACGCTTCCGGACATTAGGAAGGATTTCGAAGTCTTCTGCGATGCGTCAAGGCAAGGACTAGGCTGTGTACTGATGCAAGAAAGAAAGGTAGTAGCATATGCCTCAAGGCAGCTGCGACCCCATGAAGGAAATTACCCAACTCATGATTTAGAGCTTGCTGCCGTAGTGCATGCACTGAAAATATGGAGGCACTACTTGATTGGTAACCGCTGCGAGATTTACACGGATCACAAAAGCTTGAAGTACATATTTACTCAACCCGATCTTAACATGAGGCAAAGGAGATGGCTTGAGTTAATAAAGGATTATGATATTGGAATACATTATCACCCAGGAAAGGCTAATGTGGTAGCTGATGCCTTGAGCAGAAAGAGTTATTGTGCCAAGCTGTGGATTAAGGACAGTATGCCTGCCCTTCAAGAAGAATTCCAACGGCTCAACTTAGAAGTAGTGGAGAAAGGATTCCTAGCCACTTTGGAAGTTCAACCAACCTTAGAAGATCAAATCAGGGCAGCTCAAAAGGAGGACAAGTATGTCCAGGAGATCAAGGATAATATGAAGAAAGGGAAAGCTTCGGGATTTTCAGAGGATGAAGAAGGTACCCTTTGGTTTGGGAAAAGGATTATTGTACCTGAAAAGAAAGAGGTAAAGGAGTTAATATTAAAGGAAGCCCATGAATCTGGATATTCGATTCACCCTGGGAGCACCAAGATGTACCAAGATCTCAAGGAGAGGTATTGGTGGTCAAGTATGAAACGAGAAATTGCAGAATACGTAGCCTTGTGCGATGTATGCCAACGGATTAAAGCTGAACACCAGAGACCTGCTGGACTTCTGCAGCCATTGCAGATCCCTGAGTGGAAATGGGAAGAAATTGGTATGGATTTTATAACTGGATTACCAAGAACCAAAACAGGGCACGATTCAATTTGGGTTATAGTGGATCGTTTGACAAAAGTCGCCCATTTCATTCCAGTAAAGACCACATACTCCGGGGATAGACTTGCAGAGTTGTACATGTCAAGAATTGTGTGCTTGCATGGGATCCCAAAGAAGATAGTGTCCGATCGAGGAACCCAGTTCACTTCGAGATTTTGGCAAAAGCTACATGAACTTTTGGGCACAAACTTAAACTTCAGTACAGCTTATCATCCACAGACAGATGGTCAAACAGAAAGAGTAAATCAAATCCTGGAAGACATGTTGAGAGCTTGTGTACTGGCAAACAAAAGTAATTGGGATCAGAGTTTACCCTATGCAGAGTTCTCCTACAACAATAGTTATCAATCCAGTTTGCAAATGTCTCCCTTCGAAGCCCTATACGGCAGAAAGTGTAGGACTCCATTGTATTGGAAGGAAACAGGAGAAGGACAAGTGTTTGGACCAGATGTGCTGAAGCAAGCAGAAGAACAAGTTCGTCTAATCCAGGACAGATTAAAAACAGCACAAACCAGACAGAAAAGTTATGCAGACAATCGACGTAGAAGCTTAGAATTCGTACCTGGGGATCATGTTTATTTGAAGGTGTCACCTCTCAAAGGAATGAGACGTTTTGGAGTCAGTGGAAAGCTAGCTCCCAGATTCATTGGACCTTTTCCTGTTGTGGCGAAACGAGGAGAAGTGGCTTACCAGTTGGAGCTTCCACCACAACTGTCAAAGGTGCATGACGTCTTTCATGTGTCTCAACTAAGAAAGTGTCTCAGAGTTCCAGAAGAGCAGATGCCTCTAGATGAAATAAACGTGAAGGAGGACCTCACCTATCCAGAGTATCCAGTCTGGATATTGGAGGAAGCAGAGCGCCGTACGCGCAGCAAGGTAATCAAGTTCTGTAAAGTGCAGTGGAGCAACCATTCAGAATCGGAAGCAACTTGGGAGCGTGAAGAGGATCTAAAAGAAGAGTTCCCCGACCTTTTTCCCAGTCCATCCGAATCTCGGGGTCGAGATTCTTTCTAAGGGGGGTAGGTTTGTCACATCCCAAAATTTGGCTTTTTGAAAAATTTAAATTCAAATTAATTATTTTAAGGTAATTGGATTTTACTTGGCTTTTATTTGCCTTTCTGGATTTTTCTGGAATTTAAAAACTATTTTCAGAATTTACAAAGTAATTCAAAATATGAAAATTAAATATCAACAGTAGTTGGAAATAATTTTATTAAATCCAAAATATCTCCAGGAGCTTCTGTGAATTTTTCTGGAATTTTTGGAGGTATTTTCATATTTTTCTGAGGCCTAAATAAACTTCTAGCATTTTCTGAAATTAAAAATCATTAAAAATCCAAATCTTTTCCTCCGGCCGACGCGTGGACGGCCCAGATCCGCCCACGTCGCCGCTCGGCCTATCCCGGCCGCACCTCCCTCTCCCTCGCTGTCCAGCGGGCCCGGCCCGTCAGCCGGCGGCCCCGCCTTCCCCTCCTCCGCGCCCGACGCGTGGACGGCTCGGATGAGCCGAGTCCCCGCACGGGCCATCCAGCCGCCCGCTCTCACTCCCGCCCTCACCCCCACTGACCCGCGGGCCCGCCCGTCAGCCGCGCGCGCCCTCGCTCCCGCTGCCACCCGGCCCCGCCTGTCAGACCCGTCGTCCCCGCGGAGCCGGCGCCTTCCTTTCCTTCCCCCTCTTTCCTTTTTCGCCGGCCGACCGAGACCGCGCCGGATCCCGCCTTGCCTTACCCGGCCCTCCTCGGTTTTGGAAGTCCCGGGCGCCGCCGCGGCCGAATCCCCGATCTCCCGTGCTCCCCTTCCATCGGCGCCCCCTCTTTCCCGTTTCTCCCCTTTCCTTCCTTTTCCCGGCCGACACACCGGCGAGCAATTGCGCGCCCGTGTCCCCTCCTCCGCCCCTATAAATAGCTCCCTCGGCTTTGCCTCCTTCCGCACCACCTCCCAGCGCCCTCCACTTCTCCCCTTGAGCCCCGAGCGCCGTCGCACCAGAAGCTCCCCGTGCGCGTCCGGTAAGTGCTCCAGTGAGTAATCGCCGTCGCCTCGGTCTTCCTCGAAGCTCGCCGCCGCTACCTCGAGCACCCCCGTGGCCGTGCGATCCTCCCCGACACCTCAGCCGCCCCTCCCCGCCGCCGGAGCGCCGTCGCACCGGAGGACCCGAGCCAGCTCCGCCTCCCCCTCGTCGCCGGCCTTCTCCGCTCGTCGCCGCACCTCGTCGACCCCTCCAACCGAACCCCCTTCGCTCAAGGATTGCATTTCACGCGTCACCCGAACCCCTCCGACCCTCCCTCGCCGCCGACGACCCTGCCTCCGGCCACCTTCCCCGGCCTCCCCTCCGGCAGGTAACTCAAAAGGTTTGATTGCCCTATATGGGTAGGCAAAGCCTCCCCGCTCACTTGGCTATCACCGCTCGCTCTCCCCTCCCCCGACTCCCTCGGCGCGCGTTCGAGCCCTCGGCTCCGCACGCGGAGGTTGAGTTTTTCTTAATTAAACCGCGCTGACAAGTGGACCCCACCCGTCAGTGGCAGCTGTCCTCGCAGGCCACTGCCGCCTGGGCCCCACCCCTCCGTGCTGTCTCTGACAAGTGGGCCCGGAGTCCAGTGGGTCCCATGTGTCAGAGGTTGAGTCAGTGGGCTCACTGTCCAGTGGGTCCCACATGTCAGTGACCACCAGTGGTTACTGTTCAGTGGGCCCCACCTGTCAGTCTCTCAAAATAAAAATAGAAATTAAAATCTAATATTCCAGTGAGCCCCACCTGTCAGAAATTTGGGAATTTCTAGATTTATTCAAATCTGAGATTTTCAAATGAGCATAACTTTCTCATTTTAACTCCAAATCCAGCCATTCAAATTTCTAAATTCATCTAAAATCATAATCTATCCAACTATGGCCTCTGTTGAATTTTTGGATTTTATTTGAATTTTCGTTTGTATTTATTTGCTTTGTTGCCTCGTCTTTTCTCGCGTAGATTCCAACGTTGTCAACGAACCCTCTTCACAGCAGCAAGAAGACCCAGAAACCCTGCAAGAAGGCAAGTCTCCTTTGATCATTTTGAGCCTATGCTTTAGAAATGTTTTTAAAATATTTTAAATTATGTGCATCGCTATTTACTTAAAGTCACTAGTTCAAGTCTTTAGGAATTAGTTACTCCAACTTTGTTATGCCCTCATTTGACATGAATTGCCATGTACCTTGTCACCCTAGAACTTTCTTTGTCTCAATAATGAGATTACTATTAATCTTTGTGAATATTAGAATGGTAGGTTGATGCTTAGTCTTGCTATCTAATAACTTTGGAAAATCTTGAAATTGGGAAATTATGGTTTATTATTAATCCTTGAGTTTAAAAGTGAAGTGGCAATTGGAGTTGTCGCTGTGATTTTGAAATAAAATAAAAATGTGAAAGTTGGTTTAGATTAGGGTGGATGGCTGTTTGGGTTGGTGCAGTAAGCACGAGAACTTGTTAAGTGTATGTTCCACCCTAGTCAATTAAGGACCGACGCTTGTGTTTGTCCAAACTGAGCATTAACCGTACAACCACAAGTCTATATGGGTACGACCTAGCTGACTAACTTATGATAGTCTAGTTTAGCTGCCACCAGTGGAAAGTGGATGCCAGGGATGGACTGGTTATTCATAGTGAGGGACAGGGATTTACTGTACTCATATGGCGCAAGAGGGGGCTTCAGATTGGGCGGATTTAACCCTTCTGCGGTGAAACCTCAGCGGGTGGTATCTAGCTAGATTAGAGTAAGGTAAAGGCTTTGTGGTATTTTATCTGGGTCTCATGCCAAAGTAAGCGTGTTGACTTTTAGGATAATTTATCTCTTGTGGGAAAAGTTGTACAACCTCTGCAGAGTGTAAAACTATTCGAATAGCCGTGCCCACGGTCAAGGGCGGGCAAGGAATGCATTCACATGGTAGATTTCTGGCTTTGTTTTAAAATCAAAAGTTTTGTATTCCGAGGGTGGAGGGAACTCTCGGAAGGGAATCCTGGCGGATGGAGCCAGAGAGGGCGGATGGAACCCGCAGTTTAAAACTTGACCAATGGTAATTGGTTAGCTAGTGTTGGTAGTTGGAACCTTCACTAGAAAGTTAATTCTGTTAAAACATTTACTTCATTAAATTAATGCCTTCGAAAATAATTAGTAGTAATTGAATTTAAAATACTGCTTTGTGCAAAAGAACCATATGGTCTTCCTTTGTTAAGCCTTGCATCTATGCATTTTTCCCAAGACTTGCGGAGTACTTTATGTACTCACATGCTACACTTAAAAATAAAATCTCAGAGGAAGTTGAAGCTCAAGAAGGTGACTACGACTACTGCTTCGCTTGTGGCTGCGATGGATTCTTCCCGGAGGACTAGGTCGCGCTTCCCCAGTCAACTGCCTGTGGCATCTTGATGGGTCTACTTTAATTTCACTTTGCTTCCGCTGTGTTTGATTGTGCGAGGTCTTGAAACCTCCAATGTAATAAGGTGACCCGGTGGTCAGTACTCTTATCTATTGTAATAAATCGTTGATGGTGATGTTTCCCATTCTGTTTGACTGTGTGCACTAGCTTTGATCTGGGACTAGTGCTGTAATACACAGAGGGTCCGAGTTTGGTAATCCGGGGGCCCGACAGCAATGCTGAATTAAAGATGCTGCAATTTGGAAATCCACTGGTTTTGTGAAAAGAACCCTAAATCTAATACCCTAACTAAGTAAGAATTAGCGGGTAATTAAAATTAATTACCGCATTTCGTCAAGCGTTATTACAGTTAAAATTACAAACTGAATTGCATTTCTGGTATTGCATTTACAATAGCAAATTACATTATGTTCACAAATTTATTTTACAAAAGAGAAAATAAATAAAAAAAACTTCAGCGTCGAGGTCTTCGGCGTAGGAGTAAATGCGTGTTTCTTCGTTCTTCACCTGCAATTAGAATTGCCGTTAGTATCAAACAAAACTTAATTTCTTGTGTAATTGGGGAATTAGATAATTAACAATCCAAGGGAGAATAATTAAGTTAATTAAAGTTGCTGTCAGTGCCCTTGGGCTATTAGGGCCATTTCGAGAACATCTTAGAGACTCCCCAGACCGTCCTGGGCCGGTCGGCACCTCTCGTCTCAGTGGGCGTCATCATCCGGCAAATCTAAGAAAAGTGAGCCCACAACCCTTACCTTAGCCCAAAGCCCATTGCATTCCAGCCCAGTATATGAAATCTTAGCCACAAAAGCCACAAGTGAAATTCATTCATTTCAGCCCAGCATATAAGCATTCAGCCCACAAAAGCCCACAAATGCAATCATTGCATTTTAGCCCACATATGTTTTCCAGCCAGCCCATCCCAGAACAACAGTACCCAGCACATCCTTAAGGCTGAAGCAACCTCGGCACAGGAGACCGAAGGAGATAAGACCGAAGCAGCCAGCTGCAGCCAGATAACCCAGCGCCAGCAGGGAGAGGCCAGAAAATATCTCCCCAGCGTTCCCATAAGCCAGCCCCATGCACTGCATTTGCCGCAAGCCCTCAAAAGGATAAGCACCACCAAACATCAGGCTGTCCACAACCAAAAACACACCAGAGACCTTCACCAAAATCCCAGCCATAGCTTAACATCTTCGGCCGGAGGCCAGAAAGGGAAAACCAAGCATCGGCAACCGAAGGCAACAGAAGCCAACGAGGAGGAGGCAACCATCGGGGAACCGACAAGGACCAGAGAGTAAGGATCAAGTCAGCGGGACCACTTCGAGGCAAGGACTTCCACCTCAGCAAAAGCGGCAAGTTGCACCTTCGTCCCCGACAGCGACAACGTGGAACCACCCCTGCGGTTCCCATCGACCCAACTTTCCTTCTTCAGCCCGACAGCCCAACAAGTAGGTTTCTACCTTCCCCTTGCTACCTCTTTTCTTTCTTCTTTGGGAGCATTCAAGCCAAACCACCCAGAGAAAGGAACCACCACCCTACCGACAGCTACTTCATAGCCAAACACATTCTAGCACGAAGATAGCCACACCCCAATCACATCACCCGAACAATAGCATCAGGACTCAAAGCCTTAAGGTATACCATCGACTACGGTAGCATACTAGTAAGTAAAATGCATGAAAGATGAGTAGAGAAAAGGGAGCTAGTGCAGTGGTTATCTCAATGTTGGTTCACCGCCGTCCGACCCCTAGCCCAGTAGCCGACGCAACCCGGAGCCGTGGGACTTAAGCCACCGCAAGGCCGATCCTCAAGCCATAGGAACACCGGATTAGATCCAGCCATGGGAGCTCGAGAATCCTGCAAAGCCATCGCTAGCCGTGAGGTGTAGCCTCAAATTCCCCATAGCAAAAACCAGTAAAAGTAGATCCACCATGGAAGGTCTGATCTAGACCGAATCCGCCCAGATCCGAGCCGGTGAGGAGGCGGCGCGGTAAGAGGAGGCGGCGAGGCGGCGCTGCGAGAAGGCGAGGCGGCGAGAGAGGCGGTGCGGTGTAGTAAGGCGGCGCCATGGCCGAGAGAGGCGGTGGAGAGTAGAGGCGTGAGAGAGCAGGAGGCATTAGTGGGGAGAAGTGAAGAGGAGGAAGCAGCGAGGCGGCAGGGAGGAGCCGTGGAGAGGGGAGGCGTCGGGAGAGGCAGAAAAGGTGGGGTGCCGGCGGAAATGAGGAGTGAGGAAGGGGGACCGGCGAAAAGAAAAGGGGAAGGAGAAGCGCTGCTGCCGGGCCGCTTTTGGACCGAGCCAACGGGCGTGCGTAAGGCCGTATGGCCAGGTGGGCTGTGTGCGCATGCGGCCGAATGGCCAGGCAGGCTGAGTAAAGCCAGATTTCATAGACTATTTCTTTCCTTCTTGTATTATTGAATGATTGTAAACCGTTATAAAACAAACTTGGTTGAGAGATTCGTAGGCCTAGGTGGCGAGATTTCCTAACTAGAAATACGATAAGAAGGGGGATTATTTATCTATTTATTTAGTCCATTTCTAAAATTAGTATATGTAAATATTTATTTCAAGTGTAGTATTAATTATGCAGAATTCGAGCCTTCGCCAGCGGCGGGGGAGGGGCAAATCCGAGTTTTGATTATTCTGAACTACCCTGTGTCTCAGGCAAGCTCATTCTTCGATCATGCACGTAGCTATGTTCAAAATATGTGTATTTTCAGCAATATTAATAATCCTAGTTCAATGCATGAAAACCTTTGTTTTTAAAAAGAAATCAGAGAATGAAGATGCTATGATGAGTATGATGAGAAAAGAAAAGAGGAGAAAAAGAAAGAGAGTAAAATGAGATGATCAGTTGTGGTACTGCTGAGAAGAGCAGCAGGCCCACAAGCAGAGATGTATTTGGTGGGTAAAGAGGTTCAGGGAAAGGATGCAGAGAGGCTAGGCGGACCTCTTTACATAGGGCTATGATGTAAGGACTTACCCCGTTTTCACTCGGATAGGGGACCGTATTTATCGTGCCAACCAATTTCCCGTCTAGTACGGGCGGAAAATAGTATCCTATTACGTTAATCCAATCCACCACATTGGTTAAGTATTTAGGTGTGAGTAAGAGATGGATGAAGCTCAGAACCAGTAACGCAAGTCTGGAAGTGAGTAAGTCCCAGACGCTATATGCGTTTAGTGGAGTGTTGGGGCGGGAGCCGGTTCAACCAAACACTATTGGAAGTCGGTGGAGCCCAAGTGAGCGACTTGGTACACCGATGGATAATAGTGGGCTGGTGGATAAATTAACGTAAGCGGAGAAAAGTTCTGTACTCTGAACTGGATTCCATACCTAAGGCAGTGTGGAAGAACCGAGTTAAGAAGGTTCAGAGCAGCTTTGGGTACAGTGGTACAAGCCTGCGCAGTGCTGATAAAATCATGAATTCATGCCAGTTCATTGGAATGTGGACTACGGTGATCACTCGGGATCGTACCTTACTGGGTGAAAAATAGAAATCATTTGAGAATTAAAAATGCAAGAATGGATATTTTTGTAAGATTAATTTCAGAATTTTGGAGCTAAAATCTTGACTAAGGACATGAGAGCATATCAGTGCATTTATTGCTAATATGCTTGTTGAGTATCTCGGTACTCACCCTTGCTATTAACCTCCTTTGTTAGACCTTAATTCGCTCGAGGAAGCTTACGAGCCAGATGAAGGGAAAGCAGGTGACGCCGAGTCGACCGGAGTGGAGGAGAGAGATTACAAAGAGCCAGACGAGGTGGACCCCGTATACTTGGGTTGGGGCGAATAGAAGGTCCAGTGGAGTGGGCAGAGGAGCCCTGGGGTATTGGTCTTGCTTTTGTTATTAAGTGGTACTTTTGTAATACCATACTGTAGGCTATGTGGCCTTTGCTGTAATAAAATCTACAGTATCTATGTTATTGTTCCGATGCGCAACTCTGGTAAAGTTTGCCATTTGCCGGAGCAGTGTTCTACTGATCAGGTAAATAGTAACCCGTCTGTCCCATGTGGTTATCCGGATGGATAATAATGCGTGGGGCGTCACATTTTGTCTCCTTTACGAATAAAAAAATAAATCTCAGTATTAGCTAAAAAACTAAAATGATGATGTGCTCAACTTGATTAGTCAATGTAACTAGTTCTCACAAAATTGAGGGCTTGCTTCCACTTCCCAAGAAATGAATGGTTCTTCATTGTTTTCCTCATCCCCGTGATGGCGTCATGGTAGGCCACACTCTGCTCCCCCATGCCGGCGGTGTCATGGAAAAGCAAAAAGGCCGGGACCGGCGACATGGCTCCTCTCTCCGGGCTTGAGCCCTGAGGTAGGCGATTTTAAGCAATGTCAGACGGATCACTTTCTGCTCACACTCTGGTTCCTAGTTACCTGGGTTGGTTATTAGTTTTTTGGGCTCATTTGCATGCATGCTCGAGCTGTGATGTACTAACTTTTCAATGGTTATCCTCCATGTCGAATTCCAGGATGTAATTGGATCTCGGGATGAGTTTTTGTTGGGCCATGGATGTACCCATGTGTTGCTGCTCAAGAAATGGCTGTTTTACACTTCCACTGAGCTTTTTTGGCCTCCTAGCTAGAAGCTGGTGGATTCTTGTGTTCTGCAAGACATTGTCTCCATTACTATCAGTACTGAGCGGCACCTGACGTGTCTTGTAGTCAAGTGGAAATCTATCTATTGTTTACTCAAGTAGCCGACGCAGTCGGGGAAGCGGAAGGGCTTGCTCTTGGGTAAACTGTAGAAGGTGCCATCCGATCGATAGCGGCGGCGGCACGACCGGGGTGCTCCCGTGCGGCAGAGCGCCACAGCGGGCACACGGCGGCGAAGCGGATGCCATCGACTTGGGCAAGGAGGCGGCGGAGGACCTGGCCGGCGAGCTCTGATGGGAGGTCGCCCGACCTTGATCGCGGGCGCTCCATCCGCGCCATCTTGTTGAGAGGCATCTGCGTGGAAAAAAAAAGTAGTCATCTTTCAAGGAAACAAATGAAACATGCATCGGCTCCATGACTGTGGACCTTATTTTCAGGTGGTGCTTATTTGGACTTTTAAGTTCGAGCTTATAGCTTATTTTATATTATAGTAATTGTTTTACTCTGTAATTGTTAGTAACTTTTTTAGCGTAATTAATTTTTTTAAAAAATATAATATCATCGTGAACAATAAAAAAATAAAAAAACTAAAAACTGAAAAAAGACATAATTGGGAAGCCAAAAGCCACAAACACTCTAACCCGAACATGCATGCGATTGGAAGAGTTCATACATGCAAGGGCGTGCGTGTGCAGTTCAAGCCAATCCGGTGCAAGAAAAGATTCGAGCGTACAGTTTGAATTCAAAACCAACTTAAAATTACCATTAAAGCATGCATGCACCTCCACATTTAACTACCAAACCATCAACCTAAACACCCTTAGACCCTCCAATTAGCATCTTTAAAAATGAATCAAATCCAATCGTTAGGCTGCGATTCTTAATTTCATGAATGCTATCTTGCTCATTTGCACGCCTCAAAGTCCGGAAAGAACGGGGAGGCCAGAGAAATCAAGAACGAAACAAATTATACCACCAGACGCAGCCGTGCCGTCGCCCAGAGCCTTGCCGGCGCCACCTCTTGCAGCCTTGCCGGCGCAGCCTCCGTCCCCTCCCCCTCCGTTCCCGCCGCCGCATCCCCCTCCTCCCTTGCTGCCGTCGGATTCGCCTTCCATGAAGCTGGCGCCGGCGGATTGCTGGAATTTGCCAGAGCAACTAGAATGAATCGGCTGGAGGCTGCACGCTCGAGCTTCGGTTTTCTTCTAAAACGACGCAAAAATGGGGAACGACGTTGGGCCTTTTTTTTCAAATTGGGCCACATTTTTTGCCCGATTGGGCCTTTTCTTGGGATGGACCGAGAAAAGCAAAAATTGGTGATTTTTACGAAGCCTGGAATTTTAATCCCTCCCTTTTCGCAGGGCGTCCAGTACATCGTCGGCGACTCCTGTCGCATCGAGGTTGTCATATCCCTCTATTTAATCTACCGGTGGCGAGATTGAAAATTAGTTGTCCTCCATCGAATTCGATTGCATTAGATCTGGTCCATCTGGAGGCCCTCGTCAATTCCTGAATCTAGCTAGCATTGAACACATCACATTGAAATCACGCAGCCAATTAGAAACAGCTTGTGAGTTAACGTGTCATACACAATATATTAACGATTTTTTTTGTACGAATAACCCATTTTTTATTCTAATAGTTGGGCGACCGGAGTCTTTCGTCCAACCAGACCGCGACACAATATCTGTCGCCGCACGCTGGAGCGATTGCATCCAGTCGCGCTTCCGTACGGCGACTTGCATGCAGTCGCCAACCCATTAGGCGACTTGCATGCAGTCGCCATCCCATTAGGCGACCGCATGAATCCCCCGTGAATTCACATTTTGTAGTTTTAAAGTGGTAAAAAAAATGTGGTAGAGTTGTAATAAAATTTTTGTTTATGTATATTGTAGGTGATTAAAAATTTTTAGAAACTTTTTTTATTAAAGATTAACGGGAGAACGATCGATACATACACTGTTAAGTGACATACGATGATAATTCGTGTGCGGAGAACCGGTATGTTTATGATTGAATGCGAAAAGAAGAGATGATAGACTTGTTTGAATTTAAATAAATTTCATAATATAACTGTGAGTAACACACATCGGGCAGGGAACGTGTTCCCAACAGTGATGGCTTATGAGCCGATCGGAGTGTGTTGGTTTTCTACCATGGTTTTGTTTCTTTTTTTAGATTATTTATAGAGATATAGCAATATTTTTTTATTTTTTCTATTTTTTAAATTAAATTCCTCATAAAAAGCTAACAATCGCTATAGGGATATTTCAACCAAAAGTTAAAAATACAACATTTAAAAAAGGAGCCAGTGTTTGAGGTTCAATTTGGGCTCTGATCGACTGTGGAGTGCCTCTGCTTAAAATGATTCAACCAGATATATAGTACTTGGTTACATGTCGTTCGATAATACCAGCAGAACAGTATATTTATTGAATGCTGACAGCTAGTGATACAACTTGTGCTTTCGTACATCCTGTGATTCTCACATGTTTTTGGTGGTGCTCTAACTAACTTTTGACTTAAATTTCTAGCAATGATTTTTAGCTAAAATTGTATTATAGCGACTATTAGTTTTTTCTGAGAAAAATAAGGAAAAATTGAGAAATGTTTTTTTTAAAAAATTATTATATCATCACAGACACTACAAAAGAATAAGGGTAAATAAAGACAAAAAAGCCGAAAAAAAGCTAAAAGTCAAAATAAGACAAAATTAAAAATTAATGTGTTCCAAATGGCTTCTAGATTAAATAAGTTGAAAGCAAAAAAAAAAAGCCAAAAGATGAATCCGTTTGGAACGGAGACATTTAAAATCTAAAATCTTATAGCAGGGCGAGAGAATGCAACTATCTGACTGTAAATGTTTTTCGATATAGTAAGTAGAATGGCCGATATCTTTAAATTGATAGCAGACGAAGCCGATATGACATGTTCAAGTTTGTTTCACGGTGCACACGGTGGGCATGGCGGACACGGAGCTCTCGGACAAGGTGGTGCAGGGCGGCAGGGAGCAGGATCACGCTGTACTGGGTCTGCATTACCAGGAATTGAGTAGCAAAAATGAGTCAGAATTCATTTCATGTTAGTTTTTTTTCTTCACATCATTTAGTAGCAGCATGGATGGAAGCACTTACATTTTAAATAAGCAAGATTAACAATATCAAAAGGTAAATATTAACGCAAGTTTAGGTGCTCTCTGCTTACTATCTTTGTGCTACCTTTTTTTTGTTTGTTCTGGTGACATAAAGCCTGACCTTAGGAGTGAGTGAAGGTGGGCGCCACCGGCACAAAGAGGTGGTGCCCGGTGACTAGCCATACCTTGAGAGTAGAGTAATATACTAGATCATGCATGGTGAAAAGGGACTTTTTGGCTGATTTAGTAGTATTACGATCGGTAATTATAGAAGTAGTGCCTGGTATGAAGAATATGTAGATTTGGCACGAAAGACACACAACCACCGCACGGAGACGGCTCCGGGCCGACACGCACCCTACCGCACGGCCGCCATGCGATGGAGCCAAAACCACATGACCACTGTGCGGTGCGCCCACTCCCTCATGGCCACCGTGCGGTGGCCTCCCCTTTGGCACAACCACCATGCAGGGGCCACTGTTCATCATGTTATTAGCATTAATTGATTCATAATTAGCACATTCATTTATGTGTACTGCTTGTAAAATTTTTTAAATTGACCAAACGAGCTTAAAAACTTATGAAATATTTTGTGGTGCCTGTCAACATAGTGTATTTTTAAATAATTTTATGCGTTTTGAATTGTACTAAAAAATTCATATAATTGTACTATTTGTACTAATTTTTTAATATAGAAAAGGAGCTCCAAAAATTATGAGTTTTTTTAAGGATCCTTACAGGTGGACTTGATTTTGTAATGTTTCTAGGATTTTATGTTTTGTAACATTGTCTAAAAAATTTAAGGGTTTATGTCTCAAAAAATTGAGATTTTAGGTGGAAGCCACACGTCAGCCGATTCGGTTCTCCGAACAAACAAAAAACCACCATCACTTGCCATCTATCATTTAACAAAGCTGGCCCTCCCTCCCTTTGGCCATCTGTCATTTGGATGTGGGAGGCCCTCCCTCTGTTTAGTCCTCCGGGCTCACTCGCCCTTGGACGGCTACTTTTTCGCCAAAAACACATCACCTCGTCCCCTCACATCCCATCACCTGCATCAGTCCCCTATCCCATGACGAGCGACACATGGCCTCCTACCGTACTGGCACTTTTTCAAGTTGTATTAGCAAGAAAAGCACACATCGGAGAACCGACTGACACATGGCTTCTACCTAAAATCCCAATTTTTTAGAACTAAATCCTTAATTTTTGAGAAAATTTCACAAAATATAAGCCCAGAAAAATTACACAATCAAATCCACTATCTAAGGATCCTTCAAAAAAAATTATAATTTTTGGAGCTTATTTTTTAGTACAATTCAGAATGGATAAAATTATGAAAAAAATACACAATCAAGTACACTGTGTTAGATCCATAAAAAAATTCATAAGATTTTGAGCTGATATGCTATATTTAAAAATTACTACAAGCAGTACACCTAAATGAATTTGCTAATTACAGAGTGTCTAGATGAACAGGCTTGGTGCACAACACAAGCAACAACAACAAAAAAGTTGGGAGGAAGCGAGTACATCTTGTTGACATCTCAGCTCAATCAGATCGAGCTTCATTTGTGTGCTACAGCAGGGCAGAGCAACACTTGTTGTCCACATCTTTGGCTGCCCTGATCCTATCTCCCCCTCTCCAACGCCCCTCAGATCTGCTCTCTCTATGCCCAGATCCACCACCTGCCCCTAGAATTTGGTCTCTATTTGAATATATTTTGATCTTATTTGTGACCGTCACACCAGAAAATTATGAGAACGATCCTAAGAAACTCTCTGAGCTACCAGAGCAAGGTAAACACCCTTTTTTTTGACCATGTTGATACTAATATTTCAATTATTGTATATTGTTTGCAAAAAATATTAGGCATGCGTGTATATTTGGATAAAATCGCTATATTTGTGGGTATGGTAGTTATTCCTGCTTGTACGCATTGATCATCCTTGTGATATTGATACACTTACTATTGTAGATTGTAGGATATGGTTTAGACAATAACTAATGTCAATTTAAGTACACTACATTCATGTGTATTGTCTAGATGCTTAGCCACGCACTAGTTTTTACTAAGTTTGAATATTCAGAAAAACTTGCGTATGGAAATGGGAGATTTTGAAATGTTGGACCAAAAGAGGGACCTCTGTTAGTTTGGTATAAATATAAAATGAAAAACCTAGTTTTTGATATGGGCGAGTTATAATATGAATTGAAAATTGTGAGAGGGGATCTCGCATAAAGATAGGGGGAGTACTTCTTGTTGACATCTCGGTAATAGTTCATCACAACATTAAACATGACCTTCTCACATAGTACTTCACCGATAAATATCAACTTTATGCACGCTCATACTACACTAGCATGGTGGACGGTAACTAGGGCTGTAAACGAGCCGAGCTCGAGTGAGCTTGACCTAGCAAGCTCGAGCTCGGTAGAAACTCGCGCCGAGCTCGAGCGAGCCTAATATCAACCTCGAACTTCAAGCTGGGCTCGAGCTCGGCTCGGACAAAACTCGAGCTCGCTCGAGCTCGACTCGTGTAGGCTTGGTGCCGAGAGAGTAGAGACTAGGTAGAGAGAGAGTACCTGCAGGCTGCAGACACCGGAGGCCAAGAAGCCATTGCTGAGGGCGAGGAGCTGGTGGAGAGCGCCCAGGACATGCCGCGCGCGGTGGCCGCCCCCGCCAGCATCCTGGAGCGCGTCGCGGAACGCAGCGACGCGGCGGACACACCCGCGAAGCTGGCCACAGCGCCGGCGTCGGCGTTCCGCGCGATGACCAAGCCTGGCACTCTGTGGCTGCGGTGGCCGGATCCGGGTCGAGGAGGGGCGGCGCCGGCGGGGGAGAGGAGGGGCGCCGGGGGGAGGAGAGGCGCCAGCGGCGGGGGAGAGGAGGGGCGGCGGCGGGGGAGAGGAGGGGCGGCGGCGGGGGAGAGGAGGGGCGCCGGGGGGGGGGGGGGGTGAGGAGGGGGACGGGGGGGGGGGGGGGGGGCGGCTGGGGAGAGGAGGTCGGCGGCGGCGGGCGAGGAGGGGGACAGGAAGGGGACGGGGGCGGGAGAGGGGGCGGCGGCTGGGGAGAGGAAGGGGACGGCGGCGGGGGGGGGGGGGGGGGAGGCGAGGAGGGGAACGGGGAGGGGGAGAGGAGGGGCGCCGGCGGGGGAGGAGGGCAGTGGCGGCAGCGGAGAGGAGGGGCGATGGGGGGCGAGGAGGGGGACGGGGGGCGGCGGGGGAGAGGAAGGGGACGGGGGGAGGACCGGAGGAGGGGCGGGGGAGAGGAGGTCGGCGGCGGGGGGGGGGGGGGGGGGGGCGAGGAGGGGCGGCCGCAGCGCTACAGCGGGCGGTCTGGCAGAGGCGGGTGGGGGAGAGGACTGAGGAGGGAGGGGTCTGGGGGTGTGGCGGGCCTGGTGGCGTGGGGCTGTGGGCCGGGGGGAGGGGTGGGGAAACTGGAGAAATAAAAAATCTCAAGCTCGCGAGCTATTCGAGCTCGGCTCGTTAAAGCTCGCGAGCTTAAGAAGAAGCTCGAATTCGGCTCGTTTGGAGTTCGAATCAAGCTCGAATCGAGTCTAGAGCGAGCCAAACTCGAGCAGTTTGCGAGCCTCGAGCTTTTTTTACAGCCCTAACGGTAACAAGGCTGGGAAAGACTTGGTGGAGAACAGGGACCTCTGCTTGGGCCATAGGCCATAGCTGGGACCGAATGTGCCTGCACAAGAATCTGAAAGCAAACAAAATATGAGAATATATTTGTCACACGGCTCGGTTGTAATTGAGCTAGTAATTCTATTTGAGACACCGTACCATGCATCCAACCGATCGAGCAAACAACAGAGAAGCTAGCTTAAACACTCAGGCTTTGGTTAGAGAAATAGCCTCATCTAGGAAGGGATAGACCAGTGCATTCCATCCCCAGGCCACATAACAAGGTTAGGTTTGGAGTTAGAATCCAATAATTATAGGCAAATCCATCGTTCAAACTTGTCTGCAGAGGCCAAAACTAGTTGTTGTCTGTTTTTTTTTATAAAAAAAACTACTTGTTGTCTAAGCAGTTGTAACGTCTAGCCGTTGTCAAATTAGTTGGTTCTTGTCGAGGAAAATGTGACGGCAATAAGCCGTCGTCATTTTTGATAGTGTCGGCTCCTTGCTGATGTTTCGTTTCCACTATACATCCCTGTTCTTGTTGGCGTATTGGACGCCCCTATATATACTCCTTTCTGTTTCTCTCCCTTTAATTGATTGTGTAAGCAAAGCTCCTTAGTTTGTTATGGGAATTCCCGTAGATCATCAATGGCGCAAATACGGATCAAGTGGAAATTTATCAAGCACAACAGAAGAGGAGCTTACGTACAAGGAGAAAGAGATGGATTTCTTGGAACAATGGAGCTTACGAGCGCCACCGCCGATAGTAGTAGGATCACGAGCAACAAAACTGACAGTAAGCAAGTCCTACTGGACATGGTGTCTCTTCGAGCTTCTCAATCTAGTGGCGTGCTTTTGCCACAGTTTTGACTTGGCTTCTCAGCTAACCCAACAAATACTCATCATTTTGACGTGTCGGGTTAAAGTCGGTCAATCCAAGTAGCCAACGAAAAATCCAAACCCACCACAATCCTACAAATCATTTTGACGTGTATCAGGGTTTTAGAATTCGTTCTCTTCTCTATCTTTTTTTTTTGCCACCAACCGAAATACTGAAATTCGGTGATTTTGGAACCAATTTTGTTCAATTTGTTTGAACCAAATTTGAATTTTAAATTTTAAACGTAAAAATAAAGAGTCCTCAACCACTGCTAAAAGAAGGTGTATGCAGATAGCCTGGCGGTAGGAGCAATTCACAGGCGTGCAGCAGGTTGTGTTCAAATATCAGCTAACCCCATAGTTTATATATGTGTGGCGTAGCTTCTCAGCTAACCCAACAAATATTCATCGCCGTTTTACGTGTCGGGTTAAAGTCGGTCAACCCAACGAAAAATCCAAACCACCTCCCCTAAAATTTGCTTTCTTTATCAGTAACCCACTACAATCCTACAAATCCAAAGAATACTCATTGCAGTCTAGCATGCCACAGTTTATATTGATGAGGAACCATCACTGACGAACAGTCCGATCGATTCCTCTGCTATACAAAATAACAGGTCAATCACAAAAGACACAAATAGTAAATTGAAACACAGAGAGATAGAGAGAACTCCTGGTCTTTCTTTATTGCTTTCTTTCTCATCGTATACAAAATAGCTAACAGAGTCCCTATTTATAGCCTAGTAGTGAGGTGCCCAATATGGGCTAAGGATTCAAGTCCAGACTCAGGTTTCCTAACACTCATTGGGCACTCATACGACATGTTCATGCATAATCAAAACTCCATAAAAATGTAGTGAAAAAAATTTGGAGAAAGAGTACATGATACATGTTATGCTACGTTGCATGAATTGCCTCGTTAAAAACCTTGGCCGATAAACTTAGGAAAACTCGTCAAGGGAAACAGAGTACAATCCAGCCAATTTCATTTAATCTTCAGAATTTATTCTTTGGGTACTCGATCTTCATAATCAAGTTTTAATAACGAGCTTGAGAAAAATCCCCCCTTGAATTATGCACTTCTCTAAGTCTCATCATTCCAATTCCTCGTACGCATCTTTCAAAACTAGATGCTGGGAGTGACTTAATAAATAAATCTGTAAGATTTTCACATGACTTAGTATGCAGTACCTTAGTTTCGTCCATCTTTTACAATTCATGAGCATAAACAAACTTGGGGTTGATATGCTTTTTGAGATGACTCTTCACGTAGCCCGTCTGCACTTGTGCAACACAAGTTGCATTATCTTCATGGATAATTGTGGGAGCTTGCACGATATTCATTCCACATGACTGCTGGATGTGGTGAATCATACGTCGGAGCTAAGCACATTCTCGTGCAGCTTCATACAATGCTATGATTTTTGAGTGGTTCGCCGAAGTCGTTACAAGACTTTGCTTAGACGATTTTCATGAAATTGTAGTTCCACCACACAGGAATACATAACCTGTTTGTGACCTTGTGGTATGCGGGTCCAACAGTTACCCATCATCTGCATAGCCAGTCATATTCATATCTTGATTCTTTCTGTAGAATAACCCAAGATCCTTGCATCCTTGGAGGTATCAGAAGATGTCCTTTATTCCCTACCAATGCCTTTTAGTAGGTTCTGCACTATGCCTTGCTAATAGGTTTACAGCAAATACAATATCCAGTCTAGTGCAGTTCGCTAAATACATAAGTGCTCCTACTACACTTAAGTATGGGAATTCTGGTACTTTCGATGGGTATGCCTTCTCAAAGTCGAACCTTTCTAACACCTTCTGGGCATAAGTTGACTGATGTACTAATATTTCTTTCGAGACATGCTTGAGCTGCAGGCCTATGTAGTATTTGATTTTACCCAAATCTTTCATTCCAAAACTTGCTTCTTTTATGTCTTCCATGGTCCCGATGATATTAAGATCATCTACATATATTGATATTATACAAAATCTATTCTGGGATCGTCGTATAAATACACAGAGACAATTTTCATTGTTTGTGTAGCCTTTCTTGCATAGAAAGTCGCTTAAGCGATTATACCACATCCTGCCTGATTGCTTGAGTCCGTACATTGATTTCTTGAGTTTCACACTATACAGATTTCTATTTGCTCTATCTTGGTTTGGGACAGGGATACCTTCAGGTATCTTCATATAAAATTTCGAATCCAAGTTTCCACAAAGGTATGCAGTTACCACATCCATCAATTTTATTTCCAAGTTCATGTTTACTGCAATTGAGATCACATATTTAAAGGTGATTTCACACATGTCTGGGGAGTGGTTTTCGTCATAATCAACTCTTGGACGTTAAGTGAAACCTGGTACAACAAGCCTTACTTTATATCTTACAACATCATTTCTTTCATTTCTCTTTCAAACAAATACCCACTTATACCCTACAGGGTGCACATGGAGAGGTGTGCGACTTATAGGCCCAAACACCTCTCTTTTGTTCAGACATAATAATTCAGTTTCTATTGCCTTCTTCTAATCTTCCCAATCTGATCATTTCTTGCATTCAGCGGTGATGCAAACTCTGGATCAAGATCGATGATTGTGACAATTTTCTTTGCAAAGTAGATATCAAAATTGGCTGTTGTCCTATTAATGGATTTTCCTGTTTACACAAAGTTTATAGCTATTTCATCATGAGTTGCTTCTTCTTGTGCTTCTACTTGCTCATCGCTCCTTCCAGTTGTGGTGGCAAGTCCCTTTAGTTTTTCGGCTCCGATGTGTGTGCACACATCCATGCCGATTTCTCCCTCCATAAGAATGGTCAGATCTAGTATACCCTTTTCTAAAGGTGTTATACTGGTGTCAGGTCTCAACTGGCTCCCCTTCTGGTTCTGGGGAACTTCAATGATCAGTTATGTCAAGTCCTTCTTATCATTTTTCACCAGCCATCCCCGGTTACTTAGGATTCGAGGGGCCGGAGTTCTCGTACTTTTATTCTGAGGTCTCTGAACGGGATTAGGGATACCTTCAACTTTCTTTGGTATTTCAAACCTCTTCGGTGCATTGCATGCAGACACATGCGACTTGGTCATGCTCTTCAAATCACTAAAGTGATCAGGTAGTTGATTTGTTAAGGCTTGCAAATCAATGATCTTCTGAACTTCTCTATTTATTTCACTAGTGCGTAGGTCATGTGCATGGATTCCCGTGGCTTGCCACATAATTTTCTGATATTTTTCATTAAGGGGTTGATTTCCTCCCCTAATGTTGGGAAATTATCCTCATCAAATATGCAATAAGCGAAACGGGCAGTATGCAAATCTCCTGTCATGGGTTCTAAATACCTGATGATGGATACTGTCTTATAACCAACATATATATCAGTCTTTCGGAGAGGACCCATTGCAGTACGCTGTCAAGGGGGTATAGGTACATAAACCTTGCATCCAAACCTTCAGAGATGAGAAATTTTCGGTGCTGACCCTTGTGCTAGTTGCATATGTGAATGGATGTTGTAGGTCGATGGTCTAAACTTGATGAGAGTTGCTGCATGCATGACTACGTGTCCCCAACATGTAGCTGGTAAATTACAATTCTGTAAAAGTGGTCAGACAATAAATTTAATTCTCTTGATTAATGCCTCTGCTAATCCATTCTGGTTGTGGACATACGGTACAGAATGCTCAACTGTAATTCCCATTGCCATACAATAATCATCAAATGCCTTTGAAATAAATTCTTCGGCATTGTCCATTCTGATGGACTTTATGTGATGATGAGGGAAAATATTTCTAATGCGAATTATCTGCGAGATCAGCTTTGCGAAAGCATGGTTTCTCATAGACAATAAACATATGTGCGACCATTTCAAGGAAGCATCGATGAGCACCATGAAATATTTAAGTGGCCTTGATAGTGGCTGTATGGGACCACAAATGTCTCCTTGGATGCGTTCCAGGAATACAAAAACTTCATCCTTCACTTTCAGAGTAGAAGGTCTAGTAACTAATTTTCCGGTGGCACATGTAGGGCACACAAAATCTTTGTGATTCGAAAAATTCTTTACATTAATATTATGCCCCTGTGAATTATTACTTATATTTCTCATCATCCTAAGACCTGGGTGGCCTAATCTGTCATGCCAGAGACAGAAAAGTTCAAAGCTTCTAAATATTGTTTTCAGGGCAGTATATTGTAGCCGTCTTGACGATAATTGCATGCAGACTGCACTGCATTGGGGGTGAAAGGTGGATATGGTCTTCTCAATCTTCTGTTCATCTATGATCTGCTTGCCACAAAGTTGAAGATTGGTACAAATTCTGTACAAAGCTGGTTGCTGCTTCTCCGCCTCTGCTCTGTATGATTCATGAGAGAGACGGTTGGAGAGAGAGAGAGAGTTTAAGGATAGATGGAGGGAGGAAAGAGATGTAAACGGGAGAGAGAGAGCGTTGGTTATATTAGAGATAGGAGAGAGAGATGAGGGATAGATTTTTTTGGGTGCTACAGAAAAATTCTTGTGAAGGGCAGGGGGGTGACTAGGAAGTCCTCAAGTGTTTTCTGTGGTTTAAAGTGCTTATATTTTTTTGAGAAGTGTGTATGTAGGAAAAATCTAAGTACTCTGAGTAAAAAAACACCCAGTTTTTTTTGGAGGAAGTGTATAGGGGATTCGAGTGTTTTTTTGTGAGTCGGAGTACTCACATTTTTTTGAGGGGGTGTGTGAGGGAAAAATCTGAGTGCTCTGAACCCCAAAAACACTCCAGTGCTATTTAGCACTTCTCTCTATTATATATTAAAATTCGATGACCGATGTTCTCAGAATACTAAGAAAAAAGGATAAATAATGTAGAAATTCTCAAGAAAAATTTCAGCAATTAATTTGGTAGACCTTTATAACTATGACTAAAGTATGGATGATATTAGTTTTCTCGATCTGACAACTTGTATCGTGTATAGCAGTGGCGGAGCTAGGGGGGCCAGCAGGGGCCACGGCCCCCCCAACGCTGCTGAAAATTTTTAACCCCTATGTTGTAATTGGGTCTAATTAATTTGATATTGTTTGCTTTTACTAATTTACTTACATGGGCTTCTCGTTTTGTGTACATCTTTGGATCCTAGAGATTCATTTAGATCATTCAAAATTGATGATATTTGCTTGCTAGCTTCAAAGTTCTATCCTGCTGATTTTTCTGAACAAGAAAGAAATAATTTGAGACATCAATTACAACATTATGAGCTTGATGTCCTCACAAATCCACAGTTCCAGAATTTACCAACTATTGCTGATCTATGCCGTCGATTAGCTGAAACTAGAAAATCAAATGACTATTATTTGATTGACAAGTTATATAACGTCCCTCATTTTTTATCTGTTGTCCCAAATCATTTTTATAGATGGCAAATACTAAGCATTTGTTTCTTTGATAGATTGATTCGGCTTGTTCTAACTTTACCAGTTTCAACAGCTACGTCAGAACGTGCATTCTCTGCAATGAAACTTGTGAAGACAAGACTCCGGAATAAAATGGGAGATGAATTTCTAAGAGATTGCTTGATAATCTACATTGAGAAGGAGATTGCAATTGAGTTCACAACTGATACACTTATTGATAATTTCTATGATATGAAGACACGCAGAGTAAGACTAAAATGAAAAAGGTTAGTTCCTATGAATACTTTTGCCTGCAGCAACTTTTATGTAATGAAAATATGAAACCATGACTTTATATGTGATACATTTGGTAAAGTATATCCAATCTTCATCTTTCCTGGCAGTTCGATTATAGCAATCTATTAATTGTAATTGGCTGGTCCCCTGTGTAAAATTCTTGGCTCCGCCACTGCTGTATAGGACAAGGAAACACACATTCCTATCAAAAAAGAAAAAAAAACATGCATTGGCTCCATGACGTGTGGCCTGATCTTTGAAGGAATCTGTGGTGCTTATTTGGTCTTTTATATTGTAGCTATTTTTTTACACTGTAACTGCTGGTAATTTTTTAGCGTAGTAAAATTTAAACAAATAAAATAACTTATATCATCACAGATAATATAAAAGAATAAGAAAGAAAAAATAAAATAAAAAACTAAAATGTTAGAAAATGACGAAATCAAGAAGTCCGAAGCCAGAAACGCTCTAACGAGCGGGCCTAAGGACAATTATGAATGGATCTTATAGAAAAATGACATTCCTATTGTGCTAACGTGCCAAACAAACAGCTGCTGCATAATGATCGAACGATTTGATGGACGATGCATTTTATTGTAGGGAAAATTGCTCTCATGCCACAAAGATAAGTACCATCCTCTTATTTGCCATATACTTAAGTGGCTTTGTTATTATGCCACAAACTTGATTCTTTTGTCCTTTGTCTTGCCATTTAATTTCATTTTGCATTTTCATGTCCCCTTTTGCCCCCGGCCTCACCGGTCCAGGCAGCGCCACCGCCGTCGCCTCCTTCGACCCCGCTCAGGACGACGAGCTCCTCGTCCTCGACGCCCTCCAGGCTCACGTCGCCGACCGCCTCGCCGCCCTCTCCGCCTCCTCCCAGCCGCACCGCCCTCTTCGCCTCCTCCCAGCTGCAGTGTAGAAGGCCAGCCCGAGCCCGCATCCAGCGCCGGCGGAGGCAGCCGCAGGTGCCTGCGGCGGCGGCGTGAGGTGCGGCGCCATGGCGCGGTGCGGGAGGAAGGGGACGGCGTGGAGACCTTGGCGGCGTCAGGGAATAGCCTGGAGATGGCCCGGCGCGAGCGGGCGAAGTGGGAGCGGTGCAAGGGCCGACTGAGGAGGCAGGAGGCGGCGGTGAGCGCCGCGCGGTGCGAGCCGCGGAGCGAGGCGAGCGTGAGGGAGACCGCATTGAGGATGTTGAGGGTCTTGACGGCGCAGTCGAGGAGGTCGGCGGCGAGGCGATCGGTCGGCTGCCTGGACAGCGCGGCGGCGACAGGGCCGATGGCGAGGACATTGCGAAAGGTGGCGTCGGAGGAGAGGACGGCGTCGAGGAGCTTGGAGAGGAAGGCGAGGGAGAGGATGGGGGACTGCGGCTGGGAGGAGGCGGAGAGGGCGGCGAGGCGGTCGGCGACGTGAGCCTGGAGGGCGTCGAGGACGAGGAGCTCGTCGTCCTGAGCGGGGTCGAAGGAGGCGACGGCGGTGGCGCTGCCAGGACCGGTGAGGCCGGGGGCAAAAGGGGACATGAAAATGCAAAATGAAATTAAATGGCAAAACAAAGGACAAAAGAATCAAGTTTGTGGCATAATAACAAAGCCACTTAAGTATGTGGCAAATGAGAGAATGGTACTTAACTTTGTGGTATGAGAGCAATTTTCCCTTTATTGTAGGGTCCATGAACTCAAAACAAACTTTTGTCCTTTTGAATTGAGCGGTACTGCAGGAGGATGGATGCATGGATAGGATCATAGGAATGACCGAATGAGCGGGTCGAAGTTTGATAGGAACAAAGTCCTACACATTCGTTGAATTATTACCTTCTCTAATTATATGTTATTTATAAACTAAATAATTGTATGTAATTACTTTAGACAATAAATCTACTAATTAATTTGGTGGACCTTAATTATATAAACAAACCATAACCATTAGATATTATTGGATTAAACAAAGAACCATACAAAGCAAGGTTACGCATCATTCAATAAAACGGGAAAGAAGACAAGATGGTTATAGAAATATAACCGTAAATTGGCAATCAAATAACTTGGAACTACCGAAGCATGCATGCGATTGGAAGGGTTCATGATATGCACGTGTGGATATACAAGGACGTGCGTGTGCAGTCCAAGCCAATCCGGTGCAATAAAAGATTCAAGCCACATATTTATTCAAGTCATTCTTTCGAGCTAATGGTTGAAGGATCGAGCAAATGATAAAAAGCAACAGATGTACATGTTTAGGTACGAGATGGAAAGAGATTTAGTTACAATAAGTTGACTAATGATGCACCTGATCACACGTGATTCAATATGACCAATTTAAGATTAATTAGAGGCCGAGATGTTTATTAGACAAAGCCCCATTTGCATATAAGTTGTGATAATTTATATGATTGAAGGGCCGATTTTTTTAATAATTTGAGTTGACTTTGAGTTCATTTAAAGGTCCTAGACACTACTAAAAAAAAGTCATCATAGACAATTTTTTAAACCGTCTGAATTTATATGTCAGTGATAATCAGAAATTATCACAGACACGGATATGATTCAGATAGAAACATACCTCGCGCTGCCTTCCGGTGGCGGCGTCTCGCAGGGCATCCAGTACATCGTCGGCGACTCACGTCGCAAGCCGCAGCAGGAGCACCGTCCAGCTCTCAACGCAGGTACTCAATCAAGGTTATCGTATCCCTCTATTTAATCTACCTGTGGCGAAGTTGAAAATTAGCTGTCCTCTACCGAATTCGATTGGATTAAATCCGGAGGCCCTCGTCAATTCCTGAATCGAGCTAGCATTGAACACATCACTTCAAAAGCACGCAGCCAATTAGAAACAGCTTGTGAGTTAAACGTGTCATACACAACATATTAACCGATCGCAATGTTCTTTGACATACTAGGCATGAAAAGAACAGGAGGCAGCCGCAAAGTTGAAGCACGTAGCAGGCTAGAAGCACGGGCAGGGGAACCGAGCAGAGATCCATCGACAGCGGCTTAAGAGTAGTGCACTCACATCGGGCAGGGAACGAGATCCAAACAGCCATGCCTTATGAGTCGTTCCGAACGTGTTTTTTTTTAATATTTTTTATATTATCTGTAAAGATATAGTATTATTTTATTTTTTCTCTGTTTTTAATTGAATATCTCAGAAAAAACTGACAGTATTTTAGCCAAAAGCTAAAAGTACAATACTTAGAAAAGGAGCCAGCCAAAAGATATAACACTTAGAAAAGGAGCCAGTGTTTGAGGTTCAAATTTGGGCTCTTATCGACTGTGGAGCGCCTCTGCTTAAAATGATTCAACCAGTAGATAGATAGTACTTGGTTACATGCCGTTCAATATACCAGAAGAACAGTATATTTATTGAATATAGACAGCTAGCACTACTACAGAAAGCCTCATAGTAGACGCCTCATCACAGACGGTTTTGTGAAACCGTCTCTGATGAACACTATTATAGACGGTTGTAATTTGAAGGCCGTCTGTGGTATTTGTGGCGGGAAAAAGGATTATCACAGATGGTCGGTCTATATTAAGAACCGTCTGTGATAATCCCAGATTATCACAGACGGTTTTTAATAAAAAAACCGTCTGTGATAAGCTGGTTATCACAAACGGTTTTCAATTAAAAACCATCTGTGATAATGACTCTAAGGCATTTATTGCGCTGCTCAGACCGCATCTGTCTTCATTTCGATCCAGATCTAGCCACTGCTGCGCACTTTTTCACTCGGGAGGAAGCTAGGCGATTTCAGGCCAGTTAATTTGGTGGGAAGAGGCATAGATTGAGCTTTGAAGATTCAGACTTTCCTGGTTGCTCTAGATATGGTTAGTAATGAAATTTATTTTTTCTTTAATTGCATTACAATTTAGGTCTAAGTAATCCATGAGTGTTATTGAAGATGGTTAATTTGCAAAATTGTTGGTTATATAATAGCTGTTGTGTTTATAATATGAATTGAGCTAACAAATTAAGTCTCAATATAATAAATGTGGCCGGTATATATGTAGTTATAATTAGTTAATCTAGATTTTAATACTAAGTTGTTATATATGTATGTAACGTAGGACCGAAGCTGGATGTATGCCGCGAGCCGTGTGAGTGAAGAGTACATTAATGGTGTGTCTGCTTTTATAAGAGCCGCCGAGGAGGATATGTTGAATAAGGGGGTGGAATATATGTGCTGTCCATGCACTGACTGCGAGAATTTGAAGATGTTTAAGAACCGAGGGCAAATTGAAGCGCACTTGATTCGGAGGGGTATCAAAAAGGATTATACGTGTTGGACCAGTCATGGCGAAGTGAATGATCATATGCCGCCGGATGACATCGCCGGTGAAGTGAATGATATGCCGCCGGATGACATCACCAGTGAGGTGAATGACACGCAGCCGGATGATGTCGATTGTCGTTTGGATTCGGATAGATTGCACGATGATAATCTGGATCAAATGCTTCGCGATGTAGAAGAGAACTATGATGAGAGAGTGTGTGTTAAATTCCGAGGCTTGATGGAGGACTCGGAGAAACCTTTGTACACGGGCTGCAAGTACACGAGGTTGTCGGCCGTGCTTGAACTGTTGAAATTGAAGGCAAGCAATGGTTGGTCCGACAAGAGTTTCATGGCGCTGATAGGTCTTTTAGCGGACATGCTTCCGGAGGGAAATGAGTTGCCTAAAACCACGTATAAAGCCAAGAAAGTTCTTTGTCCGTTGGGAATAGATGTAGAAAGAATACATGCATGCCCGAACGACTGTATCCTCTACCGTGAATAGTATGCAAACATGCATGTATGTCCGGTGTGCAACGTATCCCGATACAAACGTAACAATCAATCAGATGATGGCGAGGGAACAGAGGCGAAGAAAGGACCTCCTGCTAAGGTGGCATGGTATCTTCCTATAATTCCCCGTTTGAAAATGTTTTTTTTGCAAATCCAAAGGAGGCAAAATTGCTGCGTTGGCACTCGGAGGAGCGCAAGAAGGATGGAATGCTAAGACACCTTGTTGATTCCGCGCAGTGGAGAAACATCGATAGGAGGTTTGCAGACTTCGGTGCGGAACCAAGGAATATAAGGTTGGCCTGAGTACAGATGGAATGAATCCTTTCAGTAGCATGAGCAGCCGACATAGCACATGGCCCGTGTCTCTCTGCATCTATAACCTTCCTCGGTTGTGTATGAAGCGAAAGTATATTTTGCTGTCGATACTTATCCAAGGGCCAAAACAACATGGGAATGATATTGATGTGTTTCTAGCACCGTTGGTGGAAGATCTAAAAGTACTTTGGAACGAAGGGGTACAGGTATGGGATGCATACAAACAAGAGAACTTCACTCTGCGCTCCTTATTGTTCTGCACCATAAATGATTATCCTGCCCTTGGTAACCTATCGAGCCATAGTACAAAAGGTGCCAAAGCTTGTACTCACTGTTTAGATGGTACCGAGAGTGTGTGTGGCTGAACCACTCACGCAAAACCGTCTACATGCGTCACCACCGGTTCCTTCGGAGGGCTCACCCATACCGCAAGATGAAGAAACAATTTGACGGAGAGAAGGAAGACGGTTCAGCTCCAAGGCATTTAAGGGGACACGAGGTTTATGATATGGTTAAGGATTTAGATGTTGTCCTCGGAAATGGACGTAAATTAAGGGCTCATGAGAAGAACACCTGGAAGAAGAGATCAATATTTTGGGACTTACCTTATTGGGAGTACCTAGATGTTCGACACTGCATCGACGTCATGCACGTAGAAAAGAATGTATGCGACAACTTGATTGGTCTCTTACTGAACATCCTGATAAAACAAAGGACGGCGTCAACGCACGGCTTGACTTGGCTAACATGGGCATCTGGCCTGAGTTAGCACCGACATGCACTGATAATGGACGAACGTACCTTCCCTCTGCGTGTTACACTCTGTCCAAGGCTGAGAAAACAGAATTGTGCCAGTGCTTGCATGGTGTCAAAGTTCCGTCTGGTTACTCCGGCAACGTGAAGAAACTTGTTTCGATGCAAGATTTGAAGTTAAATGGCATGAAGTCTCATGATTGTCATGTGCTGATGACACAGATGCTCCCTATTGCAATTAGAAATATTTTGCCGATCAAAGTCCGAGAGACAATCATGAGGCTATGTTATTTCTTTAACACAATTGCTCTGAAGGTCATCGATCCCGAAGGACCAGATGCTCTGCATGACGAGGTGGTGATGACTCTATGTCACCTTGAAATGTATTTCCCTCCTTCATTTTTTGATATCATGGTCCATCTCATTGTTCACGTTGTGTGGGAGATAAAAATGTGCGGGCCCGTATTCCTACGTAGCATGTACCCATTTAAGAGGTTCATGGGAATTCTCAAGTCCTACGTACGGAATCGTTTTCGGCCGGAGGGCAGCAACGTCGAAGGTTATGCAAGCGAAGAGGTCATTGAGTTTTGTGTCGATTATATGGCTCAGATTCAACCGATAGGTGTCCCTCAATCTCGTCATGAGGGGAGGCTGAAGGGTCTCGGAACTATCGGAAGGAAAGCAATCACTCCAGATATGGACACGTATACCAAGCCCATTTTACGGTGTTGCAACACATGACTGAAGTGGCGCCTTATGTGGACCAGCACAAGGATGTGCTTCGGCAACAGAATCCGAAGCGGCCGGATGTTTGGATCATGAGGCAACACAACCATCGGTTCAACCAATGGTTGAAGGAGCAAATCGCTAGGAGCTCGCCGAGTGAGACATTGACATGGTTGGCAAAAGGGCCGACATTTACAGTTGTGACATGGCAAGGATATGACATAAATGGGTACACAATCTATACGCAATCTCAGGATGTCAAGAGCACTAACCAGAACAACGGTGTCCACATAGATGCATTTAGTACCGATGGGTCGAGAAACTCGTACTATGGCTTCATAGAAGAGATTTGGGAGCTCGACTATGTGGTTTTCAAGATCCCCTTATTTCGCTGCCGTTGGGTGCATCTCCCACAGGTGAAGGTTGACAAGTATGGTGTCACGACCGTGGACCTCCAACGTGTCAGGTACAAAGACGAACCATTCGTACTCGTCAATCAAGTTGTTCAAGTTTTCTATGTAACCGACCCGGCAAATAAGAAATGCCATGTAGTTCTTCATGGAAAAAGGAGAATTGTCGGAGTGGAGAATGTAGTGGACGGGGAGGAATACAATCAATTTGACGAGTTACCTCCTTTTGGAAATGGCATAAGGGTCGATGATGAACAACGTGACGAAACTAGTTACGTACGCATTGATCATGATGAAGGGCTAATTTTTAAAGGAAATAAGCAAGTACAATAAGAATGTATATGTGAAAATGTGTGACAATTTTGAAATGTATATGTGAAAATGTGTGATGTAGTCAATTTTGAGATGTATATGTGAAAATGTCTGATGTAGTCAATTTTGAGACATATATGTCAAAATGTGTGACAAAATGTTTATGTGAAAATGTATATGTGTATTGGCATTTATGTATATGTGATGTATATGTGTGTACATGTGAATTGGCATGCATTTATGTATAGAACAATGCTGCAGTGTGATGTATTTGAGAATGACAAAATGTATCAAGAAATACACTGTGTGAATGCAGTTGGTTGGTGTTGTATATGAATGCAGCTGTTTGGTGGTTGATATGAATGCAGCTGTGGTTATTGGTGTTGTCTTAATAACTACAGTCGCAAAGGCTTATCACAGACGGTTCTGAGTTTAAAACCGTCTGTGACCTGGCAACTGCACAGGACATCGCCCCGCCGTTTTCCAATATCCCGGATGAGCGCGCTCGAAATTGGATTAGAGCAAGGTCATCTACAACGACATCGGGGGACGTCTCCTTTCGAAACCCTGCAGACCAGCAAGTGTCCCAGCGCCTGGTAAGATATCGATCGAACTACGTAGCTTGTAATTACTCCACAACTTCGTACGAATTGAAATGACATGTCGTGCTCTTGCAGGAAGAGCTGAGTTTTGAATCCACCCTGGGATCATTCCAGGGAACAAGGGAGAATGATATGCTCTCCGTGGCCCTGGGAAACAAGGAGCACCCGGGTCGTTCAAGAGGCCTTGGGCTTTACGTTCCTTGGAAACATGGTTTCCAAGATCAGAATGTATCGGCGTAGGAAGAGAAACAAAGCCGAGCGTGACGCACAGCTACGAGAAGAGATCAAGGAATCTCTTAGAGAGGAGCTAATGGGTGAGCTGGCTTATGTAATCAGAGATGAGGTGTGGAAACAAACAGAAAGTCAGCAGGCCGCTACCGCCGCTCCTGTGCTAGCTAGCCCGCACAACCGTCCGAGTAGCTGCGCGTCCAATCCGACGCAAACCCAGGCCAAATTTCCTGTGGACGACATCCTGGTAATAATTATTACCTCTCGAATGCTTGCTCCATTGATAGGCCTATTCGAGTAGCTAATTTTGTATCGTTATGTAGGAGCCTACGAAGTGCAAGCTCCAAGTGAGATATGGCTCCATTCCCTTGTACGCTGCTTGGGGCCAGACATAGTCGGCTGGTATCGGGGCCATGGTACACGGTCAAGCTTTAGCGCCAGGCTTCGCAAAAGTTAATGTGGATGGTGTGCATGTCAATTTTGAGTTGGTCCCGCTACCGAAGCCCCCCAACGACGAGATCGTGACTCTAGGACAGGCCATCGGAACATTCATCCAGTGGCCCAAAAGCGACATCTCCCTGGAGGCTTCTTCACCGGTGGCAGGACCAGAGCAACATGCACTGGTGCCATCTTCATTACAAGACCAGTCGGTTCCACCACTGGTAATTGCACCGGTGCCATCTCCATTACAAGACCAATCGGTTCCACCACCAAAAACTGCACCGGTGCTATCTCCATGGGTGCTATTCTCGCCAGAGCAACTTGCACCACTGCTACCTTCAAAGTCGACTGCCGTGAAGTTGAACTATAGTCGAGGCAGCAAGGCCAGCAAGGGCAAAGCAAAGAAGACCAATGATGATATACCGTACCTACCTTTGGCCCGCAAATTCGTGCTTGGCGAGCCGTTGCTCGAGCACAAAGCCCTCCAACGCCTAGCATATAGTTGCATACAATTGCACACGTGGTATATGCAGCAGTCCAATAAGCTAGAGGGAGAACGGACCTCAAGTATCACTGTTAAATTCACGTCGGATGATTTACACCACAGTCTTCAAGAGTGTACGTTCGTGGTCGCCTTTGAGGATTTATTCGATCTGTTCACGCTCAATGCTCTCGATGTCTCAATCATTCGATGCTGGACGCTGTAAGTGTGTACAATCACAGTCTCTGTTCATGTCATACCGATAAATGTCATATCTAATTTGTTGCTTTCGTGTGTATATATATAGATACATGCTGACTAAAGCTAGATTATCCAACTCATCGGCTGGTTTCTTGGACCCACACTTGGTCGCCAAGGATACCATCGACCAGGATACATCCCTCATCGAGAGGTACATTGCAGCAGGACTGATGGGTTGCCTCAATAAGGAATATGTACTTATGCCCTTCCATCAGAACTTTCATTGGATTTTAATAGTAATTGTACCAAAATGGAACAAGGTATATTACCTTGATTCCCTAAGTAAGAATAAAATGGACTTCACAGTTGTCAGCCAAGTAATCGATAGGTAAGCACATATTCCCCATACATATCTATATTGTACTATTTCTTTCCTTCCGAATGACTAAGGTTAACTTTTTCGAATTACGTAGGGCGTTCGCGATGTACATTGAAATGGGAGGTGTCTCGAAGCGCGGGGCCAAAGGCCTGCTGACACATGCTCGAGATTTTAAGGTATTCGCTATTTCACATTAATTAATTCTATGCAACAGTTGGTACTAATGCCTCTTGAACTAACACATTCCATTTTTTGCAGTGCCACCAGCAGCAGCCAGGCAACACATGTGGATACTACGTTTGCCAACATATGGAACTACTCCTCGATTCCTCGAGGCTCACCAATCCCAAGGTTTGTCACTCTTCCCATAATTACTTCATACTTATCACGTTACATATATACGCACATTGATATTCCTATCGACAGGCTGCGTACATCCCGTCAACTGCATTGACACAGTCTGATCTTGGATGGATTCGAGGAGAGTTGGCGTACTTTTTGCTGTCTCAAGTCATAAAGCCAGGAGGACGGTTCCACTGCGCACCATGATTTCTTATTAGTCTTATCACTAAGTGCAAATGCAGTGTAGATCTTTTGTAACTGCGCATTTTTTAATGGATATTTTATTTCAATTCAATTAATTGATTTGCAAAATGGATGCATGCTTTATGTTTGTGAAATAAAGTGCGATGTCAATTGGATGTTTTATGTCTGTGAAATGTATCTGAAAGGAAATGAGATGTGTGAATTGTATGTTTTTTGTCTGTGATTATCTGCTTGTTTTAGAGGGCATGGCTAGCATTTCCTGATGCTAGCCAATAAATAGAAATAGATTTTGATTTAGGAGGAAGGAATATCACAGACGGTTTTTAAGTAAAAACCATCTGTGATTATTAGATATCACAGACGGTTTTTATTTAAAAACCGTCTGTGATATCTGATAATCACAGACGGTTTTTAATGAAAAACCGTTTGTGATATCTAATAATCACAGATGGTTCAAAAATCGTCTGTGATAATCTGCGATTATCACTGACCCATAAATTCAGACGGTTCAGAAAACTGTCTGTGATGACGTTTCTGAACCGTCTGTAATGTGGATTTCTGTAGTAGTGTAGTGATATTACTTGAGCATATATTCATACATCCTGTGATACATGTTTTTATCTTGTAGCAGGGCGAGAGTATGCAACTATCTGACTGTAAATGTTTTCTGATATACTAATAGAATGGCTGATGTCTTCAAACTGATAGCAAACGAAGCTGATGACATGCTCAAGTTTGTTTCACGGTGCACACGGTGGGGGTGGCGGACACGGAGCTGTCGGACAAAATGGTGCAGGGCAGGAAGGATAACCCTCTCCTGGTTCTGCATCAGCAGCAGGAATCGAGTAGCAAAAGAGTCAGAATTCATTTCCTGTGTTAGCTTTTTTTTTTTCCCTTCACATCATTTGGTAGCAGAATGGACGGAAGCACTTACATTTTAAATAAACAAGATTAACAATATCAAAAGATAAATATTAACGCAAGTTTACGTGTTCTCTGCTCACTATCTTGTGCTACTTTTTTTGTTGGTTCTGGTGACATAAAGCCTGACCTTAGGAGTGAGTGAAGGTGGGCACCACCGGCACCAAGAGGTGGTGACCAGTGACTGGCCTTACCTTGATAGTAGAGTAATATACTAGATCATGCATGGTGAAAAGGTTTACGTACGTATGTAGCCTTAACTTGAAAGCAGAGTAATATACTAGATCATCCATGGTGAAAAGGTTTACGTACGTATTTGGGCAGCAGAGTCCATGAAGACGGGGTCCACAGCGCACAACACAAACAACAGAAGCGAAACAGTTGGGAGGAAGCGAGTACTTGTTGTCGACATCTCTCCACGATCAGAGCTAACATGCCAAATCAAATCAAAATCAAAATTTTGATCGTTGCCCTAACATGCCAAATCAAAATTATGGTAATACCTTAATGATTTGAGTAGCGTTTGGATTGATACCAAATTATTGGTGTGCCCTAAAAATTTGACAACGCCAACGCAAAGCAAGAGCGTTTCTTAGAAGAGCAATTTGCTCACCAAAACTTTGGTTTGGCAAGACGCTGAGGTGGCAGCAGCTGATTGGTTCCATTAATTGCACATGGCTTTCGATTAACAAATTTCAAATGATAGTATCTTCTAAACCGTGTATCTGATTTGTGATCCGTTTGAATCGTTGTATTCCTTGGTTATCCACGTGTATGTCTAGATACTTATCCAAGTTCTAGTTTTTATTAAGTTTGAATATTCAAAAAACTTGCGTGTGGAACTGGGAAATTTTGAAATCTTAGACCAGGGGAGGGATCTCTGTTAGTTTGGTATAAAAATAAAATGAAAAACTTAGTTTTTGACATGGGAGAGTTATAATATGAACTGAAAAATGTGAGAGGGGATCTCTCATATAGATAGGGGAGATTCTCGTCCAAGTCGATTAAGGACTGAACGACCACATGTGTTATATGGGTTCTGACTTTAGCTGATTTATTTATCTAGGACTAATCTTGTATTTTGGTAGGTCGAAATAGTGAGAGTATACAAGGTAGAATGCTCATAGTGGCTCTATTCACCAAGGTATTGAGACCAAATCTTGCCAATATAATGGTGAACACCTCACTGAAAGGAGGGTATCTGTTAGGTTGAGGATTTGTCATTCATCAGGTTGGTATAAGGTGAGGACTAGATGATGTAAAGGCTATATGAAAGAAAGTGTGTAGTGGCCAACAGATGAGTTAATTGTCTCATGTGGGTAAAATTGTATAATCTCTCAAGAGTGTAAAACTATTTAAATAGTCATGCTCGCAGTCATGACCATGCTTGGTGTAGTCACAATGGGTCTAGTTTTTATTTTTTGACAAAACAGTTTCATTGGAAATTATGGGATGGTATGTTGTAACGTATATGTCATGTCTATGCCTAAGATTTGTTGATGGTTCGCAGCCAAGGAGGGCTATGATTTACTCTTATTAAAGTTATATAATTGTTATTTTATTATATGTCAATTGCTCTTCAAAATTTTATTGTAAACTATTATTTATCGATATTGCAAATGCAAACTTACTTCATGCTGAAAATAACTTGTAGCATAGAGTCTTATCCTCTGTTCAACCTTGCATTTGTATAATTTTGTGAAACATTGTAAGTCTTGTTGAGTATATATACTCAACCTTGCTTAAATTATTGCTCAGAGAATGAGGAAAAAACTATGTCCGACGACGCATACTTTGCACCCGATACTTGATGGAACAAAGATGGATCATTTTAGGGCCTAATTCTTGTCGGTTGCCTATGGGGCATGGATGGCATACCATTGGATGCTTTTGGTTTACTTACTTATCTTTCACTGCAATCTTTGATGCTTATATTTATTTGGTCGGTCGGCTCTTATGTTGTAAACTTGATATACATCGCTTATGTATTTGATCCTTGTTGTAAGTTAAATGTATGTGATGTGTATAGATGTGATTTTAATATTGTGGTTGAGTGTACTACCCATTGATCATGGGACTAGTATAATATACACCCAAGGATTACGGATATTTAACGTTCGGTGTCCAGACACTGTGGACATGGGTATGAAACCCATTTGAGTTACACAACAATGGTAACCCATATCTTCTTGATCGGAGATCCCGTAACTTAGTCAATGAGAAAAATAAATTAATGTTGTAACAAAAGAGTACATATTCATTTTACCTGTGTCCTAATAGACAAAGTACTCTTGATTGTACAGAAGGTTAGCATAAAAACTTAATATATTCTATTGTTTAAATAAGAAAAATGTATTAGCCTGTAGAATATCTAGAAAGAATGCACCTACTTGAGCCTAACTGTGTGATTACAGTTCGTGATAACGAGGCATTCTCTAGAAAGCTTATGAGAAAATAAGGGAGTATGACCATATAATGCTCTATTTATGTGTGGTTCATTGCCAACCTAATATCAGTAGAGATTTCAAGTGAAGTATGATCACGAAAAGTTATGAATTCAAGGAATAGTCCATTTATCAGCTATGGAAAAATGAATCTTATAATTCTAGGTGTAAGTTAAACCTATATAGAACTTAAACTAAAAGATTGGTATATTAACAATATTCCAACACATTATCTTTGATATTTTTTGCTACTTGCTTTGGAATTGGTGGGGGTTATTAGAAATTAGGCTCATATGAGTGTGAGATCTATTTCCTATAATTCTAAAGCTAGCATGGTTTAGTACCATATTACTAATGTAAATTTTAATTTGAGACTTTAATGAGTATGGATGACAGGTCGTTATCAGTGGATAAATGGTTGATTAATTGTACCTGTTGCCAGTGGGTAAATAACTGGTTAATCACGTTAGGTAACAGGTTGTGTGTGTGTATAGTATAAATAACAGGGACACCATGGTGCCCAGACTCTATGATTAAGACTTTCTATCCTGATATTATATATCATGACACTTGCACGCATCTAAAAGCAATCTAAAGGCAGTGAGGCTTGGTGCCCGGGCACCCTGGTGTCCCATTTCAGTGTCATATATATATATACATACATACATATATATATATATATATATATATATATATATATATATATATATATATATATATATATATATATATATATATATATATATATATTGCTCATGTGACCGATTGACTCGATTTGAATTATATTTCTGCATATATTTCGAAGTATAATGTGTCGCCTGCTGTTACTATTGATTTATGCACCGCTAGTTATTTAGAATTACCTTAGTAAAATTAAGAATTAAAATATTGTATATATTTTCAACAGCATGGATGTGCATGTGCATGTATCTGCTGGTGGAATTGTAAATATTACCTCCGTCACTCCCAGCAGGGACCGATTGTAAATATAACTAGCAGCATGAGCGCAGCGCCACGCCGCGCTAGCTACCGTGTAGACCGAAGTGAAAGAGAGGGCAATCCGTGGAAAAGTTTTTTCAAAAAAATCGAGGACATGTGCGTAATTTCGAGAAAACCGAAGGCCTTTTTTGCAAAAAAAAAGAGGACCTGTAAGGGCCTATATATAACAAAAAGGACCCGTACGTAATTTTTAAAACCACAGGGTGCTATCTTGCAAAGGATACGAAATTTCGGTGAAGTGGAGGGGTGTTTTCAGAAAAAAACCTGGCAGGTACTTTTCGCGAGAACCGAGGATCTTTACGCAATTTCTAAAAACTCAGGGGGCTTTTCACAAGAATGCTGACGTGGCTAGCCTCTCCGGCCGGAGAGTCCCTGGGTTCAATATATATAGTATACAAAGGATAGATTTTCCAACTTTTTTTGGGAATCATTGTGCTGGCTCTGTGGGTTATCGTGATTGATTGCGTTCTGGTAGATGTTTCGTTTAGAAAATTTTTATGGTATATTGTACTAGCAGTAGAAGATGGCCGAATAAGTTAGATCTAACCATTCATTTCTTAGGAGCGTGGACTTTTTCTTGAGTCTAAACTAGGCCCAACCACACTTTGAAAAAATTAAAGTATATTTGAGATATCCAACTCTGAAAAATTAAATTCAACTTTAGTTTAACTAGTTTGAGCTAGTTTCGTGGTATATATATGTCACATTAAATTTAAAAATAGTTCAATCTAGTGTGATTTGAATTCAAAACTCACATGATGTAAATATATCAATGGTATCAAATATTTTAATACCCAAATTCTAAATTTTTTATCAATCATTCATATGTATCGAATGGTTCTTGATGTGGATGACTAGGCACCCTCATGCCTTATGTAATTTACTATATAGATAGATAGATATAGACACACACTGTACGCGCGCGGACACAAGTGACCCTGAAAATATCAACTTTATGCATGCTATACTACACTAGCATGGTAGCATGGTGGACGGTAACAAGGCTTGGAAGTCTTGGGTGGAGAACAAGCCTTTAAGCTTGGGTCATAGGTGCAACCGTTTCCGCTGCACAAGAATCCAAAAGCAAACAAAATATGAGAATATATTTGTCACACGGCTCAGTTGTAATTGAGCTAGTAACAGAGAGAAGATAGCTTAAAAACACAGGGTTTGGTTAGAGAAATAGCCTCATCTAGGAAGGGATAGACCAGTGCATTCCAGCCCCAAGCCAAATAACAAGGTTAGGTTTGGAGATAGAATCGAATAGTAATAGGCAAACCCATCCTTTAAACTAGTCTGCATAGGCCAAAACTAGTTGTTGCCTGTTTTTCAAAAAAATTAGTTGTTGTCTAAGCAGTTGTAATGTCTAGCCGTGGTCAGAATTCGTTGGTTCTTGTCGAGGAAAATGTGACGGCAATAAGCCGTCGTCATTTTTGATACAGTGTTAGCTCCTTGGTGATGTTTCGTTTCCACTATATATCCCTGTTCTTGTTGGCGTATTGGACGCCCCTATACTCCTTTCCGTTTCACTCCTTTTAATTGATTATGTAAGCAAAGCTTCTTCGTTTGTTATGAGAATTCCCGTAGATCATCAATGGTGCAAACACGGATCAAGTGGAAATTTATCAAGCAAAACAGAGAGTGAAGTTATTCACGTACAGAAGAGGAGCTTACCTAGGAGTATACGCAGGACTATCGAAGGCGCCGGCTACGAGCGCCACCGCCGAGGGTAGTAGGATCACCAGCAACAGAACTGACAGTAAGCAACTCCTACTCGTTCTCTCTTTTTTTGCCACCAACCGAAATACCAAAATTCGGTGGTTTCGGAACGAATTTTGTTCAATTGGTATAAATCAAATTTGAATTTTTAAACTTTAAACGTAAAACGAATCCCCAACCACTATTAAAAGAAGGTGTTTCTTTTATGCAGATTATTTTCAGAGGAGCATATTGGTTACGGTTCTGGGCGCTGCTGCAGCGTGAAGACAAAAGGGAGACGTTGCGATTGGCAAGCAAAGCTTTGGAGGTTGTTGCTTTAGATGTTTTTGCTAAGAATGGATGGCAAAGTAATATTAGAATTTGCTTTTGAATTTACTTTTGCTTCTGGCAAAGTATTATTTTCTTTATTTTGTAAGCTATAAGCTGATAACATTGTAAGACTTGGCTGTGTGCGGTTGCAGAGGCCGGAATTTTTCCATTTTCTAAAAAAGATAGCATGGTGGTAGGAGCAATACTAAAAGAAGGTGTACGTAGATAGCCTGGCGGTAGGAGCAATTCACTGGCGTGCAGCAGGTTGTGTGCGTTCAAACTTCCATTTTGCCATCGTTTTAAGCTGTGGGACCACCATGTTAGAGAGATATTCAGGAAAAAATTGGATGGAAATATCAGATGGGATTCCTACACACGATACTGTGCACGCAGGGGAAGGGCTTGCCACCAAGCAAATAATTATCTTCTGCTAAAAGGTGCTCGATAAAGGTGCTGGATGAACGTATGAATGATTAGGTTTTTTTTAACTATTTTTAGCTTTTTTTCTTTTACTTTTTTCTCTTTTGCATTGCCTGTAAAGATATAATGGTGTTTTTATTTTTTTATTCTGAGAACTAGTACTCTGCTGCAACGCTCTAAGCTCCTATATGCAGGGCAGACCCATGACTATGTTTTACAAATGTGACAGCCTAATTTTGGTCGTGTGTCCTGGCATTGAGGACTTTAATTATTACAAGGATTCACGAAATAGGTAAATCATCATAGAACACAAGTCCAGAAGATGAGTGCCAAATTCTAGCTTTGGAATCTTGCTATTACTTTTACACAGTAGGTTTTGATGATGAGGACGTCGGTTTCTAAGGTCTTATTTTAGTTAGTTGCCTGTGGATGGATTGAGACATACTTTCTAATTTTGTATGCCTCTTTTGCCTTCACTTTCGTTGAACTATTTTTATTATATGTTCTATTTGGCCGGTCAACCCATACGTTATAAACTTTGTCATAGAGACATATGTTCGGTTACTACCTATATACACTACTTTGTTTAAATTTATCATGTATGGATGTGATATGATTGTTGCAAATGTGTGTACTAGTCACTGATCATGGAACTAGCACAATAAACATATAGGATTCGGAATGCAAATTTTGGGTCCTGACATTAGATCAAAGGGAAGAGACACACAATGCAATATATCGGGAATGCAAAGTAGAGAGAAGCACATCATAGATCTGTAGAGTGGAGACTGGAGAGATTTGTTGAGGACTGGAGGGAGGAAACTCGGAGGTGGTGGAGACTTGACAGACCTTGCCGGTGGTTTGCTATGGCAAAGAAAGAAAGAAGAATGAAGGATAAGCACATCGGGAGCAAAGGAACAAAGGAAGAGGAACAACTGAAACAAAAATAGAAGTAGAGGCAAAGAAAGAAGAAGAATACCTAGCATCAAAGGGAGTGGGGGAGGGAGGGAAGCTCTCCAGCAGCCTACGCAATGAGGGGCGATGACTATGGTTCCATGTGGCCGCCTGTCTCTCATTCACTCACTCATTTTTAGCTGAGCGAGACGGCACTTCTCCCGCCTGGATGCCCCTGCAATGCCACTTATCTCACCCAGACACCCCTACAAGCTAGTCAAGATACCCGCCTCAACTACTATAAAAGAGGCTATATTGGACGGCTACATCACGAACAGTTCTGTATGAATCATCTGTGATTGAACTATCACAGACGGTTCATAGTAGCAACCGTCTGTGATATTTTTACAGATGGTTATTAACATGAACCGTCTGTGATAATTGGGACATCACAGACGGATCGTGTTAAGAATCGTCTGTGAAAGTTTAGTACTCAATTGCTTCTTAGTGATCAGAGGTTAGTACACAATTGCTTTTAATAACTTATATGCATGCTTTTGTAATTAAAAGAGATGATAGATAAGTTTTTGTTTAGATCTAGCTAGCTAGGTTTAGAAAAATCTTAGTGATTGCCCAGAAAAGGGAAATGTGTTGCCCAAAAAAGTGATTCCCAAATCTTAGTCTTCAGGGCTTCATGTGCTTCTTCTTCAACTTTTGGAGTTGGAGAATCAGTCGTTGAGTTCTCAAATGTTGTGAAGATTGTCCTTGCTCTCTGCACTTCCTCCTCCAGTCTGGGCAAATCATTAGCACGGTCCATAATCTCATAGAGGATGCCATGGTAAGCTTCCTCAAAATTGGCCGATTCTGCTTGATCGGTAATGTTGTCCATGTGTCTCTCCACTACCACAAGAGCTTCTTCTGCTTTATGCACATTGCAGAGAAGAATGAGGTTGAGGGTGGGTTTCCCTTTGCTGAGTGGCAACGAGACACCTCCGTCGACGGTGGATAATGAGGTCCAGCTGATAGATTATGGAAGCGAGTCGAGGAAGCAGGAGATTAGCAGGACGTGAGCAGAGAAACTGCTCCAGACGTAAATTGTTGGCCGCCTGTGTAAGATTGCGGCGGAACAACTCATAATGCATAGATGAGAGGAAGGAGGTCAAAAAATATTAGATGTCCTTATTGAGAAATCTAGTGAAGAAGATGATTGAGAGGTCAGTTTAGAAGAGCTAGATTAGCACACACATATTTAAGCGTTATCACAAACGGTTCGTATACCAAACTGTCTCTGATATTAATATCACAGACGGTTCGCATAACGAACCATCTCTGATATTAATATCACAGATGGTTCGTATAATGAACCATCTTTGATATGTGCCTTATCAGAGATGGTTTGTTATACGAACCGTCTCTGATATTGATTATCACATACGGTTCATATAACAAACCGTCTCTGATAATGACACATCACCAATCCGTGGCGTATCTCCTAGGATTTCGATCTCACCCGTCCATTCTCTCCACATCGAATGGTAGGCATAGCCGGTTCTTCCCACCGCTCGGCCCTAGCTTATTTATTACCCCCCATCTACCACCGGCAGTCTCGCGTGAGTTCATCCACTATATAGCTTCCTGCATCCTCCCCTCGATGACGCTGATCGACTACCACCGTGAGCTAGTGCCTCCGTTGTGACACCACGGTAGACTGCATAATACACTCTTGTCATAAGTGTCGTAAGAGTGTCTTGTGCAGTCTCACCATCGTGCCACAAAGGTGGTGCTACCGCCATCCGCTGCATCCAGTTTGTTCCTCGACGACACCAACTACCACCATGAGCTAGCGCCTTCATTGTGACACCACAGTAGACTATACAACACACTTTTATCGTAAGTGTCGTAAGAGTGTCTTGCGCAGTCTCACTGTCGTGCCACAAAGGCGGTGCTACCGCCATCCGCTGCATCAAGCTTGTTCCTCGACGACGCCAACTACCGCTGTGAGCTACCACCATCCGCTGCATCCAGCTTCTACTGTCTACTAGGATCTTTGCTTCTTATATATTCTTTCCATATTAAAGAGTTGGGTTTGTCATCTTGTTATACTGTAATGGTGGATTCTGATCTTAATGAAAATGGAATGTGTGTTGTGTTTGCCACTGTATTTAATTTACTTGTTTTCAAAGGGCATAGGTAACATCATTTCTTGAGGTTGGCTAAAAAACAGAAAAGGTTTTAGGTGTAGAATGAACTATCACAGACAGTTTTGTTGTATAAACCGTCTATAAAGAACTATCACAGACGGTTCTATATACCAACCGTCTTTGATACTCTCCAATCATAGACGGTTCGTAACTAGAACCGTCTGTGATGTGTGAGTATCATAGACGGTTTTTTGTTCGAGACGTCTGTAATAGTTTTCTTCACAGACAGTACTAGTTACAAACCATTTATGTTGTCTTTATCACAGACGGCTCACAAACCGTTTGTGATAACCTCCAATTATCACTGACACATAAATACAGATAGTTTTCCAAACCATCTATAATGACTGTTCCGAACCGTCTGTGATGGCTCATTTTGTAGTAGTGCCAACCGCTCACCGTAGACGCCAAGACGACGTTGCGGACACCGTGAAATTTCTGTGCACTCACCTTGATGGACAAGATGAGGCAAGCCTCTACAGCGTTCCCCGGGCCATCATGCCACCAAAATGATGACTTAGCGATGCCATGACAATCATGCATATGATGCCAAATTCATATTCACATTTGCTTGTTATGTGTGACCACTTTTCACACATGATGCCAAATTCATATTTAGACTCTGGTCCAACTCGTTTGGCTTGCAGAAGCCAGAATTCACTTAGAACACATTGGCTTTTAAATTTCAGATTTTTGCCTTTTTTTATTTCTTGATTCCTTTGCATTATCTGTAAAGATATAACAATATTTTTTATTTATAATTGAATAACTTAGAAAAAAATAGCCGTTGTGGTATCATTTTACCTAAAATCAACTCACCACCGGAAGCTACGGCTTAAAGCCGTTTGGAGCAGTCTTGCATACTCCTAAGCTTATGACACATGAAAAGACTATGCAGTTGTAATGTCTAGCCGTACGTTGTCAGAACTAGTTGGTTCTTGTCGAGGAAAATGTGACGGCAATAAGCCGTCGTCATTTTTGATACAGTGCTAGCTGCTTGGTGATGTTTCGTTTCCACTATATATCCCTGTTCTTGTTGGCGTATTGGACGCCCCTATACTCCTTTCCGTTTCACTCCTTTTAATTGATTATGTAAGCAAAGCTTCTTCGTTTGTTATGAGAATTCCCGTAGATCATCAATGGTGCAAACACGGATCAAGTGACAACAGAGAGTAGAGTTATTCACGTACAGAAGAGGAGCTTACGTACAAGAATTAGCATGAGGGAAAAAACGATGCCAGGAAAGAGGACGATAGAAGTCGACGGTGGTATTAGCATCGAGCGCCACCGCCGACGGTAGTAGGATCACCAGCAAGCAAGTCCTACTCCACATGGTGTCTCTCCGAGCTTCTCAACCTAGCGGCGTGCTTTTGCATGCCTCCGGTCCTCCGCTAGCAACAAACCCACAGTTTATATTTGGGTGGCGTAGCTTCTCAGCTAGTTTCATGGTATATATATACTCACAATGGTCATTTTAAATTTAAAAGCAGTTCAAACTAGTGTAATCTAAATTCAAAACCCACATGATGTAAGTATATCAAAAGTATAAAACATTTTCATACATAAACTCTAAATTTTTTATTAATCATTCACACGTATCGAATGATTCTTGATGTAGATGCCTGACACCCAGGTGCGTTCTCTAATTTGCTAGATAGGTAGATAGATACATATAGGCACACACTGTGCACGCACACGTATCCCTAAAAAACCTGATAAATATCTAACTTTATAATGATTCTTGATGTAGATGCCTGACACCCAGGTGCGTTCTCTAATTTACTAGATAGGTAGATAGATACATATAGACACACACTGTGCACGCACACGTGTCCCTAAAAAACCTGATAAATATGTAACTTTATGCATGTTATACTACACTATGCATGGTGGATGGTAACAAGGCTTGGGAGGCCTCGGTGGAGAACAAGTCCCGTATGGGTTATTGTTGGAACCGAATCGGCCTGCAGAAGAATCCGAAAGCAAACAAAATATGAGAATATATTTGTCACACGGCTCAGATGTAATTGAGCTAGTAATTCTATTTGAGACATCGTACCATGCATCCAACCGATCGAGCAAACAACAGATAAGCTAGCTTAAACACTCAGGGTTTGGTTAGAGAAATAGCCTCACCTAGGTTGGGATAGTCCAGTGCATTCCATCCCCAGCCAAATAACAAGGTTAGGTTTGGAGTTAGAATCGAATATAGGCAAATCCATCCTTTAAACTAGTCTGCAGAGGCCAAAACTACTTGTCTGTTTTTCAAAAACTAGTTGTTGTCTAAGCAGTTGTAAGGTCTAGCTGTTGTCAGAATTAGTTGGTTCTTGTCGAGGAAAATGTGACGGCAGTAAGCCGTCTTTTTTTTTTGATACAGTGTTGGCTCCTTGGTGATGTTTCGTTTCCACTATCCCTGTTCTTGTTGGCGTAGTGGACGCCCCTATATTCCTTTCTGTTTCTCTCCCTTTAATTGATTATGTAAGTAAAGCTCCTTAGTTTGTTATGGGAATTCTCGTAGATCATCAATGGCACAAATACGGATCAAGTGGAAATTTATCAAGCACAACAGAGAGTAATGTTATTCACGTGCACAAGAGGAGCTTACGTACAAGAACCATTGGGTTCACCGGGTGCGCCAGTGCCTTTGCCGGCTACCGCCGACAGTAGTAGGATCACCAGCAACAAAACTGACAGCAAGCAAGTCCTACTCCACATGGTGTCTCTCCGAGCTTTTGCAGAAGGTAGCAACAAACCCAACAAAAAAATCAGATAACCCCACAGTTTATACATGTGTGGCGTAGCTTCTCAGCTAACCCAACAAATACTCATGCCGTCTTACGTGTCGGGTTAAAGTCGGTCAACCCAACGAAAAATGCAAACCACTTCACCTAAAAGTTGCTATCTTTGTCAGTAACCCACTACAATCCTACAAATCATTTTGACGTGTAATCACGGTTTTAGAATTTGTTCTCTTTTTTGTTTTTTTTTTGCCACCAACCGAAATATCGAAATTCAGTGATTTCGGAACGAATTTCGTTCAATTGGTTTGAACCAAATTTGAATTTTTAAACTTTAAACGTAAAACGAGTCCCAACCACTACTAAAAGAAGGTGTATGCAGATAGCCTAGCGGTAGGAGCAGTGTAAGCAGATAGGCTAGTGGTAGGAGCAATTCACAGGCGTGCAGCAAAGATATTCAAGAAATATTGGATGGAAATATCAGACGGGATTTATCAGATGGGATTCGGACAGAGGAATACTGTGCACGCAGGGGAAGGGCTTGCCACCAAGGAAACAATTCTCTTAGGTTATTGGTCTGGCAAGGTGCCCGATGAACGTATGAACAATTAGGCTTGGGTCCGCTTCTAATTTTAGCTTTCTTAGTTTTTTGACTTTTATTTTTTATATTATCTGTAAAAATATAATAAAGTTTTTTCCTTATTGTTCTTATTTTTATTTAATTAAATAATTTATAAAAAATTAACAACTGCTATAATATAATTATAACTAACATCAGAAGCCACAGCCCCTTTGTTGACAGGACCGGACATTGATTAGCAGACCCAACATGTCTATCTTCTGAGAACTAGTACTCTGCTACAACGCTCTAGGCTCCTATACGAAGGGTATCCAGGACTTGATTATTACAAGGATCCACGAAATAGGTAAATCGTCATAGATTACAAGTCCAGAAATGATTGCCAAATTTTACCTTTGAAATCTTACCGTTACTTTTACATAGCAGGTTTTGATCACAAGGACATCGGTTTCTAAAATCTTACCTTAGTCAATTGTCTATGGATGAGTTGAGACATACTTTCTGGTTTTTCATATAGACATATTCGGTTACTACCTATATACACTATTTTTTGCGTAGCTTCTCAGCTAACCCAACAAATACTCATCGCCGTCTTACGTGTCGGGTTGAAGTCGGTCAACCCAAGTAGCAAATGAAAAATCCAAACCACCTCCCCTAAAATTTGCTATCTTTGTCAGTAACCCACTACAATCCTACAAATCATTTTGAGAGACCATGCGGTCGTGACTCCATATGAATGATGAGTATTTGACGTTGGTCTAAGTGAGTCGAGTTTGGTTTGCGTAGTTCGGAGTCGAGTCGTTGCATGGCGCAGTCGGGCTCGGTCGGACTTGGTCATTCCTGGTCGTATGGGTTTATGTTCATATTTCGATGTTTCGACAGGTTTGGACTTCATTATGGTAAGTATTATGGTATTTACGCTTTCATGTATCGAGCGGTGCTATTTGATGTGTTTCTTGTCTGTGTGGCTGCAGGACATCGAGACGGAGTCGTGGCGAGACACGGAGGACTGGACTAGGCGCAGGTGGCGCTGAGGTCAGAACAGTCGGGAGGTGTCGAAGACGACGTGGACTCGAGGTGGTTGCGAGGCGTGCGAGGCAAGGAGCGTGGAAGCTTCCCGGAAGGTGCACGAGGGGCGAATCGGGAAATTCGCGTGGCTGCACAAGCGGGAGCGGGCTCCGTTGGATTTAGCGGGCGTAACGGGGCGGAGACCCGTTAGCCGGAGGCTATATATATGAGGTGGTGGCTGCATGCCCACTCATGGATTTGGAAAAAGAACTAGGGTTTGATTGAGTCAAAAGAGTCTTTAGAGAGTTGTTTAGCTTTGGCTCTTTAGTAGTTGGGAGAGACAGAGTCTGTTGAGAGCTTGTCCCCTTCGATGCATTCTATGTGAGAGCTCTGTTCTTGGAAAACATGGAGAGTTCTTGATCATTCCAAGCATGTATGGGGTTGTAGGGATTGTATGAGCTGATACTTATTGTAATCGTGTCATCTCTCTTCCTCATTATCAATCCAAGATGGCTTTGTTTGAATTTGATTGAGGCCCTGGTTCTCTGTTTTGTCTGTTCTTCATTTCTCTTCGTAGCTCTCCATGCCTGAATTCTAAGATTTTCGGTTTTCTTGTTGTTTGTTGTTGGGAAGGCTCAAAATGGGTTGCTATGACATGGGAGATGCTTAAAAGCCATTTGGCTAGTTGATCCAAAGAGCAAACAAAGTTTAATTTCAGTTTTACTCTTTTGTGCTCCTCTGTTCATGCTTTTCTCATTCTAGGGTTTGAGCAAGATTTTGTTTCCCTCAATGAGATGGCATGAAATTTGGACTGGATTGCCCCATGGCTATTGCTAACATATCCTCAAAATTTCATGGCCAAAGGATCAAAGGTTGGAGAGAAATTTGAGTTTTGGTTAAACCCTCTGTACTTTTTCAGTTTTTGGGGAAAGTCTGAAATTCTTGAGTTTTTGTTGTTTTCTCATGTTGTTTGGAGCCCCTACTATATTTAGATTATGCTCTTGGTGTGAGTGTCTAAAAAGAAAATGTTTATTTCTCTCATTCTCTTGAAAATGGCAAGAATCTGAAATCTCAGGTTTTCTGTTTAGGCTGGAAGCAGTTCGGCTGTCAGTTTTGGAACTTCATTCAGTTGGGGATCTTTGGTCAGCATTAATGATCGGCAACGCGCTAAAAATTTCGGCCATACCAAATCAGTTCGACTGAATTTCTATTCGGTTTCCTGCAGTCTTTATTGCCGATTCTTATCTTTCTGAGTGAAGAAAATCTCGTCACTTTCATTCCCTGTACGTGACTTTGTATTGCCAAAGGGATCTACTTCATCCTTAGCATTGGATCTTTTATTTCTTTTTGCTGTCTTCATCATTTTTGCAGGCAGATCAAACAGCGATATTTTCAGTTGAAATTTTTACTGGATGATCTCTGATTTATGCTGAATTTTTTGGTGCCACATGCGTTCCAAATTTCAGCAGAATTAATTTTAAGTTTTCTGTGAGTTGCGTTGTTTTGCATCTTTTGAAAAATCAGTGTTCGTTTTCTCAGGGGCGATTTTAAGCGAGCGACATTCACCCCCCCTCTGTCGCCATTTCGGTCCTACAATTGGTATCAGAGCCGGTTAGCTCTAATTCATAGATCTTAACCGGTCTCAAGAGCCATGGCGACGGACAAGTACTCGACCAAGCCGCCCGTGTTCGATGGCATCGATTACCCCTTCTGGAAGAGCCGAATGGAGACATACATCCAGGCCCAGGGGTATGCCATCTGGCGGAAGGTCAAAGTACGATTCGCTGTTCCTGCCGATGAGAACATCAATGCCGGGAACATGGCTGATGTTGAGGCGAATGCAAAGGCAAGGAACATCATCATCCAGGGGTTGAGTCGTAGCGAGTTTGACCGTATATCTCACCTGTCGTCCGCCTACGACATCTGGGTGACCCTCGACGCATACCATGAGGGCACCACCCAGATCAAGACGGTTCGACAGGACCAGTTCAAGCGCGAATACAACAAATTCGAGATGCTTGCTGGTGAGTCCCTGGACGAGTGCTTTTCGCGATTTCACAAAATCTTGAGCAACCTCCGAGCGGTCGGTCTCACATACCCCGACTCGGACAACGCTCGTCAGATGCTCGCGGCACTCGATCTGCGCGTGTGGGAGATGAAGGTGACCACCATCAAAGACACGACAGACCTCTCGACCCTGACTCTTGACGCGCTGTACTCGCGCCTCAAGACTCACGAGATTGACGTTGTCTCTCGTCGGTCGAAGTCACAGTCGATGGCTTTGGTCACCGATCCCAGTCCGGCTTTTGGTTTTTCCGCCGATTCGCTTTGTGGGTTCTCCCTAGCTGCTCTATGTGACGTAACTGATGATCAGTTAGAGCAGCTAGAGGATGAACAGCTGGCCCTCCTAGCTCGGAAGTTCTCCCATGCTTACAAGAGGAGGAGGGACAGAAAGAGAGGCGGACCAGTCATCTGCTTCGAGTGTGGTGGCCCCAACCACATTCGAGCGAACTGTCCCAAGTTGGAGAAGGGAAAGAACGACTACGGCGGTTCGAGCAAGATCGACTACACCGACAAGAACCGCAACAAGAAGCCTCCAGCTCCGACGCCGGGAAAGAAGAAGTTCCGCAACTTCGGGAAGGCCAAGAAGCTCTTCCACCGCGTCCTCACCGCCTTCGACGACCTCGACCTCAGCGAGGTGGAGGGATGGAGCGACGACGACGGGACGGGTGACCAAGAGCCCAAGGACGGCGGCAACGACTTCTCCGGCATGTGCTTCATGGCCCTCGAGGGCGAACTCAGCGACAGCGAGCTGTACTCCGACTCGGATGAGGTACTCCCTTCTTATGACCAGCTAAATGATGCTTTTCTTAAGCTAGGTGGATTTCATGCTAGAGCTAGGTCTAGGTGTACCGAGTTAGAGAAGGAAGTAGATAGACTGTCACGGGAGATTACTTCACTTACATCTGCTCCCTCCCGTGATGACTGTGATACATGCTGTGCCTTGCTTGATGACATGGAGAAATTAAGGACCTCTCATGATAGTGTGTCCTCCGAGCTTGATATTGTTAAGGTGGAGAATGTTAGTCTGCTTGCTGAGTTAGAGTTGAGTAGGATGGCTGTTACCCTACTTACTACTGATGAGACTACTTCTCCCACCTCATGTGAGGATAAGGACATTGCTGCTAGAGGACCTTATGCCATGCTCCTTGATCTGCCCGAGTCTTGTGAAAATTGCAATAACTTGAAGATGAACCTAAAACGGGCAGATCACAAGATTGCTGAGTTGAGTGCTTCTTTACTTGAGCCTATTGATTCATGTTTGAATTGTCCAAAGTTAACTGCTGAACTTGAATCTGTCTCAAAACAGTTTCAAGAAATGATTGACAACAACAAGAAAATAGCTCAGTTTGCGACTAAGGATCCTGTTAGCTCACCATGCATTAGTTGTGATAAACTAAAACTTGAACTCGTTACTTTGAATGACAAATGTGTGAAGCTAACTAAGGACTTACTAGAGAAGCCACAATCTGGTTGTGATGTGATTGATGGTGTGGGGGAGAAGCCCCAGGATAAGGATGAGACGCTTAGAGACGCGAACCAACCTGCTAGTAGTAGGACTGTCCCCTCAGAGTCGGCTGTGCGTGCACAAGCCATTCTTTCCTCTACTGTTGGTTCTTCTTCTGCTCCCTTACCTCCTGCTGTTCCCTCTTCTCCCTGCTCTTCTTGCACCTCTCTCTTTCGGGAGTGTCAGTACCTTATGAACACTCTCGAGAGATTTGTAGGCGGCAAGAAGAAGCTTAATCTTATTCTAGACCAGTCCAAGATTTGCAGATTTAATCAGGGTCTAGGATATGACTATTATGAGGATATGAGGAAGCATCCACCTGCTGTGCTCAGACCCATAGCACCAGGTGTGATCGAGACCGAGCCCAGGACCGAGAAAGTCCAATTTAAGTCAGCGGGCTATGTCCAGGGGATTTCTGACAGCAAGGTGATTGCACCTGCTGCTTCGGCCTCTCAGAAGGCGAAGCCTGACCGTGCTACTTCTACCTCTCAGAGGATGAAGTATCACTGCACCTTCTGTCAGAAGGATGGACACACGATTGATCGATGCTACAGGCGCGCCAAGATCGCGCGTAGAGACCGTGTTGAGTCTTCTAGGCGTATTCAGGGTCAGCCCCAGATCCTGAGTGCACCTAGGACCAGCACGAGGTCTAGGTTTACTGCTGTTGATGGGTTTGGGCAGCATCGAGGACTTGGTTTTTCTGAGTCTTCTGTTTTTCGTCCTCATGCTGCTCCTGGTCATGACTTCCGCCGTCTTGAGGGTACATCTTGTTTCCCCCGTCGAGACAGTTACCCGCGGCGTGTTCAGCGTGTTGCCGGTGTTCCGACTCGCTCTCCCGTAGCAGTCGGACCCCGCAACAGCTTCAGGTCTGCTCACAGACCTTCTGCTGTGAGTGACAGAGAGCGTAGGGTAGATAGAGGTCAGTCGTGCTTGACTACTTCATCTGCTCGACGTGTTGTTCAGTATTGGGTGCCAAAATCACTCTTGATTTACCCCAGTACTGAGACTTTACTCTCTGTTTGACTCAGGTTCGCCGGGCAGGGAAGGGAAAGGTTTGGCTTGTAGACTCTGGTTGTTCTCGTCATATGACCGGAGACTCCCGTTGGTTTTCTTCCCTTGCCCGTGCTCCAGGTGATGAGACGATCACCTTCGGAGATGCTTCGTCTGGGCGCGTCATCGCCAAAGGTACTGTGCGCATTAATGATTCTTTCATTTTGAAAGATGTGGCCTTGGTTAGTAAGCTGCAGTACAATTTGCTCTCAGTTTCTCAGCTTACCGATGACGGTTTCGAGGTGAGCTTTAAGAAAAATGCTTGTAAAATTCTTGATTCTTCGGGTAGTCTGGTTTGCGGGATTTCTCGTTATGGGAGGATCTTTCGTGCTGATTTTTCTGAGTCTTCTGGTGATCCTCTCAGGTGTTTAGTTGCTTCTGAGTCCCGCGACCTCTCTTTCTGGCATAGGAGACTTGGTCATATTGGTTTTGACCATTTGACCCGAGTTAGCGGCCACGATCTCATTCGTGGTCTGCCTAAACTCAAGATGGTCAAAGATCTTGTTTGCTCTCCATGCCGGCACGGCAAGATGGTTGCCGCTTCTCACCCTCCGGTCACAGTTACTATGACCGATGCACCGGGACAGCTGCTCCACATGGACACAGTTGGACCAGCTCGAGTGCAGTCAGCAGGGGGGAAGTGGTATGTTCTTGTTGTGGTCGATGACTTCTCGAGGTATTCTTGGGTGTTTTTCTTAGCCTCGAAGGATGAGACGTTTTCGCATTTCCGAGGTCTTTTCAGTAGGCTTTCTGTTGAGCTCCCAGGTGCCTTACGAGCGATCCGCAGTGACAATGGCACGGAGTTCAAGAATTCCTACTTTGAGAGTTTCTGTGGTGAGACAGGTGTAGAGCACCAGTTCTCTTCTCCGCACGTCCCACAGCAGAATGGCGTCGTGGAGAGGAAGAACCGTACCTTGGTCGAGATGGCCAGGACGATGCTCGATGAGTACTCTACACCTAGGAAGTTTTGGGCTGAGGCTATTGCGACCGCGTGCCATGTTTCGAATCGAGTTTTTCTTCGGGCACACTTGCACCGCACTTCTTATGAGTTGAGATACGGGCGAAAGCCTAGCGTCTCTCATTTTCGTGTGTTTGGTTGCAAGTGCTTTATTCTGAAGTCCGGGAACCTAGATAAGTTCGAGTCACGTTCTTGTGATGGGATCTTTCTAGGTTACTCGCCTTCTTCGCGGGCTTATAGGGTCTGGAACTGCGAGTCTAGCAAAATGGTAGAGACCTGTGAGGTGACCTTTGACGAGGCCAGTCCGGGGACTAGGCCTGATATCTCAGGTTCTTTAGAGCAGTCTGAGACCATCTTCGTGGATGACGAGGACGATGGAGATGAGGGTTGTCTACCCGATCAAGTCCCTTATCCACCCCTTGAGGTGCCGTCTTCTACCACACCTCCAGGTGATCAGCCCATGCCTTCTACTTCCTCTGGAGCTAGTGGCTCTGTTCCTACCTCGTCAGCTCACGAGGTAGAGGCCACTTCTTCATCTCATCCTGAACCTCCCCGACATATCCAGAAAAGACATCCTTCTGAGCAGATGATTGGAGACCTGTTCGAGCGTGTTACCCGCTCAAAATCTGGCTTATCTCAATTCTGTCTCCATTCTGCTTTCATTGCCTCCTTTGAGCCCAAGGATGTTTCTCATGCTCTTTCTGACGAGTCTTGGGTCAATGCCATGCATGAGGAGCTAGAAAATTTCGAGAGGAACAAGGTCTGGTCGCTTGTCGAGCCCCCGCGAGGTCACAATATTATTGGGACTAAGTGGGTGTTCAAGAACAAGCAGAGCGAGGATGGAGTGGTTATTCGAAACAAGGCTAGACTGGTAGCTCAGGGGTTTTCCCAGGTTGAGGGTCTAGACTTCGAGGAGACCTTTGCCCCTGTAGCTCGACTTGAGGCCATTAGAATCCTGCTTGCCTTTGCAGCTTCTAAGGGTTTCAAGCTCTACCAGATGGACGTCAAGAGTGCCTTCCTTAATGGCGTTATTGAGGAAGAAGTTTACGTCAGACAGCCTCCAGGTTTCGAGAACCCCAAATACCCACACCATGTCTTCAAGCTTTCCAAAGCGTTATATGGACTTAAGCAGGCCCCCAGAGCTTGGTATGAGAGACTTAAGTCCTACTTGTTGAGTCATGGGTTTGAGATGGGTAAAGTAGACAAGACTTTGTTTATCCGTAGGCTTGGTAGTGACCTTCTGCTCGTCCAAATCTATGTCGATGACATCATCTTTGGCGGCTCTTCCCATGCTCTGGTTTCTCAGTTCTCGGATGTCATGAGCACCGAGTTTGAGATGAGCATGATGGGTGAGTTGACTTTCTTCCTTGGCTTCCAAATCAAGCAGACTCGGGAGGGTACATTTCTTCATCAGGGAAAGTACACTCGAGACCTCCTGAGACGCTTCGACATGAGTGATGGTAAGCCTGTGTCGACTCCCATGGCTTCTACAGCCTATCTTGACCCAGATGAGGATGGCGAGCCAGTTGATCAGAAGGAGTATCGCAGCATGATTGGCTCCCTCTTGTACCTCACTACCTCGAGACCAGACATACATTTTTCCGTGTGTCTGTGCGCTCGTTTTCAGGCTTCTTCTCGCGTTTCTCACCGCCAGGCGGTGAAGCGCATCTTTCGGTACCTGCGAGCTACCATTGACTATGGTATCTGGTACTCTTCATCATCCTGTCTTTCCTTGAGAGCTTTCTCGGATGCAGACTTCGCTGGCTGTAGGATAGATAGGAAGAGCACTTCTGGCACCTGCCAATTTATTGGCACTTCTCTTGTTTCCTGGTCTTCAAGGAAGCAATCTGGTGTTGCACAGTCCACCGCAGAGGCCGAGTACGTAGCTGCCGCCAGTTGCTGCAGCCAGGTGCTTTGGATGGTTTCGACCCTGCGAGACTTTGGGTTAGTTATCGACAGTGTTCCACTCTTTTGTGATAACACTTCTGCGATTAACATTGCTAAGAACCCAGTGCAGCACTCCCGGACCAAGCACATTGACATTCGCTTCCATTTCCTTAGAGACCATGTAGAGAAGGGCGATATAGTGCTCCAGTTTGTGGAGAGTGACCACCAGTTGGCTAACATCTTCACCAAGCCATTGGATAGTTCGAGGTTTTCAGCTCTGCGGGGAGAGCTTGGGGTAGTTTGTCCTTATGGACTGTAGTGAGGGGGAGCTTTGGGCTTTACTGCTTTACTATATTGATTATGCTTCTGTCTCATTTCTGTTGCTTTGCACTCGGGGTGCATCGGGCTTAGTCCTTCCAGCATAGGTTAGAGTGCTTCTCTTGTCTAGTTGCTTAGACTTCGTACTCTTATCTTGTGCTTTCAGGATGCTTCTTATTAGCTATTTCTTATCTCACTAGGTCGAGCTCACTCACTTCTTGTAGGTTCTAGCGAGGGTTGGGCCACCCTCGGGTAGACAGGGTACGTGTTTGCTCTCTAGTGTGTGATTTACTGTCAGCTGATTGTCCTGGAGTCATATGGGGTAGATGAGAGTCAGTCTGAGCCATAGTTGTCTCTATATCTTATCTATGCTTTAAGGACTGCCTGTTTTGGTTTTATTTGCCAGCTTCTCGATTTATTGCTTTGGTTCAGGAAGAGTTCTTTTGGGAGCTTCTGGAGCTTAATTGTGACTTAACTCAACTTGAACTAAAAGTTGCATGTCATGTTGAGGGGGAGCTGGATTTTTCTGCATTTTAGCATTTAGCATTGTAATATATAACTACATTGAGCCTTGATTATTATCCTGCTATGACATGTTTACAATGCTTTACACCTTGCCATGACTTGTGCTTAGCTTGCTAGATTTATCATGACTTCATATGTGTAGACTAGCTTTCTGCCATGATAAGTTAATTAAAATTGCTCAACTTAAATTAAAACTTGTCATGTTAGCATTTGAGTTTAGTCTATCTTTAGCTATCCTTGTATGATTCATGCCATGTCAAATAAGCTGAGTTGAGTCTTGAATCTAGGTTGAATCTTAGATTGAGCTATTTTAGCATCTTGATACATCATGAGTTAGCACAATCTATTAAAAAGCAAAAGGATCTCTTTTTATGTGCGAAAAAACTGATTTCACCAATTCTTTCTTATGAGACAGCTTGCCATTGCACTAGGCATGAACTCAGGGGGAGTTTTGGATGACCTGGACTATCTTCTTAAGCTTCTCGCTTGGAGTAGTCGCATAAGGCTTGAGATCTAGCACATGATAAAATTTTTGGTTGGAAACAGCTATAAGCTTTAAAAGAAAATATGTCAAGTGTGTAAGATTTGCTTAATTACCTAAAGATGAAAAGTGCTTAACCAAATGATACACTCTTGAGCTTGTAGCACTCTAATTGACTCAACACTAGCTTCTTGTTTCCGCTTAGCTTATTGACATGGCCTGAGTCATCCTTAGATATCTCTAGCTAGACTTTGCTTAATTGTTGACTTGACTTGCTCACTAAATGCCCTACATTTCATATTATCATCTTTATGTGCTAGCTGGCTTATACATATGTTGTTATGATCTAGATAGCGTTTTATTGAGTTATGGCTTGGTGTATCTCATTATGGTCATTATGGATAATTCTCATGGCTCTAAATGCTTAAAATAAACAAACTTCAGTCATTTTCATCCTTTGTCGTGTCATATTCTCTCGTTTGCATCTTGATGTGTTTATTGCCAAAAGGGGGAGAATAGAGAAGAAAAAGTCATTTGGGAGCTTTTTAGAGCGTTGGAGAAAAATTTGCTCTTTCAGCTTGCTGCTCTAGTGCTTCCTTCGGTCGACATGGTCATTAGTTTCATTCCCGTCTTTGGACCATGTTGGACTTTGCAAATCAAACTCTACTTCATGCTTTTTCGGAGTTTGTCAATATACTCATCAAGGGGGAGATTGAGAGACCATGCGGTCGTGACTCCATATGAATGATGAGTATTTGACGTTGGTCTAAGTGAGTCGAGTTTGGTTTGCGTAGTTCGGAGTCGAGTCGTTGCATGGCGCAGTCGGGCTCGGTCGGACTTGGTCATTCCTGGTCGTATGGGTTTATGTTCATATTTCGATGTTTCGACAGGTTTGGACTTCATTATGGTAAGTATTATGGTATTTACGCTTTCATGTATCGAGCGGTGCTATTTGATGTGTTTCTTGTCTGTGTGGCTGCAGGACATCGAGACGGAGTCGTGGCGAGACACGGAGGACTGGACTAGGCGCAGGTGGCGCTGAGGTCAGAACAGTCGGGAGGTGTCGAAGACGACGTGGACTCGAGGTGGTTGCGAGGCGTGCGAGGCAAGGAGCGTGGAAGCTTCCCGGAAGGTGCACGAGGGGCGAATCGGGAAATTCGCGTGGCTGCACAAGCGGGAGCGGGCTCCGTTGGATTTAGCGGGCGTAACGGGGCGGAGACCCGTTAGCCGGAGGCTATATATATGAGGTGGTGGCTGCATGCCCACTCATGGATTTGGAAAAAGAACTAGGGTTTGATTGAGTCAAAAGAGTCTTTAGAGAGTTGTTTAGCTTTGGCTCTTTAGTAGTTGGGAGAGACAGAGTCTGTTGAGAGCTTGTCCCCTTCGATGCATTCTATGTGAGAGCTCTGTTCTTGGAAAACATGGAGAGTTCTTGATCATTCCAAGCATGTATGGGGTTGTAGGGATTGTATGAGCTGATACTTATTGTAATCGTGTCATCTCTCTTCCTCATTATCAATCCAAGATGGCTTTGTTTGAATTTGATTGAGGCCCTGGTTCTCTGTTTTGTCTGTTCTTCATTTCTCTTCGTAGCTCTCCATGCCTGAATTCTAAGATTTTCGGTTTTCTTGTTGTTTGTTGTTGGGAAGGCTCAAAATGGGTTGCTATGACATGGGAGATGCTTAAAAGCCATTTGGCTAGTTGATCCAAAGAGCAAACAAAGTTTAATTTCAGTTTTACTCTTTTGTGCTCCTCTGTTCATGCTTTTCTCATTCTAGGGTTTGAGCAAGATTTTGTTTCCCTCAATGAGATGGCATGAAATTTGGACTGGATTGCCCCATGGCTATTGCTAACATATCCTCAAAATTTCATGGCCAAAGGATCAAAGGTTGGAGAGAAATTTGAGTTTTGGTTAAACCCTCTGTACTTTTTCAGTTTTTGGGGAAAGTCTGAAATTCTTGAGTTTTTGTTGTTTTCTCATGTTGTTTGGAGCCCCTACTATATTTAGATTATGCTCTTGGTGTGAGTGTCTAAAAAGAAAATGTTTATTTCTCTCATTCTCTTGAAAATGGCAAGAATCTGAAATCTCAGGTTTTCTGTTTAGGCTGGAAGCAGTTCGGCTGTCAGTTTTGGAACTTCATTCAGTTGGGGATCTTTGGTCAGCATTAATGATCGGCAACGCGCTAAAAATTTCGGCCATACCAAATCAGTTCGACTGAATTTCTATTCGGTTTCCTGCAGTCTTTATTGCCGATTCTTATCTTTCTGAGTGAAGAAAATCTCGTCACTTTCATTCCCTGTACGTGACTTTGTATTGCCAAAGGGATCTACTTCATCCTTAGCATTGGATCTTTTATTTCTTTTTGCTGTCTTCATCATTTTTGCAGGCAGATCAAACAGCGATATTTTCAGTTGAAATTTTTACTGGATGATCTCTGATTTATGCTGAATTTTTTGGTGCCACATGCGTTCCAAATTTCAGCAGAATTAATTTTAAGTTTTCTGTGAGTTGCGTTGTTTTGCATCTTTTGAAAAATCAGTGTTCGTTTTCTCAGGGGCGATTTTAAGCGAGCGACATTCACCCCCCCTCTGTCGCCATTTCGGTCCTACACATTTTGATGTGTAATCACGGTTTTAGAATCCGTTTCTCTCCCTTTAATTGATTATGTAAGCAAAGCTCCTTAATTAGTTTGTTATGAGAATTTCCGTAGATCATCAATGGCACAAATACGGATCAAGTGGAAATTTATCAAGCACAACAGAGAGTAAAGTTATTCACATACAGAAGAGGAGCTTACGCACAAGTATGCGAAGGAGAAAGCCCTTCTTCAGCTTATAACGTTATTACGCACAAGTATGATCACCAGCAAGAAAATTGACAGTAAGCAAGTCCCTCCGAGCTTCTCAATCTAGCGGCGTGCTTTTCACAACTGACAGTAAGCAAGGCCGTTACTCTTGAGAATAAACTACTGCATGCCACAGTTTATAACGTTATTCACGTACAGAGGAGGAGCGTACGTACAAGCAGAACGACCTGAACCAGTGGAGCTTACGAGCGCCACCGCCTCCATTTTTTCTATCTCCTCGTGTATTCTTGCCACCTTTCTATCTCTGTTGTTTGCTCTCCAATATTTGATATGTGAAGTTGGCCAGGCAGTCTATACAAATTGTTGTTTGTCGATGGAATTGCGGAGGTAACGTATTTGTTTATCACTGGTTTTAGATCTATGTTTGTGAAACAACCATTCAATTGGGACCGAGGATTATAAACTCATTATAATTTATGTTTGTGAAACAACCATTCAATTGGGACTGAGGATTGTAAACTCATTATAATTTGTATACAAATTGTTGTTTGTCGATGGAATTGCGGAGGTAACGTATTTGTTTATCACTGGTTTTAGATCTATGTTTGTGAAACAACCATTCAATTGGGACCGAGGATTGTAAACTCATTATAATTTATGTTTGTGAAACAACCATTCAATTGGGACTGAGGATTGTAAACTCATTATAATTTGTACTGTCGTTATTAATGTAAAGAGAGTTGTAAAATCTTTATTTAATTTAAGCAAATTTTAATTATGGCTCAATGAATGTGAATTGATTTGTTGTATAAGAATTGTTATACTTACACTGTAGTTCTTTATTTCCCACTCTATAGTCTATATAAATTGTTCTTTGCCCTCGTCGATAACATCGTAACTTGCCACTTAAGATTAATCAAATACTCGGGTTGTTACAGTTCTCAAACTCGCACGTGGCAATTTCCATTTTGCCATCTTTTAAGCTGTGGGACCATATGTCAGAGATATTCATGAGAAATTGGATGGAGAGATGGGATTCGAACACAGGATACTGTGCACGGAGTGGAAGGGGCTTGCCACCAAGCTAACAATTCCCTTCTGCTAGGTTACTCGTCTGGCAATTAACCTGTATGAGGTGCCCGATGAATGTATGGTTACGATTAGGCTTGGGGATGGCACGTACGATAACAACCAGCTAGGTTAATTGTCTAGCAATGCTTAGAACATTTTTGGACCCAATTTATGGAATCGACAAACGTAACAACGCAAGTTCTTTTCATTCCTTTTTTATACCTTCGAGTATTTACTCTACAACCAATGTATGGAGGTTGTACAGTATGTATCGAAATGCAGAAGAAAAAGTCTTTATCCTCAACTTTTTTATTCGTCTAATTTTTATCTTTTATTTGCAAAATTGGATAGAACTATGTTCTGTACCTATCAAAACCAGTGTAAATCACATCCAAAACTGGTTTTGGCGTTGATGTGGCAGTGGTCTTGAATTCTTGATAGATGTACATATTTCACTAGCGTAGCATCCCAGGTGACGCTGCCTCAACAAAACTAACCTAGCACAAAGTTGAAAAAAGAAAATCATTGTGGCCTCTTCCTCCTGTTTTCTGTCTCCCTATCTCCCACTCACCGCCGTCACCAGTCCTTTTCTCTCTTTCCCAATCGCCATTGCAGTTCGTCGCCCAAGATGGAGAAGGTGGCATTGTGGACCCCACGGTCATCGCCGGAGGTAGGGGCACAGATGTTGGCCAGGGTGGCTCGATCCGACGACGGTTTTGCACCAGCAGGATTTGGGAATGGGGATTGGGATGAGACGGACTGGGGAAGAAGGTCATGGGGAACAAATGGAAAAAAGCGAATCGGAGGCGTGGGGAAAATGAAAAAAATGCGTAAGTGGGGAGGTGGGATCACCCGCAGAGAGCCAGAGTTTGTCCATATCTCTATAAAATAGTCCTTGCTCACCAGATATTTTGCCCAATATATACGAGCTTAAGATGCAGATCAAACCAATTTTTACCTAGCAGATCAAACGGTAGAGGCTTTCGTGCAACTACAGCTGGGGAAGGCAGACACGCCGATTACTACAATCGTGATATGCGCCGACTCGGAGCTTCTCTGCGTCCTTTCACAAGAGCTAATAATGCATGGCAAGTCGGAAGGACCGGCGCTAGCTAGCTAGCTAGGTTGACGGTCATATTCTTTCTTCGAGAAAGAAAAAAATGAAAAGAAAACCTAGTTTTCTACCCGATTACTCAATGAAACCGTGATTCAAAGTCTTGCCCTGCGTGCAGGGATATTAGTGTTTCGCTACATATGCTCTCCATGATCTGAAAGCACATCACAGGCCTGATTAGGGGGCGTTTGTATTGGTTTTTTGTTGACGACTTTTGATTTTGGCTTATAAATAGTAATAACTTTGAAGTGTGTAAAAAGAGAAATACTTATGTACGATTTTGACCAATATAAATGAAGTCACTACAATGTGTAATATAATTGACTAGTAGACTCTTGACTTAAAAAGATACTTTGTTTAAAATTAAGTTACTATAGAAAATTTATTTACTGTAGAACAGCAGGTTTTAGAAGTCAAAGCAAACCAAGCAAATCTCACTACTCCACTGCTAAATTTACTGTGTTCGTACCGTGCAATTTAGTTCTTTTTTTGGAAAGTATATATAGAAACTAAACAATACTCCACTACTAAAAAAATATTGTGTTCATATTAGTATAATTCCTTTCTGTGTAGTCTTTACGTATATATACCCTTTGTACATTGCCTCTAGACAAACTGTCCATCTTTACAGAAAAGGCAGAAACTTACGTCAATTTCGATCCTGATGATTTAGCTCCGTCCTATTTGGTTCCAACCGAAACGATCAGCGCATAGGATTAGATAATACATTAAATACGACGTTGATATGTAATTGGGAAAATTGCTCTCATGCCACAAACTTAAGTGCCATTCTCTCATTTGCCACATACTTAAGTGGCTTTGTTATTATGCCACAAACTTGAGTATATTGCCCTTTGTTTTGCCATTTTCAGGGATTTAACCTGGGGGTATTATCCAGCCGGTCCCACCCTCCCATTCGGCACGCGACGACGACCCGCGCGAAGCGCTCGGCACCCATGTCCCTCCCCGGCGCCGGCGGCAAGAATCTCGCCTCGGCCGACGGCGGGCGAACACGGCTCCGGGACGAGCAGCTGCGGCAGCTCCACGAGCTCTTCCTCCGCTTCGACCTCGACGGCGACGGCAACCTCACCAAGCTAGAGATCGCCGCGCTCCTCTGCTCGCTCGGTCTGCGCCCCACCACGGGGGACGAGATCCACGCCCTCATCGCCGCCATGGACGCCGACGGCAACGGCATCGTCGAGTTCGACGAGCTCGCCTCCTCCCTCGTGCCGCTGCTCCTCGGGCCCTGCCGCCCCGCCGGCGCCGGTGGCCGGATGGGAGAGGGAGGGAGCAAGGGCGCGGTGGGACGCCCCCTGTAGTCCACGGCCTCCCCACGCAAGGAATTGAGAAATCGCCGCTTGAAACAGTAGCCCTTCTCCGTCTTCTCTTCCGGCCGGCCGCCGCCGCTTCTTCCTCGGTTAGTCCCGAGTCAATTCAGCGCGGTGGGAGCGACACCTCCACCACCCGAAGCCTCCCCAACCACCGTCTTATGCTCCCGTCCGCCGAGCGACCCCGCCACGGTGGCCTCCCTGTGCCGCCGCCTGAGCTCGTCGCCGACTCGCCTCAGTCGCCCTCTGGTCGAATCAACTGCTTGGGTGAGCTCCAGGTATCATGCTCATACTCATGCACGCCCTTGCTCCCTCCCTCTCCCATCCGGCCACCGGCGCCCCTTTTCCCCCTCATCACCGGTCGCCTAGCGCCGCCGCCAACTCGTCTGAGCACCTCCCCGGCCGGAGCAGCTGGCTCCTTGAGCTTCCTCACTGCCGGGACCATTCATTTTGCCGGTTGCCGTCGTCTCCCCGGCTGACCCCCGCCGGCGACGCCGCCTGCCCCGACCGCCTGGCACCTCCTCTGCTTTCGGCTGGCTTTGCCCAGTTGCTCTGTTCCTGCTCTGTTTTACCCTTTCTCTGACTGGTGGGACCGGCTGGATAATACCCCCAGGTTAAATCCCTGAAAATGGCAAAACAAAGGATAATATACTCAAGTTTGTGGCATAATAACAAAGCCACTAAAGTATGTGGCAAATGAGAGGATGGCACTTAAGTTTGTGGCATGAGAGCAATTTTCCCTATGTAATTAAGGCCTAAAGCTATTATAATCATAGACCAATCAAAGCAATACAACTTGAGTACCACCGAACAGAGAATTACTATCCGAGTACCTCTGATTAAATGATTATTATCCGACTAACCACTACTTAGAAATCCTATAATATGATAACCAGGATTAACTCCATACAGTTTCCCGTATGGTGAATAGGCCACATATGTCCTTAACCCCAATAAACCGCATGACGATTCGGCCATTCACCTCCGACAACAACCATTTCACAGTTGTTACTACAATCTTCTCCCACTGACAAGTAACTAATCGATAATTATTTGTCAGATCTCTCTTGTTGATAGCAACCACTTGCTTGGTTGGGCGTGAGGAATCAACAAGACGCATGTTCAAGTAAGACAATCGACTCTTCTTCATCGCTATTTAAGCTTTACGGGAGAAGATAAAGAAAATGGCCAAGAGATAGATTGATAGACAAAAAAAAATAAGATCAATCAATAGACAACGGATATAAGGAATAGCGATGTTAGGGCTAGTAGCACTCCCTTCGTAATCGCTCTACAAGAGCATACTGTAGTCCCGTCCTCTTTCTCTCTCTTCAACCCTTTTGTTTGACTTGGCTTTAGCTTCAGTTAGGAAAAAAAAGAAAATTCTAACCATATATTGATAAGGTAATTAGATTTAGAAATTACTATGCAGATTGTTTATATGACACGTTAAGCCACCAACCTTTTCTTTCTTAATTAGCATGCAAGCAAAGTAGCTAAATTTCCTACTATCTCTCAATGATGCTTTGGTTTCTTCTATATGTCGCTTCAACACAAGTGTTATATATGGACTTTGTGCATATCAATTCGCAAGTTAAGTAGCACTTTCTATTCTTTATAGAACTTCGACATATTCTCAATTATTGAAGCCTGAAGTTACAATCAATATTAGATTGTACTTTATTCTCGAAATAGCTTATGTTTTAAGTACTATTTTCGTAGTCTAAAATTTCTGTGTTAATTAATTTTTTTAAGATACAGACTACGTACTTTCTCTCTCTATTCAAGAATATATGATATTTTGGACATCCACATGTTCTCCAATATGCAACTTATTGACCACTATTTTTATACGAACATGCTCATAAAAATAAATTATTATATTATGTCAATAATTTCCATGACTGATCTAATTATACCACGTTCAAACTTTAATAATCAAAAATAAAATATATTGGCTATCTACTTTTTATATCAATATGATACACATACCAAATTAATCAGTTGTATATTGTAATCAAAGTTTAGTAGTCCTAAGAAAAAAAACAGAAATGAAAAGGAAAAATAGCCATAAATTATTACTTACTGAGAGAAAATTTGTCATTTAAATAGACCTCTTTGATGGATCAAATTAAACAAGTAAGAAAGTTCAAATATGGAAATAAAATTTTGAAACAAATATTGTAATCAAATATATGTAGTTTTGAACTGAAGACACCATTAGAAAAGTAACAACAATGGTATACAAGTAAATAGATGTTATAATTAATATGGAAATTAGAAAATAATAAAATTTAGAGCATTTGAAGTTCAGAACTATAATTTCAAACTAAAATGTGCTATATTTTTTTTATAAAAAATGGATTGCAAAATTTGATAATAGTATAAACGAATTATACAAAATATGTATCTCGTGCAGGAGCATGGGTTGATGACTGGTTATATCAAACACTTTGTGCCATCCACACTTTAGAGATTTCTCCTGTAGGGACAAGGTTCCACCATAAACCCACAAACTTATAAATTAATCCACTGTAGTCTAGGCTCCTAATATATATTTCAATAAGTAAAGACAATTCTATATACTAAAATCAAGCATATATTCGCCAAATGTTCTCAATTTTAAGCCTGCTAGAAGGCACAGGGTTTATCGTAGTTCCAGCCTGTTTCGGCGAATCTCAATATTTAAATCCGGCCGAGAGCCATTCCCGAAATTGGATGGCAAACAAAAGTTGCTCCGGGCCTAAAGTGTCCTCCGCGTTATTTTGGTATCAAGACAGAAGCTAATCGGACTTCGTGTCACTGGCCTGGGTTCGAGTGTAGGCTCCATATATGAGTGCATCTCAGAGCGTGTGCGAAGTCGCGGTATTCCCCGCCTCTGCAGTTTCAAGCGTGTGCAAATGGGACACGCGTACTCTTAAAAAACAGACACAAGCCTATCTGCTCAAAGATATGTGCATGTAATTAATTTTTGTTCTTCTTTCCTTTTTATTAATTTGAGTAAACCAAATGACTGTGGCGAGTATAATTCTTTGTAAGGACGAGCTAGTGGCCTAGTATTGGAAATGAGGGTGTTTGTTTTTACCCAACTGAGTTTGATCCCTAAGTTTGACATCGTGCCTCTATAACACGCGTGTGCTTTCAGTTAGAAAGCTTGTGTCCACACTCCTTGACTCCGGTGTCTTCATAAATTCCTAGCTTGTGTCTGTTCATATTAGCTTTTGCTACTAGTTTTTAGCTACAGCTAATGTATAGTAGTGACTGATGAATAGTAGTGCTGATAGAAGCGGCTGATGAATAGTAATAGTTGATGAATAGTACTGTATTATATAAGTAAAGACGATGCAACTAAAAGCACTACGACATTCAGACCACCATATAACTTATAAAATTTTGATATAATAAAATATAAAGTACGTTACAATATATGAAAGTGAAAGTAGTGGATGATAGAAACAGCTTATACAAGCTAGAGCGGTCATATTAGTTTCTGCTTTTGAAAATAAATACCAATATGAATAGGCCTGTACATCTGTGTGTGCATGTTTGGTGTGAGTAAGATGCGTGATGTGCTTCCTTCATAAATTATCTCGAAAAAAGTATATTTCTTTGTAGCAACAATGAAAATTGCGCTCCTTTCTTTTTAAATGTCATGTGACTAACAAAAACATACAGATATTCGTATGAGCGGTTAGATATGGTGTGACCGCTCGCTTACTGCCTTACTGTTCCCGGGGCATTCAACTTTTTGCCACTCTGAAGATTGGCCAATTACCTCTCTCACTTACATGCGGGGCCGTCTAAGTCACTGACAACGGGCCAGGGTGGCAAATCTGTTGCCACCCTACTCATAAGAGTGGCAAATAATTAAATTATCCACTGTTCCCCGTTGTTATAGAACATTGACTGTCATTGAGTGCAAACGCAGACCATCGTAGACACAGCTCATCCACAAAACAAGCTGTGGGTTCCACAACGACGCGTCCATCTGGGGCGCGCCTACATGGTAAATTGGCAGGTTGCTCCATGTTCAACGAAAGCACGTCGAAGCTCAGAGCCTCAGTTAGCAGTCCATTTGGGAATCTTCCGCATGTGCCAACCGTGATTCAGCTTTAGCGTGGAAGTCATGAATCAATCCAACGAGAGTCCTGTCAAAGTGCCAATTAATCGTACATCCGTATTGCGACATGAAAACTAGCTAGTGCAGACCAAATACCCATACCCACCAGTGGTAGACTTCGTTTCAGATGTATCACAAAACAATCTTCGTCTAGAAATGTCTCTGTGAACCACAGGATAAAATCGCACTGAAAACAAATACCATCTAACACACTTGCACATAACTGCAAATGTTGCGATTTGATCCCTAGACTGAGAGCCTCCCAGCTTCGAGTTCCCTTTACCACGGATTTACGTGCCTTTCTTCTTATTTGAAAAATAACTAATTCCGCCAAATAGATTCCTAACCGGCCATTTAGGTGCCTCACCTTTTTCATTATTCTAATCCTGCATGTTCCAAATGAATCTTCAATTTTGGACGGCTGTAGATCTTTTTTCCCTAACATTGGCTGGTTTAAAACATTTTTTGTGTGTTTTGGCATAAGAGCTACGTAATACAAAGAAAGAACAACAAAGAAATCACGTCAATGACCATCGAATCAAGAAATCACATTTTGAGGCCAAAGCAAGTAAAATAGGGTTTTCATGATAGATTTGCTATCAAAGTGCCTATATGGGTGGAGATAGATTCCCAGAGGATGTCTCCATCTTTTACACATTCTTAGCACAACAAGATAAAGAAAAGGGAAGAGAAGATATCAAAACCAACGCAAATAAGAGTAAATAAATCAAAACAAGATATAGATATGGAGAGGATCAAATATTGATGTTTTGCCACTTCAGGATGTAGGTTTTACAGCCACTCCATCTTGGAGGACAAAGAGCACACAAGGCACTCACTCTCATTGTTAGCGATATGCACTAGAGGCAATAATGGAGATGATTGTATCACTTTTATATTTATGATCTTTTGAATAATGTGTTATTTTGTCCCTTGAATGAATGTCCTTCATATTAATCAACAAGTATGTGACTTGTTCGTAGAACTCTTTATTCATATTTTGATGTTATTCTTAATTATCCCTGATCTTATATCATTATGTGGGACAATTATGATTTACAGATCAGCCCATGTATTGATTGATGATCATATTTCACAGATCATGTATATAGGATATCAAATCGATAATGTGGATGCATGTTAGAGAACATGATGTTATATTAACCCACCATGAGACACTGTGGGAATTGTTATATTCTTAAGTATCATTAATTGGTCTCATACATAACGTATGAGGATTCTTAGACCTGATATCGTCATTGTTTCCTACAATGTAGTCATAAAGGTACCTTTCGGGTTTCCTATAAAACATGCGAAGGAGTATGAGCGATCAAGATGGAATTCCCCCTCTTATATAACAAGAGAGATATCTCTAGGTCCCTCAATGTGGTTGTATTAAGGAAGTACATAGCCATGTCGAATGTGGTTGAAGAGTCTATCACAACTGAATAATCCATTACAGGTTCGATCGTAGGATGTCACGCTTCCTGCATTGAGTTTGATCTGGTATCATGAGGTAAAGGGATTGGTACATAAGCACTATGTAGGTTCGTACAATATGATTTTTATGTATGTTTGGGAGTCATTATGCCCTGCTAGGGACCATTACCAACTTATGGACTGGAAAGGAGTTTTTGGCACATAGCTGTAGGATCAAGGATACCGACTAGAGGGGGTTGAATAGGCAGTTTTTTAAATTTTATTCGTTCACTTGATTAATTCTTCACAATTTAAATAGCACAAATGCAAAGCAATTAATCCTATACAATTCTAGTCAACAATAAAGCAATCCTAGCTCTAAGCAAGCAAATGATCACAATGATGTAAATAAACAAGAGCTAAGAAGGGAACGAACACAAACCATGTTTTTACCGTGGTGTTCGGAAACTTGCCGATTTCCCCTAATCCACGTTGAGGTAAGCTCGAACGAATCGAACCGGCTCCACGAATTGAGCCTAATCACCTCGATCACTATTGGTAGCCCTTTCCCTCTCCGGGTAGGCGATCTCTGAGCCTTCACAATTTGCCGGGCCTTCTCACAACCTTCTTGAGAAGATCACCGAACCAATCACCGCCCAATCATCCAAGTGCCGGCAAGCACTAAGAGTAAAGAATTCCGGGCTTCACTTGAATGCAATTCTAGTGCCAAGTGGATCAACTAATGAATTTCTTGCACTAATTGCAAAACCACCTCAATTTAATGCTCAATGTGTGAATGAGGGTGGAATGAATGCTCTAGGGCTTAAGAAATATGCAATGAGTCTCTAACTACTGCCCTTGTGCAGTGGTGGGGGTATTTATAGCCTCCACCAACCAAAACTAGCCGTTTGACACAATTTCCTGAAAAATTCAGGATGAGCGGTACTACCGCCCCTAGGGGCCGGTACTACCGCTACCAAATCTTCGTGGCAGAACGGATATGTCAGAGCTCTGCAGTGACCGTTGGATTTGGCGGCGCGGTACTACCGCCGTTGTAATTTGCGGTACTACCGCTGTCTGGTAGTTTTGCAAAGTCGGCGCGGTACTACCACTCTGGCCAAAATCCAAAAGGTCCCAAATTTCGCGCTCTCTGCGAAAAAGCATCCGCTCTGAAACCGGATCTTCTGGACTCCGGAAGTACCGCTCTGGATAGCGAAACTACCACACACAGCGGTAGTTCCGGCGTTGAAAACACCCGTACTTCCGCTCCAGGAAAATCCAGACTTCATCCGGAGGAGCTCTCTGGAAAACAACGTTCGCTCATCCTCCGGATCTTCCGGGATCCGAAAGTACCGCTCCATAATGCAGTACTACCGCTCATTGCGGTAGTTCTGGCATTCAAATTGCCGGTACTTCCGTTCCCGCAAGAATTCCGATGAATCCGAGGGTGCTCTCTGGAAAAAAGGATCCGCTTGAAAACCGGATCTTCCGCTCGCCGGTACTACCGCTTCTGAGAGCGGAACTACCGCTCTCCGGTAGTTCCGACGTTCAAAACTGCGGTACTACCCCTCGTCCAGACAGAGCACAAACTTTGTTTTAAAATGGATTTTTGATGAATGCAAGTTTCTAAGTTGATCCCAAAGGCACATAAAGTTTGCATTCAAATTACTTGCCATGATCCCTCTTTATGGTACGATTATCTACCCTATAATCCGGTCTTCCACCTTTCTTCTAAGACCGGTAAAAAGTAAAGGGATCCTATTCTAAGTATACCTGTGCCTTGAATAATTTTGAGTCTCCACATCCATCCTTTTGATTGCATCTTGCCGCTTACAAATGGACTAACTCTTCACATGCTCATAAAACATATTAGTCCCATATTTACATTAATTACCAAAACTGTGACGAAGTCTGGCATACTCGTCATCAGTGATCTTTTTCAGATCAATCTCAGGACTCTCCCTGTCAGCTAGGTCTTCTTCTGATTCCTCCATGGGAGAGCTCTCATGCTGTGGCTGCTCAGATTTCGTCTCAGAGTCAGATTCAGATGAAGGGACCGGGGCCTTCCCCTTGTCTTGAGCTGCCTTTTGAGCTGCCTCAGGGGATGGAAGAGAAGGGATGCCTGAGGAATCCCCAGACATGGAGGTGTATGCCTTCCTGCCAGCAGCTCTTGTTCTAGGCATCTAGAGACATCAATGTAGAATAGACCAAGTTAGTTTGAAAAAAATGGAGTGAATTTGCTGCATTATCAGGAACATCAGTAGTACCGCCGTTTTGGGCTGGTAGTACCGCTCAGCGGTAGTACCGCTCCAGTTGGGCGGTAGTTCCGCTTCCTGGCAGATTTTAGGGTTTTAATAATGTGCATAGATTTTAGGAGTTTTTCTTGGATTGAATCCATGAAATGGGTGTAAAAATACCCTCAAACACCAAATCTACTCATTTTCCCTAGAGTCAATTTGCAAAATCATCTACATTTCAATTCAAACCAAAGCATGACCTAGGGTTCACATAAAGATTGAAAAGAAGGATTTTGATCAGAGATACCTTGAGGGTCGGGGGAGGAGAACCCTTGGGAGTTGATTTGACTTGAAGAAACGAAGAAATCACCGCTAGATCCAAGAATCTAGGGTGCAGTTTTGGAGGTTTTTGGAGAAGGAGAGAGAGAGAAGAGGAGAGGCGCTTTGTACGGGCTTGAGTGGAAGTAAGGGAGCGGAGGAACCGCAGGAAGGGAGAGGTCCCACAAGGGAACCCTTGGGCGCAGGCGGTTACCCCTCTCAAGCCATTTGCGGTAGTACCACCGATATGGGCGGTAGTACCGGTTCCATGTCCGGTAGTACCGCTGAACGTTCGGACCAGGTGGAACATTTCTCTTTAAGTCTCATGCGGTAGTACCGCTTTCACAGCCGGTAGTACCATTAACCGGAAGAACCGCAGAAAACAGAGGTAGTTCCGATTTTTCTGGGACTTGAGAGAATGAGGGTAGATGCAAATGATCCCTAGTTTTTGCACTCAACTAAATTCTTTAAGGATCATTATGCATTAAATATCCCAAAATATTATCATGAAATAGTTTTTACATTTATAATAATAATTTTTAATTTAAAAACAAAGTTCTTTTGCATAAAAACTTTTAGCACACAAGCTCTCAAGCTTTTTGCAAATGAGCATTCAATTAATTTTGCCGTAAGTTTATGCAACATTAGAGTAATATAGGACATTTAATTCACTCCTTAGTTTGCAAAAACGGCTTTCATCCAAGGGTTTGGTGAAAATATCCGCTAGTTGGTCTTTGGTTCGGATGTGGCTAATACAAATATCTCCCTTGCTAACATGGTCCCTCAAGAAATGGTGGTGTATGTCTATATGCTTGGTTCTTGAGTGTTGGACTGGATTATTGGATATTTTGACGGCACTTTCATTATCACACAAGAGAGGCATGTTATCAAAATTAATTCCATAATCTAATAAGGTTTGCCTCATCCATAATAATTGAGCACAACAACTTCCGGTGGAAACATATTCGGCTTCGGCGGTTGAAAGTGCTATGGAATTTTGTTTCTTTGAGGACCAAGACACTAGAGATCTACCTAAAAATTGACAACTCCCCGAGGTGTTTTTTCTATCCACTTTGCAACCCGCATAATCGGAATCCGAATATCCCATTAATTCAAATTTAGCACCTTTAGGATACCAAAGCCCTATATTTTGGGAGTGTTTCAAATATCTCAAGATTCTCTTAACGGCTTTTAAATGACACTCTTTTGGTGAAGCTTGAAAGCGAGCATACATGCATACACTAAACATGATATCGGGCCTAGATGCATGATATCTAGACCTCGACGCTTTGGAGGTTTTTGGAGAAGGAGAGAGAGAGAAGAGGAGAGGCGCTTTGTACGGGCTTGAGTGGAAGTAAGGGAGCGGAGGAACCGCAGGAAGGGAGAGGTCCCACAAGGGAACCCTTGGGCGCAGGCGGTTACCCCTCTCAAGCCATTTGCGGTAGTACCACCGATATGGGCGGTAGTACCGGTTCCATGTCCGGTAGTACCGCTGAACGTTCGGACCAGGTGGAACATTTCTCTTTAAGTCTCATGCGGTAGTACCGCTTTCACAGCCGGTAGTACCATTAACCGGAAGAACCGCAGAAAACAGAGGTAGTTCCGATTTTTCTGGGACTTGAGAGAATGAGGGTAGATGCAAATGATCCCTAGTTTTTGCACTCAACTAAATTCTTTAAGGATCATTATGCATTAAATATCCCAAAATATTATCATGAAATAGTTTTTACATTTATAATAATAATTTTTAATTTAAAAACAAAGTTCTTTTGCATAAAAACTTTTAGCACACAAGCTCTCAAGCTTTTTGCAAATGAGCATTCAATTAATTTTGCCGTAAGTTTATGCAACATTAGAGTAATATAGGACATTTAATTCACTCCTTAGTTTGCAAAAACGGCTTTCATCCAAGGGTTTGGTGAAAATATCCGCTAGTTGGTCTTTGGTTCGGATGTGGCTAATACAAATATCTCCCTTGCTAACATGGTCCCTCAAGAAATGGTGGTGTATGTCTATATGCTTGGTTCTTGAGTGTTGGACTGGATTATTGGATATTTTGACGGCACTTTCATTATCACACAAGAGAGGCATGTTATCAAAATTAATTCCATAATCTAATAAGGTTTGCCTCATCCATAATAATTGAGCACAACAACTTCCGGTGGAAACATATTCGGCTTCGGCGGTTGAAAGTGCTATGGAATTTTGTTTCTTTGAGGACCAAGACACTAGAGATCTACCTAAAAATTGACAACTCCCCGAGGTGTTTTTTCTATCCACTTTGCAACCCGCATAATCGGAATCCGAATATCCCATTAATTCAAATTTAGCACCTTTAGGATACCAAAGCCCTATATTTTGGGAGTGTTTCAAATATCTCAAGATTCTCTTAACGGCTTTTAAATGACACTCTTTTGGTGAAGCTTGAAAGCGAGCATACATGCATACACTAAACATGATATCGGGCCTAGATGCATGATATCTAGACCTCGACGCTTTGGAGGTTTTTGGAGAAGGAGAGAGAGAGAAGAGGAGAGGCGCTTTGTACGGGCTTGAGTGGAAGTAAGGGAGCGGAGGAACCGCAGGAAGGGAGAGGTCCCACAAGGGAACCCTTGGGCGCAGGCGGTTACCCCTCTCAAGCCATTTGCGGTAGTACCACCGATATGGGCGGTAGTACCGGTTCCATGTCCGGTAGTACCGCTGAACGTTCGGACCAGGTGGAACATTTCTCTTTAAGTCTCATGCGGTAGTACCGCTTTCACAGCCGGTAGTACCATTAACCGGAAGAACCGCAGAAAACAGAGGTAGTTCCGATTTTTCTGGGACTTGAGAGAATGAGGGTAGATGCAAATGATCCCTAGTTTTTGCACTCAACTAAATTCTTTAAGGATCATTATGCATTAAATATCCCAAAATATTATCATGAAATAGTTTTTACATTTATAATAATAATTTTTAATTTAAAAACAAAGTTCTTTTGCATAAAAACTTTTAGCACACAAGCTCTCAAGCTTTTTGCAAATGAGCATTCAATTAATTTTGCCGTAAGTTTATGCAACATTAGAGTAATATAGGACATTTAATTCACTCCTTAGTTTGCAAAAACGGCTTTCATCCAAGGGTTTGGTGAAAATATCCGCTAGTTGGTCTTTGGTTCGGATGTGGCTAATACAAATATCTCCCTTGCTAACATGGTCCCTCAAGAAATGGTGGTGTATGTCTATATGCTTGGTTCTTGAGTGTTGGACTGGATTATTGGATATTTTGACGGCACTTTCATTATCACACAAGAGAGGCATGTTATCAAAATTAATTCCATAATCTAATAAGGTTTGCCTCATCCATAATAATTGAGCACAACAACTTCCGGTGGAAACATATTCGGCTTCGGCGGTTGAAAGTGCTATGGAATTTTGTTTCTTTGAGGACCAAGACACTAGAGATCTACCTAAAAATTGACAACTCCCCGAGGTGTTTTTTCTATCCACTTTGCAACCCGCATAATCGGAATCCGAATATCCCATTAATTCAAATTTAGCACCTTTAGGATACCAAAGCCCTATATTTTGGGAGTGTTTCAAATATCTCAAGATTCTCTTAACGGCTTTTAAATGACACTCTTTTGGTGAAGCTTGAAAGCGAGCATACATGCATACACTAAACATGATATCGGGCCTAGATGCATGATATCTAGACCTCGACGCTTTGGAGGTTTTTGGAGAAGGAGAGAGAGAGAAGAGGAGAGGCGCTTTGTACGGGCTTGAGTGGAAGTAAGGGAGCGGAGGAACCGCAGGAAGGGAGAGGTCCCACAAGGGAACCCTTGGGCGCAGGCGGTTACCCCTCTCAAGCCATTTGCGGTAGTACCACCGATATGGGCGGTAGTACCGGTTCCATGTCCGGTAGTACCGCTGAACGTTCGGACCAGGTGGAACATTTCTCTTTAAGTCTCATGCGGTAGTACCGCTTTCACAGCCGGTAGTACCATTAACCGGAAGAACCGCAGAAAACAGAGGTAGTTCCGATTTTTCTGGGACTTGAGAGAATGAGGGTAGATGCAAATGATCCCTAGTTTTTGCACTCAACTAAATTCTTTAAGGATCATTATGCATTAAATATCCCAAAATATTATCATGAAATAGTTTTTACATTTATAATAATAATTTTTAATTTAAAAACAAAGTTCTTTTGCATAAAAACTTTTAGCACACAAGCTCTCAAGCTTTTTGCAAATGAGCATTCAATTAATTTTGCCGTAAGTTTATGCAACATTAGAGTAATATAGGACATTTAATTCACTCCTTAGTTTGCAAAAACGGCTTTCATCCAAGGGTTTGGTGAAAATATCCGCTAGTTGGTCTTTGGTTCGGATGTGGCTAATACAAATATCTCCCTTGCTAACATGGTCCCTCAAGAAATGGTGGTGTATGTCTATATGCTTGGTTCTTGAGTGTTGGACTGGATTATTGGATATTTTGACGGCACTTTCATTATCACACAAGAGAGGCATGTTATCAAAATTAATTCCATAATCTAATAAGGTTTGCCTCATCCATAATAATTGAGCACAACAACTTCCGGTGGAAACATATTCGGCTTCGGCGGTTGAAAGTGCTATGGAATTTTGTTTCTTTGAGGACCAAGACACTAGAGATCTACCTAAAAATTGACAACTCCCCGAGGTGTTTTTTCTATCCACTTTGCAACCCGCATAATCGGAATCCGAATATCCCATTAATTCAAATTTAGCACCTTTAGGATACCAAAGCCCTATATTTTGGGAGTGTTTCAAATATCTCAAGATTCTCTTAACGGCTTTTAAATGACACTCTTTTGGTGAAGCTTGAAAGCGAGCATACATGCATACACTAAACATGATATCGGGCCTAGATGCATGATATCTAGACCTCGACGCTTTGGAGGTTTTTGGAGAAGGAGAGAGAGAGAAGAGGAGAGGCGCTTTGTACGGGCTTGAGTGGAAGTAAGGGAGCGGAGGAACCGCAGGAAGGGAGAGGTCCCACAAGGGAACCCTTGGGCGCAGGCGGTTACCCCTCTCAAGCCATTTGCGGTAGTACCACCGATATGGGCGGTAGTACCGGTTCCATGTCCGGTAGTACCGCTGAACGTTCGGACCAGGTGGAACATTTCTCTTTAAGTCTCATGCGGTAGTACCGCTTTCACAGCCGGTAGTACCATTAACCGGAAGAACCGCAGAAAACAGAGGTAGTTCCGATTTTTCTGGGACTTGAGAGAATGAGGGTAGATGCAAATGATCCCTAGTTTTTGCACTCAACTAAATTCTTTAAGGATCATTATGCATTAAATATCCCAAAATATTATCATGAAATAGTTTTTACATTTATAATAATAATTTTTAATTTAAAAACAAAGTTCTTTTGCATAAAAACTTTTAGCACACAAGCTCTCAAGCTTTTTGCAAATGAGCATTCAATTAATTTTGCCGTAAGTTTATGCAACATTAGAGTAATATAGGACATTTAATTCACTCCTTAGTTTGCAAAAACGGCTTTCATCCAAGGGTTTGGTGAAAATATCCGCTAGTTGGTCTTTGGTTCGGATGTGGCTAATACAAATATCTCCCTTGCTAACATGGTCCCTCAAGAAATGGTGGTGTATGTCTATATGCTTGGTTCTTGAGTGTTGGACTGGATTATTGGATATTTTGACGGCACTTTCATTATCACACAAGAGAGGCATGTTATCAAAATTAATTCCATAATCTAATAAGGTTTGCCTCATCCATAATAATTGAGCACAACAACTTCCGGTGGAAACATATTCGGCTTCGGCGGTTGAAAGTGCTATGGAATTTTGTTTCTTTGAGGACCAAGACACTAGAGATCTACCTAAAAATTGACAACTCCCCGAGGTGTTTTTTCTATCCACTTTGCAACCCGCATAATCGGAATCCGAATATCCCATTAATTCAAATTTAGCACCTTTAGGATACCAAAGCCCTATATTTTGGGAGTGTTTCAAATATCTCAAGATTCTCTTAACGGCTTTTAAATGACACTCTTTTGGTGAAGCTTGAAAGCGAGCATACATGCATACACTAAACATGATATCGGGCCTAGATGCATGATATCTAGACCTCGACGAAGGAGGTAAGTCGATAGATTTAAAGCTTTATAGATCCATGATTGGTAGCTTGCTTTACCTTACCGCATCTAGGCCCGATATCATGTTTAGTGTATGCATGTGTGCTCGCTTTCAAACTTCACCAAAAGAGTGTCATTTAAAAGCCGTTAAGAGAATCTTGAGATATTTGAAACACTCCCAAAATATAGGGCTTTGGTATCCTAAAGGTGCTAAATTTGAATTAATGAGATATTCGGATTCCGATTATGCGGGTTGCAAAGTGGATAGAAAAAGCACCTCGGGGAGTTGTCAATTTTTAGGTAGATCTCTAGTGTCTTGGTCCTCAAAGAAACAAAATTCCATAGCACTTTCAACCGCCGAAGCCGAATATGTTTCCGCCGGAAGTTGTTGTGCTCAATTATTATGGATGAGGCAAACCTTATTGGATTATGGAATTAATTTTGATAATGTGCCTCTCTTGTGTGATAATGAAAGTGCCGTCAAAATATCCAATAATCCAGTCCAACACTCAAGAACCAAGCATATAGACATACGCCACCATTTCTTGAGGGACCATGTTAGCAAGGGAGATATTTGTTGCCATTGGTGTCTTGATGGGTTTTGCATTCTCCATGCCAAACTTCTTGAAGAGATCTTTAACGTACTTTGTTTGGCTTATGAAGGTTCCATCCTTGAGTTGCTTGATTTGAAGTCCAAGGAAATAGCTCAACTCTTCTATCATAGATATCTCAAATTCCCTAGACATCATTTCACCAAATTCTTCGCAAAAATCTTGATTAGTAGAACCAAATATAATGTCATCCACGTATATTTGGCATACAAAGAAATCATCACCAATGATTTTTGTGAATAATGTTGTATCTACTTTACCAATTTTAAATCCTTTTGAAACAAGGAAATTTCTAAGGCGCTCATACCATGCTCTAGGAGCTTGTTTTAAACCATATAGCGCCTTTGAGAGTTTATAGACATGATTAGGAAATTTAGAATCTTCGAACCCAGGTGGTTGTTCAACAAATACAAGTTCAGAGATAGTTCCATTAAGAAATGCACTTTTGACATCCATTTGAAATAGTTTAATATCAAAGCTAGATGCAAAGGCAAGCAAGATTCTAATTGACTCAAGTCTAGCAACGGGTGCAAAAGTTTCATCATAATATAATCCCTCGACTTGAGTATAGCCTTGAGCTACTAACCTTGCTTTGTTTCTTACCACAACTCCATTTTCATCTTGTTTGTTTCGGAAGACCCATTTTGTACCAATCATATTATGCTCTTCGGGTCTTTCCACCAAGGTCCATACTTCATTTTGTGCAAAGTTGTTCAATTCTTCATGCATAGCATTTACCCAATCCGGGTCATCTAGAGCTTCATCTACAAGTTTGGGCTCAAGAGAAGACACAAAAGAGTAATGTTCACAAAATGAAGCTACTCTAGAGCAAGTTTGAACACCTTTACTCACGTCACCCAATATTTGATCTATTGGATGATCCTTGGCGATTCTGTTGTGGATCTTGAAGTTGTTTTGTTGTTTATCCTTTTGCTCTTCTTCAATGATTTGAACATTGCTTGTTGTAGAAGATGTGGGTGGCTCCACTTGTCTTGATGAGCTTGGTGATGATGGATCATCCTTTGGTTTGATGTCTCCAATTTGCATATTCTCCATAGCCTTGCGCAAACCTTCATCACCTACATCATCCAAATTCTCTTGCTCTTCTTGAGAGCCATTAGTTTCATCAAATTGTACATCACATGATTCTTCAACTAAACCCGAATTTTTATTATAAACTCTGTAAGCTTTGCTATTTGAAGAATAACCTAATAAAAATCCTTCATCACATCGACTTTGAAATTTAGAGAACCGAACACCCTTTCTTAAGATGTAGCATTTGCATCCAAATACTCTAAAGTAGGAAATGTTCGATTTTCTTCCAATAAGAAGCTCATAGGAAGTCTTTGTCAAAAGACGATGTAAATAAAGGCCATTTATGGCATGACAAGCGGTGTTAACAGCTTCCACCCAAAATTTATCGGAAGTATTATATTCATCAACCATTGTCCTAGCCATTTCAATTAATGTGCGATTTTTCTGTTCTACAACTCCATTTTGCTCCGGAGTGTAGGTTGTGGAAAGTTCATGCTTTATTCCAAGTTCATCACAAAAATCTTCAACTTTTGTATTTTTGAATTCGGACCCATTGTCGCTCCTAATTTTCTTTATTTTAAAATCAAATTCATTTTGGGCCCTTTTTGTAAAACTTTTGAAAATTCCGGAGGTTTCGCTTTTATCATTTAGGAAGAATACCCATGTGTATCTAGAGTAATCATCCACAATGACAAAACAATAGCTATTACCCCCAATGCTCTTGTAGGTTGTTGGCCCAAACAAATCCATATGTTAGAGCTCCAATGGCCTAGAAGTTGACATGATACTTTTGGAAGGATGAGAACTAGCGACTTGCTTTCCGGCTTGACAAGCACTACAAAGTCGATTTTTCTCAAACTTCACATCCTTCAAGCCAACAACTAAGTCATGTTTGAAAAGCTTTTTAAGTTACATCATACCCACATGACCTAGCCTTCTATGCCATAACCAACCCAAAGAGATTTTTACAATTAAACAAGTTTTTAGGCATGAATCATTTGAGGTAAAATCTACTAAATAGAGATTTCCAAATCTAAAACCTTTGAAAACAAGTTCATTATTATTTTGTTTTGAAATGATTACATTTTCTTTTGAGAATGAGCATGTTAATTCTAAATCACACAATTGAGCAACGGATAGCAAATTGAAATTTAGTGTTTCAACTAAAGATACATTGGAAATAGAAAGGTCATTGGAGATAGAAATTTTACCCAATCCTAATACCTTTCCTTTGCTATTGTCTCCAAAGGTGATTTTGTCGTTGCTTTCATTCTCAAAAGTGGTAAACATTTTCCGGTCTCCGGTCATGTGTTGAATGCATCCACTATCCAACACCCAATGCCTTCCACCGGTATTGTAGTTCACCTACAAAAGAAAATCAAGTTCTTTTAGGTACCCAAATTTGTTTGGGTCCTTGGAGGTTAGAAACCAAGGTTTTGGGCACCCAAATGGATTTCTTTTTAGCACCCAAAATCGAGGTCCCAATAAAATGAGCAATAACATTTCCATTTGGAGTTTTCTTAAGCATATAGCATGAATCATATAAACCAATGGAATATATTTTACTTTTAGAACAATCATTTTTCATATGTCCTACATTCTGGCATTTGGTACAAAACTTACCATTCTCTTTTACAAACCTTGGAGGTTTGTATGCCGGTTTCTTACCTTTCTTGGGAACATATCCAAGTCCTTCCTTGTTAAAAGAGCATCTTTGATTACTTAGCAATTTGTCAAGGGTGTCCTTTCCCTTGTAAGCTCTTTCTAAACTTTTGTTCAATTTTAACACTTGTTCTTTTAAATTCTTGTTTTCATTTGTAAGCATGTTATCATGGACAAGAGCAAAAGCATTTCTAGAATCAATGTTTGAAGAACATGGCATGGCAAGAAGATCATCACATGATGTAGATATGCTAGATTTCAAAATTTCTACACTAGGCATTTTATCCAAGATATCACATGATATACCAATGCTAGTGCTAGATTTCTTTTGATTTTCTTGGAGAAGCAAATCATGAGCTTCCTTTAGCTCCTCATAGGATTCTTGAAGAGACATATGCTCCCTCTTCAAGACCTTGAATTTTGATTTCTCTTTTCCAAGAAATTCATTTAACTCAACTAGCATATCCATTAAATCATCATAAGAGGGCTCATCATCGTCTAGAATCTTAACCTTCTCTCCTTTTGCCATAAGGTATGTAGGAGTGGAGAATAGCGATGGAGCCTCCTTGATAGCGATGTCGACAAGTCCCTTCTTCTTGGGAGACTCATCTTCGCTTGAGTCGGAGTTGGAGTACTTCGCATCGGAATCCCACTCACCAATGTGGGCTTCGTTCTTCCCATCCTTGTGAAGCTTCTTGAAAAGCTTCTTCTTACCATGGTAGCTCTTCTTCTTGGATGACTTCTCCTTGTCATCCTTCTTCATGGGACATTGAGAAGCAATATGCCCCTTCTCATCACACTCATAGCAACGGATGTTGCTATACTTTTGTTGGAGGAGGATTGCCACTTCTTGGTCTTCTCATGGCTTGCGCTTCGGTTTGAGCGCCTCCTCATGAACTTGTTCATCCTTCTAACTAGAAGGGCAAGTTCTTCTTCGGAATCTTCTTCCTCATCTTTAGATTCTTCACTTGATACCGCTTTGGCCTTGAAAGCGGTGATCTTCTTTCTTTTGGAGGTTGATTGCTCCAACAACTCCTCCTTGTCCTTCTTATACAACTCATTTGTAATTAGATTACCTAAGAGCTGTGTTGGAGTCATCCTTGGCAACTCGGGAGAGTTAAGAAATAGAGTTACCAACATTTCATACTTCTCTGGCAACGCCCTTAGCATTTTCCTTACAATGTCAACATCGGAAAGATTAGTACCAAGACCTTTGAGCTCATTTACAATGTTGTTGAGCCTTGAGTACATCACATTGATGTCTTCATGGGGCAACATCGTAAATGTCTCATATTTGATCCTTAGCCGATGCAATTTGGCCTCCTTGACCGTGGATGTCCCTTCATGTATTTCTGAAAGGGTGGTCCAAATAGCGTGAGCTGTTTCGAGGTTGCTCAACCTATTGAATTCATCCGCGTTCAAGGCTCCAAATAGAGCATTAATAGCTTGGGCGTCTAAATGAGCGTTACGCCCGTCTTGTTCCGTTGGGTGCTCCGGATCAAGAGCCATAACGTAACCCTCATTTACGACTTTCCAAATTTGAGGATTCATGGCCTTTAAATAAATTGACATTCTAATTTTCCAATAAGCATAATTAGAGCCATCAAATAGTGGTGCCTTGCCTATAGCAAACCCCTCACTAGCCATCCTTTTCTCTCTAGACGGTTAAGTCTAAAATTGAGAGACCAAGCTCTGATACCACTTGTAGGATCAAGGATACTGACTAGAGGGGGGGTGAATAGGCGGTTTTTTAAATTTTATTCGTTCACTTGATTAATTCTTCACAATTTAAATAGCACGAATGCAAAGCAATTAATCCTATACAATTCTAGTCAACAATAAAGCAATCCTAGCTCTAAGAAAGCAAATGATCACAATGATGTAAATAAACAAGAGCTAAGAAGGGAACGAACACAAACGATGTTTTTACCGTGGTGTTCGAAAATTTGCCGGTTTCCCCTAATCCACGTTGAGGTAAGCTCGAATGAATCGAACCAGCTCCACGAATTGAGCCTAATCACCTCGATCACTATTGGTAGCCCTTTCCCTCTCCGGGTAGGTGAGCTCCGAGCCTTCACAATTTGCCGGGCCTTTGTAATATCCCAAAAGTCTTTCAGGAAATAATTGTTTAATGGGAGAGGGTGGACCTTAAAGGGAAGAATAAGATATTGTTTTGGAGGGGTTTTCTGAATTTTCCAGACAACCTAGGCCTGGGCCAAGGCCCAGGAGGGAAACCAGCCAAAGAGGGGGGGGAGAGGCGCCCACCCCCTCCAACCCTAGCCGCCCCTCCCCCTCTCCCCCCTTGCGTGCCCCCTGCTGCCCCTTTGCGCCGCCCCGTGCTGCCCTTGCGCGCCCCCAGCAGCACCTCCCCTCCCCTCTCCTCCATTGCCGGTGATCAATACCTCTATTCGCTGCCGGTCGAGCGGAAGAAGAAATCAATCGCAGCAAGACGATTGGATCCAGAGGAAGGGAAGAGGAGGGGAAAAACAGGAAAAATGATGAACCATGTGGAGGTGACCACATGTATATGATGAGTAATTGACATTGGTTTAGGTAAGTCGAGTTTGGTTTGAGTGGTTCGGAGTCGAGTCGTCGTATGGTGCGATGGACTCGGTCGGACTCGGTCATTCCTGGTCGTATGGGTTTAGGTTCATATTTCGATGTTTCGACAGGTTTGGACTTCTTCATGGGTAAGTATAATGCTATTTATGCTTTCATGTGTCGAGCGGTGCTATTTGACGTGTTTCTTGTCTGTGTGGCTGCAGGACATCGAGACGGAGTCGTGGCGAGACACGGAGGACCGGACTAGGCGCAGGTGGCGCTGAGGTCAGAACGGTCGGGATGTGTCGAAGACGACGTGGACTCGAGGTGGAGTCGTGGCGAGGCACGGTGGACCGGACTAGGCGCAGGTGGCGCTGAGGTCAGAACGGTCGAGGTTTGCCGAAGACGGCGAAGCTGCATGGCTTGCGAGGCAAGGGATGAGGAAGCTTCCTGAAAGGTGCGCGAGGGGCGTTTCGGTAAAAACGCAAAGCGGCACAAAAGGAAGCGGGTTTGGATAAAGTGCCGAGTTGTTGAAGTTCTAATGGGTAAAGCATGGGGCAAACCCATTAGTGAGAGGCTATAAATAGAGAGGGAGATGTGTGCTGAAATTTTGAGAGAGTGGGTGTAAAAGTTAGGGTTCCATTTGGGTCTCTCCATGTGTGTATGTGTGTGTTCCTCCCAAGAAGCATGTGTAGCTCTTGGTGTTCTTGAGGATTGAGAGGGAGAGGATGGATTGAGAATTCTTGTAATCATTCCTCCGAATGTCCATGCGTATGGGGACGTAGTTCTCTGTATCTCGTGTTTATTGAAATGAAATCTGAATTTATGTTCCTCTGTTCTTGGTTGCCTTCTTTGGTTTTTAATCCCATGAGAGGTAGCTAAGAACAAGGCTTTGTGATGTCAAATTTCTTGTGATCTTGTTTGGCTTCTTTTTCTTGCTAGTTCTTGCAGCCTTGATTTCATGCGGTGATACCTTTCGGCTAAGCAAAATATATTTATATATATCATTGCATGCAGTTCATTCGGCCAAAGCAAGTATCATTGCATGGATTGCTTGTTCTCAGATTTTCAGTTCGGTAGCTGATCCTTGTGATCCCTTTGCCATGGTAGCTGGTCCGTCTGAAGTCTTTGCCATGGCAGCTACTCCTTGTGATTTCTTTGCCACGGCAGCAGGTCTGTCTGCAGTGGCAGCAGGTTCTTTTCAGCCTTGCTCCTTCTTTGATCTTTCGGTTTGTTCCTTTTTGGCTTTTCTAGCAGCAGTGTCCAGTCCCCTTTTGCTTTAATCTTTAGTTGCTTTTGTGCTGGCCATTTGCTCAATGTCTAGTACCATTTTTCAGTACAGCAGTCCACCATTCTTGGTTGATTTTGTGCTGCTGTTCTCAGTTCTGCCGTGGTGAAATTTCGAAGTGTTTTCCTTGCCGTGGCAGTCGTGGTAGCTTGATTTCTTTGCCGTGGTAGCAATTCCAGTTGATTTCTTGCCGTGGCCAGTTTTTGCAGTCTCTTTCTCTTGATCCATTTCAGTCTCTTGTCAGTTTGATTTTCGGCTTGAGTGAGCAATAATCTCTTCTCGTTCATAGCTTTCATAGCCATCGGAGAGTAGAGATTTTTGCGAATACTCTTGGGGGCGACGTCGGGAAGGCAAAAGGAAAAACTTAATATCTTGGTGCTCGGTGAACGAAATCTAAAACCACTTGGAGGGTAGCTACCTGGGATGGTTTGGCACAATGTGACGCGAACGGATTGGGGAAAATACCACCGGATAGACGGGGACATGAGATGCCATTGGCGGCCATGCCGAGGTCCAGAGGCGAAAATTTGTGGAGGCTTTTGGAGGAAACGGAAGGAAGCACGGCGTAGAACGCGGCGAGGCAAGTCTAGGAAAAATTACGGCAAGGGCTAAACCTTACTAGAGGTGACGAATCGACGTCGGGAAGCGCTCTTCACCTAGATTGGGGAAAACTCGATTCCGGGAGATTGGCTGCACCAAAACCAAATTAACTTGGCTAGAAGGTAGATGGCACATGATGGCACAATTTGACGCGAAAGGATCATGGAAAAACTCACCGGATAGCTCGAGACGCGACGAGCAAAATCGGGACCGAAGAGCCTCGGTGCCGACGGCGTCCTGAGCTTTGAGGGGACTTGGCACGGCTTGGGATGGGTTTAGAGGGGTCAAGGGGTCGTATTTATAGGCTTGGAAGAGGTAGAAACCGACTCCAATTCGTGGATTTCGGTTTAAAGTCCGTTTCAGAAAATTAAAGATAATAGGCAAACGGATGAACGAAACGGAAAGAGGCCAGTTTGGATGGATTCCTTGCGTGATTTGGCATAACTTTCCTTTTGGAAAGACATTAAGATAAGGTCCGGATTGGAAGTTATGAAGAGAGGAAAAATGAAGGAAACGTGTACAGAACTCGAATCGGGCTCTGCTCGCGTCGCGCTGGAGACGATGATGAACAGTACCCGCGGATACTGTTCATTCTCTCTCCTCTATCTCTTTTTTTTGGAAATTTAAAATTGAGCTCAAACAAACTCCGAAAAATCCCAGAAAATACAGGAAAATTCCTTGTGACACAAGGAACACAAATAAAATATTTTTGACAAATATTAATGTTTAATTTAATCATATTAAATCTTTTTATTTAATAAAAATTCCAATTAAGCTTTAATTAATTTTAGAAAAATCCAAATGGTGAATTTTATTTTAAAAATTTCAAAAAGGCTCTGAAAATCGGGATGTTACAAACCTCCCCCCTTAAACGGAATCTCGACCCCGAGATTCAGGCTCACTAAAAGAATAGGTTACAGGTGCGACGTTGGAGACGACGTTGTTCAAGCTTCCCCTCGCAACGTTCTGAGGTATCTGACTTCCTTGATCTGATGACATTCCACGGCTTGCTCCTGTAGTCTTGGCTGAAATTGTCTTTACTGCTTTACGCTTTTGCGGACACTTGCGAGCATAATGACCTGGTTCCTTGCACCTGAAGCAAGTAATCGAAGCTGTAGGGTTAAAACTTTTGTGTGGCCCACTGCTAGCATTGATAGGGTGTCGGCCCAAAATATCTTATCGACGTATTGAAGCTAGAGTATTGGAATTCTCCTGGTGTGGTACACATTCTGGCTGACATGTGTTGATTCTTTCTTTTTGTGACTGATGCAACTGAGTTCCTTGTTGGAACTTTTTCCTCTTCCGAGATTGGGTTCCACCTAGTGGGAGTGTCTTGTCTGATGGGGCCACACAATTGTCATGGTTGTATTGTTGTGCCTCATCTTCTGATGGTATCTTGGTAAATGTACTTGTAGTCCTGCCTTCTTTTGTCAATGCACTCATGGTAGTAGCTCGGAGTTTCTCTCGTTGCTGCTGCAATACTGAGGCCAATATCGAGTCCAAGGGGCATTGAGCTGGGTTATGGTCCTGGCCTTCACATAGGTAACAAGTAATCTTGCTCATAGGACATTCTTCAAGAAAATGAGTTCCTTCGCAACTGGAGCAACTGATTTCATGTTCACTAGCATAATGTCCTATCTCTCCACAGCGAGTACAGGCACAATTCTTATTCTTTAGGTAGCATTGTTGGATGTAGTGCTCTTCCCTGTCACCACGATTGCGGGCTTCGTGTTGGATTACTTTCCTGTTAGGGCATCTGGCAAATTTGTGGCCAGTTCTGTCGCAGTTGGCACAAAGAAAATCTTGTGCTGGTTTCCCTTTTTGAGGACATTGGAAGGCTACGTGTCCATCCCCACCACAACTGTAGCAGATAACATATCTCCCTAGATAATGGTTTTTAGAAGGACGATTTCCCATGCTGTCGTCCTGACGAAGTGCTTCTTGTGCCTTGATTTTTAACGACTCATTAGGGGGACACCGCTGACAAGGTATAGATGGAACGACCCAGGAAGATTTGGTGTCATTGTCCACTTGTTGTAACACTATTTGTATGAGCCGAGTTTGTGCTGCCAAAAACTGACTTATGATCGGATCCAAACCCATTGGAGTTGCTTGCGATTCCTGAGTTGCCCGGTTTGCATTACTGCCCTCTGGGTCTTGGTTCGTCTGACTACGTCCTGCGGTGCTCCGAGTGTCAACCATTTCTGCTCTGAAAGAAAGATCATTTGCTGAGAACTGACTCTTCAAGGCTCAATAGGTAAGAGGGAAAAGCAAAGGTAAGCGGTAAACTCGTCTAAGGGGGATAACTAATGGCAACCTAAACTAAGCAGACACTTAGCCGGAAAGCCTAACAAAAGAAGCGATAAACTCCACAAAAAGATTTTGACATGACTGCATCATAATGCTAGAAGCAAAACTGCAGCTCACATCACACCCAAAGGCAAATAAGAAGCAAGACGATCTATACGATGCTAAAAACTATAACATGGTTCAAATATAATGGCTCCTAATCTTCACGGAAATCTCCAATCTTTTCTTGACACATTGGGCGCTTCCTTGAGCCAAACTTCACAGCACAGCTTGAAGAATTCCATGCCAACTTTCACTTTGGTCGAGGGACACTCGACACATCTATGGACATTATAGGGATAAGAAGTCAAATTAAGTTTGGAAAATAATGTTTCAGAGGAGGCAAGGAGTAAGAATCCTAAGAATGAGGTAAGAATAAAGAATTACTAGATAATCATTTGGTTGATTTGATTTAGAAAATAAATTTTGAAGACTTTTCTAATTCGACCATTCTAACTAGGGCTCCGTCCTACAGTCGATATGGCCCTGATACCATCTCTGTAGAGACCCGAATATGCAAATCCGGACTCTCCTGTGTATTCTGCACTAGTCCAGGATCACGCTAGTGCACACAGTATAAACAAAGATAAAATATCGACCATATCACGATTTACTAGAAAAAGACTCAAATATTATTAATAATTATCAGAGTGTGACCGTATGGCCAAGCTTACAATTAATAGCCTGAAAGGCTTAAAGAAACTAGCAGCGGAAAACCAGAAATAAGCGTAGTAGCCATTCGACATGCCCACAGGCAATCGACTGGGGAGCGAAGTCCTAATCCGTGAAGTCGTCGAAGTATCCTCCTCTGGGTACCTCTGGTTGGACTGGTCCTTCTTCCTCAACTGAGCAAATATGTTTAAAGCCGTGAGTACATAGAGTACTCAGCAAGTCGTTTGTAACACAGAATGCAATATAGTACGCAAGGCTTAACAAAGGATGGCTGAAGGGTTAATTTTGCATAAAGCAACAATTTAAAGTAAATACAATAATTAGATTGAAAAGCAAGCTTCGTAAATGATAATAAATAAATAATCAAAGGAATTAAAGATAACCACAAGTGAACTGACCATTCACTTCCCCAACTTATCCCAACCAAGATTTTATGAAAGCTCTACCCCTCGTGTGAAATCACCGAGCATTGTCCATGACCGAGGACACGGCTATTCGAATAGTTTTACACTCTGCAGAGGTTGCACAACTTTACCCACAAGAGATAAATCATCTTAATAGCCAGCATGCTTCCTTAGGCATGAGACCCAGATAAATTATCACAAAGCCTTTACCTCACTCCAATCTAGTTAGACATCACCCGCTAAGGTTTCACTGCTGAAGGGTTAACCACCACAGTCAGAAGCCCCCTCTTGCGCCGTATGAGGACAGTAACCCTGTTCCTCACTGTGAGCAAACCAGTACCCCTGGTACTCACTTACCATTGGTAATATCTGAACTAAACCGTTGCAAGTTAATCAGCCAGGTCTATCCCATACTAGACATGTGGTTGTGCGGTAAGACTCAGATCAATGGCGCACAAAGTTAAGTCCTTAAATATTACCAAGGCGAAGCATCCACATCCCTGAAGTGTTAACCACACTTCTCCCCTTTACTGCACGATCATTCGCCCGAGTGAAAACCATTTTGTATAACCAACACCATTGACACTACCCATGTCATGGTACTCAAATTTTATAACTGTGGCTGACCACCACGTTCCAGTATATCATTAAGTCAAAATTAATTATTTGATCACATGTGACGATAAACCCAACGTACTAATAATAAGCATGTCTAAGCAGATTAAACGTACAACCCTTGTGACAACTAGTATTGCATCACTAGATAATTACCCATCCTAAGGTGACAATGGAATCATGGCAATCGAATTATCAAGGAGGGATTAATCAATTTGGACAATAACTACCAATACAAGGGTTTGATAATAAAATAGCGATGCATGATAATTTAAAATAAAGTAATACATAATAGATTTGAAAACTGGGTTCAACATGATCAAAGGACACGACTTGCCTTGGCCTTGCTCAGCTAGGAATTCTTGATCTTCGAATCCGGCTTCAGCTCCTTCGAACGCGTGATCTAACGAGAGAGAAAACGAGACGAACACAAAAACAAATTTAAATAAAACTCAAATAAACTCCAAAAACTGCAAAACCAGAACCAAAAGATAGAGCTCAATTTTAGATGAATTTAGGAAAAAGAATCGGGTCGATCGGATTTCGGACGAAGGAGAACGAGCGATCTAAAGTTTGCCGGGGCGAGAAAATGCTGGAAATTCACAGATGTTACTGTTCATCCGAGAGGAATCCTTGGAAAGGAGGCTAGCGCTAGCAAGAGGAGGCATGGGAGGTGAATCTAACTAGCACAATGGGTTGCTAGGGACTCAAGGCACACATAGGAAGCGACGGCACACTAAACGGAGCACGGTGACGGCACGGGCAGCTACAACGACATGGGTAGGAGAGAGGAATAAAATCTGGGTATAGGACATGGAGAAGTAGGGTGAGCACAGGCTAGAACGCGGCTTGGCGAAGCTAGGAAAATTGTCGGCTCGGCCAGAAACCCATCGTAGACGGCGCAATCGACGTTTGAACGACGTCGGGAAGGCAAAAGGAAAAAGTTAATATCTTGGTGCTCGGTGAACGAAATCTAAAACCACTTGGAGGGTAGCTACCTGGGATGGTTTGGCACAATGTGACGCGAACGGATTGGGGAAAATACCACCGGATAGACGGGGACATGAGATGCCATTGGCGGCCATGCCGAGGTCCAGAGGCGAAAATTTGTGGAGGCTTTTGGAGGAAACGGAAGGAAGCACGGCGTAGAACGCGGCGAGGCAAGTCTAGGAAAAATTACGGCAAGGGCTAAACCTTACTAGAGGTGACGAATCGACGTCGGGAAGCGCTCTTCACCTAGATTGGGGAAAACTCGATTCCGGGAGATTGGCTGCACCAAAACCAAATTAACTTGGCTAGAAGGTAGATGGCACATGATGGCACAATTTGACGTGAAAGGATCATGGAAAAACTCACCGGATAGCTCGAGACGCGACGAGCAAAATCGGGACCGAAGAGCCTCGGTGTCGACGGCGTCCTGAGCTTTGAGGGGACTTGGCACGGCTTGGGATGGGTTTAGAGGGGTCAAGGGGTCATATTTATAGGCTTGGAAGAGGTAGAAACCGACTCCAATTCGTGGATTTCGGTTTAAAGTCCGTTTCAGAAAATTAGAGATAAAAGGCAAACGGATGAACGAAACGGAAAGAGGCCAGTTTGGATGGATTACTTGCGTGATTTGGCATAACTTTCCTTTTGGAAAGACATTAAGATAAGGTCCGGATTGGAAGTTATGAAGAGAGGAAAAATGAAGGAAACGTGTACAGAACTCGAATCGGGCTCTGCTCGCGTCGCGCTGGAGACGATGATGAACAGTACATGCGGGTACTGTTCATTCTCTCTCCTCTATCTCTTTTTTTTGGAAATTTAAAATTGAGCTCAAACAAACTCCGAAAAATCCCAGAAAATACAGGAAAATTCCTTGTGACACAAGGAACACAAATAAAATATTTTTTACAAATATTAATGTTTAATTTAATCATATTAAATCTTTTTATTTAATAAAAATTCCAATTAAGCTTTAATTAATTTCAGAAAAATCCAAATGGTGAATTTTATTTTAAAAACTTCAAAAAGGCTCTGAAAATCGGGATGTTACAATTTTCGGCTTGAGTGAGCAATAATCTCTTCTCGTTCATAGCTTTCATAGCCATCGGAGAGTAGAGATTTTTGCGAATACTCTTGGGGGCGATTTTAAAAGGCGTCATTCACCCCCCCTCTGTCGCCATTTCGGTCCTACAATTGGTATCAGAGCCGGTTAGCTCTAATTCATAGATCTTAACCGGTCTCAAGAGCCATGGCGACGGACAAGTACTCGACCAAGCCGCCCGTGTTCGATGGCATCGATTACCCCTTCTGGAAGAGCCGAATGGAGACATACATCCAGGCCCAGGGGTACGCCATATGGCGCAAGGTCAAGGTCCGGTATGCTGTTCCTGCCGATGAGAACATCAATGCTGGGAATATGCATGATGTTGAGGCAAATGCTAAGGCGAGGAACATCATTATCCAGGGCCTGAGTCGTAGCGAGTTTGACCGCATCTCTCATCTTTCGTCCGCCTTCGATATCTGGGAGACCCTCGATGCATATCATGAGGGCACCACTCAGATTAAGACGGTGCGACAGGACCAGTTCAAGCGAGATTACAAGTTCGAGATGCTTGCTGGTGAGTCCCTTGACGAGTGTTTCGCGCGTTTCCACAAGATCTTGAGCAACCTCCGAGCAGTCGGTCTCACATACCCCGACTCGGACAACGCTCGTCAGATGCTTGCGGCACTCGATCTGCGTGTTTGGGAGATGAAAGTGACCACCATCAAAGACACGACAGACCTCTCGACCTTGACCCTTGACACGCTGTACTCGCGCCTCAAGACTCACGAGATTGACGTTGTCTCTCGTAGGTCGAAGTCACAGTCGATGGCTTTGGTCACCGATCCCGTTTCTTCTTCTGGTCATTCGCCTGATTCGCTTTGTGGTTTCTCCCTTGCTGCTCTATGTGACGTAACTGATGATCAGTTAGAGCAGCTCGAGGATGAGCAACTGGCCCTCCTAGCTCGGAAGTTTTCCCATGCTTACAAGAGGAGGAGGGACAGAAAGAGAGGAGAACCTGTCATTTGCTTCGAGTGTGGTGGCCCCAACCACATTCGGGCAAATTGCCCCAAGCTGGAGAAGGGCAAGAATGACTACGGCGGTTCGGGCAAGATCGACTACACCGACAAGTACCGCAACAAGAAGCCTCCAGCTCAAACGCCGGGAAAGAAGAAGTTCCACAACTTCGGGAAGGCCAAGAAGCTCTTCCACCGCGTCCTCACCGCCTTCGACGACCTCGACCTCAGCGAGGTGGAGGGATGGAGCGACGACGACGGGACCGGTGACCAAGAGCTCAAGGATGGCGGCGACGACTTCTCCGGCATGTGCTTTATGGCCCTCGAGGGCGAACTCAGCGACAGCGAGCTGTACTCCGACTCGGACGAGGTATGTCCCACCTACGACCAGCTCAATCAAGCATTCCTTAAGCTAGGTGGTTTTCATGCTAGAGCTAGGGCTAGGTGTACCGAGCTAGAGAAGGAAGTAGATAGACTGTCACGGGAGCTTACTTCACTTTCATCTGCTCCCTCCCGTGACGATTGTGATACATGCTGTGCTTTGCTGGGTGATTTGGAGAAGCTAAGGACCTTGCATGATAGTGTGTCCTCTGAGCTTGATGCTGTTAAGGTGGAGAATGTTAGTCTGCTTGCTGAGTTAGAATTGAGTAGGATGGCTGTTACCCTACTTACTACTGATGAGACTACTTCTCCTACCTCATGTGAGGATAAGGACATTACTGCTAGAGGACCTTATGCCATGCTCCTTGATCTGCCTGAATCATGTGAAAATTGCAATAATTTGAAGTTGAATCTAAAGAAGGCAGATCATAAAATTTCTGAGTTGTATGCTTGGTTGTGTGAGCCTGTTGCTTCATGCTCGAATTGTCCTAAGTTAACTGCTGAACTTGAATCTGTCTCAAAACAGTTTCAAGAAATGATTGACACAAATAAGAAAATGGCTCAGTTTGCGACTAAGGATCCTGTTAGCTCACCATGCTTAAGTTGTGAAAAACTAAAACTTGAACTCGTTGATTTGAATGACAAATATGTGAAGCTAACTAAGGATCAACTAGTGAAGTCACCAACAGACTGTGATGTGATTGCTGAGGAGGGGGAGAAGCCCCAGGGTAAGGTAGAGACGCCTAGCTACGTGAACCAACTGGCTTGTAGTAGGACTGTCCATTCAGAGTCGGCTGTGCGTGCACAAGCCATCCTTTCCTCTGCTGTTGGTTCTTCATCTGCTTCCTTACCTCCTGCTGTTCCCTCTTCTCCCTGCTCTTCTTGTGCCTCTCTCTTTCGGGAGTGTCAGTATCTTATGAACACTCTCGAGAGGTTTGTAGGCGGCAAGAAGAAGCTTAATCTTATTCTAGACCAGTCCAAGATTTGCAAGTTCAATCAAGGTCTAGGATATGATTTCTATGAGGACATTAGGAAGCATCCACCTACTATTCTCAGACCCATCGTAGGAGGTGCGATCGAGGTTGAGCCCAGATCTGATGAAGTCAAGTTCAAATCAGCGGGCTATGTCCAGGGGATTTCTGACAGCAAGGTGATTCCCCCTGCTGCTTCGGCCTCTCAGAAGGCGAAGCCTCTTGGTGCTACTTCCACCTCTCAGAAGGTGAAGTACCACTGCACCTTCTGTCAGAAGGATGGGCACTCGATCGAGAGATGCTTCAGGCACGCCAAGATCGCGCGTAGAGACCATGTTGAGTCGCTTAGGCGTATTCAGGGTCAGCCCCAGATCCTGAGTGCACCTAAGACCAACACGAGGTCTAGGGTTGCGTCTGCTGATGGTTTTGGGCATCATCGAGGACTCGGATTTTCTGAGTTTTCTGGCTTTCGTCCTCGATATGCTCCTACTCGCGACTTCCGCCGTACTGAGGGTACCTCTCTTTTCCCCCGTCGAGACAGCTACCCGCGGCGTGATCAGCTGGTTGCCGGTGCTCCGACTCACTTTCCCGTAGCAGTCGGACCCCGCAACAGCTTCAGGTCTGCTCGCGGACCTTCTGCTTCTTTGAGTCACGGAGAGCGTAGGGTAGATAGAGGTCAGTCGTGCTTGACTACTTTATCTGCTCGACGTGTTGTTCAGTATTGGGTGCCAAAATCACTCTTGATTTACCCCAGTACTGAGACTTTACTCTCCTGTTGACTCAGGTTCGCCGGGTAGGGAAGGAGAAGGTTTGGCTTGTAGACTCCGGTTGTTCTCGTCATATGACCGGAGACTCTCGTTGGTTCTCCTCCCTAGCCCGCGCTCCAGGTGATGAGACGATCACCTTCGGAGATGCTTCGTCTGGGCGCGTCATCGCCAAAGGTACTGTGCATGTTAATGCTTCTTTTATTCTTAAGGATGTTGCTTTGGTTAGTAAGCTGCAGTACAATTTGCTTTCCGTTTCTCAGCTTACCGATGACGGTTTCGAGGTGAGCTTCAAGAAAAACAATTGCAAAATTCTTGATTCTTCGGGTAGTCTGGTTTGCGGGATTTCTCGTTTTGGGAGGATCTTTCGTGCTGATTTTTCTGAGTCTTCTGGTGATCCTCTCAGGTGTTTAGTTGCTTCTGAGTCCCGCGACCTTTCTTTCTGGCATAGGAGACTTGGTCATATTGGATTTGACCATTTGACCCGAGTTAGCGGGCACGATCTCATTCGTGGTCTGCCGAAGCTCAAGATGGTCAAAGATCTTGTTTGCTCTCCTTGCCGGCACGGCAAGATGGTTGCCGTTTCTCATCCTCCGGTCACAGTTACTATGACCGATGCACCGGGACAGCTGCTCCATATGGACACTGTTGGGCCAGCTCGAGTGCAGTCAGCAGGAGGGAAGTGGTACGTCCTTGTCGTGGTCGATGACTATTCGAGGTTCTCTTGGGTGTTTTTCTTAGCCTCGAAGGATGAGACATTTTCACATTTCCGAGGTCTTTTCAGTAGTCTTTCTGTCGAGCTCCCGGGTGCCTTACGAGCGATCCGCAGTGACAATGGCACGGAGTTCAAGAATTCCTACTTCGAGAGGTTCTGTGATGAGACAGGTGTAGAGCATCAGTTCTCTTCTCCGCACGTCCCACGACAGAATGGCGTCGTGGAGAGGAAGAACCGTACCTTGGTCGAGATGGCCAGGACGATGCTTGATGAGTACTCTACACCGCGGAAAGTTCTGGGCTGAGGCTATAGCCACCGCTTGCCATGTTTCTAATCGAGTTTTTCTTCGGGCACACTTGCATCGCACTTCTTATGAGTTGAGATATGGGCGAAAGCCCAGCGTCTCTCATTTTCGTGTGTTTGGGTGCAAGTGCTTTATTTTGAAGTCCGGAAACCTAGACAAGTTCGAGTCACATTCTTGTGATGGCATCTTTCTAGGTTACTCGTCTTCTTCGCGGGCTTATCGGGTTTGGAATTGCGAGTCTAGCAAATTGGTAGAGACCTGTGAGGTGACCTTCGACGAGGCCAGTCCGGGGACTAGGCCCGATATCTCAGGTTCTTTAGAGCAGTCCGAGCCCATCTTTGTGGATGATGAGGATGATGGAGATGAGGGTTGTCTACCCGATCCAGTCACTCATCCTCCACCCCCTAAGGTGCCTTCGTCCACCGCACCTAGGGGAGATCAGCCCTTGCCCTCTGCTTCTTCTGGAGCTAGTGGCTCTGTTCCTACCTCGTCAGCTCATGAGGTAGAGGCCACTTCTTCATCTCATCCTGGACCTCCTAGACACATTCAGAAAGACCATCCTTCTGAGCAGATTATTGGAGACCTGTTTGAGCGAGTCACTCGTTCAAAATCTGGCATGTCTCAATTCTGTCTCCATTCTGCCTTTGTTGCCTCATTCGAGCCCAAGGATGTCTCTCATGCTCTTTCTGACGAGTCTTGGGTCAATGCCATGCATGAGGAGTTGGAAAATTTCGAGAGAAACAAGGTCTGGTCGCTTGTCGAGCCCCCGCGAGGTCACAATGTCATTGGGACTAAGTGGGTGTTCAAGAACAAGCAGAGCGAGGATGGGGTGGTTGTTCGAAACAAGGCTAGACTGGTAGCTCAGGGGTTCTCCCAGGTTGAGGGTCTGGATTTCGAGGAGACCTTTGCCCCCGTAGCTCGACTTGAGGCCATTAGAATCCTGCTTGCCTTCGCAGCTTCTAAAGGTTTCAAGTTGTACCAGATGGACGTCAAGAGTGCCTTCCTTAATGGCTTCATTGAGGAAGAAGTCTATGTCCATCAGCCTCCTGGTTTCGAAAACCCCAAATACCCTAACCATGTCTTCAAGCTTTCTAAAGCTTTGTATGGACTTAAGTAGGCCCCGAGAGCTTGGTATGAGAGGCTTAAGTCCTACCTGTTGAGTCATGGTTTTGAGATGGGTAAAGTTGACAAGACCTTGTTCATCCGTCGACTTGGCACAGATCTTCTGCTCGTCCAGATCTATGTTGACGACATCATCTTTGGCGGCTCCTCGCATGCTCTCGTTTCCCAGTTTTCCGATGTCATGAGCTCAGAGTTTGAGATGAGTATGATGGGCGAGTTAAGCTTCTTCCTTGGCTTCCAAATTAAGCAGACTCGGGAGGGTACCTTCTTGCATCAAGGCAAGTACACTCGAGACCTCCTGAAGCGTTTCGATATGAGTGATGGTAAGCCAGTGTCCACTCCGATGGCTGCCTCAGCTCCACTCGACCCAGATGAGGATGGCGAGCCAGTTGATCAGAAGGAGTATAGGAATATGATCGGCTCCCTCTTGTACCTCACTGCCTCGAGACCAGACATACACTTTGCTGTGTGTCTGTGTGCTCGGTTTCAGGCTTCTCCTCGCGTTTCTCACCGCCAGGCGGTGAAGCGCATTCTTCGGTACCTTCGAGCTACCATTGACTATGGTATCTGGTACTCTTCCTCTTCTTGTCTTTCCTTGAGAGCCTTCTCGGATGCAGACTTTGCTGGCTGTAGGATAGATAGGAAGAGCACATCTGGCACTTGCCAATTCATTGGCACTTCTCTCGTTTCCTGGTCTTCGAGGAAGCAGTCCGGGGTTGCACAATCCACCGCAGAGGCCGAGTACGTTGCTGCAGCCAGTTGCTGTAGTCAGGTGCTTTGGATGGTCTCGACCCTGCGGGACTTTGGGTTAGTTATCGATAGTGTTCCACTCTTTTGTGATAACACTTCTGCGATTAATATTGCCAAGAACCCAGTGCAGCATTCCCGGACCAAGCATATCGATATTCGCTATCACTTCCTTAGAGACCATGTAGAGAAGGGTGATATAGTGCTCCAGTTTGTGGAGAGTGACCACCAGTTGGCTGATATCTTCACCAAGCCTTTGGATAGTTTGAGGTTTTCAGCTCTTCGGGGAGAGCTTGGGGTGGTTTGTCCTTATGGGCTGCTGTGAGGGGGAGTTTGTGCTTTACTGCTTTACCATATTGATTATGCTTTTACTCCTTACTGTTGCATTGCATTTGGGGTGCCTTGGGTTCAGTCCTTCTAGCATAAGTTAGAGTGATCTTCTTGGTTAGTGCTTAGACTTCTTGCTCTTATCTTGTGACTCTAGGATACTTCTTATTAGCTGTTTCTTATCTCACTAGATTGAGCTCACTCACTTCTTGTAGGTTCTAGCGAGAATTGGGCCACCCTCGGGTAGACAGGGTACGTGTTTGCTCTCTAGTGTGTGTGTTTTACGGACAAGCTAATAGTCCTGGAGTCATATGGGGTAGATGAGAGTTTGCCTGAGCCATAGTTGTCTCTATATCTTATCTATGCTTTAAGGACTGCCTGTTTGCTGTTTTCTTTCCCAGCTTCGCAGTTTATCGCTTTGGTTCAGGGGGAGTTCATTTGGGAGCTTCTAGAGCTTAATATTGACATAACTCTACTTGAACTAAAATCTGCATCTCATGTTGAGGGGGAGTTGGATTTTATGCATTTGCATTTTCAGCATTGTAATATAACTACATTGAGCCCTGATTATTATCCTGTTATGACTCACTTCAATGCTCTACATCTTGCCATGACTTGTGTTTCCTGTGCTAGATTTATCATGACTCCATATGTGTAGACTAGCTTTTGCCATGATAAGTTAATTAAAATTGCCTAACTTAAACTAAAACTTGCCATGCTCACATTTGAGTCTAGTCTTGCTCTAGCGATTCTTGTATGATTCATGCCATGTCAAATAGGCTAAGTTGAGCGTTGAATCTCTATTGAGCCTTAGATTGAGTTACTTTAGTCTCTTGATGATGCATGAGTTAGTACAACATGTTAAAATGCAAAAAGATCTCTTTTGTGCGAAAAAACTGATCTCACCAATTCTCTCCTATGAGACGGCTTGCCATTGCACTTGGCATGAACTTAGGGGGAGTTTTGGATGACCTAGACTATCTTCTTAAGCTTATTGCTTGGAGTAGTCGCATAAGGCTTGAGATCTAGCACATAACAAAAATTGGGTTGGAAACAACCATAAGCTTTCAAAAGACAATGATTTATGTGCTCAATTTGCTTAAGCTACAAACTGAACCAAGTACTTAAACTAATGTATTCTTCTCGAGCATATAGCACTCTAATCGACTCAAATTAGCTTCTTGGTTCCGCTTAGCTTAATTGACATAGCCTGCATCATCCTTGGATATCTCTAGCTAGACTTTGCTTCTTAATGACTTGACTTGCTCATAAATTGCACTTTATTTCAGATTGTCATCTATGTGCTCTAGCTGGCTTATATATATATTGTCATGATCTAGATAGCCTTTTATTGAGTTATGGCTTGGTGTAGCTCTTTATGGTCATTATGGATAATTCTCATGGCTCTGAATGCTTAGAATAATCAAACTTCAGTCATTTTGTCCATTTGCATGACTTGTTCTCTTCCTTGCATCCTTGATGTGTTTATTGCCAAAAGGGGGAGAATAGTGGTAGAAAAAGCCATTTTCGGGAGCTTTGAGGAAAACTTGTTCTTTCTTTTGCTTCTTGTGTCGACATGGTCGTGAGCATCATTTCTCCTTCTTTGGATCATGTTTGACTTCTTTCTTGCATTTCAAACTCATCTTTGTGCTTTTTCGGAGTTTGTCAATATACTCATCAAGGGGGAGATTGATGAACCATGTGGAGGTGACCACATGTATATGATGAGTAATTGACATTGGTTTAGGTAAGTCGAGTTTGGTTTGAGTGGTTCGGAGTCGAGTCGTCGTATGGTGCGATGGACTCGGTCGGACTCGGTCATTCCTGGTCGTATGGGTTTAGGTTCATATTTCGATGTTTCGACAGGTTTGGACTTCTTCATGGGTAAGTATAATGCTATTTATGCTTTCATGTGTCGAGCGGTGCTATTTGACGTGTTTCTTGTCTGTGTGGCTGCAGGACATCGAGACGGAGTCGTGGCGAGACACGGAGGACCGGACTAGGCGCAGGTGGCGCTGAGGTCAGAACGGTCGGGATGTGTCGAAGACGACGTGGACTCGAGGTGGAGTCGTGGCGAGGCACGGTGGACCGGACTAGGCGCAGGTGGCGCTGAGGTCAGAACGGTCGAGGTTTGCCGAAGACGGCGAAGCTGCGTGGCTTGCGAGGCAAGGGATGAGGAAGCTTCCTGAAAGGTGCGCGAGGGGCGTTTCGGTAAAAACGCAAAGCGGCACAAAAGGAAGCGGGTTTGGATAAAGTGCCGAGTTGTTGAAGTTCTAATGGGTAAAGCATGGGGCAAACCCATTAGTGAGAGGCTATAAATAGAGAGGGAGATGTGTGCTGAAATTTTGAGAGAGTGGGTGTAAAAGTTAGGGTTCCATTTGGGTCTCTCCATGTGTGTATGTGTGTGTTCCTCCCAAGAAGCATGTGTAGCTCTTGGTGTTCTTGAGGATTGAGAGGGAGAGGATGGATTGAGAATTCTTGTAATCATTCCTCCGAATGTCCATGCGTATGGGGACGTAGTTCTCTGTATCTCGTGTTTATTGAAATGAAATCTGAATTTATGTTCCTCTGTTCTTGGTTGCCTTCTTTGGTTTTTAATCCCATGTGAGGTAGCTAAGAACAAGGCTTTGGGATGTCAAATTTCTTGTGATCTTGTTTGGCTTCTTTTTCTTGCTAGTTCTTGCAGCCTTGATTTCATGCGGTGATACCTTTCGGCTAAGCAAAATATATTTATATATATCATTGCATGCAGTTCATTCGGCCAAAGCAAGTATCATTGCATGGATTGCTTGTTCTCAGATTTTCAGTTCGGTAGCTGATCCTTGTGATCCCTTTGCCATGGTAGCTGGTCCGTCTGAAGTCTTTGCCATGGCAGCTACTCCTTGTGATTTCTTTGCCACGGCAGCAGGTCTGTCTGCAGTGGCAGCAGGTTCTTTTCAGCCTTGCTCCTTCTTTGATCTTTCGGTTTGTTCCTTTTTGGCTTTTCTAGCAGCAGTGTCCAGTCCCCTTTTGCTTTAATCTTTAGTTGCTTTTGTGCTGGCCATTTGCTCAATGTCTAGTACCATTTTTCAGTACAGCAGTCCACCATTCTTGGTTGATTTTGTGCTGCTGTTCTCAGTTCTGCCGTGGTGAAATTTCGAAGTGTTTTCCTTGCCGTGGCAGTCGTGGTAGCCTGATTTCTTTGCCGTGGTAGCAATTCCAGTTGATTTCTTACCGTGGCCAGTTTTTGCAGTCTCTTTCTCTTGATCTATTTCAGTCTCTTGTCAGTTTGATTTTCGGCTTGAGTGAGCAATAATCTCTTCTCGTTCATAGCTTTCATAGCCATCGGAGAGTAGAGATTTTTGCGAATACTCTTGGGGGCGATTTTAAAAGGCGTCATTCACCCCCCCCCCTCTGTCGCCATTTCGGTCATACAAAAAAAGAGAAGAGCTGGAACTCGTGGGGTGTTCGTCGTGTTCTTCAGCAAATCGTCAAGGGTAATCCCTGTTTTGCCCCAAGTAGATGTATATTTTAATTGTGCTAGCTATGTCGGTATACTGGACTGCTAGAATAGATTGGGTTAGATGGCTGTTTTGGGATAGAATTGTGGGGATTCAGGTCTGGACTTCTCCTAGAGAGTTGTATAGGACGTCGTTATCTTTCCATGAAGTGCTAGAACGCATTATTCGAACCTCTGTAACAAAAGTTATGATTTTTCTAGTAGGACTGTTCTGCAGATCGGGGGAATTTCTGTCAGGTTTCGGTAGATTGGTCAGGGCGATTAGAAAACAGGTGAATCAGAGGATCTCCATATTATGAAAGTTTCAGATAATTTCCTTAAATATCCAGAACGGTCAAGAAATCCTGATTCCGACTCTCGGGGTGAAAGTTATTACAATTTTAGTGCGCTGTCCAGAGAACCCGTTATGAAACTGATGTTTTTGAAAATTGAATGGTGCGGGTAGAAGATGGCCGAATCAGGGAGACTCACCAACTAGGTTTAGTTAGATAATTTAATTATATTTCCAGAAAGTCTGAGAACGGCCTATTCGGACTTTTGTACCAATAGATACGAAGTTTTGAATTTGACTGTCCGTAGAGGGGGACAGGGTGGCCGAAAGGATTTGGGGTTTTGAGTCAAGCTAAATATGTTGTGTTAGTTTGGGGGTGTTTTTATTTAATCTAAAGACTCGCTACTGTTGTCTTAGCAATCATTATAATTATTATTCAGGAGGAGGACAGATCCTAGGGGCCGCACCTTCTGCTCGTCCCCCGTTTTCTCGTGATTAAGGCAAGTACAATGATGGTCTAAACTTTATAGTGTGAATTGTTGATGATTTTTGGTTTGTAGATGTTTGATCTATATTATGAGTATATGTGATCTTGATTATCTTAATGATATGTTGGTATAGTTTATGGTCGATTGCAAATGAAAGTGTTCAGGAGAATTTCTGGTGCATAACTATTGTGAATGCAAGTTTTATTTGTTGAGACATTCACGCATATGCATCATGCTGATTTATTGAAGTCTTGGTCACGAGATGACCAAGCGTCGAGGTCCTCGTCATGTTGATGACATGACGGGCTAAAGGTCCCCATACTTGAGGAGTATGGGCAATTGGTCCCTGTACCAGATGGTACAGGCATGGGCGTGCATTGATGGATACACACTCCGCATTACCGATAAAATGCAAAAGAGACATGACGGGCTAAAGGTCCCCATACTCCAGATTTTGATCATATTGCATAGCATGGTTTATTTATATGATTGATGGATGAACTTGAGAAATGATGTTCACTTTTATTCTTGATACTACTATTATATTTGCTGAGTCGTTGGACTCACTCTTGTTGTTGTTGTGGTTGCTGTTTGTTTTAGGTACCTTTATGAGACCGGCATGCATGGGGATAAAGAAAGATTAGTTTGTTGCACTTACACGATCTACCCACCATGGGAGAAAGAAAGAACATTAAACACTATCTGCTGAATAACTAAAGTGGTATTTGATTAATGATCATCATGTTTAAGATGTAATAAAGGATTAGAACTCTTTTACATTTCTTCAGTTCTTTATTTAAGCATTGTGGTTATGAGTGCGATGGTAAACATAACCCTTTTTTGTTTAGAATTGATTATATTGCTTACTATTATTCATATCATTTGATTATGCTTGTTGGAACCTCTGATTTAGACGAAACAAAACAAAGGAGGTTCTGCCGAAATTTTGTAAGACGTATTTTAGTTTATCCTTGCTTTGTTACTAGTTTGGTAGCATTCTAGGTCATTGTTTGGCTAGGGTGTTACATTTGGTATCAGAGCGGGCTGTAGGTCCGTGGTTAACGAAATATTAATTTTGACACACTAAGCACTGTAGGTGGGAATGGGGTTTGCATTGCATCTACGTTTCTGTCGGTTATCATAGTTGAATGTGTGCTTAATATTTGACTTTGTACGTGTTATGAGATGATCTTTTGTGCCTACGATTTGATTATATGATTGTTATGTGTGGTGATAGTTGATGTTGAGCGATAGAGATCGCGGTGTGGCCATTTGCATGGCCAGGTTATATCACTATTCGTAGTAATGAAATGATGAAGGATTTTTCCTTGAGCAACTTAGTTTCAGAGGTTAGAAATGAGTTCTTTAGAAAAGTTTCTTTCTTCTTTGAGTTGAATTTGGTCAATTCTTATCCTGTGGTGGTGGATGAATTTATCTTGGGCTCGTGGTTCATTGCAGTTGAGGGTTTTCAATTGATTTTTACCTGTTCTTGAAAGCAATTATTGTTTTTGGACTATTGAGACACTTTTGCTACCTGTGAGCATTGTGGATTTGCATGGTTGGTCCTTTTGCGGGAGTTTTGTCTTGTTGTGAATCATGTCTCATTTGTTCGCTTGATATTCTTGTTAATGAAAGTTTTATGTTGAAAATTCTTTAACATGTGAAAGCTTTGGCTTTATGTAATTCTTTTGGATTATTCTAAGCGTTGAAGTTTAATACCTCTCTTTTCTAAAGGGAGGTGTTAAAATCCTTTTGTGATGCCTTGGGTTATGGTTAAGTCAGAGATTGTAATCAAATAAATTGATATGGTATGAGTATCCTTGGAAGTGAAACCGAATAAGTTGATGTTGTCATCTTGTAGTTGTTCATGAACTGTGTTTACGAATAGGGCTATTCCTAATGGAATCAATAGAGTTACTAAGAGGCGTGGAGCTTTGATGAACTGGTTGATCAATAAGAGTGACAAAATTAGTAAACTTTTGGGATAAATTGGATCAACAGGTCTCAATGGATTAATCTAACCATTTAGGATAGTTAAATTCAGAAGGTGTTGGATTACTGTATTAGTGGATATTAATCTTGAAGCTATCTTTGTGGATACTTAGTGTTCGTATGTAATTGCTAAGTGCAACTGTTGTGTAATGAAGTTTGGTGTTGCGCATGAATAAGAGAGCAATGTATGGGGTTTAAAATGTGATCTATATTTACATGATGGTGGGATAGTCAGATGATATTATGCTTTGATGGAAGAGTTTTGGTAGAATCAATAAAATTTTGTAGTAGATCTCCTCTAATTTAAAGCGGTTGTCGTAGTGAGGTTGTAAGGTTTTGAAATACTTTCAATTTGAGGATGGGATGATAAAGTAGCATGGAACTATTTGATGAGATTTTGGAGGGCTTTATAATGGAAGGGTAGACGATAATGATTCTTGTTAAGAGTGTATTATTCTTGATGTTAGTAAGATTGTTGCAATCGTATTGGAAAAAACATTTGAAAATAAGTTGTTGTGTTCTTTTGGAAAGGTTTATGATGCGCTAGTAAGCTATGATGATTCAGGTTAGGAATATATTATGATGAGGTTAGTAAAAACTGAGTATGAGATGATGAGGGTAGTGTTGATTCTTTTAGAAGTAAAGGAATTTGTTCATCTTCTGTGATGTCAGTTAGATGAAATGTTTGGAGTTTTGCATTCATGATCCTGTGGGAGATCATGAATAATTGTGGTATCTGAAATTAGTTTGTGCAGAGTGACGTATTGGAAGGTTCTATCGGTTCTTAAGTGATTCATGTGATTTGAGCTTAAAGGATCGTTTGCTTGAAGTTGGTAAAGTGGTGTTTCCATTAAAGAAAATTATGTCCTTTGTTAAATTGAAGGGTGTAATAGAGGTATTCGCGGTTGGATTCAAGTTTTGTACCTTGCAGCTTTTTGAAGCATGCTTAACTTTGTTGGTTTGACTCAAAGAAATTCCTCAAGTTTCCAAAAGCAGTGCTTTATTTATTTATTTATTTATTTATTTATTTATTTATTTTCGGCTGAAGTTTGATTTTCTCTTCTTGTGGGACTTGTGCACTCAACTGTGACCTCGTCTTCTATTTTCTAAGATCTTGGCTATTTGACTTTTTTTCCTTGGTCTCGTGTCTACGGTGAGTGGTAAACATTTTTCTATATGCTGAAAATTGTTTCTATCTATATCTTCTTCCGAGGAAGGATTAACCAATCCGTGTTGCAAAGCCTTTTAGGTTGTATAATGGCAACTTGATAGCGGTGGTCAAGTAGATGATTTGGTGAAAGTGTAGGTGTCAAGTTGTTTGAGATTCATTGAGTGATAAATTGATTTCTTGGAATAATTCTCGGTGAGGATTTGATTTAAATAGAGTGTTTGTCTTTGGAGCCAACTGACTTCAAGGTTGCAATTAGTATAACCTATAGTAGATTGTGGTTCAAGAATGCTTCAATCATTTTGATGGAACATTAGAATTATCAAAAGTATGAGAAACTTGATCAATTTTATTAGAGTATCATGATTGGACACTTTGCAAGGTTTAGTAGGAGGATTATGGTGGTGTAGTTAATGAAGTCTACCCGTTATGGGAATCATTGGGATAGTAGAAATTATTGAATTGTTGCCATGCATGACTTGGCTTCAGTGAGTAACCCTCCAGGAGTTAGAATCTCCCTAAAGTTAATTAGGTTGAGAATATGTTTTCATGTGGTTGTTAATGATTGAGCATGTTTGATTGTGGGAATTTTAGTCACCGAATTTGAGAGTCTTCATATCAATTATATCGAAGTTCATATATAGGAGCCCTGGAGATGGAAAATTTTGTTTTAGTGTTCTATGCTAGAACCTTGGAGGCTAATGATGTTGTGTGGGAATATTGGAACAAGTGGATTCTAAATAGTGTGATGCTCCTTGATAGTGTCCTTTGGGTGTGGGAATTGAGTGTGTGTGCTGAGAATTTCAAGTTGATTATCCTTAGAGAATTGTGGTGAAGTGATTGTAGGTGAAAACAATGATGAGGTGCATTGGAAATTATTTATCAAAGTAACCCTGTGGTAGAGGAGTTGGCTAGAGTATGTTATTGTGAGGTCAGTAGAATCTCTCCACAAAGAGGTGGTTGATGCACTCGTTTTGAGTATAGTGTTGGTGTTGCCAATTTAAGAGAAATGAGTTAGTGTGGTGTGATGATTTGGAATCTTGTGATTCAAGAGAAAGTTTATTCCTAAAAGAAAAAAAACAATATTTTCTCGGGTAGTAAAATACTCTCTTGATTCTTGTTTGAGCTATGTGATGATAGCAAAAGTCTTTTGTGGTTTGGGTTGACTTTATGTTGGCATGTGTGGTTTTTTCGGTTCAGGAAAAAAGCAAAGGAAGGGTTTGGCATTGGAGTGATTCTCCTTTGACTTATGTGTTGTTTATTTGCAAACTACCTACTTGGAATGTGGAGAGGTTCTCGTGTTGAATCCTCATTTTTTTTATTTAACTCTTGTGGTCGGGAGTTGGTGATGTGTCGTTGCGATGAGAATCCTTTATTTTCAATTTAATTCTATTTATAAAAGAGTTTGTTTACAATGAGCACTTTTGTGCGTCAGTGGTTAAAGGAGGTGTTCCTTGTTAAGGTAAAGAGATTGATTGAGAGTTGGAACAAGAGTTACATGTGTTATGCAGGTTGTGTGGATTGATACCAAAGGGAATGATAACCCAAGGTATATTTAGTCGCTTCTGTTAGTTGCAAGGATTCGGAGGTTGGTGTATCACTAGGACCACCTTGGGTCCTAGAGTGGGGTACACAACGTTTGGTACGACTCGGTATCGAGGGAGTGCTTGAAAGATCTGGAGTGTGGGTTTCCATTAAAGCCATTGACCAACGAGTAGGATCAGCTGCCTTTAGCGGAGTTCGATTATAATAACAGCTACCATTCCAGAAATTAAAGCTGCACCATTCGAAGTGTTGTATGGGCGTAGATGCAGGTCACCCCTTTGCTAGGGAGCGATGGGTGAAAAGGCAATTTTGGGCCCGGATTTGGTCCAGAAGACAGTTGAACGAGTGGCCCTGGTATGCAAACATGAGAAGAAGGGATCTGGATTTTTTGAGGTGGGGGAATTAGGTGCTCTTGAGAGTATCTCCCGCCAAGGGTGTGGTTAGGTTCGGTACCAAAGGGAAGCTTAGCCCGAGGCACGTCGGGCCTTTCACGATCATGGCTCAGATCGGGAAGTTGGCATACCGCTCGGATCTTCCAGCATGAATAAAAATTTTAAAGTATATCAAGGTGCTTTGGTCGCAGCAGACAGAGAGAGAGGCCACATAGGAATTGGAGTCTCACAAGCGTGAGCAATATCTCGAATTATTCACAACAGGTGCGTGTTTTATAATTAAGTTTAGTGCGATTAATCCTTGGCGTAAGTATGGAAAGAATCTGGGGTCAAATTTTGTTTAAGGCGGGTAGAATGTAATATCCCAAAAGTCTTTCAGGAAATAATTGTTTAATGGGAGAGGGGGGACATTAAAGGGAAGAATAAAATATTGTTTCGGAGGGGTTTTCTGAATTTTCCAGACAACCTAGGCCTGGGCCAAGGCCCAGGAGGGAAACCAGCCAAAGAGGGGGGGGGGGGGGAGGTGCCCACCCCCTCCAACCCTAGCCGCCCCTCCCCCTCTCCCCCCTTGCGCGCCCCCTGCTGCCCTTGCGCGCCCCCAGCAGCACCTCCCCTCCCCTCTCCTCCATTGCCGGTGATCAATACCTCTATTCGCTACCGGTCGAGCGGAAGAAGAAATCAATCGCAGCAAGACGATTGCATCCAGAGGAAGGGAAGAGGAGGGCAAAAAGAGGAAAAATGAGAAGAGGTGGAACTCGTGGGGTGTTCGTTGTGTTCTTCAGCGAATCGTCAAGGGTAATCCCTGTTTTGCCCCAAGTAGATGTATATTTTAATTGTGCTAGCTATGTCGGTATACTGGACTGCTAGAATAGATTGGGTTAGATGGCTGTTTTGGGATAGAATTGTGGGGATTCAGGTCTGGACTTCTCCTAGAGAGTTGTAGAGGACGTCATTATCTTTCCATGAAGTGCTAGAACGCATTATTCAGACCTCTGTAGCAAAAGTTATGATTTTTCTAGTAGGACTGTTCTACAGATCGGGGGAATTTCTGTCAGGTTTCGGTAGATTGGTCTGGGCGATTAGAAAACAGGAGAATCAGAGGATCTACATACTATGAAAGTTGCAGATAATTTCCTTAACTTTCCAGAACGGTCAATAAATCTTGATTCTGACTCTCGGAGTGAAAGTTATTACAATTTTAGTGTGCTGTCCAGAGAACCCGTTATGAAACTGATGTTTTAGAAAATTGGATGGTGCGGGTAGAAGATGGCCGAATCAGGGAGACTCACCAACTAGGTTTAGTTAGATAATTTAATTATATATCTAGAAAGTCTGAGAACGCCCTATTCGGACTTCTGTACCAATAGATACAAATTTTTCAAGTTGACTATCCGTAGAGGGGGACAGGGTGGCCGAAAGGATTTGGGGTTTTGAGTCAAGCTAAACATGTTGGGTTAGTTTGGGGGTGTTTTTATTTAATCTAAAGACTCGCTACTGTTATCTTAGCAATCATTATAATTATTATTTGGGAGGAGGACGGATCCCAGGGGCCGCACCTTCTGCTCATCCCCCGTTTTCTCGTGATTAAGGCAAGTACAATGATGGTCTAAACTTTATAGTGTGAATTGTTTATGATTGTTGGTTTGTAGATGTTTGATCTATATTATGAGTATATGTGATCTTGATTATCTTAATGATATGTTGGTATGGTTTATGGTCGATTGCAAATGAAAGTGTTCAGGAGAATTTCTAGTGCATAACTATTGTGAATGCAAGTTTTTTTTGTTCAGACATTCACGCATATGCATCATGCTGATTTATTGAAGTCTTGGTCACGAGATGACCAAGCATCGAGGTCCCCGTCATGTTGGTGACATGACGGGCTAAAGATCCCCATACTTGAGGAGTATGGGCAATTGGTCCCTGTACCAGATGGTACAGGCATGGGCGTGCATTGACGGATGCACACTCCGCATTATCGGTAAAATACGAAAGAGAAGAGATAAAGAGATTTTTGATCATATTGCATAGCATGGTTTATTTATATGATTGATGGATGAACTTGAGAAATGATGTTCACTTTTATTCTTGATACTACTATTATATTTGCTGAGTCGTTGGACTCATTCTTGTTGTTATTGTGGTTGTGGTTGCTGTTTGTTTTAGGTACCTTTATGAGACCGGCATGCATGGGGATAAAGAAAGATTAGTTTGTTGCACCTACACGATCTACCCACCATGGGAGAAAGAAAGAACATAAAACACTATCTACTGAATAACTAAAGTGGTATTTGATTAATGATCATCATGTTTAAGATGTAATAAAGGATTAGAACTCTTTTACATTGCTTTAGTTCTTTATTTAAGCATTGTGGTTATGAGTGCGATGGTAAACATAACCCGATTTTGTTTAGAATTGATTATATTGCTTACTGTTATTCATATCATTTGATTATGCTTGTTGGAACTTCTGATTTAGACAAAAAAACAAAGGAGGTTCTGCCGAAATTTTGTAAGACGTATTTTAGTTTATCCTTGCTTTGTTATTAGTTTGGTAGCATTCTAGGTCATTGTTTGGCTGGGGTGTTACAGCCTTCTCACAACCTTCTTGAGAATATCACCGAACCAATCACCGCCCAATCGTCCAAGTGCCAGCAAGCACTAAGAGTAAAGAATCCCGGGCTTCACTTGAATGCAATTCTACTGCCAAGTGGATCAACTAATGAATTTCTTGCACTAATTGCAAAACCACCTCAATTTAATGCTCAATGTGTGAAAGAGGGTGGAATGAATGCTCTAGGGCTTAAGAAATATGCAATGAGTCTCTAACTACTGCCCTTGTGCAGTGGTGGGGGTATTTATAGCCTCCACCAACCAAAACTAGCTGTTTGACACAATTTCCTGAAAAATTCAGGATGAGCGGTACTGCCGCCCCCAGGGGGCAGTACTACCGCTACCAAATCTTCATGGCAGAGCGGCTATGTCAGAGCTCTGTAGTGACCGTTGGATTTGGCGGCGCGGTACTACCGCTCTCCAGTAGTTCTGCAAAGTCGGCGCGGTACTACCGCTCTAGCCAAAATCCGAAAGGTCCCAAATTTGGCGCTCTCTGAGAAAAAGCATCCGCTCTGAAACCGGATCTTCCGGACTCCGGAAGTACCGCTCTAGATAGTGGAACTACCGCACACACCGATAGTTCCGGCGTTGAAAACACCGGTACTTCCGCTCCAGGAAAATCCAGACTTCATCCGGAGGAGCTCTCTGGAAAACAACATCCGCTCATCCTCCGGATCTTCCGGGATCCGAAAGTACCGCTCCATAATGCGGTACTACCGCTCATTGTGGTAGTTCCGGCGTTCAAATTACCGGTACTTCCGTTTCCATAAGAATTCCGATGAATCCGAGGGTGCTCTCTGGAAAAAAGGATCCGCTTGAAAACCGGATCTTCCACTCGCCGGTACTACCGCTTCTGAGAGTGGAACTATCGCTCTCCGGTAGTTCTGACGTTCAAAACTGCGGTACTACCGCTCATCCAGACAGAGCACAAACTTTGTTTTAAAACGGATTTTTGATGAATGCAAGTTTCTAAGTTGATCCAAAAGGCACATAAAGTTTGCATTCAAGTTACTTGCCATGGTCCCTCTTTATGGTACGATTATCTACCCTATAATCCGGTCTTCCACCTTTCTCCTAAGACCGGTAAAAAGTAAAGGGATCCTATTCTAAGTATACATGTGCCTTGAATAATTTTGAGTCTCCACATCCATCCTTTTGATTGCATCTTGCCGCTTACAAATGGACTAACTCTTCACATGCTCATAAAACATATTAGTCCCATATTCACATAAATTCATTAATTACCAAAATCAATTTTAGGGGCCTAGATGCTTTCAATAGCCAAATATACATGAACCTACAGGGTCACACACTTAATGTGCTGGAATGATAAAGGTTCGGATCATAGTCTCCGAGTGGGATATGATCTCTATTTGTATCGGATAAGGATCCGATTGGAGGCTATATAAGGAGAGGTGTGGGAGCTGAGGGAGATATCTCGAAACACCCCATCGAAACCCTAGCCATCACCTCTCATAACTCCTACCGTGAGCGCTAGTGCTAGCATGCTGACACACGGTGTTCCATTCCTGGACGTGTGGACTTCAGTAGAGGCATTGTTTCGACTGCGGTGCTGGTCGGGACTTCACTTATGCATGCTTTTCAAAGCACATAAGTTCATATCTGCTAAATCCTTAACCTTGATCCGTGTTGATCAGACCAACTTCACCTTGACCTAAGCTATCTAGATCATAGCAAATCAGATATGTATCATATTATGTGAAAAACTATCTAGATTATGGCAAACTATATATAGCAAAACTGAAGCCAAATGAGCAATACTATGAAATTAAATGGATTTTTAATATGTCAAGTCGCTCTCTGAAATTAAATGGATTTTAATGTGCCATAGTTTAGATAAAGGTATCCAAAAATAATCCAAACCATGTCAATATTCTAAATGGACCCAATAACCTACAATTGAGTAAATTTAGAGTGCTACAAGTTCAAAATTGAAACATTTTGTTCAAACACTAGATACCACTTGTAACTGAGCAAATTTAGCATATTTGGAATTTTCTAAAATTCATTTATGGCTTCAACTGAGCTTCAACCATTTTTCACATAATCTTGTTTTCTTAGCCATGTGCTAGATCTCAAGTCTCATGCAACTACCCCAAGCAAAAAGCTTAAAGAAGTGATCTTGATCATCTAAAACTCCCCGAGTTCATGCCTAGTGCAATGGCAAGCAGTCTCATGAGAAAGAATTGGTGAGATCAGTTTTTTCGCACAAAAGAGATCATTTTGTATTTTCTTGACTTAGTTTAGGAACAAAGAGCTAATATTAACTCATGCTTCAATAAAGAACTAGCATAGCTCAACCTAAAGCTCTATTGAGATTCAAGACTCAACATAGTTTATTTAACATGCCATGAATCATAAGAGGAACACTAGGGCAAAACTAGTCACAAGATCCAGCAAGACATGATTTAATTCAAGTTATTCACATTTAATAATGCTATCATAGAAAAAGCCAAGATACACAAAGAAGGACATGATAAATCTAGCAAGCTAGCGTAAGATATGATAAGATGTAAAGATGTCATATCACACAGGATAATAAGTCAAAGCTCCACGTATTTATATTACAACACACATTGTACAAATTAAAATGCAACATGAGCAATAAAGATCCTAGACCCCCCTCAGTAAATGAGTCAATTTTAGAAACTTTTTGATTCAAGTTGAGTTATGTCAACATTAAGCTCAAGAAAATCTTAAATAAACTCTCCCTGAACCAAAGCAATAAGCAAGAGAGAAGAAGCTTGGGAAAATAAAGAAATGGCAGTCCTTAAAGCATAGACAAGATAGAGGGATGACTATGACTCAGACTTGTTCTCATCTACGCCATATGACTCTAGAACTATTAACTGGTCATCTAAACACAAGGAGTAAACACGTTTCCTGCCTACCCAGGAGGCCCAAACCCTACTAGACCTAAAAGAAGTGAGTGAACTCAACCTAGTGAGAAGAGAAGCAACTAATAAGCAGTATCCTAAAGTCACAAGATAAGAGAAAGAAATCTAAATAGCATAGTATGATACCAATCCTAGTCTATGCTAGGAAGACTAACCCAAAAGCACTCAGAAGCAATGTGCAGAAAGAAGCAAATGAACATATGATACAGAAAACACATGATGCTCCCCCTCAGATTATGCCATAAGCACAAACCACCCTAAGCTCTCCCTGCAAAGTCATGAATCTTGAGCTATCTAAAGGCTTGGTGAAAATGTCAGCCAATTGGTAGTCACTCTCCACAAACCGAAACACTATTTCACCCTTCTCCATATGGTCTCTAAGGAAATGATATCGGATATCTATGTGCTTGGTCCTAGAGTGCTACACTGGGTTCTTGGCAATGATAATGGTACAAGTGTTATCACAGAAAAGTGCAACACTCTCTATAGCTAATCCAAAGTCTCGCAAGGTCGAAACCATCCAAAGCACCTGACAACAGCAACTAGTGGTTGCAACATACTCAGCCTCTGCGGTGAACTGTGCAACACAGAACTTCTTCCCAGAGGACTATGAAATAAGAGAAGTGCCATGAATAGCAAGTGATAGAAGTACTCTTCCTATCTATCCTACAGCCAGCAAAGTTTGCATTAGAGTATGCTCTAGGGGAAACAAAAGAGTACCAGATACCATAGTCTAGAGTAGCTCGAAGGTACCTAAAGATGTGCTTCACCGCCTGACGGTGAGAGACGTGAGGAGAAGCCTAAAATCAAGCGTACAGACACACAATGAAGTGTATCTCCAACCTCAAAGTAGTGAGGTACAAGAGGGAGCCAATCATGCTGCTGTACTCCTTCTGATCTACAGGTTCACCATCCTTATTAGGATCAAGTGTGGTTGAGGTTACCATTGGAATTGACATTGGTTTGTCATCACTCATGTCAAAGTGTCTTAGGAGGTCTTGAGTGTACTTGTCTTGATGCAAGAAGGTACCCTTTCGAGTCTGCTTGATCTAGAAGCTGAGGAAGAAGCTCAACTTGCCCATCATGCTCAGCTCAAACTCTGTACTCATGACATCAGAAAACTAGAAAACAAAAGCAAGAGAGGAGCCACTAAACAAATATCATCCACATAAATCTGGACAAGCAGAAAGTCATTGCCATGCCTACGAATGAACAAGGTTTTGTTAACCTTACTCATCTCAAACCTATGACTCAAAAGATAAGACTTAAGCCTCTTATACCAAACTATAGGGGCTTGCTTAAGTCCATACAAGGCTTTGGAAAGTTTGAAGGTATAGTTTGGATATTTGAGATTCTCGAAACCTAGAGGTTGTCTAACATAGTCCTCTTCTTAAATATACCTATTGAGGAAGACACTCTTGACATCCATCTGGTACAGCTCGAAGCCCTTAGACGCTGCAAATGCAGGCAAAATCCTAGTAGCCTTTAGCCTAGCTATAGGGGGGAATGTCTCATCAAAATGTAATCCCTCAACCTAGGAGAAACCCTGTGCTATTAGTCTAGCCTTGTTTCAAATGACTACCCTATCCTCACTCAGCGTGTTCTTAAAGATCCACTTAGTTCCTATGACATTATGACAACAATGGGGCTCAACAAGCGACCAAACCTTATTCCTCTTAAATTCTAACTCCTCATGTATGGCATTCACCCAAGACTCATCAGATAATGCATGTTAAATATATTTGGGCTCAAATGTGGCAACAAAGGTAGAGTGTAGACAAAAATGAAATAAGCCAGATTTTGAATGCATGACACACTCAAGGACATCACATATGATCTACTCAGTAGGATATCGATGCTGAATGTGTCAGGGAGGTCCAGGATGAGAAGAAGTGGCCTCTACCTCATGAGGTGTGGAGGTAGGTGTAGAGCCACAAACTTCTAAAGAGCTAGAAGGTAAGGGCTGATCTCCCTGAGGCGCAGTGGTAGAAACTGGCACCTCAGGGTTAGATGGGACTAGATCAGGTAAAGAACCTCCATCTCCATCATCCTCATTATCTACAAAGTTGGTCTCCGACTGCATAACTAGACCTGAGATATCAGGCCTAGTACTAGGACTAGCCTCATCGAAGGTAACCTCAGAAGTCTCTATTATCCTACTCGTTTCACAGTTCTAGACCCTATAACCCCGCGAAGAAGTCGAGTAACCTAGAAAAAAACCATTAGATGAGTGAGACTCTAACTTATTCAGGTTCCCAGATTTTAGAATGAAATACTTACAACCAAAGACACGAAAATACAAGACATTGGGCTTTCACCCATACCTCAACTCATAAGAAATGCGATGCAAGTGTGCCTTAAGAAGAACTCTATTTAAAACATGGCAAACAGTGACTATAGCCTCAGGCCAAAAACTTCCTAGGTGTGCCATACTCATCTAGCATTATCTTGGCCATCTCGACGAAGGTACGGTTCTTCCTTTCTACAACGCCATTTTCCTGAGGAACGATACTCTAAACCTGTCTCATCACAGAATATTTCAAAGTAAAAGTTCTTGAATTCTATGTCATTGTTCACTACGAATTGCTCGTAAGGCACTAGAGAACTCAACAGACAACCTATTGAACAGACCATGAAAATGATTGAATGTCTCATCCTTCGAGGCTAAGAAAAACACCCAAGAGAACCTCGAGAAGTCATCAACCACAACAAGAACATACTACTTCCCACTGGCCGACTGCAATCTTGCTGGACCAATAGTGTCCATATGAAGAAGATGTCCTGTTGTGTCAGTCATAGTCACAATGACTGTAGGGTGAGAAGCAGAAACCATCATGCCATGCCTACAAGGAGCACAAACTAAGTCTTTAACCATCTTGAGCTTGGGCAGACTACGAATAAGATCGTGGCCGCTAACTCGGATCAAGTGATCAAAACCAATGTGACCAAATCTCCTATGCTAAAAAGAGATATCATGAGACTCTGAAACAACTAAGCACCAGAGAAAATCACCAGAAGACTCAACAAAATCAGCACAAAAGATACTCCCAAACCTAGAAACCCCGCAAACTAGACTTTCCGAAGGATCAAGAATTTTGCAAACATTTTTCTTGAAACTTACCTCAAAATCATCATTGGTAAGCTGAGAAACAGATAGCAAGTTATATCGCAACTCACTCACTAAGGCAACATTCTTAAGAATGAAAGAATCATTAATGCACATAGTACCTTTAGCGATGACTCGACTTGACGATGCGTCTCCAAAGGTAATCGTCTCATCACCTAGAGCTCAGACTAAGGAAGAGAAGCAACAAGAGTCTCCAGTCATGTGACACGACGAAACTGAATTAGTGAGAAGAAGACATCCATGGCTCAGTACTGGGTAAATAAAATAGATCTAGGAACTCAGTACTAAGTCACATGATGAGCAGAAGATCTAGTCACAGGAATAAAAGACTGACCTCTACCTACACTATGCAACTCACCTCTCACAGAAACAGAGGGTCTAGGAGCAAACCTCAAGCCTCTGCTAGGTTTAACCGCTATTGAAGAGCTGGTCCAACCAAAAGCAGTATGCTGATCATGCTGCGGATAGCTACCTCGATGGGGAAAACAAGGTCTATCCTCAGGACAGCGGAAACCCTGACCAGAAGCAACTTGAGGACCAAAACCAGAAAAAGCCTGAAAGCCAAGTCCTCAATGCTGGCTAAAACCAAGCAGCTTAGAAGAGCTATCCACCACTCTAGACCTCATGTTGGTCTTAGGAGCACTCTAAGTCTGGGGTTAACCCTGAATACCCCCTAAGAGCGCGAACACAATCTCTACGTGTGATCTTGGCATGCCTGAAATAGAACTCGACTACATGTCCATCCTTCTGACAGAAGGTTCAATGATACTTCGCCTTCTGAAAGATCGATGCAGTAGGTGGCATAACCTTACTATCATAAATCTCCTAGATAAAGCCTATAGACTTAAACTCTATTTTCATAGACTTGGGTGCAACCTCGAACATGACTCCTGCTACAGCTCTAACAACTGCAGATGGATGTTTTCTCACATCCTCTAAGAAATCATATCCTAGACCTTGATTAAACTTGCAAATCTTGGATTTGTCCAGGATAAGATTAAGCCTTTTCTTGCCTCCAACAAAATTTTCAAGAGTGTTCATGAGGTACTCACACTACCAAAGAAGGGAAGCATAGGAAGAACATGGAGAAGAGGAAGATGAAGAACCAGAAATAGTGTAACAACCCAGCTGTTTATTTTCAAATTTTTGAGAGAAAAAATTAAAATAAATTAATTTGGTTTAAAATAAAAACATGTGTTTTGGTGCCTAAATTTTAAATTTGGATTTGCCTTAAATCTCTGTTTTTGAAAAGGTTGGATTTCAAAAGTATTTTATGTAAAACCTAAAAATATTATTAAATAAAATGATATTTTGATTTTCTATAAAAATACTATGTTAAATTAATTATTTGGATTTATTTGGCTTTTATTTGGTTTCCTGAGTTTTCTAGAGTTTAAAATCTATTTTTGAAAATAAAATATATTTTGTGTATGAAAATATAATACCAACCTTAGTTGGAAATAATTTTATTAAGTCTAAAACATTTCTAGAAACTTCTGTGAATTTTTCTAGAATTTTTGGAAGTTATTTCATATTTTTCTGAGCTTTATTGAATTTCTTAAGCTTTTTGAAAAATCTTAAATCAGAAAATAAAATTAAAAACCCAAAACCCCCCTCCGGCCGACGTGTGGATGGCCCAGTTGGAGCCACGTCCCACGTGCTTGGCCCATCCCCGCCGTCCGCCCACCCCACCTACCCTTCTTCCCCGCCCGATACGTGTGCGGCCCGATTTCTCCGCGCCCGGCCCATCTGCTGTCCACCGCTCCCTTTCACCTCGGCCATCCGATCTACATCTGACCGCTCCCGCGCCCTCCTCCCATTCTTTCCCATTGCCAGCCGACCCCACCTGTCGGCATCATCTTCCTCCCGCGCCTCCTTCCTCCTCCCGCCGCCGCCGACCGTTGCGCAACCGCCCGCCCTACCCGGCCACTTCCCCCTCTCTCCCGCGCATGCCGCCCTCTCTCCTTCGTGCCCCACTCCCCGCACCCACCTCCCTCCTTCTCCGCGCCCACTCTCCACTCCTCCCTCTCTCCCCGAAACGGCCGCCGCCAACAAATTCGCGCCGGCCCGCACCTCTCCGCCCCCTATAAAGCCACCTCCCGGCTTCTCCTCTCCCCACTCCACCTCCCGCCGCTGTCACCCGAGTGCCGCCACCGCCCTTCCTCGCTGCTGGACCTTTTCTGGCCATATCCGGTAACATCCGCGCCCACCCCCAGATTCCCCTCACTTCCCTCTCCCTCCTCCGCCCTTCGCCTTTCGCCGCCGGCCGCCGGAGCGCCGTCACCGTTAATGTCCCCCAATGCCTCCCTCATCGGCCAGCCACGTCAGCTCGACCGTGCCTGCGTGGCAGCTGACGTGGTGCCATGCCAGCGCCACCTCAGCTCCACCTGCCCCATCAGCGCCACACCCCCACCCGCAGCACCTCAGCCTCCTCTGAGATCGTGGACCCGGTCCATAGACCCAGGGGCCCACCTGTCAGTGAGTTGTCCGAGATCCCTCAGGGCTGACGTCATGCTGACGCCCTAATCCCGAAAATAATTTGACCAAAAATAAAATCCCTGCTAACGTCATAAATCCAGATTTTCCGTTAGAAAAATAATTCTGGAAAATCAATCTTTTTCTTTTTCTCTGATTTTAAACTTTCCGAAGCATGTTCTCCTTCGTCCTAACTCTGATTGAGCCCATTCAAATTTCTAAATTCATCAAAAATTCTCCTCTATCCATTTCTGGCGTCAATTTAAATATTTGAAGTTAATTTGAATTTATTTTGAGTTTATGTGAATTTGGTGGGTTATTTTCGCGTGTAGACTTCGACGATTTAGGAGAATTCAAAGACGAAGATTTGAACCAATTTGAAGATCAAGGCAAGTTACACACATTGATCATGTTGATCCCAAATTTCAAAATAAAATTTATGTTGTTTTAAATTATTCTGCATGTATATTTTTATTCAACGTATTTCAATTCAGTTTTAAATTTAGTTATTGCCTACTTGTTAATTCCTCCATGCATTGATATTGAATTCCTCGATACCTTGTCACCCTAGAATCAAACTCTAGTTAGTACATTAGTATTGGCTAGAGAGTTTAAATCAAATGCTTAGACCTGCTTAGTCATAATATTTGTTTTGGGATACCTTTTCACATAAAATGATAAGCTTTTCGAATGTACTCTAGACTTTGGTGAGTCAAGGAGGTTTATGAAATATTTTCAAAACAAAATATAAAAACTGGTTTAGATTTAGGCAATTGGTTTAGTTGGTGGGTGTAGGCATGCTCTGTTGTTCGTAGACACAGGGTTGATTGTCGTGCGCAGGGGTGTGTGGTTGGGCCTAAGTCAAATTAAGGACCGATTTGTGAGCTACTATTGCAAAGCCCTATCGTACTACCACATGGCTGGTATGGGACAGCCTTGGCTGAATAATTTGCGAAGTCCCAACCTGAGTCAAGTTGTAGGTTGAAAGTGAGCGTGGTTGGTGCCATGAGAAGTCTCACTTGAGAGAGCGTGGTTAAGCCATGTGAAGTCTCTCTCAGGCTCAAGAGGGGGTCCTGGTCTGGTGGATTCCTTACTGGGGTGAAACCTTAGAGTTGACTTGGCCAGGTTGAAGGCTTTGCATTGTAAAGGCCTTGTCACGACTCCTTGCCGCACACCTAAGGAAGTGTGTAATCGCGTGGCAATATGGGATGATCGTGTCTTGTGGGTAAAGCTGTACATCCTCTGCAGAGTGTATAATATATCCTGGATAGCCGTGATCATGGTCATGGGCATGCTGAGTAAAAGTTTTTCATGGATTAGACTTTGTTTTTCAAAAATATTTTTGAAAACCTTGTGGATGGATGGAATCCACGAGAGAAGAAAACCTTGCGGATGGATGAATCCGTGAGAGATTGAAACCTTGCGGATAGATGGAATCTGTGAGAGATTGAAACCTGGTAGATGGATGGAATCCATCAGAGTTGCGCAGTGGAAGCGTGTGGATGGATGGAATCCATACGTGAAATTTTGGAAAAGATGGTCCGGGTGGGATGCCCGTGGATAGGTCAGTGTCACTACAAGGTTTTGACCCTAATGCCACGATCAACTGTGCAATGACACGAAATTGGTTGCAATAGGTAGGGGCTATTGCCACCATTTTCATTTTTGGTTGCGATAGTTGACCATGTTGCCACGGATATTTTTGCGTGGCGATTACCATGCATTTCGTTGCAATTGGTAGGTGCTATCGCCACCATTTATAAAACGGTTGCAAGTACTTGACAATATTGCCACGTAATGAATTTGCGTTGTGATTCGTTTGATGTGCGTTGCAATATGTCGACATTATTGCCACACTTTTGCTGATGGTTGCGAATACTGGACTGTTTTGCAACGGATTTGATTCGTTGCATGAATCGTTGCTTGCGTTGCAATAGGGTTTTATCTATCGCAACGAAATTTGGGTTCGTTGCATCTTCTAGGGTTGTATTGCCACGGTTGTTAGTCATTGGTATAGAAGACTATCTTTCGTTGGAATAACAAGGTTGTCTTGCCACGAAATTTGAGATCATTGCACTTCTAGGGTTGTATTGCCACAGTTGTTAGTCGTTGATATATAAAACTATCTTTCGTTGCAATAAGACAGCTTCCGTTGTTTGAAAAGAAAAATATTTGTATTAGCACTGGCTAGTGGGATAAAAGAAAAATACTAGTAGAAAAATAAAAAGTAACTAAAGCGCAAATACCTAGTTAATTTGTAGAGGGATAAAAATTTAGAAAATTAAAATTTCATTTGTGCTTGGTAGGAAGCGCAATTATCTAATTAATGTGTAGGGGCCTCGAGGGATAAAAAATTTAGAAAATTAAAATTAAGGTTTCAGTTGTGCTCGGTAGGAAGCATAATTATCTAGTTAATTTGTAGGGGCCTCGAGGGATAAAAACATAGGAAAATAAAATTTTAAGCTACGCTAAGTAGGACTCGAACCAATGACTTGTCAATTAAACACTGCAGTGCTTACCACTGAGTTACCAACTTATTATTGCACAAAGATACAAATATTTGCTATCTAAAACTTCCACATGGGCAATTTGAAATTTTTTTTTGAAAGACTTATCTAGTTGGTCTTCATTTGTCATGCACGTGAAAGACTTATCAGAGCTAAAATTTTGGGAAAAAAAAGAAATATCAAGGAAAAAAAAGAAAGAAAATACATGCATGCACGTGAAAGACTTATCTAGTTGGTCTTCATTTGTCATGCACGTGAGAGAATTATTTAGATGCTTCGGATGGACTACATGCATGGGCAAGCAATTGATGCTGTGTTGATTTCGTTTGACGCAAGGAATATGGATCAGAACAACCAATACAATGCATCGTGAGGAGATCCTGCATGCCTTCGTAATGACCGAATACAACTTTGTTTCGGCCATGTGATTGGTTGGCACATTAGATTGGCTACGAGTATGTTTCCGTGTCCGTTGAATTGTTTACGAGCATGTTTCCGTTTCACGCCGGCCACGTCCGTGCCATCTCGTACATCGACGCTGACCTCTGCCTCGATAGCATACGCGTCGTCGAGGACACGATCTACCTGCGAGGCCGTCGCAGAGGTGGAGGGCCACTTCCGCTTCTTCTTCCTCAGCATCCCCGTCAAGGTACGCGCTGCTGAAACCCTAAATGTTGGTTGCTTTTGTTGTGGAATGCAGACACTGTGAATTAGATTACAATCTGGATCAGTATCACTGCTTTAACTTGTTTTTTTCATTCTCATCAAAGCCCTATATCTATAGAATTGGTAGAGCGCCTAGTTGTGAAGCAATTTGGAATTTTTGTTCCGGACTAATCTCGAGTGAGAATCTATTTAGGCCCTAATGTTAACCAAAGGCAAGACAACTGCACAAATACAAGCAAATTTCACATGAACGTTCCTTGACGACGTCAGAGCGAGGAACAGGATAAAAGACATAACCCCTTATGTCCAAAATAGCACCTTCTCAAAGAAACTCCAATGAAGCTATATATTATGGTATTGGTAGTGGAACAACTTTTTAAAAAAGGTTTACAGTTTTCACCCGTGATGGTTCGCTAATCATAATAATTGAACACCTTACCAAAGAGGGACAACTTCACCTGCAACAGTTGGTGGAGTCAATGAGCATTAAGGTAAAAGCAACCTATCAACTATTTTGCTTTCAAAGGAACCAAGAACGCCAGAATGATGCAGCAAAAATACTTACAAGTCTTGCAACAAAGAGTGTTTTGTATGGATCTCCAGTGGCATTGGGATCACTTTGTGGGTCATCTACATAAAAAAAATCAGAATAAGATGTTTATAATATCTATCATCTGAAACAAGGGCCAACGTGGCTTAAGAAAGAACTTACACTCCTGAAGCTCTTCGGCGACCTTAGCTGCACCTTGCTCAAGCTTAATTTTCCAGATTCTATCCTTCTTTTCGGCCTGTATACAGAAAATATAATACTCAAATTGGAGATGGAACGGCAAAACGACACAACAATAGGCACAAAAACACAGTAAAACTGATAATGATGCATCATCAATTAACAAGGTTGACAATATAGTTGTTTGAAAGAAGTGCATCAATGCCCTCTCAAAAGTGGAAATAGTTGAATCTAACTCTTGCTTAGATGATAACATCTCTAGAGCAATGTCAGGCATAGTTATGTCACCCAGAAACTACCTGTTGTGTTATTCCATTTGAACATGCTCAAATTGCGCAAGCTTTTCCAGCGGACACAGTGCATCAAAATCCACATATTAACATCAACAGTCTAGCACCCCTAATTATTCAGTGCTCAGCAAGCATTGTGCCAGCCATACAAAAGTTTTTGAGCTTTACTTTTTAACAGAACAATTTCGCACAGTTAGGGGAATGAATACGTATACACTTTTAGCAACAATTTTGTTAGGTGTAGCTTTAATGCATAGGGGAAAATAAAATCTACACTCTTTCTCCTTTTGTCTTGCCGCACAATTTCAGTTGCAGTAAAACACCCTTCAAAAGCGTAATCACAATGTCTGAATGAGCAAAAATCCTAATATTGACATAACAGGCGGCATATGATATATCATTAGAATCTATGCAACATGATTATGACCACACAGCATGGAATAACGACATACCACTGCAAAAATGCTGGCAAAACAAAAAACTTGAAGCAGATTGCAACAGTAATGACCAAAGAGCATACCTTAGTCTCGCTGGGGGTGTGCAGTGTGCTTCCACGGTTCCACCGGCCGGTCCGCCCCTGTGTACTGTAGTCTTCTTCAAGAGATCAGATCATCTATCACTCATGTACTTACACTTGCTATTAATTTAATTACTACAGTAGCTTCTTGATGCATTGCGAATTTTTTTTTTGTGAATTGTTCAATTATGAAAAAACGTAGACATTCATATGTTTTTAGAAGCTTCGTGATCCCTTCAATTAACGTGCTACGTGCTGCAGGAAATAAAGTCTTGTGACATTTGGAAGATAGAATTAATGGCACATGATGATGATCGGAGTTGGATGTTGTTGTCTCAGTCAACAGCTGAGTGGCTAGCAGGATTCGAGAAATTTATTGATACTACTTTTGAAGGAACCTATGCATCAGAAACTGCACCATGTCCATGTTCAAGGTGTCGTGGAGTCGTATACAAAACAAAATCCAAGGTTCAAATGGACTTGCTATCTAAAGGGTTTGATGAGAATTTCGTCAAAGAGAAAGGTAATGCTGAACCTTGGAATGATGATAGGGATCTGAATGTAGGCACAGCAGATGATGCATCATTTGCCAAGAATCTGGTGTCCGCAATAATAAGGGGTGCTAACAGTGGTAATAACAATGAACAGCCAAATGAGAGTGCAAAGTAATTCTTTGATTTGTTGGAAGATGCGCAGCAAGATTTGTATCCAGGTTGCACCGAGGCTACCAAGGTATCTTTCATTGTCAGGCTCTTTCAGCTTAAGTGCATGGGTGGTTGGAGTAACCATTCCACAGGGCAACTACTTAGCCTATTCTCGGATGTGCTCCCCCTAGGACATTGTATCCCAGACACTATGGAGAAAGTACGGAAGGTTATTCGTGACCTTGGCCTCAACTACATTAAGATCCATGCTTGTGTGAATGACTGCGTGTTATTTTGTGGGCTATTTGCTGATATGGACACGTGTCCAACATGTGGTGAGAGTAGGTGGAAGAACGACACAAATTCTGATGAGATTGGCGAGTCTAGCGAAAGTGGTGGAGCAAAGAAGAAGCGCACTCCTTGCAAAGTTCTAAGGTATTTTCCACTTATTCCTCGACTGCAAAGATTATATATGTCAGAGAAAACATCATCATTGATGCGGTGGCACAAGGAAGAATTGGTCCGTGATGGGAAAATGCGGCACCCAGGAGACTCATTGGCATGGCAGCACGTGGATACAAGGTATAAGAAATTTGCTTTGGATCCACGTAATGTTAGGCTGGGACTTGCATCCGATGGCTTCAATCCATTTGGGATGTTGAATGTTAATTACACTTGTTGGCCTGTGATACTAAATCCTTATAACCTGCCTCCTTGGTTGTGTTTGAAACAACCTTATTGGATGATGTCGATGTTGATACTTGGGCCTAAATCTCCTGGAGTGAACATTGATGTATATTTGCAACCTCTGATCAATGAGCTACATGAGCTATGGATTAAAGGAGTTGAAACATGGGATGAGAAGGAGAAGAAGAATTTTACTCTACATGCAATTCTGCTATGGACAATTAATGATTTCCCTGCATATGCGATGTTATCTGGTTGGAGCACAATGGTCGGAGCCTGCACTGATGGTATTATTTTTTATTACAAGTATTGTTTTCACTTACTGTATTAATATTCAGCATTTTCAATCTATTTATTGTATTTCCTTAAATGCTGTTTTATGCAAACTAACCCTATAAGAATTCCATTGAAGCCTTTATCATTATGTTGCATTTCTCCGTGTGATTTGCAGAGTACAAGTTTGTACTCACCTTTCTATCTCCACACAGAGAAGGACAACGTCAACTACGGTGAAGATCTGGACAAGTAGGCTGCGTCTTACTGTCGTTTGCCTGTGGGCAAGCTCAGTGAGCTTCTTCCGCTTTGGTTTTTCTTTCCGCTACTTATATTTAATTTTGGCTTATGTGCCACTGATGTAAACTTTGGCCATCAGGCCCATAATCAGTTAAATAAAATTTGTCATTGTGCATGATATTTGTCTTTGTTATCACTATGTGCACTAGCTGATCCTGGACTAGTGCGATTTACATAGAGGATCTAGGAGTTGTTGCTTTGGGTTCCGACAAATAGATTCAAGTTCAACAATTAATTTAGGGCAGTTGGCACAAGAAGCAACAGGCTCAATCAAAGTAGCTTGCATTGCAGTAATTTTATGATATACCTTCTTTAAATTAATCTTCAAGTTGGTACAGCTTTCACAAGTTTCAAGCAGATCAAGGAGCATAGTATATAATCCTCTAAAAACATTATCCTTATCCTCACATGAGGTGCAAACTATGGCCTCAGCATAATCAGACTGAAAAGGAGTAACTCTAACCATTTCTAATTCAGCTAACAGACTAACATTCTCCACCTTAAACAAATCAAACTCATATATCACACTATCATGCAAAGTCCTTAATTTCTCCATATCTCCAAGCAAGGAAGCACATACATCATAGTTGTCATGGGAGGAAGCTGATCTAAGTGAAGTAAGCTCCCATGATAAGCTCTCTACCTCCTTCTCTAACTCACCACACATAGCCCTAGACCTAACATAAAACTTTCCTAACTTTAGAAAAGCATCATTGAGCTGGTCGTAGGATGGGGATACCTCATCAGAGTTACTGTAGAGATCGTCATCGCTGATGCCATTGTCATTAGCCATGAAGCACATCCTGGTGAAGTCGTTGCCATCCGTGGTGTCCTTCTGCATATCATCCTCACCGTTGCTGTCGCTTCAGCCCTCCATGTCGCTAAAGTCAAAATTGTTGAAGGCGGTGAGGATGTGGTGGAAGAGTTTCTTCACCTTGCCGACATAGAGTTTCTTCACCTTACCGACATTGTGGAACTTCTCCCCTTTGCCTTGATCATGAGCAGGAGGCTTCTTGTTGTTGTTCTTGCTGATGTAGTCATTCTTGCTCATACCATTCCTAAGCAATATGACAACAAAGGAGGGGTGAATGGTGCCATAAAATTTCCCCCCAAATATTCTAGGTTCTATTCTCCAATAACTAGGAAGTTATAGATAATACAACCCTCACCAACTACTTTTGATCAATGGAACTTTTGATCTAAAGATCCAAATGATATGATATTTTCCTAGGACCTTTTCTAGGTTATTAAGAACCTATTCCGACAAATGATCATAAAAACCATGGCCAAAGTTGAGACCTTTTTCAGTTCGAAGGAAAGGTGCACTGAAACCAATCTAAAAACCAAAATCGGTGAATACAACTTGCTCGTGGGTGGATGATGGCCCATATAGCTTTAGATATGTTCCCACATATCCTAACAAGTAAGAACATGAAAGAAATCACATCAAAGACCTTTGGATCAAGAAATCACACTTTGAGGCGAAATCAAGCAAAACTGGGTTTTCTTGTTAGACTTGCTATCAAAGTGCCTAAATGGGTAGGGATAGATTCTCAGACATTGTGTCCATCTTTTACACATCCTTGGCACAACAAGATCAAGAAAAGGGAAGAGAAGGGATCAAAACCAACTCAAACAAGAGCAAATCAAGCAAAACAAGAGATAGATATGCAGAAGATCAAAGATTGATATATTGTCATATGGGGATGTAGAATTTACAGCCACTCTATCTTAGAGGATAAAAAGCACACAAGGTACTCACTCTCAAACTCTAAACCTAGAGAACAGAGCCCAAGAGATGGGTTGGATAGTTAACTACATATCTCCATCCTAACCCTCTTTTATATGTGGGCAACCAGCCACCTATTATCCTTAGTGGATCCTGTCCACTATTACAATAGAGAAAATCTATTAACCTCACACACATGGGTTTTCCTTACACAAGTTCAGTTATGCACGCTTTTCAAAGTGCATAAGTTCGTATCCGCTAAATCCTTAGCCTTGATCCATCTTGATCAAACCAACTCCACCTTGACCTAAACTGCTCTCCAACGCACCGCCCATGCGCTGTGGTTTTGATCCAGGATAGTTTTTGGTATTTTGGTCAAACTACCAAAATACCCTTTCTTGATCCGATCTTCACCATCCTTTGCAAGCAATCGCCATGCTTGCCACGTGTAGGTGTACCACTAGCTTATCACGCGATGCCAAGTTTCTCCCATCTCGTTTCCACCAAACCACAGTTCACTTGACCCGTGCAAGCTACATGGTGCCATCCAGCCATTCGAACTTGCTTTCAACATTTCCTACCTTTCTCGTGCCATGTTTGAGCTCACCATCTCACACGGCATCCTTGATCGTTCTTGCCCTCAGCTCCTCTATGAGCCTAGCCCCGATCTTTGCCATTGACCATGGTTGACTCCAAGCGACTCTGTACATCCAAAGACAGAGAAATTGTTTCTTGGCACAAATTCTTCACAACTTGACCCACATTAGCCAAAACATGTATCATGCAACCTTAATGCAAAGACCTAGGTCACCCAAACTCAATCCACGACTTAATTCCCCAAATCTCTATTTTTCTAGGAAGATTGGTAGTACCGCATTTACCATGTCGGTACTACCGCACTGTGGTACTACCGCTCTCCAAGCTAGTACTACCGCACCCAAGTTGGACCTCTCTGAAAAATACATATTGCAGTGTACAAATGGTGAGAGTGCCCTACGGTATGACTGCACAAACACCTGTGGTACTACCACCTTGCGGTACAACCGTTTCAACACCTGTGGTACTACCGATTTTTTTGGAACCGCTAGAAAATAGCCCAATCGAAATGTGATCTTTTCAAAACATATAATCACTCCACGAAACTTGCAATAATTCATCACAATAATATCCTGGACCTTCTCACATGATCCTTCACTGCCATCAAAAGAAATCTAAGATTCATGTTTTTCTTTCTGTGGTTAAGAGAAGCATTAGCTTAACTATTGGGTTATTAGATTGGGTAGAATCTAGATACTAGATTTTTTGTATGTACTTGTAGTACTACTTTGTCTCCACTACCGCTGAACTTTTGCAAAAATTTGAAATTTGAAATTCATCTCCACTCACCAGTGTGGCCACTCCGATCTGGTAGATCTGGATGGGGAGAGAGATCGGGAGGGATGGGGGAGAGAGTGAAAGTGAGTGTAGAGAGGAAGAGAGGGGAAGGGATAAGAATGTGGAGGGGCCTACGACTGATACCAATAAGTCATTTCGAAATGTCTGTTTCGATAAGCCGTTTTAAAAAGACGGTGAAGAAGCTGTTCCATTTGTCTGTTCAAGAGAAGACATAACGCATAAGCTAAAGAGAAAGATACTAAAATCTCTCTAGTAGGGATATCATCATGGAACCGAGCGCACTGTCCCTCTCTAATGACCCCTGCTGCAAGATTCGTGAGGTAAATGGACGGCTATGATATGGGTGGCCATGGCCCCTATGGGTAGTATATCTATATTAATAATCGAAATAAGCATTCTGTGCCACCTTGATCTAGCAGGGATGAACTGAACTACAACTTGACTAACAAATCCACGCTCCGTGAGGTATTGGAATCTTCATAAATTTCTAGTGTGTAGCGCAGAAAGCCTAATACTAGACGGCCAATCACTAACGGTTTGACAAAACCGTCTGTGACCGACACTAACACAGACGGTTTTAATTTGGACACCGTCTGTGTTGGCGGTGTCGGAGAAAATGAGTATCACAGACGGTTCTTACCTATGAACCGTCTGTGATACTTACGGTCTGTATTAAAAATTGTCTATGATAATCTGGAATTATCACTGATGGTTTTTCATAAAAAAACCATCTGTGATAAGCTGGTTATCACAGACGGTTTTTAATAAAAAAATCATCTGTGATAATTCAGAGACGGTTTTTAATAAAAAATTGTCTGTGATAATGGCACTAGGCATTTATTGCGCTGCTCAGACCGAATCTGTCTTCATTTTGATCCAGATCTAGCCACTGCTGCGCACTCTTTCGCTCATGAGGCATTTATTGCGCTGCTCAGACCAAATCTGTCTTCATTTCGATCCAGATCCAGATCTAGCCGCTACTGCGCACTCTTTCGCTCATGATTTCAGGCTAGTTAATTTGGTGGGAGGAGGCAGAGATTGAGCTTTGAAGATTCATACTTTCCTGGTTGCTCTAGATATGGTTAGTAATGAAATTTATTTTTCTTTGCATTACAATTTAGATCAAAGTAATTGGTGAGTGTTATTGAAGATGGTTTGCAAAATTGTTGGTTATATAATAGCTGTTGTGTTTATAATATGAATTGAGCTAGCAAATTAAGCCTCATTGCATGTGGCCGGTATATATGTAGTAATAATTAATTAATTTAATTTTTAATACTAAGTTGTTATATATATACATAACGTAGGACCGAAGTTGGATTTATGCCGTGAGCCGTGTGAGTGAAGAGTACATTAATGGCGTGTCTGCTTTTACAAGAACTGCCGAGGAGGATATGTTGAATAAGGGGGTGGAATATATGTACTGTCCATGCACTGACTGCGAGAATTTAAAGATGTTTAAGAATCTAGGGCAAATTGAAGTGCACTTGATTCGGAGGGGTTTCAAAAAGGGTTATACGTGATGGACCAGTCATGGCGACGTGAATGATCATATGCCGCCGGATGACATCGCCGGTGAAGTGAATGATATGCCGCCGGATGACATTGCCGGTGAAGTGAATGACATGCCGCCGGATGATGTCGATTGTGGTTCGGATTCGGATAGGTTGCACGATGATAATCTGGATCAGATGCTTCGCGATGTAGAAGAGAACTATGATGAAAGAGAGTATGTTAAATTCTGGGGCTTGATGGAGGACTCGGAGAAACCTTTGTTCACGTGTTGCATGTCAAAGTACACGAGGTTGTCGGCCGTGCTTGAACTATTGAAATTGAAGGCAAGCAACGGTTGGTCTGATAAGAGTTTCACGGCGCTGCTAGGTCTTTTAGCGGACATGCTTCCGGAGGGAAATGAGTTGCCTAAAATCACATATAAAGCCAAGAAGGTTCTTTGTCTATTGGAAATGGAAGTAGAAAGAATACATGCATGTCCGAGCGACTGTATCCTCTACCGTAAAGAGTATGCAAACATGCATGAATGTCCGGTGTGCAACGCATCCCGATACAAACGTAACAATCAATCAGATGATGCCGAGGAAACAGAGGCGAAGAAAGGACCTCCTACTAAGGTGGCATGGTATTTTCCTATAATTCCCCGTTTGAAAAGGTTTTTTGCAAATCCAAAGGAGGCAAAACTGCTTCGTTGGCACTCGGAGGAGCACAAGAAGGATGGAATGCTAAGACACCTTGCTGATTCCGCGCAGTGGAGAAACATCGATAGGAGTTTTGCAGACTTCGATGCAGAACCAAGGAATATAAGGTTTGGACTGAGTACAGATGGAATGAATCCTTTCAGTAGCATGAGCAGCCGGCATAGCACATGGCCTGTGACTCTCTGCATCTATAACCTTCCTCCTTGGTTGTGTATGAAGCGAAAGTATATTTTGCTATCGATACTTATGCAAGGGCCAAAGCAACCTGGGAATGATATTGATGTGGAAGATCTAAAAGTACTATGGAACGAAGGGGTACAGGTATGGGATGCATACAAACGAGAGAACTTCACTTTGCGCTCCTTATTGTTCTGCACCATAAATGATTATCCTGCCCTTGGTAACCTATCGGGCCATAGTACAAAAGGTGCCAAAGCTTGTACTCACTGTTTAGATGGTACCGAGAGTGTGTGGCTGAAACACTCACGCAAAACCGTCTACATGCGTCATCGTCGGTTCCTTCGGAGGGCTCACCCATACCGCAAGATGAAGAAATAATTTGACAGAGAGAAGGAAGACGGTTCAGCTCCGAGGCATTTAAGGGGACATGAGGTTTATGCTATGATTATGGATTTAGATGTTGTCCTCGGAAAGGGATGTAAATTGAGGGCTCATGAGAAGAACACCTGAAAGAAGAGATCAATATTTTGGGACTTATCTTATTGGGAGTACCTAGATGTTCGACACTGCATCGACGTCATGCACGTAGAAAAGAATGTATGCGACAGCTTGATTGGTCTCTTACTGAACATTCGTGATAAAACAAAGGACGGCGTCAACGCACGACTTGACTTGGCTGATATGGACATCAGGCCTGAGTTAGCACCGACATGCACTGATAATGGATGAACGTACCTTCCCCCTGCGTGTTACACTCTGTCCAAGGCTGAGAAAACAGAACTGTGCTAGTGCTTGCATGGTGTCAAAGTTCCGTCTGGTTACTCGGGCAACATGAAGAAACTTGTTTCGATGCAAGATTTGAAGTTAAATGGCATGAAGTCTCATGATTGTTATGTGATGATGACACAGATGCTCTCTATTGTAATTAGAAATATTTTGCCGATCAAAGTCCGAGAAACAATCATGAGGCTATGTTATTTCTTTAACACAATTGCTCAAAAGGTCATCGATCCCAAAGGACTAGATGCTCTGCAGGACAAGGTGGTGATGACTCTATGTCACCTTGAAATGTATTTCCCTCCTTCGTTTTTCGATATCATGGTCCATCTCATTGTTCACATTGTGTGGGAGATTAAAATGTGCGGGCCCATATTCCTACGTAGCATGTACCCATTTGAGAGGTTCATGGGAATTCTCAAGTCCTACGTACGGAATCAATCTCGGCCGGAGGGCAGCATCGTCGAAGGTTATGCAAGCGAAGAGGTCATTGAGTTTTGTGTCGATTATATGGCTCAGATTCAACCGATAGGTGTGCCTCAATCTCGTCATGAGGGGAGGCTGAAGGGTATCGGAACTATCGGAAGGAAAGCAATCACTCCAGATATGGACACGTATACTCAAGCCCATTTCACGGTCTTGCAACACATGATTGAAGTGGCACCTTATGTCGACCCGCACAAGGATGTGCTTCGGCAACAGAATCCGAAGCGGCCGGATGTTTGGATCATGAGGCAATACAACAGTCGGTTCAACCAATGGTTGAAGGAGCAAATTGCTAGGAGCTCACCAAGTGAGACGCTGACATGGTTGGCAAAAAGGCCAACATTTACAGTTGTGACATGGCAATGATATGATATAAATGGGTACACATTCTATACGCAGTCTCAGGATGTAAAGAGCACTAACCAGAATAGCGGTGTCCGCATAGATGCGTTCAGTACCGATGGGTCGAGAAGCTCGTACTATGGGTTCATAGAAGAGATTTGGGAGCTCGACTACATGGTTTTCAAGATCCCCTTATTTCGCTGCCGTTGGGTGCATCTCCCACAGGTGAAGGTTGACAAGTACGGTGTCACTACCGTGGACCTCCAATGTGTTGGGTACAAAGACGAACCATTTGTACTCGCCAACCAAGTTGTTTAAGTTTTCTATGTAACCGACCCGGCAAATAAGAAACGCCATGTAGTTCTTCATGGAAAAAGGAGAATTGTCGAAGTAGAGAATGTAGTGGACGAGGAAGAATACAATCAATTTGACGAGTTACCTCCTTTTGGAAATGGCATAAGGGTCGACGATGAACAACGTGACAAAACTAGTTACGTACGCATTGATCATCATGAAGGGCTAATTTTTAAAGTAAATAAGCAAGTAGAATGAGAATGTGCGACATATATGCGGGCATTTGCATATATGTATATAACAATGCATGTGTGTGATGTATATGTGAATTGGCATTTATGTATACAACTGTGTGAATGAGAAAAATGTGTAAAGAAATACACTGTGTGAATGCAGCTGGTTGGTGTTGTATATGAATGCAGCTGGTTAGTGTTTGTCTTAATAACTACAGTTGGGGGCAAAGGCTTATCACAGACGGTTCTAAACTTAGAACCGTCTGTGATATCAAAATCACAGACGGTTCTAAACATAGAACCGTCTGTAATAAGCCTCCCTATATATACCCTCTGGCTAGGGTTTTTTGCGTATGCTGCAGTTATTCTAAATCTAAATCTCACCGCTCTCCCGATCTGTCTCCTTGGACCTCCATCGCCGCCGCCGTCGCCGCTGCCTCCTCGCACCTTCATCGCCGCCGTCGCCCTCCTCCTCCCTCAGGCCCGTCGTCGCTGCCTCCTCGCACCTCCGTCGCCGCCGTCGCCCTCCTCCTCCTTTGGGCCCGTCGCCGGCCGTCTCCCCGAGCCTCTTGTCGGCCGCCTCCCCGAGCCCCTCGCCGCCTCCCCTTAGGCAAGATCTTAAACTTTCAATATATTGCATTGATTTCAGTCTTAAATCTTTACTACCATCCATATAATCTAGAGTAGTTATGGATGTGGTTGGTTCCCTTGTACTTATGTGCTTCTTTTCGTTTGCCCTACTTCAGTACTAGTGTATGTACACTGAAACTAGCATAAATAAAGGAAGCACTTTGGTTTATCTATCTATCTAGAGTGTATGTGCATACCAATATACCAATGTAATATGGCTGGTAATAGTGCTCTTGTAAGTGTGCATACCAATATACCAATGTAATATGGCTAGTAATAGTGCTCTAGATGGCTGGTAATAGTGCTCTTGTAAGTATGGATGGTCCCTTTTTACCAGTGCCATGCATTCTTCGAACCTACCAATGTAATCACCTATATTGAGCAAAATAGCTAGATTGCACTTTCTTATCTTATCGTATGGCACTTTCTTATCTTATCCTAATAGACCCACAAATTGAGCAACATGTCATCCGCGAATTCTTCAACATCATCGCCGGAGGCGTCCGCTCCAAATTCAAAACGCCAAGGAAGAGGGCTATCGAAGAAGCCTGAGGGCCGATTTACCATCACAGAGGTCGATGGATCTGGGGTCACTCTCCTTCCTCCCAAAGCAGTAAGCGCATTCTGAAGAATGATCGGAATAGTTGCACAAGAACGAATTGAGATCACATTCAATTCGTGGAAGCGCATGCATGAGACTCGGAAACGTGAGCTGTGGACCGAAATTTTGGCATCGTTCGAGATCCCAGAAGAACACCAAGACGTCGTGCAACGACAAACCTTGCTAGCGGCGTGCAAAGCATGGAAGAACTTCAAGAGCACGCTTATCAAGAAATACGTGGAGACAGACGAAACGCCTTTTCATAAATACCCATTTTTGGAACCACAATGGGAACAATTCAAGGCGATGAAGACGACCGAAGATTTCAAAAGTACAAGTGCGGCGCACAAGGCCCTCCAGGCAAAAAGCACACACCCCCACAGACTTGGCACAGCTGGGTATGCGGGTAAAATCCTGTAGTGGAGGAAGGAGGATGAATTGGCAGCCCTGCAGGACATCGCCCCGCCATTTGGCAATATCCCAGATGACCGCGCTCGAAATTGGATTAGAGCAAGGTCATCTACAACGACATCGGGGGACGTCTCCTTTCGAAACCCTGCAGACCAGCAAGTGTCCCAGCGCCTGGTAAGATATCGATCGAACTACGTAGCTTGTAATTACTCCACAACTTTGTACAAAGTGAAATGACATGTCATGCTCTTGTAGGAAGAGCTGAGTTTTGAATCTACCCTGGGATCATTTCAGGAAACAAGGGAGAATGATATGCTCTCCGTGGCCCTGGGAAACAAGGAGCACCCGGGCCGTACGAGAGGCCTTGGGCTTTACGTTCCTTGGAAACATGGTTTCCAAGATGACTCTGAAATGTATCGGCGTAGGAAGAGAACCAAAGCCGAGCGTGACGAGCGGCTACGAGAAGAGATCAAGGCATCTCTTAGGCAGGAGCTAAGAGATGAGCTGGCTGATTATATTAGAGATGAGGTGCGGAAACATACAGAAAGTCAGCAGACTGCCGCCACCGCCGCTCCTATGCTAGCTAGCCCTCACAACCGTCTGAATAGTTGCGCGTCCAATTCGATGGAAAGCGAGGCCAGATTTCCTGCGGACGACATCCAGGTAATACTCTCGAATGCTTGCTCCATTGATAGGCCTATTCGAGTAGCTAATTCTGTATCGTTATGTAGGAGCCTACGAAGTGCAGGCTCCAACTGAGATGTGCCTCTGTTCCCTTGTACGCTGCTTGGAGCCAGGCATATCAGTCTGGTATCGGGGCCATGGTGCATGGTCAAGCTTTAGCGCCAGGCTTCGCAAAAGTTAATGTGGATGGTGTGCATATCAATTTTGAGGTCATCCCGCTACCGCAGCCCCCCAACGACGAGATTGTGACTCTAGGGCAGGCCATTGGAACATCTCCTTGGAGGCTTCTTGTAACATCCTGAATTTCAGAGCCTTTTTGAAGCTTTTAAAATAAAATTCATCATTTGTATTTTTCTGAAATTAATTAAAGCTTAATTGGAATTTTTATTAATTAAAAGGATATAATATGATAAAGTCAAACATTAACATTTGCCCAAAATATTTTATTTCAGTTCCTAAAGCCTCAAGGAATTTTTGGGAATTTTCTGGGTTTTTTTCTGGAGTTATTGGCTATTTTCTGGAGCTCAAAGTAATTTAAATGAATTTCTGAAAAAGAAAAGGAATTAGAAAATCCCAAAAAGCCAAGTGAGCCGAAGCCCACCCAGCTGGCCCAGCCGACCGCCGGCCTGGCCTGCCCGCACCCTAGCCACGCGTCGCACACCCGCCCGCTCCCCGCGCCCGCACTGCCCCGCGCGATGGCCGCCACGTGGTCGTCATCCTCCCGCTCCCCGCGCCCGCGCCCCCACATCCCGACCGCTCCCTCTCCCGTGACGCTGACAGGTGGGGCCCACCTGTCAGGTGTCGTCTTCGCCTGGGACGCCGACCCCGTCTCCGAGCAGGACTCTGCGCCGCCGCCGTCGTCGACTTGAACTCCTCCGCCGCCTTCCTTTTCCTCGCCGCCGAACCCGTCGCGGACACATCGGGGACTGGGTATAAAACGGGCCCGACCCCCGGGGCTCTTCTCATCCCGCAGCCGCTACCGCCTCCGCCGCCGCTAGCTCCGCCGCGCCGGTCATTATCGCCGGGGCCGCCGCCTTCGCTTCGGAGACTGTCGATCTTTGCCGCCCTTTGCCGTCGGGAGCTTCGCCGCCGTCGTTCGCCGTCTCCGCCGCCGTCGCCTTCGCCGCCGTCATCGCCGGTGAGCCCCGCCGCCGTCCCGAGCTACCACCGGTCCAGCTCGTCGCCCGCACCTCGCCGCCCCGCGCCCACGCCTCGCGCCGTCCGCCGCCAATCGCGCCCGCGCCCCGCGTCCTTTCGCCTTCCCGTGCGCCCGGTCCACCGTGCGCCGAGTCGCCGACTGGTGGGTCCCACTCGCCGGTCATGAGCCGTAGACCCCGCCAAGTCCGCATGCCACGCAAACCTCCACGTCAGCCCTAAATCCGACGTGGCACGCCACGTCATCACCACCTGTCAGCCACATCAGCACCCGAGGCCCCCAGGTGCCACGTCAGCCGCCACGTCACCCTGCCACGTCACCATGCCATGTCAGCTGCCACGTCAGCCCTACACGTCCACATGTCGCCACGTCAGCTGCCACCTCAGCCCTAGCCGCCACGCCCGCAGTCCGGCCGCCCACACTGTTCCGTACGCCGGGTTCACGGTAGACCGGGTATTTCATGAACCGGGTCCACAGCACAGTGCAATTTCCGAATTTCAGCCTTTTTCCTAAAACCAGTTTTTCCATATGCCCGTTCTCCCTCATCCTAGCTCCGATTGACCCGATTCTTTTTCCTAAATTCATCTAAAATTGAGCTCTATCTTTTGGTTCAGGTTTGAGAATTTTTGGAGTTCATTTGAATTTTATTTGATTTTATTTCTTGTGTTCGTCCTGCTTTCTCTCCCATTAGATCGCGCGTTCGAGGGAGCCGACGTTGGACTTGAAGATCAAGAGCCATCAACTGAGCAAGGCCAAGGCAAGTCGTGTCCTTTGATCATGTTGAACCTAGTTTTCAAATCTATTATGTATTACTTTGTTTTAAATTATCATGCATCGCTATTTTATTATAAACCCTTGTATTGGTAGCTATTGTCCAATTTGATTATTCCTCCTTGATAATTTGAATACATGATTCTATTGTCACCATAGGATGGGAAATTATTTAGTGATGCAATATTAGTTGTCACATGGGTTGTACGTTTATAATTGCTTAGCCATGCTTCTAGTCCGTTGGGTCTATCATCACATGTGTTAATTAATCTTGACTTAATGATATATTGGAACGTGGTGGTTAACCACAGTTATAAAATTTGTGTGCCATGACATGGGTAGTGTCATTGGTGTTGGATATACAAAATTGGTTTTCATTCGGGCGAATGATCGTGCAGTAAAGGGGAGAAGTGTGGTTAACACTTCAGGGATGTGGATGTTTCGCCTGAGTAATACTTAAGGACTTAACTTTGTGCGCCATTGATCTGAGCCTTACCGCACAACCACATGTCTAGTATGGGATAGACCTAGCTGATTAACTTGCAAAGGTTTAGTTCGGATATCACCATTGGTAAGTGAGAATCAGGGGTATTGGTTTGCTCACAGTGAGGTACAGGGTTACTGTCCTCATACGGCGCAAGAGGGGGCTTCTGACTGTGGTGGTTAACCCTTCAGCAGTGAAACCTTAGCGGGTGATGTCTAACTAGATTGGAGTTAGGTAAAGGCTTTGTGATAATTTATCTGGGCCTCATGCCTAAGGAAGCATGCTGGCTATTAAGATGATTTATCTCTTGTGGGTAAAGTTGTGCAACATCTGCAGAGTGTAAAACTATTCGAATAGCCGTGTCCTCGGTCATGGACAATGCTCGGTGATTTCACACGAGAGGTAGAGCTTCCATAAAATTTTGGTTGGGTTAAGTTGGAAAGTGAATGGTCAGTTCACTTGTGGTTGTCTTTAAATCCTTTGTTTACTTATTTATTATCATTTGTTAAGTCTTGCTTTTCAATCTATTTATTATATTTCAAATTGTTGCTTCCTGCAAAATTAACCTTTCAGCCATCCTTTGGTAAGCCTTGCATACTATATTGCATTCTTTGTTACAAACGACTTGCTGAGTACTCTATGTACTCACGGCTTCATCCATATTTGCTCAGTTGAGGAAGAAAGACCAGATCAGCAGGAGCTACTGGAAGGAGGATACCTCGACGACTTTGCGGATTAGGACTTCGCTCCCCAGTCGATTGCCTGTGGGCATGTCGAATGGCTACTACGCTTATTTTTGGTTTTCCGCTGCTAGTTTCTTTAAGCCCTTCCGGCTATTAATTGTAAGCTTGGCCATAAGGTCGTACTCTGATGTTTATATAATTTGCATTTTCTTTATAATATCGTGATGTGGATGATATTTATCTTTGTTTATATTGTGTGCACTAGCGTGATCCTGGACTAGTACAGAATACATAGGAGAGTCCGGATTTGCATATCCAGGGCTCTACACTTCTTCATCGCTGGCCAGACCAAAAGGGCAGCGCGAACCAGAGCTAAATGCACTGGTGCTATCTCCACAAGGGCAGTGCGAACCAGAGCTACCTGCACTGGTGCTATCTCCACGGGTGCTATTCTCGCCAAAGCAACTTGCACCGCTGCTACCATTACAGTCGACTACCATAAAGTCAACCTACAGTCGAGGCAGTGGCCAGGGCAAATCAAAGACGAAGGATGATGATGATATCTTGTACTTGCCATTGGCCCGCAAATTCATGCTAGGCGAGCCGATGATAATCCCGGAAGAGCACCTCGTAACCCTAGGACTTGGTTGCCAAACATTACACGCTTGGTATATGGAATAGTCCAATAAGCCAAAGGCAGAACGGTGCTCAGGTATCACTGTCAAATTCAGGCGGGATCATTTCTAGCACGAATTTTAGGAATGTGTCTTCGTGGTGACCTTTGACGATATATTTGGTCTTTCTACGCTCAACACTCTCGACGTCTCACTCGTTCGATGCTGGACGCTGTAAGTCTGTACAATCACAGTCTCTGTTCATGTAATACCGATATATGTCATAATTTGTTGCTTTTCTGTGTATATATATAGATTCATGCTGACCCAAGCTAGATCATCTGGTTTCCTGGACCCACGCATGGTCGCCATTGATACCATCAATGAGGATGCATCCTTCGTTGAGAGCTATATTACATCAACACTACTGGCTCACCGCGATAAGGAATTTGTTCTTATGCCATACAATGAGCACTTCCATTGGATTTTAATTGTAATTATACCAAAATAGAACAAGGCTATATACCTTGATTCTCTAAGTAAGAACAAATTCGAGTACACAGTTATCGCCCAAATACTCGATAGGTAAATACATTTTCTCCATACATAACTACATTGTACTCTTTCTTTACTTCCGAATGACTAATCTAACTTTTTCGAATAACGAAGGTCATTCGCCACGTACATTGAACAGACACGTGGCTCAACGAAAGGGGCCAAGCCCTTGAAACATGTTCGCAATTTTTGGGTATTCGCTAGTACACATTAATTAATCCTACACAAAACTTAGTAGTAGTGCCTCTTGATTTAACACATTCTTTTTTTTGCAGTGCCACCAGCAGCAGTCGGGCAACACGTGTGGATTCTACGTTTGCCACCATATGAGACTACTCCTCGATTCCTCGAAGATCACCAATTCTAAAGTTTGTCAATCTTCCCACATTTATTTCATACTTGTCAGGTTATATATGTACGCGCATTGATATTCCTATCGACAGGCTGCGCCCATCTCTACAACTGTATTGAAACAGCCGGACTTTGCACAAATTCAAGGAGAGTGCGCTTGGTTTTTGTGGTCTAAAGTCATAAGATCAGATGGAGAGTTCCACTGCGCACAATAATTTTTTATTGCTCTTATCACTCCGGAATCGAGGTCTCGCGAAAGAAATGGATCCATAATCAATGAACTTGTCAGCTGCACAAGCAATACTTGAATGGCAATCATGCACCATCCAAGTATAGCTTGTGCAGCCTGACAAGTTCGTTGATTATTGATCTGTTCCTTTCGCAAAACCTCGATTCCGGAGTGATAGAGCAATAAAAAATGCAATGTTACCATCTAAGTGCAAATGCAATGTAGATCTTTTGTAATTGTGTATTTGTTAATGGATATTTTATTTCATTTGAACTAATTGATTTGCGAAATGGATGCTTTATGTTTGTGAAATAAAGTGCAATGTGAATTGGATATTTTATATTTGTGAAATGAATTGAGATGTGAATTGTATGTATACATGTATATCTTAATCTGCTTGTTTCAGAGGGCATGGCTAGCATTTCCTGAGGCTAGCCAATAAACAGAAATAGATTTAGGGATAGAAAAGAATATCACAGACGGTTTTTAGTTAAAAACCGTCTGCGATAGCTGATATCACATAAGGTTTTTACTTACAAACCGTCTGTGGTAATGATATATCACAGACGGTTCGACAACCGTCTGTGATAACCTTCGATTATCACTGACCCATAAATTCAGACGGTTCAGAAAACCGTCTGTGATGACGTTTCTGAACCGTCTGTAATACGGTTTTCTGTAGTAGAGAGCGCATACACACCTGTGTGTGCATGTTTGGCGTGAGTGAGGTGTGTGATGTGAGTCTTTGGTGATGTCTCCTGAAAAAGTATATTTTTTTGTAGCAACTATGAAAATTGCGCTGCTTACTTTTTAAATGCCATGTCATTAACAAAAACATACAGATATTCCTATGAGCGCTTAGGTATGGTGTGCATACTTATGAATACCGGTTTGGTACCGGCTGGTACATATCGTACCGCCATCTAAGCAGTACAGAGTAAGCCAAATACCGTACCAGTCTAAATACCGGCCGATGCCAGTCATACCAGCTCCATACCGACCAATACCGGCTTTGGTACCGGTCGGTACCGACAAAATTGATAATATTGTCTATTAAACTATATGTTATATTTGATGGTGCTACTATGAATTTGAAATAATATTATAAGTGATATTTGATGTGCATATAATTCAATAAATATGTACTTATAAATATGTACTCGTATTATTATATTAAATTCGAAACGGTACATCAGTATAGATCGGTATCAAAATGTACCATTCAAAAAATCAAATCAGTATGACATTTGGTGCGGTATGGACAACTTTCATGGTGTGACCGCTCGCTTACCTTTCCCCGTTGTTACAGAACATTGAATGTCATTAGTGTAAACGCAGACCAGCGTAGACACAGCCCATCCACAAAACAAGCTGTGGGTTCCACAACGACGCGTCCATCTGGCGCGCGACTGCATGGCAAATTGGCAGGTTGCTCCAAAAGGAAAGCATGCCAAAATTGAGCAATTTTTCAGGCGAGCCGCATGACTGCATTGCATCTAGCGACAAAATTGGATTCCTCTATTATAGCGACAAAATTGGATTCCTCGCATTCGTCATAATACCGCGTTGGCAAATTGACAGGCTTAATTAGGTGGTTGTCAAGTTGGTTTAAACTTTTGGTTTTAGACTTTTTTTTTCATTGTTTGGTACTGTTTAGTTTTTTTCCACTATAGCTGCTGTAAACTTTTTTGACATAATTAAATTTAAAAATCAAAAAATAGGTTATTTTATTATGAACAATGCAAAGGAATACGAGAGAAAAGAAAAAGACAAAAAAGTCAAAAAACCAAAAAATGACAAAATGAAAAAAATAAAAGTTAGAAACTAAAAGTTAAAAGTTGAAGCCCAATAGAGCAAGAAAGGCACGTCCAAAGCTAAGATCCAGAGCAGTCCATTTGGGAATCTTCCGCATGTGCCAACCGTGATGCAGCCTTAGCGTGGAAAGTCATGAATTAATCCAACGAGAGTCCTGTCAAAGTGCCAATTAATCGTACATCCGTATTGCGACATGAAAACTAGCTAGTGCAGACCAAATACCAAGACCCGCCAGTAGTAGACTTCGTTACTTCGTTTCAGATGTATCACAAAACAATCTTCGTCTAGGAATGTTTCCGTGAACCACAGGATAAAATCCCACCGAAAACAAATACTATCTAACACACTTGCGTATAACTGCAAATGTTGGGATTTGATCCCTAGACTGAGAGCCACGCAGCTTCGAGTTCCCTTTACCTCGGATTTACGTGAATTTGTTCTTATTTGAAAAACTAGCATGGTGTCCTGCGCACCTAGCAAACATTATTTCTAAAGCATATTTAATTAGTTTAGCAGTATATATGTGATGATAATAAAGGAAACTATATCCAGAAAATAAAAAGTTGCAAATCGTATGAAAGAATTAAAATATTAGAATTTTAGGGCGTTATCAATTTGATTTAATTTCTATATTTGTATAATTGGTTTCATTTATGTTATTATTGTATAGTAGTATATGTTAAAACAAAGAATATAGATTATATCTTTAGGAGGAAATATTTGTTCTTTATACTTTGTAATCGGTATCTCGAATAATAGAGACAATAGTTGTATCCATATTAATACAATTAAAAGGATGCAAATTATAATGAATATTATAGGCAAGTTTGTTTCTGTGCGTGGATCGCTTGAGTTTAATTCTATCTCTAGCATCTCACATCTTAATTTCATACAAGAGTTCTCCATCTATACATGCATGCATATCATGGTGCAAATCAATTTCATGCACACTTTCATAGATCAAGAATTTATTGGTTATGATTTGTTAATCATAAGAAGGGTCCACCCAATTAAGAGCTAGATACATTTTTTAGAATTTCTAGCAATTATTCTCATTTATCATGTAACATCTATCAGTTATGGATTACTACACATAATTAGGGTACAACAAATTAAAGGCATGATGTTTTTTTATTTTTGGGTGAAGTTCTACAATTTTTCTCTTTTCAATTAGCTGATGTAATAAACTAATCTATACTTTTATTGTATGATAAATAATACCTAACGGTTGATACAATTCAACTTGAATTAAAATCTACCACATCGATGGAGATTCTAGAAAAAAATCAAAGTTGTGAAACACATATTGTTCGTAAGTATGCATGTAGAATAGATCTTGTCTTTTTTGTTTCTCCTTTTTTCTTGCCGAGTGCCACTTTTTTTCTCTTATTTTTCTTATGCATGATTTTACGCATTTATTTTACACGTCAATATCCTTCTTTTCTTCTCATACGTGAATTTTACTGCAGGTAATCTAGGATTAATTTTATTTATTGGGTTTATCTAGAATCTATAATGGGTAGTCTTGCCTTACAAGATTTCTTGTTTTGTCTAAGACATCCATTGATGATTATTTACTAACCATAATAAAGGTCCACTATATTGTGGAATGAAAGTTTTTCCTTTTTTGATTATTTCTACTTTATTTATCCTTTTTAGCAAATGTAAAATTCATGTGATCGACTTTTAGTATATAATATATATAATTTATTTTTTAGGGGATTTACTTTGGAATTCGTATGGAAATCAAATAGCTAGTTTTTGTTTTCTTCCCTGAATTTTGATTATTTTGGATTATACTTGACATAGACTATTTTTAAATTTGCTAATTTTCTTATTTGTAGACAAAATTTGTTCTACATGCACATTTACCAACAATGTGTGTTTTACAACTTTGATTTTTTTCCTAGAATTGCCATCGATGTTTATATGCAGGAGATCAATCAGGATCGACTTCTCCTTTTTATTTGAGTAAACATGCATGCATGCAAATAGAAATCTCCAAGTGGATGTGGCTTCCCAAATTCCTTGCTTGTTGATTTCCTCTTATATATGCATATACGTTGGACCTTTGATCATGCATGAAGATGGAAATAGCACTTAGCTTTGATCTTCGTTGCATCTATATGTACCGGAGTTGGATTCATTTGCGTCCATGGCTCGATGGCAAGAAACTTCATGCGATCTTTTAAACAAAGTGGAGGTTGCATTTACGTGTTGTTTCCTTTCGCTGCTCCGGCGTCTGCTCCTGCCGAGCCGGCTCCGCTTGGAGCTTGACGATTTGACCACCAACTTGTTGCTTCTCCTCCTCTGGACAGTATCATCACATCATGCAAATGACTGTAATTAAGGGGGTGTTTGGGACTGCTCCGCTTCCGATTTTGCAGCTCCGCTCCAGCTTTGCGTTGCCAAACACCTCCAACTCCAAGAACTCCGCTCCAAGAAAAAGGTGGAGTTGGGGGCCAACTCCATATTTTTTATGGAACACCTCAAGGGGTACTCCAGTTTTTGGAGTTTTGTACTCCCACATGGAGTTGAGGGGTAATTACCACCTTGCCACTCATTAATGACCTATACCGGTTCACTTTTTCCGTCTGTTCGACTCCCCCGTACGCGTACGAAGCGGTGGCCACTCATTATTTGTATTCGAATGATGGCCTTTGTTTAATTTTCTATCATTCACGTTGCAATTTATGGGGCAAAAGGATGGAATTATTTAACCAAAATAATTGTTTTTTGTTTTTCTTGGAAAAATTAAGTGCAATTTCTTATATTTTACATCGGATTTCATTTGGCAATAAAAATATTCACTTATATATGCTCCGCAGACATCAAAACATACAACAAACGTCAATCAGGGGCATAATAAACCATTTGTAGGGAAACAACCCATTCCTGAAGCTGGAGCTAGACTGTTTGCCAAACAGTACCACCTGCTCCACAAACTCCACAGTGGAGCTGCTCCATGGTGGAGTTGGTGGAGCGGAGCTGCAAAATCGGGAGCGGAGCAGTCCCAAACACCCCCTAACTGTGCACTTGAATTGGAGTTGGAGTTTGGAATTGTCTGTGCGTGCACGATGGTTTGGTTACCACGGGCGGTTGCGCACTCAATTTGTGGGGCTGAGAAGAAGTGGTTTCCACGGGCAGTTGCGCGGTGATGGCGGCGGCCATGGTCTACACGGCGTTTTCTTGGGCCACCTCCTCGGTGACTATTGGTTAGATTTACAAGTCAGTCAAATTTGTGGGGTGATGTGGAGTTTATTCTTCGCTTCGACTGTCCGGTCTTAATCAGGTCGCGTTGCGCAGAGTGGTGTCACGGTTGAGTTTGGATTGTACTTGATATAAACTCTTTCTTGTAATCAGAGTTGTTATAACTTAGGTTCACCAAATTAAGAGCTAGATGTTTTGCTTTTTTTGCGAGAATTTCTAGTATATTTATCCTTTTTCTTAGCAACTCTAAAAATCTATCATCGACTTTTAGTAATAAATAGATACCTAATTTCGCAAAATAGATTCCTAACCGGGCATTTAGGTGCCTCACCTTTTTCATTATTCTAACCATGCATGTTCCAAATGAATCTTCAATTTTGGACGGTTGTAGATCATTTTTTTTCCTAACATTGGCTGGTTTAAAACATTTTTTGTGTGTTTTGGCATAAGAGCTCCGTAATGCAAAGGAAGTTGTTCGCACAAGATATAGCTATATATAATCGAAAATTCCCCGCGGCCGTGGCACCCCTATCTCTACCGTCGAAGCACTCTGAGATTCATGTTTTTTTTTCTGTGGTTAAGAGAAGCATTAGCTTAACTATTGGGTTATTAGATTGGGTAGAATCTAGATGCCAGAATTTTTGTATGTACTTGTGATACTACTCTGTCTCCACTAGCGCCGAAGTTTTGCAAAAATTTGAAAGTTGAATTTCATCTCCACTTGCCTGTGTGCGCCGAAGATCTGGATGGGGAGAGAGATCAGGAGGGATGGGGAGGGGAAGGATAAGAATTTGGCGGGCCTACGACTGATAACGGTAAACCATTTCAAAAAGCTTATTCTGATAAGTTATTTTAAAAAGATAGTGAAGAAACTATCTTCACTCGCCTATGTGGCCGCTCCGGTCTGTGCAGATCGGGAGGGATGGGGAGAGAGTGAAAGTGAGTGTAGGGAGGAAGAGAGGGGAAGGATAAGAACGTGGCGGGCCTACGACTGAAAACGGTAAACCGTTTCAAAAAGTCTATTCTATAAGTTATTTTAAAAAGTCGGTGAAAACTGTCTTATTTATTTGTTCGAGAAAAGGTATAAACCATAAAAGATAAGGCATAAGCTAAAGAGAAAAATACTAAAATTTCTCTAGTAGGGATATCATCACTGAACCGAGCGCACTGTCCCTCTCTAATGACCCCTGCTGCAAGATTCGTGAGGTAAATGGACAGCTATGATATGGGTGGCCCTGGCCCCTATGGGTAGTATATCTGTATTAATAATAGAAATAAGCATTCCGTGCCACCTTGACCTAGCAGGTACGAACTGAACTACAACTTGTATATAAACAAGTATCAGTCGATCGGTTGTATGGTAAAGTTTCAGCTGCAAGTGGTAGTAGTGACCTATTTGCTGGCTCAATTATTGACTGCTTTACATTTGATACCAGAAGCACTACGACTAGACACGGTGATTTATGTCTGTTACCATTTTCCAGCTTGTTGCCCCCTCTCGCACGCTCATACTTGTCAGCTGGCTTGTGCCCTATATAACTGCATGCCATGTTCCAACGAAAGAATCACCAGAACCAAATCAGTTAAGCATCCACCAGCATAAGCATGTACTTACACGGAAGCAAGATGGCTGTTGTAGGATCCCAAAACGCATTGTTGCCACTGCTTGCTGCAATGCTCATCTGCTTGCTTAGCCTTTGTCCCTATGTATGTTCCTTAGACACATCTGCACTCCATAACGCATCCGAAACCGATAGACAGGCCCTCCTGTGTCTCAAGTCACACCTCTCCCACTCTGTTGCAGCCTTGGACTCATGGAAAAATGAATCCCTTGCCTTCTGTGATTGGTATGGAGTAACATGCAGCAAGCGGCAAACAGCTCGTGTTGTTGCTCTTGACCTTGAATCACTGAATATCACCGGTCAAATATTTCCTTGCATTGCTGGCCTTCGTTTCCTCAATAGAATCCACATGCCTGACAACCAAATCAATGGCCACATCCTTCCTGAGATTGGTGGCTTAACCCGCCTCAGGTACCTCAACCTTAGCATGAATTCCATCACCGGAGTGATTCCAGATACCATATCATCCTGTTCCCGCCTTGAGGTTATCAGCCTGTGGAACAACTCCATCGAAGGTGAGCTCCCTCCAAGTCTTGCAAAGTGCTCATCTCTTGAGGAAATTGTTCTCAGTGTTAACAACCTTAACGGAAGCATCCCTTCTGGGATCGGTTTGCTTCCCAACCTTAAATATCTATTTCTCACTAGCAACAAACTTGAGGGCAGCATTCCTGAATCTTTGGGATATAGCCCTTCACTCTCTATGGTTGTCTTTGGGAATAATAGCCTGACTGGTGGAGTTCCACCTCTGTTAGCAAATTGCTCTTCACTCTACTACCTTGACCTGATGAAAAACAAGCTCAGTGGAGAGATCCCGTCTGCTCTCTTCAATAGCTCATCTCTTCTTACCTTAGAACTCTCATACAATGAGTTCTCTGGGTCCATACCATCTTCCTCCCCGATGTCCTCACAGTTACAATATATTAGCCTTACAGGAAATAACCTTTCAGGAAAAATTCCTGCCACAGTCGGAAACATTTCTTCCCTATCTTCCTTGCTGCTTGCTCAAAATAACTTACAAGGAAGCATTCCAGAGAGTTTAACTATAATTCCATATTTGCAAGAACTAGATTTAGCATATAACAACTTGTCTGGCACAGTTCCACCAGCTCTTTACACAATCACGTCTCTCACTTATCTTGGCCTTGGCGTCAACCAACTAGTTGGGAGGATTCCGAGCGAGATTGGACACACACTTCCAAACATTCAAACGTTGGTCATGGAAGGAAACCAATTTGATGGCCCAATCCCCGTGTCTTTAGTTAATGCTTCCAATCTCCAAATGCTACTACTCCGTGATAACGCATTCAGTGGTGTGGTTCCTTCTTTCTGGTCCTTGCCCAACTTGCTCCAATTAGACCTTGGTGCAAACGAGCTCGAAGCTGTGGACTGGAGCGCCTTGTCCTCAACAACAACCTCTCCCCAATTGCAGATATTATATTTGGACAACAACAAGCTGCATGGAATATTACCTAGTTCCATTGGCAATCTCTCGAAAAGCTTAGAAATGTTGTTTCTAACAGAAAATAGATTTATCGGAGCTATACCTTCAGAGATAGGAAACCTTACAAAGCTCACAGTTCTTAATTTAGCGGGAAATTTATTCTCTGGAGGCATTCACGACACACTTGGGAATCTCAGAAACTTGTTCGCTCTAAGCTTATCACGCAACATACTTTCTGGAGAAATCCCACCATCAATTGGAAACATTGAAAGCCTAGGTGCGATTTATCTGCAAGAAAACAACTTGAGTGGGCCCATACCTTCACACTTAGCAGGCTGTAAAAATTTGGTGATGCTGAACCTCTCTTGTAATGGCTTAGATGGAAGCATCCCACCAGAACTCCTTTCCATTTCCTCTCTTTCGGAAGGCCTAGACTTATCCTACAATAAAATCACTGGATCCATATCACCTCAGATTGGCAGCTTAACTAACCTTGGCTCCCTTAATATTTCCAACAACCAATTATCTGGAGAGATTCCACATACACTTGGTGAATGCATGCACTTGGAATCCCTTCGGTTAGAGGTGAATTTTCTTCGTGGGACAATCCCAGAATCCTTCATGAGCTTAAGAGGCGTCACTGAGATGGATCTTTCTCAAAACAACTTGTCCGGTGAAATCCCAGTCTTTTTTGAGACATTTAGCTCTTTGCAGCTTCTCAATTTATCCTTCAACAGCCTTGAGGGAATAGTTCCTACAGGTGGTGCATTTAGCAATTCAAGCAAGGTGTTCATACAAGGAAACAAGAAGTTATGCACCAAGTTTCCAATGCAACAATTACCACTTTGCACATCACCTACATCCAAACGAAAGAATACTTCCTTTGTCATATTAGTAGCTGTTCCACTCACTAGCATTGTTATAGTCTTAATGGCATGTGTTACAACCATTCTTTTCAAGAAGAGAAATCAACCGAAACAACATATTGACCAATTATGCAAGGAGTTGAAAAAAATCTCATATGCTGAGCTTGCTAGAGCTACCAATGATTTCTCTTCAGCCAACCTAGTTGGTTCGGGGAGATTTGGAGTGGTCTATAAAGGTATATTCAAGTTTGAAGCGCACCTGGTTGCTATTAAGGTGTTCAAACTTGACCAAATTGGAGCACCAAAGAACTTCTTAACTGAATGTGAGGTGTTAAGAAACACTCGCCACAGAAACCTCATGCGAGTGATTAGTGTATGCTCAAGCTTTGATCAAATGGGACACGAGTTCAAAGCACTTATTCTTGAGTACATGGCCAACGGTAACCTAGAAAGCTGGCTTCATTCAAAAGTGCACAAACATGGACAGAAGAGACCGCTGAGTCTAGGATCAAGAATACTAATAGCTATGGACATTGCTGCTGCCTTGGATTATCTTCATAATTGGTGCACACCGCCTTTGGTTCACTGTGATTTGAAGCCAAGCAATGTCCTTTTGGATGATGACATGGGTGCTCATGTTAGCGACTTTGGATTAGCAAAATTTCTTTACAGTCATTCTTCTACAAGGCTTAACAGTTTAACAAGTATAGCTGGGCCACGAGGATCAGTCGGATATATTGCACCTGGTGAGCATTCATTCTTATCTTATTAACATCCATTGATGTGGCAATATTTCTCGTAGAAAACAATTTGTGGCTATCATCTCAAGAAATTTCCTTCCTTTCTTAAAAAGAGTTTTTTCTTTAAGACAATTTAGCAAATGAGAAGAGCTTCTAAACAGTTTCACATTACATTAATTGCAGAATATGGAATGGGTTACGAGGTCTCAACTGCGGGTGACGTTTATAGTTATGGAGTTATTTTGCTAGAAATGCTCACAGGAAAACACCCAACAGATGACATCTTTAAGGATGGGCTGAACCTTCACAAATTGGTGGAATCTGCATTTCCACACAATATTGGTGACATTTTAGAGCTCAGTCTCATTCCATGCTATAAACCTGAAGAAGAAAATCACAACTTAGACAATGGGAATCCTGCAATGATCGGAATGCAAAGCTGTATCATGCAGCTGTTTAATATGGGCCTAAAATGTTCTGTGGACTCACCGAAAGATCGGCCAGAAATGCAAGATGTTTATGCTGGAATCATCGCTATCAAAGAAACATTTTCAGCACTGCACAGCTGATGATTTGGATCAATATTCAATATTACCACAATTCACAAGTTATTCAGTAGTGTATTATGCTTTATTGAAAATCATCTAAGTTCTTAGTTCGTTGGCTTGCCCTTTTATAATTTTCTAGTTACAGGTTTTGTCACGTATGATTGTTAGTTAATTTCACCGCACCTTATGTAGTCTATTCAGTTCTGCATGTTTGCTTAGCACTACATGTTTGTTCCCTTACGAGTGGGAAGCACTCTGCACTAGTTTCCTTCTTTTTCTTGGTGGAACGGATTCTTGGGATCTGGGAGGATTCTGAGGAAGTCTTGGTCCATGATTTGCATGTAACAGACTCCATGTAGTCAGCCATGAATAAAAGGAATGAAAACTGGAAAGCCGCTGGTGTGTGCGCGGCACAAACGTGTGTTTTCATACTCTGCTTGTTCCACAAACTCTGAACTCTGGTTGCTTACTGTATTTTGTCGTTAGCTACTGTTCATAGTCCGGCACAGTTCAGAGAACAGAGTTTGTGCAGAGAGGGGTTGTTTCTCTCTCTGACAATGATCACTTCTAGATCGCAGCATATATATAGATGAAACAAAGTTATATATCTCGTGTTCGCTCAGATGCTTTATATAATTAGAGCACAAATAATTCATAATAAAAAAATTAATCTCTTAATATGCAGGATTAGTATTCCATGGCAATTTCCCACTAAAAATGGAGGAAGTATCATTATTTGCATGTGGCCTGTTATGCATGGAAAATAAACTCATGAACAAACGACAATGATTGAAATGCAGAATGAATATTTCGGACTAATGGGAGGGTAAAACATTGCTATTTTAGTAATGCTACCATAACTTTTCAAGTGGAGTAGATGGCCAGTCTGCATGGTTGAGAATTTGCAACATACCTCAGCTTTACATGAGAATACGTTATATCCTGATATTTTCCAGAATTATGGATAATGATCGAAATGCACAAATCAGCAGTCTAGCTTCTTTGCAGCTGTTTTGTTTAGTACAATGAACAAGTCTTATGCATCGGTCGGCGTCAAAATTCTTGATTGGATTCGAGTAGTTCGACACAAAAAGAGAACTTACATATTTGATAAGTAGACTAACAATAGCTCAGTTTTTTACCTATCGAAGTATACATAAATATGAAGCTGGGTTCATAACTAGGAACTTGTCATGGATGGAGAAAATAGTAAAAAAGAGATGAGAGGCTCAAAGTAGCCGAAGAACTTTTCTTTAGTGCCTAAATCTGGCAATGCTGAATTAAAGATGCTGCAATTTGGAAATCCACTGGTTTTGTCTCCTTTAGGAATAAAAAAATAAATCTCAGTATTAGCTTAAAAACTAAAATGATGAAGTGCTCAACTTGATTAGTTAATGTAACTAGTTCTCACAAAATTGAGGGCTTGCTGCCACTTCCCAAGAAATGAATGGTTCTTCATTGTTTTCCTCATCCCCGTGATGGCATCATGGTAGGCCACACTCTGCTCCCCCATCCCGGGGGTGTCATGGAAAAGCAAAAAGGCCGGGACCGGCGACATGGCTCCTCTCTCCGGGCTGAGCCCTGAGGTAGGCGATTTTAAGCAATGTCAGACGGATCACTTTCCGCTCACACTCTGGTTCCTAGTTACCTGGGTAGGTTGTTAGTTTTTTGGGCTCATTGGCATGCATGCTCGAGCTGTGATGTACTAACTTTTTAATGGTTATCCTCCGTGTCGAATTCCAGGATGTAATTGGATCTCGGGATGAGTTTTTGTTGGGCCATGGATATACCCATGTGTTGCTGCTGAAGAAATGGCTGTTTTACACTTCCACTGAGCTTTTTTGGCCTCCTAGCTAGAAGCTGGTGGATTCTTGTGTTCTGCAAGACATTATCTCCATTACTATCAGTACTGAGCGGCACCTGACGTGTCTTGGTACTCAAGAAGTCAAGTGGAAATCTATCTATTGTTTACTCAAGTAGCCGAGCAATCGGGGAAGCGGAAGGGCTTGCTCTTGGGTGAACTGTAGAAGGTGCCATCCGATCGATAGGGGCGGCGGCACGACCGGGGTGCTCCCGTGCGGCAGAGCGCCACTGCGGCCATTGACTTGGGCAAGGAGGCGGCCGGAGGACCTGGCCGGCGAGCTCTGATGGGAGGTCGTCCGACCTTTATCGCGGGCGCTCCATCCGCGCCATCTTGTTGAGAGGCATCTGCGTGGACCTCGTTTTCATGTGGTGCTTATTTGGACTTTTAAGTTCGAGCTTATAGCTTATTTTATACTATAGTAATTATTTTACACTGTAACTATTAGTAACTGCAAGGGCGTGCGTGTGCAATTCAAGCCAATCCGGTGCAAGAAAAGATTCGAGCGTACAATTTGAATTCAAAACCAACTTAAAATTACCATTAAAGCATGCATGCACCTCCACATTTAACTACCAAACCATCAACCTAAACACCCTTAGACCCTCCAATTAGCATCTTTAAAAGTGAATCAAATCCAATCGTGAGGCTGCGATTCTTGATTTCATGAATGCTATCTTGCTCATTAGCACGCCTAAAAGTCCAGAAAGAATGGGGAGGCCAGAGAAATCAAGAACAATACAAATTATACCTCCAGATGCAGCCGTGTCGTCGCCCAGAGCCTTGCCGGCGCCAATTCCACCCCCTCCCTTGCCGGCACCCACAGCCTTGCCGGCGCCGCCTCCGTCCCCTCCCTAGCCACGGCCGCCACCTCCCCCTCCATTCCCACCGCCGCATCCCCCTCCTCCCTCCTGCCGTCGGATTCGCCTTCCATGAAGCTGGCGCTGGTGGATTGCTGGAAATGGCCGGAGCAATTAGAATGAATCGGCTGGTGGCTGCACGCTCGAGCTTCGGAACGACGCAATGCGCTATTGTGCTAGTACCCGTTGGCCCCATTTTTTCGAATTGGGCCCAATTTTTTGCCCGGTTGGGCCTTTTCTCGGGATGGACAGAGAAAAGCAAAAATCGGTGATTTTCACAAAGCCTGAAATTTTAATCCCCCCCAGGAGTGTTTCGCAGGGCATCCAGTACATCGTCGGTGACTCCTGTCGCAAGCCGCAGCAGGAGCATCCTGTGATTCTCACATGTTTTTGGTGGTGCTCTAACTAATTTTTAGCTTAAATTTGTAGCTGTGGTTTTTAGTTAAAATTGTATTATAGCGAATACTAGCTTTTTCTGAGAAAAATAAGAAAAAAATGAGAAAAATCTTTAAAAAAACATTATATCGTCACAGACACTACAAAAGAATAATGGTAAAAGAAGACAAAAAAACCGAAAATAGTTAAAATAAGACAAAATTAAAAGTCAATATGTTTCAAGTGGCTTCTAGATTAAATAAGTTGAAAGAAAAAAAGCCAAAAGATGAATCCGTTTGGAGTAGACACTACTACAGAAAACCGCACTACAGACAGTTCAGAAACGTCATCACAGACGGTTTTCTGAACCGTCTGAATTTATGGCTCAGTGATAATAGAAGGTTATCACAGACGGTTTTCGAACCATCTATGGTGTAAATATCACAGACGGTTTTTACTTACAAACCGTTTGTGATTATCACCTATCACAAACGGTTTTTACTTAAAAACCGTTTGTGATATTCTTTTCTACCCTTAAATCTATTTTTGTTTATTGACTAGCATCAGGAAATGCTAGCCATGTCCTCTGAAACAAGCAGATCAACATGTACATGTATACATACAATTCACATCTCAATTCATTTCACAAACATAAAACGTCCAATTCACATCTCAATTCATTTCACAAACATAAAACATGCAATTCACATCGCACTTCATTTCACAAACATAAAACATCCATTTCGCAAATCAATTAATTGAAATGAAATAAAATATCCATTAACAAATACACAATTACAAAATACCTACATTGCATTTGCACTTAGATGGTAACATTGCATTTTTTATTGCTCTATCACTCCAGAATCGAGGTCTCACGAAAGGAACAGATTCATAATCAACGAACTTGTTAGGGTGAACAAGCTATACTTGGATGGTGCATTATTGCCATCCAAGTATTGCTTGTATAGCCTGACAAGTTCGCTGATTATGGACGGTTCCTTTTGCGAGACCTCAATTCCGGAGTGATAAGAGCAATAAAAAAATCATGATATCGAAATGAGATGGACCATGATAACGTGAATAATGAGATGGACCATGATATCGAAAAATGAAGAAGGGAAATACATTTCAAGATGACATAGAGTCATCACCATCTCGTCTTGTAGAGCATCTAGTCCTTCGGGATCGATGACCTTCTGAGCAATTGTGTTAAAGAAATAACATAGCCTCATAATTGTCTCTTGGACTTTGATCAGCAAAATATTTCTAATTGCAATAGAGAGTATCTGTGTCATCAGCACATGATAATCATGAGACTTCATGCCATTTAACTTCAAATCTTGCATCGAAATAAGTTTCTTCACGTTGCCGGAGTAACCAGACGGAACTTTAACACCATGCAAGCACTAGGCACAGTTCTGTTTTCTCGGCCTTGGACAGAGTGTAACACGCAGGGAGAAGGTACGTTTGTCCATTATCAGTGCATGTCGGTACTAACTCAGGCCTGATGTCCATATCAGCCAAGTCCAGCTATGCGTTGACGCCGTCCTTTGTTTTATCACGAATGTTCAGTAAGAGACCAATCAAGCTGTCACATACATTCTTTTTCTATGTGCATGACGTCGATGCAGTGTCGAACATCTAGGTACTCCCAATAAGGTAAGTCCCAAAATATTGATCTCTTCTTCCAGGTGTTCTTCTTATGAGCCCTCAATTTACGACCCTTTCTGAGGACAACATCTAAATCCTTAACCATATCATAAACCTCTTTTCCCCTTAAATACCTTGGAGCTGAATCACCTTCCTTCTCTCCGTCAAATTGTTTCTTCATCTTGTGGTATGGGTGAGCCCTCCGAAGGAACCGGCGGTGACACATGTAGACGGTTTTGCATGAGTGTTTCAGCCACACACTCTCGGTACCATCTAAACAGTGGGTACAAGCTTTGGCACCTTTTGTACTCTGGCCCGATAGGTTAGCAAGGGCAGGACAATCATTTAGTACCCCTTCGTTTCACAGTACTTTTAGATCTTCCACTAACGTTGCTAGGTACACATCGATAACATTCCCAGGTTGCTTTGGCAATTGGATAAGTATCGACAGCAAAATATATTTTCGCTTCATACACAACCAAGGAGGAAGGTTATAGATGCAGAGAGTCACGGGCTATGTGCTATGTCGGCTGCTCATGCTACTGAAAGGATTCATTCAATCTGTACTCAGTCCGAACCTTATATTCCTTGGTTCTGCACCGAAGTTTGCAAAACTCCTATTGATGTTTCTTCACTGGGCGGAATCAGCAAGGTGTCTTAGCATTCCATCCTTCTTGCGCTCCTCCGAGTGCCAACGCAGTAGTTTTGCCTCCTTTGGATTTGCAAAAAACCTTTTCAACCGGGGAATTATAGGAAAATACCATGCCACCTTAGCAGGAGGTCCTTTCTTCGCCTCTATTCCCTTACCGTCATCTGATTGATTATTACGTTTGTATTGGGATGTGTTGCACACCGGATATTCATGCATGTTTGCATACTCTTTACGGTAGAGGATACAGTCGTTCGGACATGCATGTATTCTTTCTACTTCCATTCCCAATGGACAAAGAACCTTCTTGGCTTTATACGTGGTTTTAGGCAACTCATTTCCCTCCGGAAGCATGTCCACTAAAAGACCTAGCAGTGCTGTGAAACTCTTGTCGGACCAAACGTTGCTTGCCTTCAATTTCAACAGTTCAAGTACGGCCAACAACCTCTGTACTTTGACCTACAGCACGTGAACAAAGGTTTCTCCGAGTCCTCCATCAAGCTCCGGAATTTAACATACTCTCTCTCATCATAGTTCTCTTCTACATCGCGAAACATCTGATCCAGATTGTCATTGTGCAACCTATCCGGATCAGAACAACAATCGACATCATCCGGCGGCATGTCATTCACTTCACCGGCGATGTCATCCGGCGATGTATCATTCACTTCACCAACGATGTCATCCGGCGGCATATGATCGTTGACTTCGCCATGACTGATCCAACACGTATAACCCTTTTTGAAACCCCTCTGAATCAAGTTCGCTTCAATTTGCCCTCGGTTCTTAAACATCTTTAAATTCTCGCAGTCAGTGCATTGACAGTACATATATTCCACCCCCTTATTCAACATATCCTCCTCGACAGCTCTTGTAAAAGCAGACACGTCATTAATGTACTCTTCACTCACATGGCTCGCGGCATACATCCAGCTTCGGTCCTACATTATGTATATATATATAACAACTTAGTATTAAAAATTAAATTAATTAATTATTACTACATATATACCGGCCACATGCATTGAGGCTTTCCTAGCTTAATTCATGTTATAAACACAACACAACTATTTCAGATTGTCAAGTGTCAACGTAACACAGTTTCAGTCATTCTGCAATTTCCAACGAGTTTATAAATATTAACTTGGCATAAAGAAATGAACAACTATAAATATTATGCCATATTGTTCCATTCTTCCTTGTTCCACCCACCCACAGGCGGGTAAAGCTGAAACTATCTAACAATATCTCTAGCTTAATCCACAAGAATTCACATTTTTTACTTCCACCATGACATATGAAAATGGATTAACATCTACAAATCAAGTAAAAAAATCTTCATACTAAAATGATTTTTCATGGCCAAAAGTGGCAGGGAGAAAGGTCGCTAGTGCAATTAATTACTATTGCCAAAATGGCTGCTGCCATCAATCCAGCTCCAGTGCCCTTTGCTTCCTATAGAAAGATTGAAGTAAGAAGCACAGAATTTCCAGATGAGAACAAATACTGTGAGAACTCATGCTTCGGTGAAAAAGCAACCTTTGTTAAGAGATAAGTAGCCCACGAAGCATTTGCTGAGAAAATTGGAGCGGTAAACACACAAACAGTCTCCACCGACAATGGGATGTTAAGAGAGTTCAGCAACCTAGTAGAGCAATCAAACACTTCAGGCACATTTGCAGCAATTGAAAGGAACGTAAAGGTGTGTTCCTTTGATAACATACCACCAAATGGTTCCAGCTGTCAATGTCAAGCCAGGATAAACAGTGCCACCAATCACACGGCCAAGGGGATACCTAAATCCAAAGCAGCAGCGTGAAACATCACCCAAGTGTGCGTATTACACCTTCCATTTTGCATTGAACTTACACAGTACTAAATGATTCAGATGTCTGTGACGCTCTTACCATGTCCTATCATCAAACCAGTTCCAGAACTCGTAAATTCCATTCTTCGACAAAAACTGTAACAATTAAGGGGAAATTTAGATCAAATGCAATGCATAACTGCTTCAAGCCAGCATTTCATGTTCCTATGTAACCATCGTTGCTCTGTACTTACACTAATCATCCCATAGTAAACAAAATCTACCAGACAACGTCAATTTCCAAAACCCAGAACCCTCCAACACCAATACTCATCAGAGTCAACGAAACATTGCAATATCCTATGAGCTTAGCTCAATTTCACATACTCCGGAACAAAAAAATGGAACCACGCAATCCACCTGAGTGACGCGGAAATTGAAATAGGGGTCGAACTCGTGGATCACGCTCTCGTACTTGATCACCTGCGGCACCAAACGGCAGGACGCGTAAGCATACACAAATCCGGAAATGCTACTCGAACACCGAACTGGATCTGGAGGCGTGGGCCGGCTGGATCGGATCTTATGGAGAAGAGTCGGATCGAGAACGCGAGCACGCCGATGAGGAGGAGAGTGAAGGCGCACAGCACGCCGCCGAAGGCGTTGCGGACGCGCCCGCCACCGGACGTCGCCGTCGGGGCCTCGGGCTCCGCCATTGCGCCCGAGTCGCGGCTGTGGGTGGGGTGGAGAGGGGACAGAGAAATCCCAGTAGTGTTCCCAGGCGGAGACGAGCGACCCCGAGCTCCATTCCAGGGCCGTGGCAGGGTCGTGCCCGTCGACTTCGCCGACCCGGAGTGGGCGGAGTTCGCGAGGGAGGCGTTCGCGAGGGAGGCGGCACGCTGCGTGGAGCTGCGGGTGGAGGCCGGGACGTGCCAATGCGGGTGGGCCACGCGGCGATGGCGCAGGAGGAGGCGGTGGAGAATGTGCGTGGGTGCGGGGTGGGGTCTGTGTTCAATGATGTGCATGATCCGGATGATTTTGGCCTTAGGATCTTCAATGAGTAAGAGAAGAAGGCTTGAGGAGAGATCCAGGCCATTCATTTGTATGAAGTTGGATTACTTGGTACCAAGGTTTAAAATAGCCGGCTATAGCCACCACTATAGCCGGATTTAGCCTTTGGGAAGGCTAAGGGCTAAGAGAAATCACTTTTGGCGCTAAACATTTTTTCCCGCTATTAGCCGGATTTAGCCCGCTAAATCCGCTAAATGGACTGCTATTTAGCCCGCTAAGGAGGGAAAAAATCTGAAGTGGGCCCCGTCTGGCCCAAAATCGTGCTTAACCCTAGCTCACACGGTCATAGTGTCACACTCACACCTCAGTCCTCACACCAGCCTCCCCCGACTCCCGACTTCGCCCGCCGCCGCCGCCGCCACGCCTCCCGAGCCCGTGCCGCCTGCCGCCGCCGCCACGCCTCCTGAGCCCGTGCCACCCGCCACCGCCGCCACGCCTCCCGAGCCCGTGCCGCCCGCCGCTGCCGCGATGCCTCCCGAGCCCGTGCCGCCCACCGCCGCCGCCACGCCTCCCGACTCCCGACTTCCCGAGCCCGTGCCGCCCGCCGCCGCGACGCCCGACCGCGCCCGCCGCTTGACCCGTCGATGGCAGCTATTTTAAACCTTGCGCTTGACCCGTCAGTGGCGGCAGCTGAGGAAGACCGAAGACCATGTCCCAACCAGAGCAACAGCAAGGCAAGTTTTACACTTTTACTCTCCTCTGTTCCAGTGTTCTTCTTCCTTCCTTTGCTCCATTCAGACAATCAGACTTTAGAGATTGAGAGAGTTTGAATAGCTAGCATGTTAGTGCAGGGAGGCTGATATATTACAAAATTGAATTAGGTTCAAGTTATTGTCATCTATTTGTTAGCTAATTTTTGTTCGGTTTGCAATTGCATAGGCGGCCTATCCAGCACTACCTCTGTTTCAGTAACACAAGGGGCAGTTGCACAAGCTGCTATCAACTCTGATGACCCTACATGGGCTCACTGTATTTGCCTAGACTTGAAGAAGAAGCATTCGCTGAAGTGCAAGTATTGTGACAAGGTGGTCAATGCTGGAATTACTAGAATGAAATACCATCTTGCTAACATTGCTGGCTTCAATGTTACCAAGTGCAAAAAGGTTCCAACCCCGGTGAAGGAGGAGATGGTGGCTTTGCTTACAAAGAAGACTGTCGAAAAGGAACAGAAAAAGAAGGAAAAGCAAAGGACCAGAGATGAGATTAACTTAGATCATTCAGATGGTGGTAGTGAAGAAGATTCTGACAATGGAAATGAGGTTATTGTGCTAAAGTCAAGAAGGGAATCTGGTAGCTCTAGTGCTGCTACTGCGACTACGATAGCAAGTGGCTCTATTGAGAAGTTCTACAAGCCGTGTTCTATGGAAGAGACTATTCAGAGGAATAAGGTTCAAACAAAGTTGTCAACTCAGCAAAGAGAAGAGAGGAGGGATAGAGCTTGTGAGTATATATGCCAGTTTTTCTATGAAGCTAGCATTCCACACAACACGGTCAATCTTCCAAGCTTTGCCCATATGCTTGAGGCCATTGGAGCCTTCGGTAGAGGACTGAGAGGGCCTAGTCACTATGAGATGAGTGGACCATTCGTACAAAAAAGGAAGCAAAAGGTGATTGATGGTTTCAAGAACCATAAGGAATCATGGCAGCTCATAGGTTGTACAATTATGACAGATGCATGGACAGATAAGAAGGGTAGGGGAGTAATGAATTTAGTTGTCCATAGTGCTTATGGTGTCTTATTCTTGTATTCTGTGGACTGCTCATCTGTCAAAAAAATGGCAAATATATCTTTGAACTTTGTGGACAGATGCATCGAAGAGATAGGGGAGGAAAATGTTGTCCAAGTGGTCACTGACAATGCTAGTGTAAATATAGCAGCGGCAAGTCTAATGGCAGCAAAGAGACCCTCCATATTTTGGAATGGATGTGCTGCTCACTGTTTGGATCTGATGCTAGAGGACCTTGGGAAGCTTGGAATAGTTGAGTAAACAATTGACAGTGCAAGACAAGTTACTACATTCCTATATGCTCATACAAGAGTGTTGGATTTGATGAGGAAATTTCTTGGGAAAGACTTGGTTCGCTCTGGAGATACTCGATTTGCCACAGCTTATTTGAATATGAAAAGTCTGCTAGACAACAAGAAGAATTTGACAAGACTCTTCAGATCAGATGAGCTCAATGAATTGGGTTATTTGAAGAAGGCAAAGGGGAGTAAAGCCAACAAAGTGGTCAAATCTGAAACTTTCTGGAAAAATGTTGACATGGCTGTTAATTTCTTTGAACCATTGGCTAATGTGCTGAGGAGAATGGACAGTGATGTACTGATGTGCCAGCCATGGGATTCTTACATGGATCTATGCTTGAGGCAAAGAAAGAAATTTCTATGAGGTTTGACAATGATGAGAGTAGATTCAAAGTTGCTTGGGATATTATTGACAAAAGGTGGGACAACAAGCTCAAGACCCCACTTCACTTGGCTGGGTATTATTTGAACCCTTATTATTATTACCCAAACAAGTCAGAGATTGAGTATGATGGATCATTTAGAGCCGCTGTAATTTCATGTATTACAAAGATGATTGATGAAGAAGAAACACAAGACAACATAATTGAAGAACTCAACATATATCAAGAACAGCGAGGAACATTTGGTCATGACATTGCCACAAGGCAAAGGAGAAACAAGAACTTCAATCCAGGTGAATAAGATGAATATAATATGCCTAATGAATATCATTGCCATTGATTAACTCGAAACTTGTTCATGCAGCAAAATGGTGGCTAAATCATGGCACAATCACACGAAATCTGAGAATATTGGCGACAAGGATTCTAAATTTGACATGCAGCTCCTCAGCTTGTGAGAGGAATTGGTCAGCCTTTGAACAGGTAAGATAATGCTCCTAGTAATATCAACTTCAGTGCTGCCTCCAACTACCCAAATCTGTGCATTGCTTTTCCAAATTAACCATGCATGGGACGTATTAGCCAATATCTGTTAATGGCAAAGAAGGGATAAGGGTCTCACCAACTCTTGTAAAGAAACAGGAGGCTGTCATGAAAACTATAGCTGGGTTGACATGAAAACTATACTTGCTTCCTTTGTGATGTGGTCAAGCTACAATACAGCTGAATTATACTTACTCATGGCACTCTAAAACATCCATATTTAGTTAGATAACATTGCAATCGTTCCCAGCTGCTTCATAACATCTTACTCCTATGGTAATTGCAATTGTTAGATAACATCATATTTAGTTAGATAACATTGCAATTGTTGTGATTTGTTCTTCGATTTTTTTCACCTACATGCTGCTAGGTTCACACAAAGAGGCGCAACAAATTAGTTCATGACAGGATGAGAGATCTTGTATTTGTGAAATTTAACTCCATACTAAAGCTCAAGAAAGACAACAAGGGTAGAGATCCCATACTAAAGGAATTAGATGATGTTCTGGAGGATCACAAGAATGAGTTTGTTACTGGCATTGTACGAAATGAAAATGAAGGACAAGAAGCAGATCATGAAGTTGCACAAGCACAAGGTGGAGCACCACAGGGAGCATCAACAACACAAGTACCAGCCAAAAGGAAGCGGCCTGTGCGCCCTAAGAAGAAGAAAATCAGGAGCTTGGAATCTCTTATGCGTGATGTTTCAAAGGCTGCAGCCTCTGAATCTTCTTCTGAATCAGATGGTAACCAAGATGGCGACATTTCAATGCAGGTTCAATCTTCTGATTCTGCTAATTCAGAAGATGAATAGATAAGTGCAATGCACTTATAAAGTTATAATTGCACATGCTCAAGTGTCTTTGTGCCTTTGTGACTTTTATGCCTTTATAGTTTATCAGTTTAGTAACTTTAGTTTGTGAGTTTATTTGGAGAATTATGGACTGTAATCTATTGGACTTATGAACTTATGTGTTTGTTTGATAATGTCATGAAGGAATGCACTATGCCTCACTATTTGCTGCTATGAATGTTTTTGTATGCTAAAATATCCTTGATTATATGCTTGTATGTGCATAAAACATTGAATTCTGAGTTTTTTATATATACTTTTACTAAACCGCTAAATGAGGCTATTTGAGGCTATAGCCCGCTATAGCCTTTGTAACCTCTGCGGAACCCATCCGCTAAATGTCTTAGCCAGCTATTTGAAACCTTGCTTGGTACACAAATCTGGGTGGACTTAGATTAGGCATGACTGTGGGGGTGGTTGAGGGGGTGGATTTAGTAAAGAAAATTTTGGTGTATTATAGAGGGGTAGAGATTACGGTTGGTAATTATAGAAGTAGTGTCCAATGTGAAGAATATGCAGATTTGGCACGAAGGACACATAGCCACCGCACGGAGACGGCTCCGGGCCGACACGCACCCCTACCGCACGGCCGCCATGAGGTGGAGCCAAAACCGCATGACCACCGTGCGGTGCGCCCACTCCCACATGGCCACCGTGCAATGGCCACTGTTCATCATGTTAATTAGCATTAATTGACTCATAATTAGCAAATTCATTTAGGTGTACTGCTTGTAGAAATTTTTAAATTGACCAAACAGCTTAAAAACTCATGAAATATTTTGTGGTGCCTGTCAACATAGTGTATTTTTAAATAATTTTATGCGTTTTGAATTATACTAAAAAATTCATATAATTGTACTATTTGTACTTATTTTTTAATATAGAAAAGGAGCTCCAAAATTATGAATTTTTTAAGGATCCTTACATAGTGGATTTGATTTTGTAATTTTTCTAGGATATTATGTTTTGTAACATTGTCTAAAAAATTAAGGGTTTATGTCTCCAAAAATTGGGATTTTAGGTGGAAGCCAGACGTTAGCTGGTTCGGTTCTCCGAACAAACAAAAAACCACCATCACTTGCCATATATCATCTCTACCCCTATAATCCACCAGTTAAAATTATCCTACATCCACCCAACAATTACCTGCTCCACAGTCATAACCTTAACTACGTTTACACCACAATATGCACCCATAATTACACCATCTTAAAAACGTCCGCACCAGATTAACTCTCCTCTATTCTCTCTCTTTACTCAACCATATCCGACGATCATCCTTCAATGGATCTGCAGTACCCCTTCCGCCTCCCCACGAATCGGCCGCGCGTCTTCTGAAAAGCCTCCCCCGCCTCCCCCGAATCGGCCGCCTCCCCCTAAACCTAAACCCCGAATCGGCCGCCACCTCCCCCTCTTCTCCATCTGCGCCGCCATCCATCTCCTCCTCTCTCGGCCACCCCTTCCTGTCCTTCTCTACGGCCCCCCTTCTCCGCTTTCTCCACCATATCTCGGCCCCCTACCTCTCCTCTGCTCTCCCGTGCGCCACCAATGCCGCCCCCCTCCATCGCGCCTCCTCTTCCTCTACTCCAGCCGGCGCGCCTCCGCATCCACCGCCGCCACACCTCTCCATCGCACCACCGCTCCTCCTCTGCCGCGCCACCGTCCGCATCGCATCATCCCGTGCGCCGCCGCCCTCATCTCCTCCATATCCGCCGGTGCGCCACATCCCTTTACTCTGGCCGCCGCGCCTCCATTCTTCTCCTCCCGTGCGCCCTCGCCGTTCCTCCTCCCGTGCGCCGCGTCTTGTTGTCCCTCCGCGCCGCCGCTCTACGGCCATCACCCCACCGACGCTGGCAGCTTCCTGCCCACCTCGGCACCGACGCCGATCCACTTCTCCACCGGCGCCGACGTTGTTCAGCTTCTTCCGCGAGGCGTCTCTTGAGGCTCCCAACTCCCAGGCCATGTCAGCCCGCGCCGCGGCCATCGGCGAGGACGGCCACCTCAAGACCCTAGCCAAGGTCTCCCTCTCCTCAGTCTCGGCTGCCGCGGCGGAGGCTGCTACCTTCCCCATCGACGCCGTCAAGACGCGCCTCCAGCTCCACCACAGCCCCGCCGGTGGCGGCGGAGGCGGCGTCATACGCGTCGCCGGCGAGCTCGTCCGCGACAGCGGGCTCTATCGGGGCCTTTCCCCCACAGTCCTCCGACACCTCTTCTACACCCCGCTCCGCATCGTCGGCTACGAGCACATCTGGTCCTCCTTCGCCGGTGGTGGCCGGGAGGTGGGCCTTCTCGAAAAGGCGATGGCCGGGGGAGTCTCCGGCATTGCCGTGCAGGTAATACAATTCCCTAAAGATCCAATTCTAATTTTCTGCTACTAGATTTGGATGAACTGCTTTATTCTGATGTGTACAAGAGGCCAGTGGAATTGGTCCAAGTTAAGCAGGCAAGAGGTTTGATTTGTCAGCTGGATGCAGATCAGAAATGTGGGATCCGAAGTTAGGTTGTGATGTCTCGCAGTGTGAGAAGTGAGAACTACTTTGGGTGTATTACTATTTGGTTTTAAAACCTCGAATTGAACTGGGAGAGTTAACAATATGTAGATCTAAAACTAGCATGGCTGTTGCAATGATATGAATAATGTTTCCTTTGATTTAGTCCTCCTTACAATTGGCAAATCGTGCTGTAAATCTACAACTAAATGTTAAGTTTCAAGGAAAGAAAGATTTGTGTTTTAGAAAGGCTAGCCCTGATCATATGCTGGAGGGTGGGTTTGAGATGGTTCGGTACATAGAAGAGATTTTCTCAACCGCAAACCATATCCACATTAAGTTCTATATTTCATAAATAACAAAGGATGAAATTCTACCTGATTCAAATCCATAGCACTGCTTAGGTACTGCATATATATACTGGCGCTTCTATTTAATTTCAAGCTATTGATTTCAAATAATGTTAACAATCATACATCTTAGCCAAAAGAAAAAAGATCTTTTGAGCAATCTGTCATCAATTTATCGTCACTGCCAAAATTGAAGTACCATGGTGGATATTAAAGCAGCATAACTCAGTCTGTATGTGGTGTTGTATGGCACAATGACCACGTTGAGCAGTTTCATCAGCAAGAACGCCTTTTTCCCCTAGAGTTCAGTATTAATCAATAGGGATAATCAGGGCATCCATTTGTGTGATAAAATGGTATTTGTGGCGAGGGGGAATTCTGTGGTGAGCATGGCATGGTGCTGGCATTAGTTGACTGCTAGAAGTAGAATTAGGATGGCTTAAAAGTTGTTATTTTATCCTTGCCTATTGTATTGCTATGCAACACAATAGTTAATGTTGTTCCTCCTACTCTGCAGTGCAGGTGGTGGCAAGCCCTGCTGATCTCATAAAGGTGAGGATGCAAGCAGACAGCAGACTGTTCAGCCAAGGTATTCAACCACGGTACATGGGTATTGTGGATGCCTTTGCAAAAATCGTACGAGCTGAGGGCTTTTTAGGACTTTGGAAGGGTGTTGTTCCTAATGCCCAACGAGCCTTTCTTGTCAACATGGGTGAATTGACGTGCTATGACCAGGCAAAGAATTTTATCATTCGCAAGCAGATTTGTGATGATAACCTGTATGCTCACACATTGGCCTCTATCGCATCTGGTTTATCTGCAACTACCTTGAGCTGCCCAGCAGATGTGATCAAAACTAGGATGATGAACCAGGGCAAGGATGCAAAGGCTCTATACAAGAATTCTTATGATTGTTTGGTCAAGACTGTCAAACAGTGAGTGAGCTCAAATGCTCAATGTAAAAACAAAATTTGCTGCTAACAAAGCATGAGATTCTGATACCAAGATAAATAAGATGTTCTGATTTCTTAAAGGCTACTGGTACAAAACATACTTAGCAATAGTAGTGATACACATGTAGTCCATCTCTAGCAATTTTCGGTACGCACCAAAGACTGTAATGAATTTCTCCATGTCCATTGTCCCCAAAAAAATGATGTGTTTTTCCTTATGCAGTTGATTTTGAATCTTTCATGGCTGCCATTTTGTACTATTCATTTTCTATTACTCCAATTACTTAAGTTTGTTATTTCTTGATAGTGCTTAATTAATTACTTGTTTCCTGCAACCAAGCTGCATGTTAACGTTATGTTTTATGGTCAATTCGGTAAATATAAGAGGTGCTTAAGCATAGTATACATTTGTTTGTCTTTTAAAATAAACTTATTTTCTGTTTTCGGGCCATGGGGAGGATACATGCTATTCTTTCAGATGGAACTGTTGTCACAGATGTTGAGGTATGACATTCATATCCTCTCCTACTGAAATTTTCAGGGATTTTCCTTTTCAAAATGCATAAGTTACTGTCAGGTAAACTGTTGGGCTATTAAAACAGAACGGTTGGGACATATTTGGCAGCTAATGGAAGGCATGAGTGACACATGGAACTAATTAATGATCCATTCCAATGTTTCACTACCACAAACCTTTAATGCATCTCTTTCTCCTGTGGTTGCTTGAATACTCAGCATTTGTGCATCAGTTCATGCTTTCGTGTTCATGTGCATGAGGTACTTAAAAGTTCAGAAATCAATATTTTGTTTCTTGAATGATCTAATGAAAGGCACGAGGCACAAATAGTAATGTTACTTTAGTATTATGTTTCTTGATGACATGCAGGTATTATTATGTGCAGAGCTTATTATCGTCACAATGTTGCAGTAATTGTTTTAACCTTGTCAGAGCGAATCATACGCTACAGAACTTGCCTTTGGAGTTACTTCGACCTAAGCTACAAAATAACCATTCCATACTGTAGTTCCAAGTTAACAAAGCATGAGATTCTGATACCAAGATAAATAAGATGTTCTTAGGGACCTATGCAGAATATAGTTACATTTTGGTTATGAGTTGGGGTTTTTTTTATATATTTTTGAAAGATAGTAATATGTAAAAACAAAATTTGCTGCTAAATACAATTAGTTACAGAGAAAAAATGTTTTCCCCCCTTTGTGCTGAGGTCTGTCATCACCTTGTTATTTTGCCTGTGCAGTTGCTGATTCGGATGTTGCCTAGCTACTACCAACATGTTAGTCAATATGGGGACTCTCTAATCACAAGGTTCTATATGTGATATTTTTTTTGTTGTCACCATTTTGGAATAGGACACTCAAGGAGTTGCCATGGAGCTCATGTTTCATATTAAGTATCTAACACTTTGGTATGGCATAATTGGGTGCAGTTTTATTATTAGTTTCAGGCTCTTATATGTCAGCCTGGGGCTTAGACATTTTCTGGTTCCACCAGTGCTTGTTAGGTGTTCGACCTTTTTGCCCCCAGAGGTTTCTTTGAAGTTAGAACTGGTTAATCTTACTTGCTGCATTATGCAAATGCTCTGCCATGAGTATCCTTAATGAACCCATATGTATGCGATTACATGGTCTATTGATAATGAGTAGAATGTTACTCACAGGGTTCCATCACTATTTTAAAAGTAATTATTACATGAAAGATATGGTTGATAATATGTCCAGATGCCATGACAAACCTTCTCTCAGAATACTACCTCACTTCACTGCCTGATTATTTTACTGAAAGCATGTCAAATTCCTTGATGTGGTAACTTTATTAGTCAATGTTCCATTGAAAACATGCATATACAAGTTTGCATGTACTAGCTAAAAGTTGATAAACTACAGGATTCCATTGTGTTATTCCTGATGGGTGCATATCCACTCGGATGTGGGAAATAGGATAAATTTTATGCCAAGGACATAGTATAGCTGAATAGCTTTGCCTCACGTTTTTTTCTTTATTTTTCTAATTTTTCACTAATGCTGTATAGTGTTACAACATCACTGTTGCCTTCCTTCTTTCCATTTGACTTGTGCCTTTAACTTTTCTTGTTATTTCTCCAATATAGGGTCTTTTCATCCCAATGAGAAATCATTTGTCTTTAGTACTTACCATTTTGTACATAAACCTACTCTGTGAAGTACTGATTATACTTGGACGTACCTAATTTTATACAGTTTTGGGCAGACTGACGAAGCACTCTCCATCTATCTTGAATATGTTTCTGGAGGTTCAATTCATAAATTACTTAGAGAGTATGGTCCATTTAAGGAACCTGTGATCCGTAGTTATACTTGGCAGATTCTTTCTAGACTTGCCTATTTGCATAGTAGGAATACCGTGCACAGGTAGTGTAAATTATCTTACACAGTTTATCATTTCCATGGTCAAAATTGAATAGAAAGATCACTTCATAATGACTTGCTTGGCAGAGACATTAAAGGAGCAAACATACTTGTTGGCCCTAATGGTGATGTCAAACTTGCTGACTTTGGCGTGGCTAAACATGTATGCAGTTTCTCTTCTTTTTCTACCAAGGATTTTTGTTTGTGTGCATATTTGCAGAAGCATCATTAGAACCTCACTCTCACACCCACACAAGCATGTAACTCATCTAACAAATAATTAGCTTGTCTCCTTGGGCAGCCAGCCAGGTGCAACTCAGGGAATCATGTTTGTTTGTCTCTCATATATTAGGTTCTTAACATAATCACTTGCCATGCTGGTGTCACCAACTGATGGAACTGACAAGATTGCCAACCCCTTTCTCACAGCCGATGGGGCATCATAAGCTAGCGGTGGTCGATTAGTTAAGAATTGTGTTATCCAAGTATGTTTCAGACGCGCTTATCTTCCAACGGAAAAACTCCCATCTCATGTATTACTGTACCCACATTTGACATGTGCTGATGAACTTCGTATCGACTATTGAGCAACTTAAAACATAGATCCTTTCGCAGCAGCCATGGTTGCATGTATCTTTTTTTGAGTTCTATCTACGCTTTTCTTGCAATCAAATATTTCTATGTTCGAGCTTTTGGGTATATGACGCTGTACCTGCCTGTAATGATCATACGATGGCCCTGTTCTTTACAACTTCTAAAAGCGATTTTTAGCTTTTGCTACAGTACCTAACTTTTAAACGGAGTATTTTCTTAAGATGGGGTCTGCAAGTTAATTGTATCTCTATCTCTACCCCTCTATAATACACTAAAATTTTCTTTACTAAATCCACCCCCTCACTGGTCACTGTTGACATATATTCATAACGAATCAGACATTTTTTGCCCATGCCATGTTTAAAAGTATGTCTAAAAGAGTTTATTTGCACTGTCATGACTGATTTACACTAGATACTAGATGAAATTTGTAGGAAATCATGTGCATGAACTAATTTGGATGAATATAGATTAGCTGAATGTACGCATATGTGGTCACCACTTACTACAACCTAAGTAAGTATGCAATGTTATTTGGTTGATGCATTAGTATATTCAGTGCTTGCGCAGAATGTTGTACAACTGTGTGTGCATGAATTGTAAATACTTCATGTACTGAACTTTGGTATGGCACTGTATTAGTACAATTTCTATTTTTGGTATAACTTATCTAAGATATTTTTGTTATGGAGGAAAATATTGTGTCTTATTTCAATATACTCAAATCAACAATATCTACTAGGTCTGATTGACTAGAATCTGGTGAATATCTTGCAGTTCCACGTCCTTCATTATGTGACAAAAATATTTGGTTATATAATATATGAGACGTGAATCTTAATGAATCTGATTGTTCGTTTTAATTTTTACAAATTTTATCTTGTTTTGTATTTTACCGTAGCGTTAGCACGGGCACACTACTATACCAACTAATCTCCCAGAACAGAATAACGGAAAATTTCCACTGCACCAAATCGAATCTATTTTTTTAGAATCATGAACCTAATTTCCATTTCACCTGATTGAATTTTCTAAACAAATTTGTTTGCTAGCTGTGAGCATACCAAGTCTTGGAGCAAGGATATTTGTGAGGTCCAACAGGTAGTTCTTGGTTTTTATAAAAGGCAGACTTTAGTTTTACATCTAATATGGTAATAACCAACCATAAATTGAGTTGATTCTCAAGTCTCAACATCAAAATCCTAAAGAATTATAGTGCAGTGATACATAAGAAAGGACAACACACCTGAGTAGGATTAAGGATCAGCATGCGATCAATTAATTCCACAGCATGGTAGTCAAAGCTGGAAATAGGAGTTTTTTTGGCCACATTACATTCAATCTTAATAGGAAAATAGTAACTATTGTCAATACACAGGCGATAAGTGATAGCAGCTGGATTACCTCTGAAATATATCTCTCAGGCGTCGTTTGGTTGGTGTCGCAGGATGGATAGTCTTGTACAATGGTAGCTTTGATATTCCTGGCCAAGTTTCCTCATTTGGAAATCCGCAGAGTTCAAATATTTTTGATAGCTGCTCTTGCTAAAACAACATACAAGTTTCTGTCAAGGTTTTTTGATAGATGGTTCAAGCGAGACATGACTTATTATTGCCTTATTATGCGTTATAATTGGCCTAGGCTTGTAATTTCATGACCTGAACTTGCTGGTGATATACATGAGTGTTTTCCAGATTATATACATGGTGATATACAATTGCGTGAAACTTAAACTATGAAAAAAATATCGTCATTTGGTTGTTTTCATGTGCATCCCTGAAATGCCGCCGTAGCGTTAGCACGGGTACTATACTAGTTAAACAAAGCTAGCACTCCCTCCCTTTGGCCATCCGCCATTTGGCTGTGGGAGGCCCTCCCTCCGTTTAGTCCTCCAGGCTAACTAACCCTTGGGCGACTACTTTTTCACCAGAAACACGTCACCTCGTCCCCTCACATCCCATCACCTGCATCAGTCCCCTATCCCATGAGGAGCGACACATAGCGATTTTTGGACACATTTGGACCCCTAAACATCCGAAATTCCATTTTTGGCCTCCAAATCAAAAAAATTCCAAATCTGAACCTCTCCCGAGCGCACGTTCGCCTTGGAGCCGCCACGTGTCCGGTCGTGCGGTACCACACCGCACGACCGCCCTCCCGACCGCACGTTTGGTCTGTCGACCGCATGACTCGGCGCGGAGAACGGGGTGGTCATGCGGTGTGGTACTGCACGACCCGTGCTACAGTGTGGTCGTGCGGTACCACACCGCACGACCGGACACGTGGCGGCTCCAAGGCGAACGTGCACTCGGGAGGGGTCCAGATTCGGAATTTTTTTGGTTTGGGGGCCAAAAATGGAATTTCGGGTGTTTAGGGGTCCAAATGTGTCCAAAATTCACACATAGCCTCCTACCGTACTGGTGCTTTTTCAAGTTGTATTAGCAAGAATAGCACCCATCGGAGAACCGGCTGACACATGGCTTCTACCAAAAATCCTAATTTTTAGAACTAAATCCTTAATTTTTGAGAAAATTTCACAAAATATAAGCCCAGAAAAATTACACAATCAAGTCCACTGTCGAAGGATTCTTAAAAAAATTTATAATTTTTGGAGCTCATTTTTTAGTACAATTCGGAATGGATAAAATTGTGAAAAAAATACACAAGCAAGTACACTGTATTAGAAGGCTCCATAAAACATTTCATAAGTTTTTAAGCTCATATGCTATATTTAAATATTCCTACAACCAGTACACCTAAATGAATTTGCTAATTGCGGAGTGTCTAGATGATCAGGCATGCTACACAACACAAGCAACAACAGCAAAAAAGTTGGGAGGAAGCGAGTACTTCTTGTCAACATCTCAGCTTGATCAGATCGAGCTTCATTTGTGTGCTTCAATGGAGATGGAGAAATGCTACAGCAGGGCAGAGCAACACTTGATGTCCACATCTCTGGCTGCCCGATCCTATCTCCCCCTCTCCAATGCCCCTCAGATGTGCTCTCTCTATGCCCAGATCCACCACCTGCCCCCAGAATTTGGTCTCTATTTGAATATATTTTGATCTTATTTATGACCGTCGCACCAGAAAATTGTGAGAACAATCCTAAGCAACTCTCTGAGCTACCAGAGCAAGGTAAACACCCCTTTTGACCATGTTGATACTAATATTTCAATTATTGTATATTATTTGCAAAAAATATTATGCATGTGTGTATGTTTAGATAAAATCGCTATATTTGTGGGTATGGTAGTTATTCCTGCTTGCATGCATTGATCATCCTTGTGATATTGATACACTTACTCAGGGCCGGCTCAACGTTTTCAAGGGCCCTAGGGCAAATTCGGCTCTATGGGCCCTTTACTATAATTTTTTTTCTACTTATAAAATATGCAGTTTAAACTTTATATTGTCTAAAGTGACACAAATCAATAGTTCTAACATGATAAACTAATTAGGTACTAACTAGTTCATAAACCAAATGTAATTAGTAAGAATTAATTTACCTCAAATAGGAGCGACAAATATCCAATGTCTTTCATAAAAAGGAACTTCTTCTAGCACTTCTTGATGCAAAATCATTAATAATAACATCGAGATCAATGTCGTCCCATTGGCATCAACTTCTGCATTTAAATTATGATCAGATTTTTGTTCTTGATCTTGCGTATCATCCACCTCCTCAGGATTATCACTGGGAACAACACTACTTGAAGCTGAAAAGAACTTATGTATAGCTCCCTTTTGCGATTCAATAAACCGTTCTTCTCATTTTCTTTTGTTTCTTTTTGGAGCACCCGACATATGCTTCTTAGGCAACATTCTAAACCCTGTAATTTACAAAGTAAAGTAAACAACAAGAACATAAAATCCTAACCTAATTTTTGAAGTAGATGTAGATGAGTTCATGAGTAGATCACTAGATGTCTAGATGTAAATTGTTGCCTACTTGCCTGAGCTCGGCGATGCGACGGATGCAGATGGAATCGAGAATTCAGAGAAACCAGACGGCGACTGAGATCCAAGAGGCGACGAGCAAATAAGCAATCGGGAGGCAGGGCGACGGATGGAGTATTGCCTGTATTGGAGTCCCGGGCTGCGACGGCCTCACCGCCACGATGTCGGCGCAGCGCGTAGGAGACGATCACGTCGAACTATCGAAGCCGCGGCCCGCGGACGGAGTTCACGACTTCACGTTCAGGTGTTCGGCACTTCGGCGACGCGAATCGACGCGACGGCGCGGCGTTCTTCTGGCATTAGTTGAAGCGTCGAGGTGTTCCGCGAATCCACGTTACGGCGTTTAGGCGTTAGTTGAAGCGTCGCATGTATCAGTGTATGCATGGGCCGCATGGCTCAATGCCTCGATCACAAAATGTTGAGCACTTCTGCACTTGAGCCAGCCCGCACGGCCGCACGCATGCTGCATGCATGCAGGCTTCTGGGTGGGGACTGGGCTGCCTCTGGCCAACTGGCCATAGTCTGGCGCAGGGGGGGCTCCCTGGCCCGGGGCCCTAGGCCGTCGCCCCTCCGGCCTACCCCCAGAGCTGGCCCTGCACTTACTGTTGTAGATTGTAGGACATGGTTTAGACAATAACTAATGTCAATTTAAGTATACTACATTCACGTGTATTGTCTACATGTTTAGCCATGCACTAGTTTTTACTAAGTTTGAATATTCAGAAAAACTTGCACATGGAAATGGGAGATTTTGAAATGCTGGACCAGAAGAGGGACCTCTGTTAGTTTGGTATTAAAAAAATAAAAAAATCTAGTTTTTGATATGAGCAAGTTATAATACGAATTGAAAACTGTGAGAGGGGATCTCGCATATAGATAGGGGGAGTACTTCTTGTTGACATCTCAGCTCGATCAGAGCTTCACTTGCGTTCTTCAATGGAGATGGAGAAATGCTATAGCAGGGCAGAGCAACAGTTGTTGTCAACATCTCCGGCTGCCCCAATCTTGTCTCTCCCCTCTCAAACGCCCCTCAAATCTGCTCTCTCTATGCCCAGATCCACCGCCTGCCCCTAGAATTTGGTCTCTATTTGAATATATTTTGCTAGGGTGAGCACGGGCTAGAACGCGGCTTGGCAAAGCTAGGAAAATTGTCGGCTCAGCCGAAAACCCACCAGAGACGACGCAAATGACGTTTGAACGACGTCAGGAAAAGAAAAAGGAAAAACTTAATATCTTGGTGCTCGGTGAACGAAATCTAAAACCACTTAGAGGGTAGCTACCTGGGATGGTTTGGCACAATATGACGCGAACAGATTGGGAGAAAACATCACCGGATAGATGGGGACACGAGATGCCATTGGCGGCCATGGCGAGGTGTCGGAGGCGAAAATTTGTGGAGGCTTTTTGGCGAAAAGGAAGTGATCGCGTAGAATGCAGCGAGGCAAATCTAAGAAAAATTACAGTATGAGCTAGAGCTTACCGGAGGTAACGAATCGACGTCGGGAAGCGCTCTTGACTTAAATTGGGGAAAACTCGATTCCGGGAGATTGGGTACACAAAAACCAAATTAATTTGGCCGGAAGGTAGATGGCACATGATGGCACAATGTGACGCGAAAGGATCACGAAAAAACTCACCGGATAGCTCAAAACGTGACGAGCAAATTCGGGACCGGAGGGCCTCGATGTCGATGACATCCTGGGCTTTGAGGGGACTTGGCACGGCTTGGGATGGGTTTAGGGGGGTCAAGGGGTCGTATTTATAGGCTTGGAAGAGATAGAAACCGACTCTAATTCACGGATTTCGCTTTAAAGTCCGTTTCAAAAAATAGGGCATAAAAGGCAAACGGATGAACGAAACGCAAAGAGGCCAGTTGGGATGGATTCCTTGCATGATTTGGCACAACTTTCCTTTTGGTAAGACATTGAAATAAGGTCTGGATTGGAAGTTGCCATGGGAGGAAGAGAGAGAAGAGTTCGTGTCTCTTTCAGTGAGTTGATGGAAGGTTCTGGAAGAAGAACCGTGTATTGGGCTGTGAAGGAATAAATGGAAGGGAGGTGCCTTTGTTTCATGAAAGCAATGTGGTAGACTTGGTAGTGTATTAGCTGGTACTGAGCTTAAGCGAGGAAGGACTTAGGGCAATTTTTGGATGGGTGACTGGATGGGAAGTCCTCTTTTTTTTAAGAATTTTAAATTGAGCTCAAACAAACTTCAAAAAATCCAAGAAAATACAGAAAAACTCCTTGTGACACAAGGAACACAAATAAAATATTTTTGATAAATATTAATGTTTAATTTAATCATGTTAAATCTTTTTAATTAATGAAAATTTCAATTAAGCTTTAATTAATTCCAGAAAAATTTAAATGGTGAATTTTATTTTAAAAACTTCAAAAAGGCTCTAGAAATCAAGATGTTACACAACCTTACTTAAATTATTGTTCAAGGAATGAGGAAGAAACTATACCGACGACGCATACTTTGCAATTGGTACCAGAGGGTACAACAATGGATCATTCTAAAGCCTAATCCTTGTTAGTTGCTTATGGGATATGGATGGCATACCACCGTATGTTTTTAGTTTACTTACTTATCTTCCGCTACAATCTCTGATAGTTACATTTATTTGGCCGGTCGGCCCTTATGTTATAAACTAGATATACATCGCTTATGTATTTGATTATTTTGTTGTAAATTAAATATATGCAATGTGCATGGGTGTGATTTCAATGTTGTGGATGAGTGTACTACCCATTGATCATGGGACTAGTGCGGTATACTCCTGAGGATTACAGGTACTCAACGCCCGGTGTCTGGACATTATGGACATAGGTATGAAGCCCATTTGACTTACACAAGAAATGTAACACATACCTTCTTAATTAGAGATCCCATGACTTAGTTAATGAGAAAAACAAATTGATGTTGTAACAAGAGAGTACATATTCATTGTATCCGTGTCCTAATAGACAAAGTACTCTCGACTGTATAGAAAGTTAGCATAAAGCCTTAATATATTCTATTGTCCAAATAAGGAAAAGGTATAATCATGCAGGATACCTAGAAACAATACACCTACTTGAGCCTAACTATGTAGTCATAATTCATGAGAACAAGGCATTATCTAGAAATCTCATGAGCAGATAAGGGAGCATGACCATATAATGCTCCATTTATGTGTGGTTCATTGACAGCCTAGTATCAGTTGAGATTTCAAATGAAGCCTGATCACAAAAAGCTGTGAATTCAAGGAATAGTCTATTTAACAGCCATGGAAAAATGAATCTTGTCATTCTAGGTTGGAGTTCAACTCATACTGACTTACACTAAAAGACTGGTATATTAACAATACTTCAGCACATTATCTTTAGCATCTTTTTGCTACTTGGTATGGAATTGGTGGGGGGTTGTTAGAAATTAGGCACATATGAGTGTGAGGCCCATTTCCTATAATTCCAAAGCTAGCATGGTTTAGTACCATATTGTTAAGGTAAGGTGGAGGAAACTAATTTATGCGGTGGGATTTTGGTCATTTCCTAAAACCTTGAGACACATGGGCATAACACACGCTCACGCACATGCAAGTGCGTATTTATGTATTTTTGCATGACTTGCGATGCATGACCACGCTGTGACATGGTGCGCCACTTGGCATGCCAAGTCCACCTTATTTTTACTGAATCATGCATCCCTCTCTATTTGAATGAGATTCAAAAGTTTGAATTTAGGACTTTATTGGGTATTGATGATAAGCCGTTACTAGTGGGTAAATAGTTGATTAATTGCATCAGTTACCTGCTGGTTAATCACATTAGTTAATAGGCTACATTTATATAGAGACGTCCGGAGTAGAGTGTCCTGAATCATTGCCTCCTCCTTTTCTTTTTCTTCCTCCTACAAACTTGTATTGTTGTGTTGCGCCGCCTGTACCTCATCGACTCTTCTTCCCGGTGTCTTTGAGCAGTATCTTTGAGCGTTGTGATGTGAAAACCTGCACGAGGGTGGCATAAGGTTTCTTGGTAGGACACCTCGGTGCGACTGCTTGCTTCACTACTTCATCTATGTTCTGCACCACATTGAGCCTGCGTTGCTTAATGTTCTTTATCTGGCCCAACTATATGTTGCTCATGTGACCGATCGACCCTGTTTTGAATTACATTTCTGAATATATTTTATTGTACAATGTGTTGTCTACTGATAGTATTTATACGTCACTAGTTATTTGTTAATTTTGCTTCCTAGTAAAATTTGGAATTAAAATATTATACACATTTTCAATAGCAAGGATGTGCATGTATCTACTGGTGGAATCATATATATGACATCCTTCACTCCCAGTAGGGACTGGTTGAAAATGTAATATAAAGGATAGCTTTTCTTGCGTTTTTTGGGAGTAATTATGCTGGCTTTGTGAGTTATCGAGAGGGGTTGCGTTCTGGTAGATGTTTTGTTTGGAGAATTTTTATGGTATATTGTACTAGCCATAGAAGATGACTGAATAAATTAGATCTAATTAACCATTCATTTCTTAGGAGTAGCGTGGACTTTTTCTTGAGCCTAAACAAGGTCCAACCAAACTCTGAAAAATTAAAGTGTACTTGAGATATCAAACTTTAAAAAAAATAAATTCAACTCTAGCTTAATTGGTTTGAGCTAATTTCATGATATATACTCACTGTAGTCACATTAAATTTAAAAGTAGTTCGAATTAGTTTGATCTAAGTTCAAAACTCACATGACATAAATATATCAAGGGTATAAAACATTTTCATATCCAAACTCTAAATGTTTTATCAATCATTCACACATATCAGATGGTTCCTAATGTGGATGCCTAAACACCTAGCTCCGTTATGTAATTTACTATATAGATTGATAGACAAATATAGACACACACGCGTGCTCACACACAGAAGAAGTGACCCTAAAAAATGACCTGATAAATATCAACTTCATGCTTGTTACACTACACTAGCATTGAGATGCAAATCGGCTTGGGTGGCGCCGTAGGAGAACAAGCCCTTAAGTTTGGGTCATAGTTGAAACCTAGTCCGCCTACACAAGAAATCGAGAGCAAACAAAATATGAGAATATATTTGTCACACAGCTCAGTTGTAATTGAGCTAGTTATTCTATTTGAGACACCGTAGCATGCATCCAACCGATCTAGCAAACAACAGATAATCTATCCTAAACACTCAAGGTTTGATTAGAGAACTAGCCTCATCTTGGAAGGGATAGACCAGATAATTGTACGTCGCTCATGTAACCGATAAACCCTATTTGAATTAAATTTCAGCATATATTTTGAAGTGTAATGTTTTGCCTACAGTTAGTACTGATTTATGTGTCACTAGTTATTTATTAATTTTGCCTCCTAGTAAAATCTGAAATTAAAAAATTACACATATTTTCAATAGCAAGGACATACATGTGTCTTTTGGTGGAATTATAGATATTGTGTGAATTCTTTTGGGTTGTAACTTATGACTTTTAGCTTATGAATTTTGAATTCTGACTATTCATAAGAGAGAGTACGAAGAGAGATAGTCGCATGTAATTTTGGCTAGTATAGATAAAGTTAATACAATATCTACTATAATCGACTTATAGATCCCACCTTGAAAGGACACACCATTCGAAAATTAGTTATTGTAGCAAAAACCAAAAGACACAAGCAGGAAGCCCAAAAGAACATAGCCATTACATCCTTCACTTCCTACAGGGACTTATTGAAAATGTAATATAAATGATAGCTTTTCCTGCGTTTTTTGGGGGTAATTGTGCTGGCTCTATGGGTCATCGAGAGGGGTTGCGTTCTGGTTGATGCTTTGTTTGGAGAATTTTTACAGTATATTGTACTAGCAGTAGAAGATGACCGAATAAATTAGATCTATTTAACCATTCATTTCTTAGGAGTAGCATAGACTTTTTCTTGAGCCTAAATTAGGCCCAACCAAACTCCAAAAAATTTAAAGTATATTTAAGATATCAAACTCTGAAAAATTAAATTCAACTTTAGTTTAACTAGTTTGAGCTAGTTTCATGGTATATACTCGCTATAGTCACGCTAAATTTAAAAGTAATTCAAACCAACTTGATCTGAGTTCAAAGCTCACGTGACATAAATATATCAAGTGTATAAAATATTTTTATATCCAAACACTAGATTTTTATTAATCATTCACATGTATCGGATGATTTTTGATGTTAGTGCCTAGACACCTAGCTGCGTTATGTAATTTACTATATAGATAGAAAGATATAGACACATGTGAGCGTGCGCACACACACATGTGGAAGAAGTATCCCTAAAAAATAACATGATAAATATCAACTTTATGCATGTTACACCACACTAGCATCCTGGATGGTTACAATTAGGCTTGGGTGGCACCGTAGGAGAACAAGCCTTTACGCTTGGGCCATAGTTGGGACCGATCCAACCTGCACAAGAATCCTACGTTGCTTACTATTCTTTATCAGGCCGAACTGTATGTTGCTCATATGACCAATCGACTCTATTTGAATTATGTTTCTATATATATTTTGATGTACAATGTGTTGTCTACTGTTAGTACCAATTTATGCATCAGTAATTATTTATAATATTTGCCTTCTAGTAAAATCTGAAATTAAAATATTACGCATATTTCTAACAGCAAGGACGTGCATGTATATGCCAGTGGAATCATAGATATTACATCCTTATAAAGGATAGCTTGTCATGCATTTTTTGGGAGTAATTGTGCTGGTTGTGTGGGTCATCAAGAGGGGTTGCATTCTGGTAGATGTTTTGTTTAGAGAATTTTTTAGGTATACTGTACTAGCAGTAGAAGATGACCGAATAAATTAGATCTAACCATTGATTTCTTAGGAGTAGCATGGAGTTTTTCTTAAGCCTAAACTAGACGAAACCAAACTTCAAAAAAATTAAAGTATATTTGAGATATCAAACTCTGAAAAATTAAATTCAACTTCAATTTAACTAGTTTGAGCTAGTTTCATGGTATATACTTCCTATAGTCACGTTAAATTTAAAAGTAGTTCAAACTAGTTTGATCTGAGTTCAAAATTCATATGACATAAATATATCAAGGGTATAAAATATTTTCATATCCAAACTCTAAATTTTGTATCAATCATTCATATGTATCAAACGGTTCTTGATATGGGCGCCTAGGCACCTAGATGCGTTATGTAATTTACTATATAGATAGATAGATATCGACACGCGGAAGAAGTTTCCCTAAAAGATAACCTGATAACTATCAACTCATCATCCCGTGGGTGTCATCCTCATCATCTTTTGTCACCGAGTCTACATCGCTCATGTCCACAGACTCAGGAGCGGCAAGGACCTGGTTGATGAACTTCCAATAGTTGGGCTTCTTGACCTTTGCATCTCGAGCTTGAGGACGCCTCCAAAAGTCCTTCTCCTCCTTGCCCTTCAGCTTGGGGCACTTGGCCCGAATGTGGTTTGGCTCACCACACTCGAAGCATGTCACTGGACCATCTTTCCTCTTGTTTCTCACTTTGTTATACACTCTAGTGAATTTGGTGTACATGAGGGCTAAATCTTCCGCAAGTACCCTCTCAAGTTGCTCAACACTAACTGAGTGCAAGGAAGATAGAGAAAAGCCAACATCAACACAATCAGAAGAACTACTCGGAGAAGAGTCTATCACAAAAGCCATCGACTCTGTCTTGGAAAGACGTGAGATGAAATCAATCTCATGCGTCTTCAACATCGAGTAGAGCTTATCCAAGGTAAGCTTACTTATGACAGTGTTCTCATTGATGGATGTGATTTTCATCCCTCAGACCTTCACATCAAGAGCACCCAAGATTTGGCGTGCATTCTCAGAGTCTGAGAAGGTCAAGCCAAGAGCATGGAGGTCATGGAGAATTTTGTTGAATCTTCCCCACAACTCATCCAAAGACTCGCCAGGCTTTTGCTTGATCTTGGAGTATTGTTTCTTGAGTTGATTCTGTCTTGCTTTCCTAATCGTGGTAGAGCTCTCATGGTAGTCAGAGAGAGTCTTCCAGATCTCATGAGCAGATCTCAAGTGAGCGACTCGCTCAAACTCCGATCGATTGAACCCCTGATTCAAGAAGTTGTGTGCTTGTTGTTTGCCTCCACATCAGGAGAAGTTACATTATCACTGACCGGTATGACATAAGGATTTTTGACCTTAAGCCAAATTGCGTGCCCTTGGGCCTCAATGTAAGCTTGCATGCGAGACTTTCAATACGAAAAATTCACTCCATCAAACACAGGTGGCTTGGTTGAATATTTGTCTACTGCCATGGCTCTGAAGACCGGTTAAGATCTATAAGAAGAGCTAACCGGGCTCTGATACTACTTGTAGGATTGATATGGCAACAGAGGGAGTGGATGGTGCCATCAAATTTCCCCATGTATTCCCTAATCTTTACTCCGATAGCAATGAGAAGCTATGAAGATCAAGAAACCAAAAATCCAAAAATTCTCAGAGCTATTGAATTTTTTAGCCCATGAATAATGATTTCAGCACTATTTTAGATCCGAAAAGTTAGGTAACTTTTGATTCGTCGATCCAAAAGACTTGAAACTTGAAGCACAGCTAGTTCATGACCTTAGCAACATATCCCAATCAAAAAACTTAAAATAAATTAAGAGATTTGAGATATTTTGCTTTGTGAAGCTTTGTTGCACCAAAACTAGCCCAAAAACTAAAATTGAGCTAACATTCAAACCAAATCTCCAAATCACTTAAAATTTCGTACACACGTTTTATAGGATGTCAGAAATCTATTCTAATCAACGATTAAGAAAATTGTTTCAAAAGTTCAGACCTTTTTCTGTTTGAAGGCTGATTGCACCAAAAACGGGTCAAAAACCAAAAACGATGAATACAACTTGCTCGTGGGTGGATGATGGCCAAGATAGCTTTAGATATTTTCCCACATGTCACAGTAGGTTAGAACACCGAAGAAATCAAGACAAAAACCCTCAGATCAAAAAATAAATTGAAGTATTAAAAACATAAAGAAACAAAGTTTCTTGATGAATTTGCTATCAAAGTGTCTAGATAGATGAAGATTGATTTTCTAAGATTGTCTCCATCTGTTGCACGTTCTTGGCACAACAAGATCAGAAGAGGGAAGGAGATTAAAACCAATCAAATCAAAAGAAAATCAATCAAAATAAGATATAGCCATGGAGATGATCAAAGATTGATGTATTGCTTACTTAAGAAGGTAAGTTTTATAGCTACTCTACCTTGTAGGACAGAGAGCAGATAACATATTCAACTCTCAAACCCTAACCGTAGATATGGGAGTACAAGAGAGATGAATTGGATGGTTAACACAAGTCTCCATCCTAATCCCTTTATATAGGTGGGCTAACTAGTCACACCTAGCGCTTAGTGGATACTATCCACATAGCACAATAGGAAAAACCCGATAACCTCCCATATATGGGTTTTACTCACACATGTTTACTTATGCACATTTTTCAAAATGCATAATCCTGAATCCACTAAGTCCTTTACCCTTGATTCATCTTAATTCTCCTTGACCTAAACCACTCTCCAAATGCCACTCATGTGTCGCGATTTTGATCCAAGACAGATTCCAGTACTTTAGCCAAACTACCCAAATACCCTTTCTTGGCCGAGTCTTCATCTTTCATTACAAGCAATCGCTATACTTATCACTTGTAGGTTTACCATTGGCTTGCTATGCGTTGGCAAGTCTCTCCCGCTCAGATTCCACTGGACCATGCCTCACTTAAACCGACCAAGCCACATGGTGCAAATCTGCCGTTCAAACTCGCCTTCAATATTTCCCGCCTTTCTTATGCTATGCTTGAGTTCACCATCTCACCCATCATGCTTGATCGTTCTAGGTCTCAGCTCCTCCATGAGCGTAGCCCTGATTCTTGTCGTCGACCATGGTGACCCCAAGTGTCTCTATACATTCAAAGAAAAAAATCGTTGCCGAGCACAAGTTCTTCACAACTTACCCACGTCATGACCCAATGCATCATGCAAACTTAATGTAATGGCCCAAGTCATCCAAACTCAATCTATGACTCAAATCCCAAAATCCTCAATTTCTGCCAAAACTGATACTACTACTCTTCTCAAGCTTGTACTACCACTTTTCCAAAAGATTTCGGAAAAACAGCCCAAACAAAATACAATCTTTTGCAAAATCGAACCACTCCTGAAACTTTGCAATAGTTCATCGCAACATTAAACATGACCTTCTCACATGGTCTTTGTTGGATTAATTGGACTTGGTCCATTTTTAATTTAGCAATTAATCAAATAAATTTCCTAGGCCCACTATTAGTGCTATGTGCAAAAACTGTTTAGTCCCATATGGAGAATTGAATGGGAGTTATACCACTTTAAAAGGTGGAACGAGGTAACCCCCTTGTGGAATTGGAGAGAGCCAATACACGCACGCGCTCGCTCGCTCGCTCGCCTTGCCACGTCGCGCCGCGCCGTGCTGTGCGTGCATGCGTGCGTACGCGCAGGCGTGTCGGGTGCGGGCGCGTTTTTCTTTATCTATTCAAAAAATCAAAATGCACTGACTCGCAGTAATTGGTTCAAGGTAACGGTGCAGTTACTAGTGGCTGCGGTTACTTTCGAGTAATGGCTACAGTTACTGGTCTCTTCATTTTTGCTGTTACAAGAGAAGGCTCTCCTCTCCATACCAAAGGGATACAAAAGGACAGTACTCGCTCTCTGTTTTTTGTTGCTGTTCTCTGCAATCTCCGGTCCAGAACCTTGCGCGCACAAGTTTCTGGGCAAGTAGGCCTCCGGAACTTCGTCCGTTTGTGTACCTGCACGGGTAGGCGGGCAATCAAGTTTTTGGGGAGCGCATCAGCGCGACTACTCAATCTGCGACGTCTTCTTCCTGGTGGTGAACCGTTCGCGGGACTGCACTGCGAACATCTTCCTGCATCAAGCTTCGTCCTGCATCACGCCTTGATCGACTACATCGAATAGGCCATCATGTCGACTGATGGTAACGGCGCCTCTGGTGTCTCCGACACTGGCCCCGCCCGAGGGTATAATTTGAAAACTTTTCTGGTGTATTTGTTTCTGTGCGCTATGAATATGTTAATAGATGTTTCTGTTAGCTTGTTCGTTAGCGAATATGAATACATCGTTGATAGATCACTCATGCCTGTTTATGTTATGTTATATATGCTGAATTTATGGTTTAAAATATGCCAAAAGTTGACTAGATTTCCAACAATCCAAAAAACTTGATAGGTCTTTTTCGGTAGTTGGCTTTGCTGCGTCGCTTAAGCCACACCCTCCGTTTGATGGTTCAAATTTTAAGAGATGGCGTGCACACGCAATCCTATGGTTTACTGCCATGGAATGTTTTCATGTTGCACAAGGCAAGCCCGCTGAGCCTCTGTCTGCAGAGGACGAACGCAAGTTCAATTTAGCGGATAACTTGTTTCGAGGTGCACTTGTCAACATACTGGCGGATAACATTGTGGATGTGTACATGCATTTGCCTACGGGCAAACAGATGTGGGATGCACTTGAGGCCAAGTTCGGAGTTTCCGATGCTGGCAGTGAGCTGTATGTCATGGAGCAGTTCTATGACTACAAGATGGTCGATGATCGTTCTGTAGTAGAACAAGCTCATGAGATTCAGGCACTGGCAAAGGAGCTTGAGAACAATAAGTGCGAGTTACCGGACAAGTTTGTGGCTGGCGGTATTATCGCCAAGTTACCACCTTCTTGGTCGGATTTTGCTACCTCTCTAAAACACAAGAGGCAGGAGTTCAGTGTTACTGATCTCATTGGCACTCTTGGTGTTGAAGAGAAGGCGAGAGCAAAAGATACTCGTGGCAAGAAAGTTGCTGCTGAGGGAGGTTCTAGTGCCAACTTGGTGCAGAAGAAGAACCCTCACGCTTTCCACAATAAGAAGAAGAATAAGCCTATTGTCAAGCCCAAGGCTACTACTGAATTTAAGAAGAAAGGCAAAGGAAAGGGCAACTGCTTTGTGTGCGGTGATTCTGGCCATTGGGCTAAGGATTGTCCAGACCGCAAGGATAAGCAGAAGAAGTCTGCCAACATGGTTATTAGTGATGCTGGAGGAACATCGGGGTACGGTAATTATTTACCTACAGTTCTTTCTGTTTGTCAATCACCTGAGTGGTGGGTTGACACTGGCGCTAATATTCATGTGTGTGCTGATATTTCCTTGTTTTCATCTTATCAGGTCTGTCGAGGTTGCTCCTTGTTGATGGGGAACGGATCGCATGCAGCTGTTCATGGTGTTGGTACGGTCGATCTGAAGTTTACTTCGGGAAAGACCGTACAGCTAAAGAACGTGCAGTATGTCCCCTCCATAAAGAAGAATCTCATCAGCGGATCTCTACTGTGTAGAGATGGTTTTAGGCTTGCATTTGAATCCAATAAATGTGTCGTGTCTAAATATGGAACTTTTGTTGGTAAAGGCTATGAGAGCGGAGGCTTGTTCCGTTTTTCTTTGATGGATTCCTATAATAAAATTGTGAACCATGTGTGTAACGATGATGATGAATCTAATGTTTGGCATTCACGACTTTGTCATGTTAATTTTGGGTGTATGACGCGCTTAGCTAATATGAGTTTAATCCCGAAATTCACTTTGGTCAAAGGTTCTAAGTGCCATGCGTGTGTTCAATCGAAACAACCTCGCAAGCCTCACAAGGCAGCAAAAGAGGCGAGGAATTTGGCACCGTTAGAACTCATTCATTCCGATTTGTGCGAGATGAATGGCGTGTTGACTAAAGGTGGGAAGAAATATTTCATGACACTTATAGATGATTGCACTAGATTTTGCTATGTGTACTTATTGAAAACAAAAGATGAAGCTCTGAATTACTTTAAGATCTATAAAGCTGAGGTAGAAAACCAACTTGAGAGGAAAATCAAGCGGGTAAGGTCTGATCGTGGGGGAGAGTATTTTTCAAATGAATTTACTTTATTCTGCGAGGAACATGGAATTATTCATGAGAGGACGCCTCCCTATTCTCCCGAATCAAACGGGGTTGCCGAAAGAAAGAACCGCACTCTAACTGATTTAGTTAACGCTATGTTAGACACTGCGGGACTTTCTAAGGAATGGTGGGGTGAGGCTATATTGACCACGTGTCATGTCCTGAATAGAGTTCCTACAAAGAACAAAGAAGTAACACCATTCGAGGAATGGGAAAAGAAGAAGTTGACTCTCTCATACCTGCGCACCTGGGGATGTTTGGCCAAAGTTAATGTGCCAATTGTCAAGAAGCGCAAACTTGGACCAAAAACCGTAGATTGTGTATTTCTTGGTTATGCTATGCACAGCGTGGGTTATAGGTTCTTAATTATAAAAACTGGAGTACCTGACATGCGTGTTGGTACAATCATAGAGTCCAGAGATGCTACATTTTTTGAGAATGAATTTCCTATGAAATATGATGTACCTAGCTCATCTAGTCAAGAACCTATAATTTCCCTTGATTCTTTTGTGCCGATAGAACATGTTGAGCAAACGCCTATGGAAAATCCTGAGGAGGATAACAATGAAGTTACTCGAAAGAGTAAGAGACAGAGGATTGCAAAATCTTTTGGTGATGATTTCATTGTATACCTCATGGATGACACTCCAAGAACCATTGAAGAGGCATATTCTTCTCCTGACGCTGACTATTGGAAGGAAGAAGTACGGAGTGAGATGGACTCTATTATGTCTAATGGAACTTGGGAGGTCGTTGATCGTCCTTATGGGTGTAAACCTGTAGGATGTAAATGGGTTTTCAAGAAAAAGCTTAGGCCTGATGGTACCATTGAAAAGTACAAGGCAAGGCTTGTGGCCAAGGGTTATACTCAGAAAGAAGGCGAGGACTTCTTTGATACTTATTCACCTGTTGCCCGATTAACCACAATTCGAGTACTACTTGCCCTGGCTGCTTCTCATGGTCTTCTCGTTCATCAAATGGACGTTAAGACAGCTTTCCTAAATGGACAGTTGGAGGAGGAGATTTATATGGATCAGCCAGATGGGTTTGTGGTAGAAGGTCAAGAAGGGAAGATGTGCAAATTGTTAAAGTCTTTGTATGGCCTAAAGCAAGCACCTAAGCAATGGCATGAGAAGTTCGACAGAACTTTGACATCTGCTGGCTTTGTTGTGAATGAAGCCGATAGATGTGTGTACTATCGCTATGGTGGGGGAGAAGGAGTGATCTTGTGCTTGTATGTTGACGACATACTGATTTTTGGGACCAACCTCAATGTGATTGAGGAGGTCAAGGACTTTTTGTCCAAAAGTTTTGAGATGAAAGATTTGGGAGTGGCTGATGTGATTCTTAACATTAAGCTACTGAGAGGAGGTGATGGTGGGGTTACACTTGTGCAATCTCACTATGTGGAGAAGGTCTTGAGTCGCTTTGGTTATAGTGACTGCAAGCCTGCTTCTACTCCTTATGATCCTAGTGTGTTATTGAGGAAAAATCGAAGAATAACAAGGGATCAATTAAGATACTCCCAGATCATTGGCTCATTGATGTATTTAGCTAGTGCTACGAGGCCTGACATCTCGTTTGCTGTGAGCAAGCTAAGCCGATTTGTTTCAAATCCGGGAGATGATCATTGGTGTGCTCTTGAGAGAGTGATGTGCTATCTAAAGGCAACTGTGAGCTATGGCATTCACTATGCTGGGTACCCAAAGGTACTGGAGGGCTATAGTGATTCAAACTGGATCTCTGATGCTGATGAGATAAAAGCCACGAGTGGATATGTGTTCACACTTGGAGGTGGTGCTGTTTCCTGGAAGTCTTGCAAGCAGACCATCTTAACGAGGTCAACAATGGAAGCAGAACTCACAGCGTTAGATACCGCAACTGTTGAGGCTGAGTGGCTTCGCGAACTCCTTATGGATTTGCCGGTGGTTGAAAAACCGATACCGGCTATCCTGATGAACTGTGATAATCAGACTGTGATTATCAAGGTGAACAGTTCTAAAGACAACATGAAGTCATCTAGGCATGTTAAGAGGCGGTTAAAGTCTATCAGAAAGCTGAAAAACTCCGGAGTGATAGCACTGGACTATGTCCAGACAGCTAAGAATCTGGCAGACCAATTTACAAAGGGTCTATCACGTAATGTGATAGATAGTGCATCGAGTGAGATGGGCCTGAGACCCACATAAGTCATACCAAAGTGGTAACCTGTTCTATGTGATCGGAGATCCCGTGAAGTAGGATAGTGAAACAAGCTGTTGGTTGACTGGGAGGAGAGACCTTTACATGGCTCATTTCTTCAGTGATGCACTTCTCTCCTATTCTGTATGGCAGGTTGGTTTTTACCTCAATGTGATCCGAGTGGCTTATTTAAAGCAGAGATGTCGGCCTACAGGACATCTTAGAAGGAACACACCTATATGAGTTTGACTGCTGGTCACAGTCTATGAGATTTGGGTGATCTCTAGATACTCATGAATAGGCAAGGAGTATGACTTATACGCTCCAACCAGAGGGGATGCTTTAGGCAGCCAAGTACTAGTAAAGGAATTGGGTAAAGCTTGTTCGCACAAAACTGTCAATTCAAGGCATAGTCCATTGTTCAGTTGTGGATGAGTGTAACTCCTTTCCTAGGTGGATGTTCAACTTAACAGTCTCCATCGAAACACTGGTATATCAAACAACAGCAGAACTAAGAGCATTTCTCGTGTGCCTAGAAATTTGGTGGGGATTGTTGGATTAATTGGACTTGGTCCATTTTTAATTTAGCAATTAATCAAATAAATTTCCTAGGCCCACTATTAGTGCTATGTGCAAAAACTGTTTAGTCCCATATGGAGAATTGAATGGGAGTTATACCACTTTAAAAGGTGGAACGAGGTAACCCCCTTGTGGAATTGGAGAGAGCCAATACACGCACGCGCTCGCTCGCTCGCTCGCCTCGCCTCGCCACGCCACGCCGCACCGCGCCGCGCCGTGCTGTGCGTGTGCGTGCGTGCGTGCGTGCGTGCGTGCGTGCGTGTCGGGTGCGGGCGCGTTTTTCTTTACCTATTCGAAAAATCAAAACGCACTAACTCGCAGTAATTGGTTCAAGGTAACAGTGCAGTTACTAGTGGCTGCGGTTACTTTCGAGTAATGGCTACAGTTACTGGTCTCTTCATTTTTGCTGTTACAAGAGAAGGCTCTCCTCTCCATACCAAAGGGATACAAAAGGACGGTACTCGCTCTCTGTTTTTTGTTGCTGTTCTGCAATCTCCGGTCCAGAACCTTGCGCGCACAAGTTTCTGGGCAAGTAGGCCTCCGGAACTTCGTCCGTTTGTGTACCTGCACGGGTAGGCGGGCGATCAAGTTTTTGGGGAGCGCATCAGCGCGACTACTCAATCTGCGACGTCTTCTTCCTGGTGGTGAACCGTTCGCGGGACTGCACTGCGAACATCTTCCTGCATCAAGCTTCGTCCTGCATCACGCCTTGATCGACTACATCGAATAGGCCATCATGTCGACTGATGGTAACGGCGCCTCCGGTGTCTCCGACACTGGCCCCGCCCGAGGGTATAATTTGAAAACTTTTCTGGTGTATTTGTTTCTATGCGCTATGAATATGTTAATAGATGTTTCTGTTAGCTTGTTCGTTAGCGAATATGAATACATCGCTGATAGATCACTCATGCCTGTTTATGTTATGTTATATATGCTGAATTTCTGGTTTAAAATATGCCGAAAGTTGACTAGATTTCCAACAGTCTTTCACTGATAAATATCAACTTTATGCACGCTCATACTACACTAGCATGGTGGACGGTAACAAGGCTGGGAAAGCCTCGGTGGAGAACAGGGACCTCTGCTTGGGCCATAGGCCATATCTGGGACCGAATGTGTCTGCACAAGAATCTGAAAGCAAACAAAATATGAGAATATATTTGTCACACTGCTCAGTTGTAATTGAGCTAGTAATTCTATTTGAGACACCGTACCATGCATCCAACCGATCGAGCAAACAACAGAGAAGCTAGCTTAAACACTCAAGCTTTGGTTAGAGAAATAGCCTCATCTAGGAAGCGATAGACCAGTGCATTCCATCCCCAGGCCACATAACAAGGTTAGTTTGGAGTTAGAATCGAATATAGAATCGAATAATTATGGGCAAATCCATCGTTCAAACTTGTCTACAGAGGCCAGAACTAGTTGTCTGTTTTTCAAAAAAAAAACTAGTTGTTGTCTAAGCAGTTGTAATGTCTGGCCGTTGTCAAAATTAGTTGGTTCTTGTCGAGGAAAATGTGACTCCTTGGTGTTGGCTCCTTGGTGATACAGTGTTGGCTCCTTGGTGATGTTTTGTTTCCACTATATATCCCTGTTCTCGCCCTATACTCCTTCCTGTTTCTCACCTTTTAAATGATTATGTAAGGAAAGCTCCTTAGTTTGTTATGGGAATTCCCGTATATCATCAATGGCGCAAATACGGATCAAGTAGTGGAAATATATCAAGCACAACAGAGAGTGAAGTTATTCACTTACAGAAGATCGAGGAGCTTAATTACGTACACGTATACGAATGACCTGCACTGTAGATTTAGGGCAGCAAATGACCTGACGCAGCATTCCTGGAGCTTACGAGCGCCACCGTCGACAGTAGTAGGATCACGAGCAACAAAACTGACAATAAGCAAGTCCTACTCGACATGGTGTCTCTCCGAGCTTCTCAACCTAGCGGCGTGCTTTTGCCACAATTTTGACGTAGCTTCTCAGCTAACCCAACAAATACTCATCATTTTGACGTGTCGGGTTAAAGTCGGTCAATCCAAGTAGCCAACGAAAAACCCAAACCCACCACAATCCTACAAATCATTTTGACGTGTAATCAGGGTTTTAGAATTCGTTCTCTTCTCTATCTTTTTTTTTGCCACCAACCGAAATACTGAAATTCGGACATTCGGTGATTTTGAAACCAATTTTGTTCAATTTGTTTGAACCAAATTTGAATTTTAAATTTTAAACGTAAAAATAAAGAGTCCTCAACCACTGCTAAAAGAAGGTGTATGCAGATAGCCTGGCGGTAGGAGCAATTCACAGGCGTGCAGCAGGTTGTGTTCAAATATCAGCTAACCCCACAGTTTATATATGTGTGGCGTAGCTTCTCAGCTAACCCAACAAATACTCATCGCCATTTTACGTGTCGGGTTAAAGTCGGTCAACCCAACGAAAAGCCCAAACTACCTCCCCTAAAATTTGCTACCTTTGTTAGTAACCCGCTACAATCCTACAAATCCAACAAATACTCATCACAGTCTAGCATGCCACAGTTTATGTATGTGTGGCGTAGCTTCTTACGTGTCCGAACAAATCCGAACGACCTCAAACAAATACTCATCGCAGTCTTACGTGTCGCGTTAAAGTCGGCCAACGAAAATTCCAAACCACCTCCCCTAATCAGGGTTTTAGAATTCGTTCTCTCTCTTTTTTTCTTTGCCACCAACCGAAATACCAAAATTCGGTGATTTCGGAACGAATTTCGTTCAATTGGTTTGAACCAAATTTGAATTTTTAAACTTTAAACGTCAAGAGAGACCCCAACCACTACTACTAAAAGAAGGTGTATGCAGATAGCCTAGTGGTGCAGGTTGTGTTCAAACTCGCATGTGGCAATTTCCATTTTGCCATCGTTTTAAGCTGTGGGACCACCATGTCAGAGAGAGAGAGAGAGATTCACGAAAAATTGGATGGAAATATCAGATGGCATTCGAACAAAGGAAACTGTGCTTAGAACATTTTTGGACCCAATCTATGGAATCGACAAAGATTATTGTCCATGGAAGTAGAAGACTTTTGCTTCTTTGTTGCCTATCAGTTTTGCTGGCAATAAGCATACTACCACACTACTACAGAGAAGACTATAGTGGACGTTTCATCACAAACGGTTCCCCAGAATTCGTCGGTGTTGTAATTATCATAGACGACTTTACAAGCATGACTGTCTACGATACTAGTGATGGCTAGAATCGTCTGTGATACATAATCATCATAGACGGTTCTTATTAAAAACCATTTGTGATGTATCACAGACGGTTCCTATTAAAAATCGTCTGTGATGTCTACAATTATCACAGACGGTTCTTAATAAAATCGTCTATAATATATAATACACGGTTCATAATAATTATCACAAACAATTTTTAATAAAAACTGTCTATGATATTAATCTTCTATATATACAGGGTGAAAACCTAACTCACTGTACTCTTGCGCACACTTAGATTTTCCAACAACCCACGTGCCTTCTCATCTCCCCCTTCTCCACCTCCTACATTGCCGCCTCCTCCTCGGCTCCCCGTCACCATCCCTCCTCCTCACTCCCCATCGATGTCACCTTCCCCTCGAATCCCCATCACATGGCTCCTCTTCCCAGCCCCCTGTCACCATCGCGCCCTCCTCAGCTCCCCATCGTCATTGCCTCCTCCTTGACTCCCCGTTGCACAGCTCTTCCTCCTGGCTCCCTATCGCAGTCGCATCCTCCTCGGCTCCCCATCGTGCGGCTCCTCCTCTCGGCTACCCATCGCCGTCACTCAATGTGTGCATTATGTATGAATGTGAGTGCTATAACATGTATGAATGGTAGATAGGTGATCCAATTTAATAAACTACCATATAGTAATTCATTTGAGATTCCTTTGCAAAAAAAGGCAAGTAAAACTAGAATATTTGACATGCATAGAGAGTACAACTTAAAAATGAAATTGTACATGAATGTTACTACTGTTCATAAACTATAATCATAAGATTGGCCCAAACATTAGTATGAATAGGGTTTTTTATATCAGCATGTCCACTTGAATATAATCCTAGATGATTATCACTTTATGATCAAGGTTCGATAAACATGATTCATTAATCAATTCTAAGTATAGAAGTATACTAGTGTGATTCAATTTGCTATGCTTAGACTATAGTATTAGTGTCGTGTTTCAATTCATGCAGATGTATGTGCATACATGCATGTATGCATTATAGTTTCTAAGAAAAATGATGCTCGTTGAAAATAGAATGCAACCGATAACAGAGATGGCTTCAAAGCTGAACTACCATCATGGAGGTCCTTCGAGATCGGTGAACGGCTTCTCATTTGACACTGAGATAGTAAACTACACAATATGAAGTCACAACTCACAACTTACTTGTTCTTGATTTAGATGAATGATGGCCACATATTACACGTTGGGCTTGCTTGCTATCTTAGGCGTAAAAGAACCTTTGGGCTGCTATACTCTTCATTTGTTTTTTGTTCCACATAAATGAAGGGCGCGGTAGTTCAAAAGTTATTTTATGCCTAAGACAGCAACCAAGCCCAATACACATCATGAGGAAGAGACAGCAGCTATGACCAACTTCATATAACCTGATACACTAGAGTGTGTGATTTGTTTCATACCCTTTGAAGCCCAAGTATACAGTGCTTTAATGTTTCCCTTGTAGTTATTGAGAAATATCAACATAAGCAGCCTGACTACTTCCAGAAGAATTTGTGGATAATTAGTTCTTGTTTTCTTATCTTGGCATATATTATTGCTACAAGATCTCACTAAAAGGATATTTTGAAACAACTACTACTTCGACTATCATAGTTTTAGGTGTCAAGTTTGATATGCGTTCTAACTTTTTTCTATCTTATTTAAATTGTAGGGTGTGCAAAACTATGCTAATGCTACCATGAAATATGTGGGTATCATTTATCTCAATAAAGAACAGGTAGTGAGTAGTGAATTTATGTTGTGTAGTTTAGGACTTTACTCCTGCTAGCGGCAGGGCATGACAATCAACTCAAGTACATTCGATCTTAACAAACTCTCCAATGTTCGAGGATGGTTCTCCACTTTCTTGTAATAGAGGTGATTGACCCGAAGGGAGAGTTCAACTCCGGCGGCAACAAACAATAGATGTTCAAACATTTGATTCAATTGTAACTCACTCTATAGTAATTCATTTATGAGATATGTGTAATGATTGTTGTGTCCAATAAAATCTGTAATTATCTGTGATCTGCTTGCTTGTTTCCAGATGGCATGGCTAGCATTTCCTAAGGCTAGCCAAAAACAAATTTTTTTTGCTATATAAAGAACCATCACAGACGGTTTTTTGTATTAACTGTCTGTGATAAGTTACAACATAGATGATTATTTTATAAAACCGCATGTGATATCTGACATATCATATACAGTTCTTTTTTAAAAAATCGTCTATGATATCTGACATATCATATACAGTTCTTTTAAAAATTGTCTGTGTTGTGATCTTTCATAGGTGGTTTTGAATTAATAATCATCTATGATAGTCTGCATCACAGACAGTTCAAAAATCGCTTGTAATAATCTTGTATCATTACTGACCCATAAACTCAGATAGCACACGAAACTTTCTGTGATGATGCATTTGAACCGTCTGTGATGACCATTTTTGCAGTAGTGCTGGCGTCGTATTGAGCTCATCCCACTCAAGTACTCCTCTCTCATCATTGGAGTGGGGAAGAAGAGGGGAGTGTGAGAGAGAAGAAACCCAACCCTTGCTCAAATCGAGTCAAAGAAGCTGAGTAGAGGTGAGTCGATCTACTACCTAGTGATGGGTTGTTGATGTCCAAGATGGAGCAGGAGGACACAAAGCAAAGTGTTACACCGTTCTCTCAATGAAAAATTCCAGGAAGCAACAGCCATTTCTTGCATCCCAAACATTTGCTACGAACAATAAAATCCAGATCTAGGCGAAGAAAATAGCGCTATGACCGGCCAGAGATTAGGAAGACGAGGAAAATGGAAGAGGAAGATGCCAGCGGTGCATAGGTTTGGGGGTGGCAAAGGTTAGGGTTAAGGGTGGCTGCGCCATACTTTGATTAGAGGAGGTGCTCGAGAAGAAGGCCGATGTTGCTAGTCATTGCCGGTCACTGTCGTGGTCACCGCGTGGTCTCCACCAGGGAGGATATCTCCGCCTGTAGGGGGGAGAAACAAGGGCGCACGACGTAGGAGAGCTTACTGAGTCCACCATACGTGTCTTCTCTAGAGTTTGATTGGAGGAGAGGAGGGAGTCGAGAGAGGAGAGCCGAATGGGGGAGTGGAACTGAATGGGTAGGGAATCAGTTATAGGTAGGGATGGCAATTAGGCGCGACGGGTACGGGTAGTGCTCGCCCATACCCGTACCCGCAACCTCGATTTACGCCCATGGGTTTACCCGCGAAGGACGACAGGTGAAAAACCTCGCCCATACCCGTCGCCCGCGTGTACCCGTCGCCCGTGGGCATACCCGTGGGCATAACTGAGAGTTGAATTAATGACATGTACATATAAGCAACAGCTATTGCTAGGAAATATAATAGCTATCAAAAAATTTATAACAATCAATAGCAATTAGAGATATGGAAAAGTTTATAACAATCAATAGTAATTAAAGATATTGCTATGACTGCGCCACCTGTCAATCTATAACACGGGTAAACGGGCGGGGCGGGTACGGGTGGAGCTTACCCATACCCGTGCCCGTTTACCCGACGGATAGAGTGTTCCCCCCATTTCTATACCCGTGGGTAAAGAAAATTTCCCATACCCAGCTCTATTAGGGTATTTACCCACGGGTATACGGGTAAACGGGTACAGTTGCCATACTTAGTTATAGGTTTTGTTGAGTGGTATTTAGTGGGTAATTTAGCCCCAACTCCCAGGGTATTTTGGTGACCAAGGGTGTGGTTTTTTTTGTGGAAGGATTGTTGGAGGATGGACGGACAAACTCCCCTTTTATATTAGTAGAGAAGAGAAAAGAAAAAAATTATTCAAATATTGCGGCAATAAAACAATTGTCAGCGTCAATAGCTTTGCACCTACTTCAAATGCAAATTTAAGATTAAATGATCAAAGAAATTGCATGAACTGAACAATGTTTACACTTTTATCCACTCTTCTGCCAAATGCCAAGAGCAGAAATTGATTCATAAATGAAAAAAAAAATAACGCAAGTGGAGGGAATGATTAGGAGGAAAATAAGCAGAGAAGGCTGATCCTCTCACCTATCACCGAAAGATCGACCACAACACCACATTACCTCCATTGTCAATGTACGCTAAAATAGACCTTTCTTCCTGGACTCAAAACCAGTGATCACCGCATCAATCAAGAACCAAACACCAAGCAAAAACAAAGCAAACCCACAAACTTCCACTGCCTGCTGCACGTCTCCCGCGTTGATTCATAGGCGCCGCCATGCCCTGCAATGGTGCTCCTTAAGCTGTGCTTGAACTACCGCCGCCGTTGCCTCTCTTGACCATGGAGATCATGCATGATGAAGTGGTTGTCGTTCACATAGAATGGCAGAAGAAGATATACGATCTGTTATGAATTTGCTAGGCGAGAGATTTTTCTCCGATTTTTTAGCTCGTTTCAGTCGGGAGCTCCAAACAAATCGCCCGGCCCACGGCCGCAGCTCCGTCTCCGCACTTGGCTGAAACCAGCTAAATTGGCAGGTTGCTCCAAGTTTCAGGAAAGCACGTCGAAGCTCAGACCAAGAGCAGTCCATTTGGGAATCTTCCGCATGTGCCAACCGTGATGCAGCGTTAGCGTGGAAGTCATGCATTAATCCAACGAGAGTCCTGTCAGCGTCAACTAATCGTACAGTCGTATTGCGACATGAAAGCTAGCTAGTGCCGACCAAATACGAAGACCCATCAGTAGACTTCACTTCAGATGTACCCCCTATCTCTACCGTCAAAGCACTCTGAGATTCATGTTTTTTTTCCTGTGGTTAAGAGATGCATTATCTTAACTATTGGGTTATTAGATTGGGTAGAATCCAGATGTCGGAAATTTTGTATGCACTTGTGGTACTACTCTGTCTCCACTAGCACCGAACTTTTGCAAAAATTTGAAATTTGAATTTCATCTCCACTCGCCCGTGTGGCCGCTTCAGATCTGGATGGGGAGAGAGATCGGGAGGGATGGGAGAGAGTGAAAGTGAGTGTAGAGGGGAAGAAAGGGGAAGGGATAAGAACATAGCAGGGGGCACGTCTGATTCTGGTAAGTCTCTTTGAAAAGTTTGTTTTGATAAATCATTTTGCAAAGGAGGCAAAGAAACTGTCCCGTTTGTTTGTTCGAGAGAAACCATAAGCTATTAAGGTATAAGCTGAAAACAAGGGAGCCAAAATCTCTCTCGGGGTATCATCACTGGACAAAGCACCCAGACTCTCTCTAATGACCCCCTGCTGCAAGATTCGTGCGGTAAATGGACAGCTATGATATGGGTGGCCGTGGTCCCTATGTGTAGTATGAGAGGTGATTCTATATTTTCCTCAATAGTTATTTGTATAATTTTTAAAGCACAATAAATGGTGAATAGATGTTACTTATCTTATCATTTATTTTGATATTAGTACTACTCTTGCTGGAGAGAAAAGCATAGAGCACTATTCGGGTAATATATCTACATTAATAATCGAAATAATCATTCTGTGCCACCTTGATCTAGCAGGTACAAACTGAACTACTGAACTACAACTTGAATAGAAAATTTGTATACAGGGAAGTATCAGTCGATCGGTTGTAAGGTAAAGTTTCAGCGGCCAGTGGTAGCAGTGACCTATTTGCGGGCACAAATTATTGACTGCTTTACATTTGCTACCAGAAGCACTACTAGGCACGGTGATTTATGTCTTTGTTACCATTTTCCAACTTGTTGCCCCCTCCCGCACGCTCATACTACACTAGCATCGTGGACGCATGGTGGATGGTAGCAAGGCCAGGGAGGCTTCGATGGAAAACAGGGATCTCCGCTTGGGTCATAGCCGGAACCGAATCGGCCTGCACAAGAATCCGAAAGCAAACAAAATATGAGAATATATTAGTCACACGGCTCAGTTGTAATTGAGCTAGTAATTCTATTTGAGACACCGTATCATGCATCCAACCGATCGAGCAAACAACAGAGAAGCTAGCTTAAACACGCACGCTTTGGTTAGAGAAATAGCCTCATCTAGGAAAGGATAGATCAGTGCATTCCATCCCCAAGCCACATAACAAGGTTAGGTTTGGAGTTAGAATCAAATGATTATAGGCAAATCCATCCTTTAAACTTGTCTGCAGAGGCCAAAACTAGTTGTTGTCTGTTTTTCAAAAAAACTAGTTGCTGTCTAAGCAGTTGTAATGTCTAGCTGTTGTCAAAATTAGTTGGTTCTTGTCGAGGAAAATGTGACGGCAATAAGCCGTCGTCATTTTTGATACAGTGTTGGCTCCTTGGTGATGTTTCGTTTCCACTATATATCCCTGTTCTTGTTGGCGTATTGGACGCCCCTATACTCCTTTCTGTTTCTCTCCTCTTAATTGATTATGTAAGCAAAGCTCTTTTGTTTGTTATGGGAATTCCCGTAGATCATCAGTGGCGCAAATACGGATCAAGTGGAAATTTATCAAGCACAACAGAGAGTAAAGTTATTCACGTACAGAAGAGGAGCTTACGTACAAGGATTGGGGCTACCGCCACCGGTACCGCCTTTGCCGGCTACCGCCGAGAGTAGTAGGATCACGAGCAACAAAACTGACAGTAAGCAAGTCCTACTCCACATGGTGTCTCCCCGAGCTTCTCAATCTTGCGGCGTGCTTTTGCAGAAGAAGTACTGCATGCTACAGTTTATATATTTGTGGCGTAGCTTCTCAGCAAACCCAACAAATACTCATCGCCGTCTTACGTGTCGGGTTAAAGTCGGTCAACCCAGCGAAAAATCCAAACCACCTCCCCTAAAAGTTGTCATCTTTGACAGTAACCCACTAAAATCCTACAAATCATTTTGACGTGTAATCACGGTTTTAGAATTCGTTCTCTTTCTCTCTCTTTCGCTACCAACCTTAATACCAAATTTCAATGATTTTGGAACAAATTTCGTTCAATTGGTTTGAATAAAATTTGAATTTTTAAACTTTAAACGTAAAAAGAGTCCCCAACCACGACTAAAAGAAGGTGTATGCAGATAGCCTGGCGGTAGGAGCAATTCACAGGCGTTCAGCAGGTTGTGAAAAATTGGATATTCTTGAAAAATTGAATAAAGATGGGATTCGAACACAGGATACTGTGCACGGAGGGGAAGGGGCTTGCCACCAAGCTAATACTTCTCTTCTGCTAGGTTAATTATCTGGCAATTAACGTGTATGAGGTGCACCCGATGAACGTATGGTCTAGCAATGCTTAGAACATTTTTGGACGCAATTTATGGAATCGACAAACTAACCACTGGAGTTCGTTTCATTCCTTTTTTTATACCTTTCGAGTATTTACTCTACAACCCATGTATGGAGGTTGTACAGTATGTACCGAAAGCCAGGAGAGTCGATTTATCTTACTCTTTCACTTGTCTAATTTTCGCCATATATTTGCAAAATCGGGTAAAACCCCGTTCTCCAACTGCCAAAACCAGTGCAAATCACATTCATGTTTTGGCGCTGATGTGACAGTGGCCTTGATACATGTACATATTTTACTAACGTAGCATCTCAGGTGACAATGCCTCAACAAAGCTAACCTAGCACAAAAAAATTTTTATAAAAAATCACTATGGTTTCTTCCTCCTGTTTTCTTTCTCCTAATCTCTGTCCCTTACCCTCCACCAATCCTTCCCGATCCAACTTCTCTCTCCCAATCACCGCCCTCACCAGTCCTTTTCTCTCTTTCCCAATCGCCATTGCAGTTCGTCGGCCAAGATGGAGAAGGTGGCATTGTGGACCCCACGATCATCGCCGGAGACGGTTTTTCATTTGTTTTCTGTTCCATATAAATGAAGAGCGTGGCAGTCCAAAGATTCTTTTATGTCTAAGATAGCAACCAAGCTCAATATGCAGCATGATGAGGGGAAGAGACGGCCACTATGACCTACTTCATATAACCTGACACACTAGAGTATGTGATTTGTTTCATGCCTTTTGATGTTTCTTTTGTAGTTATTGAGAAATATAACATGAGCAACCTGATTATTTTTTAGAAGAATTTATGGATAATTGGTTCTCGTTTTCTCATCTTGGCATATATTATTGCTACAAGATCTCATTGGAAGGGTATTTTAAAACAACTAATACTCTGACTATCATAGTTTTAGCTGTCAAGTGTGATATGCGATCTAACTTTGCCTTTATCTCATTTAAATTGTGAGGTGTACAAGACCATGTTAGTGTTACCATGAAATATGTGGGCATCATTTATCTCAATCAAGAACAAGTAGTGAGTTGTGACTTTATGTTGTCTAGTTTACGACTTTATTACTCCTGCTAGCGACAGGGTATAACAATCAACTCAAGTACATTCGATGTTAACAAACTTTCCAATGATCGAGGATGGTTCTCCACTTTCTTGTGATGGAGGTCATTGACCCAAATGGAGAGTTTAACTCCGGCGACAAGAGTTAATAGATGTTCAAACATTTGATTCAATTGTAATTCATTCAATGGTAACTCATTTAGTAGTAATTCATTTGTGAGATCTACATAATGATTATCATGTCCAATAAGATCTGCAATTATCTGTGATCTGCTTGCTTGTTTTCAGAGGGCATGGCTAGCATTTCCTGAGGCTAACCGAAAAACAATTTTTTTTGCTCTACGAAGAACCATCATAGATGTTTTTTTGTATTAACTGTCTGTGATAAGTCACAACACATATGGTTATTTTACAAAATCGCCTGTGATATCTGATATAGTATAGACGGTTCTTTTCAAAATCCATCTATGATAGTCTGCATCACAGACAGTTCAAAAACTGTCTGTGATGACCTTATGTCATTACTGACCCATATACGTAGACAACTCATGAAACCGTCTATGATGATATTTTTAAACTGTTTGTGATGACATTTTCTATAGTAGTGCCGTCATCATGTTGTGCTCTCTCCCACTCAAGTACTCCTCTCTCATCATTAGAGTGGGGAAGAATAGGGGAGTGTGAGAGAGAAGAAAACCAACCCTTGCTCAAATCGAGTCGAAGAAGCTAAGTAGAGGTGAGTCGATCTGCTGCCTAGAGATGGGTTGTGCAGTGTCCAAGATGGAGAAGGAGCACACGAAGCAAAGTGCCACACCGTTCTCTCACTGAAAATCCCAAGAAGCAACAACCATTTCTTGCATCCCAAACATTTGCTACAAACCATAAAATCCAAATCTAGGCAAAAAAAAATAGCGCTACCACCGATCGAAGATCAGGAAGATGAGGAAAATGGAAGAGGAAGATGTTGATGGTGCATAGGTTTTGGGGTGGTAGAGGAAGCTTTAGGGGTGGCGGTGCCATACTTTGACTGCAAAAGGTGCTCAAGAAGAAGGCCGATGTTGCTAGTCATCTCCGGTCACTGTCGTGGTCATCGCATGGTCTCCACCGGGGAGGATATCTCCGCCTGCAGGGGAGAAAGAAGGGTGCACGACATAGGAGAGCTCAGTGAGTCCTCCATATGCTGCCACCTCTAGGGTTTGATTAGAGAAGGGGAGGGAGTCGGGAGAGGAGAGCCGAATGGGAGGGAAATTGGTTATAGGTTTTGTCGAGTGGTATTTGGTGGGTAATTTATCCCCAACTTCCAGGGTATTTTGGTAACCAGGGGTGTGGTTTCTTTGGTGGAAGGATTGTTGGGCCCTACCCCATTTTAAAAATATTTTTAAAGTGATTTTTAAAAATATAGCCACTAACATATGGGCCCCCTAAGTAATGTATGCATAGTAAATGACCCCACGTGTCAGCCTCTATTGCTTTTTCCAAATATATTTAATTTAAAAAATAATTTAATATTGCGGGCCCCACCTGTTAGAGAGAATTATCTCTCCTATGGTTATTTTTGGAATTTTTTCTGAAAATAAATTTTGGAGAGCCTGTTCTCCCTCGTCTTAGCTCCAAATTTGATGAAACTTGTTTCTAAATTTTTTTTATAAATTCAAGATCTTTCTAATGGTGCTGGTTTTTTTTTCAAATTGGAGTTTATTTGAATTTTCTATTGTATTTATTTGTCTTTGCTTGCTTGTTGTTCGCTTTTCGGTATGACCGTCCGTGTAGAATACGAGGACACAAATGAGCCCTAGATCGACGCTACACAATTAAGAATATTAGGACCAACCTACCTTTGACCCAGGCAATCTAATATTTTGATCATATCAAATTTATGTTCATTTAAATTTCATGCTTAATTATTTATGCAAATATATGTCAAACCTTAAGGTTATTACATGCCTACTTGATGATGTAGTAATATTATTATGCCATCCTTAACACCTGAAATACATGAACCTTGTTACCTTAGATAATCAGTGGTCGGTAACTTTACTAGCTATAAGTCATACTTAAGTGCCATACTATTCTTACTTAAGTACCAGGGCACTAGTTTGCCCTAAGCATCATTCTTTAAATATGAAACTTGTTTTAGGTAGACATTGGATGTAATGGCTGATATTTTGGGACAAGTTAGTTTATACTTTTCAAAACTCTAAAACTTGTTGTTACCACATCTGGGCGGATGGTATGATGGATGGTGTGGATGTAGCACGAGAACTTGTGGGTTGAAGTATGTACCGTCCAGATAAATTAAGAACTTAATCCTATGATGACCTTCCAATATAAAACAGTGCAACCAAAGTCTATAATATTGTCGACCTGGCTAAATAATTTGTATCCACAAGTGCGAGTTGCACCACTGGTGTAACCCACAAGTTGTGTCACTAGTTTTAAGCTGTCGTGGACATGAGTCGTGATGCTGGATTTAAGCCACTATGTGGCGCAAGAGGGGGTCTGGATATGGTGGACATAACCACCCTCAAATGAAACCTTAGCAGGTGTAGCTTACACTGAGGGATGAATTCTAAAGGTCTTGTGATGATCTCCCTGATTCACATCTAAGGAAATATATGCAACATAACAAATTGATTATCTCTTATGGGTAAAGTGTACAGTCTCTACATAGTATAAACTATTTGAATAGCCATGCCAATGGTCAAGGGCGAGCATGAAAACTTACTCGAGTTAGTTTTTATTTCAAAAACCTTTATTGGATGGAATGAAAACTCATCAGGTGGATGTAACCCTAAATTTGGTTTTTCTAGGTGGATGTAACCTAGTGTTGTTAATAGAGTGGATGTAACCCCAGTAGACAAAATTAAGCATAAGGTGGATAGAACTATATAACAAGTGGATGGAACCTACGCCGCTATAAATATTGCACTAATTAAATCTCTTTAATAAAACATGGTCTGGTTAAAATGCTAAGTCATAGGATTTGTTAATTACTATAATTCAAAATGTTGCTTTTAGCAAATAAAACAACCAGAGTCATCCTTCTCAAACCTTGCATATATAAATACATGTATTATGTGTGTTGGCTCGTGGAGCACCATTTTATGTGCTCACCCTCGCTCTAAATATCCCCTTCAGAGCCCGTGGACCAAGGTTATTATGTCTACTACGAGGATAAAGGAGTTGAAGGTGGTGAAGATGGTGGAGATTAGACTAGGTTCTAGTAGTCTAGATCTCATCCCAGTCGGGCCGACCAAGCTGACGTTTGGGTGATTCCAATATTAATTAGGTTCCTAGTTAATATCGGTTGCACCTAGGTCTTCCTAGTCTCTTGCCTACAGGGAGACGTGCCTCCCCCTATTGCTTCCCCTACCATTTTTACTTTTGATGTAATGTAATCATTTCGCCTGATGGCCCTATGTAAACTTGACCCGATGTGGTATATTTGAACTCTGATATGCTGTAATATTAATGCATGTATGGTTTACATCATGTATAAAATGATTAAGTACTGTATCTATGAGCACTATCTATAGCTCTAGGGAATAGTGCAGTGGTTTTACAGAGGATTCTGGATTGGCCAAATCCTAGACTAATAAATCGAGTCAAAGAAGCTAAGTAGAGGCGAGTCAATCTGTTGCCTGGTGATGGGTTGTGCGGTGTCCAAGATGGAGCAGGAGGACACGAAGCAAAGTGCTACACTATTCTCTCACTGAAAAAATCCCAGTAAGAAACAGCCATTTCTTGCATCCCAAACATTTGCTACGAACCATAAAATCTAGATCTAGGCCAAAAATGGTGCTACGATGGCCAGAGATCAGGAAGACAAGGAAATGGAAATGAAGATGTCAGTGGTGCATAGATTTTAGGGGTGGTAGAGGTTAGGGTTAGGGGTGGCGGTGCCAAACTTTGATAGGAGGAGGTGCTCAAGAAGAAGGCCAATGTCACTAGTCATCACCGGTCACTATCATGGTCACCGCGTGTGTCCACCGTGGAGGATATCTCCACCTGCAGAGTGAGAAAGAGAGGTACATGGCATAGGAGAGATCACTGAGTCCTCCATGCACTACTGCCTCTAGGGTTTGATTGGAGGAAGGGAGGGAGTCAGGAGAGGAGAGCCGAATGGGAGGCCACGTATATCTGGTAGCTATCAAGAAGAAATTCAAGTACAAGATTAGCTACACGAAGATGTGGCGTGCGAAGCAAAAGGCATTGGAAAAACGTTTCGAGTCTTTTGAGATAGCGTATGACAATCTTCCTCATATGCTTAAGGTGTTGCAGGAGCGGAACCTGGGCATGTATATCACTGTGCAGGACAAGCCATCCGCATTTGGTGCTTGTATCAAGACATTCAGGCACATGTTGCTGGTGATCTCAGTTGACGAGACCTTTCTGATTGGCAAATACAAGGGGTAGACCTTGACAGCCATAGCATTGACGGCAACAACCAAATATTACCGCTAGCCATCACATTCATGGAAAGTGAGAATTATGAAAGCTGGTTGTGGTTCCTCAGACATGTCAGGGTTGGAGTTGTCGACGCTTGTCCTGGTGTGTGCGTAATCCATGATTGCCATGCTAGGATTGTAAAGGCCATAAAAAACTTCAGGAAGATCCTAAGGAGCCCTTTTCTTGGCCGGATATGAGGAACAGGTGGTGCATTCATCACTTAGGGGTGAACTTTTTCAAACAGTTCCCAAAACAACCGTTGATGAAGCTATTAAGAGGTTGGCTATGTAGAACCAGTGAAGAAAGTTTGATTCTTTGTAGGCATTGTTGGATGAACACAACAGGAAGCACATCGACGAGAGGAGCAAGGGGCCGGTCATGCCTAGGGCGGCACAACCAGTATGCTTGCCAGCACTCGATGAGCCTAACTCAGCTGGTCCAAGAAGGAGGAGCTCACGGAACATCAAGTACTTCTCACTATGGATCAAGGGAGAACCATTGGAGAAGTGGTCATTGTTGCACAACACGGATGGCGCAAGGTATGGCATAATGACGACTAACCTTGCAGAGGTGTACAATTAGATTCTCAGGGGCTTTTGTTCTCAGCCCCTTATCGCCATCATGGAAGGTGTTCTTCATAGCATAATTAGCTACTTCAGGGAGATGCTCGTGAATGCCGCACTTCATGCGGCCAATCTCCGAGCATTGTATTCGTCGAAAATTACAGCATACATGGAGACGAAGGCACAGAAGGGCCAATTGTACACAGTGCATGTCATGGGCAATAGAAGGCATCGTTTCGACATAGTACTCCGTGATAGAGCCGGATTTGGGATGGCTCGTTCCCTTGTTACCCACGAGGTATGCCTTGGAGATCATGTAAATGAACATAGCTGCACGTGCAATAAGCTGAAGCTACTGAACAAGCCATGCTCTCATGTCCTCACTGCATGTGGGACCGTGGGCATGGATCCTTCAAACTTCATGTAGGAATACTTCAAGGAGAGGGTACTACCTGTGTGGTGTGAGGAGCTAAGGGGGTTTAGGGTTGTGGGAAACTTCGCCACTTTGGACATTGCAGGGAAGACCTGGATTCAAGATGTTAACATGCTGAAGGGTGGGAAGGGTCGGCGACAGAGCCGGCCTATTAAAAATGATATGGTCGAATCGCAAGTCAGAGCAGCTGGTGCACGTTGCAAGCGATGCAGTCAGGAGGGGCACATAGCTAGACGATGCAACGCATGTGCTGATGAGTAGGTAGAGCGGCATGGTGTGTACTACTAGATGTTGGGGACTAGAAATAAATTTGTACTGTAAACTGTGTTTTTTTAATAGGCACTTTTGACGTGCATAACGTTATACTAATGTATCGTATATTTCATGTACCGTTTGTATAACTACTATGTTACATCCCCCTTTTCAGTAATGTAGTTGGTGTTGTTACATCCCTGGCTTTCCCACGTGGGGGTGTACTCCACGCCATACGTCCCTCCTCCAGACGCGATGTCGCCAACTGAAGGTACGCTTCGCCTCTTCTCACTTCTATCCCAATGCTTTATGTCATGAACTAACGATATTTGTATTGCATGTCTTTTCTACCCCGAGTAGGGATGGGGCATCTCCCCAGGCCCAGACGATCTAGACCAGTACTTTTCGGACTAGCCCATGCAAGCGTCCGGCTCTGCACCTTGGAGCACACCACCAGAGGTTCTCTCCGGGAGTGCCCTCACGGGTTCATCGGAGGACACACAGGCAGGGGTGCAGCCCACTCCACCAGCTCAAGGGTGGGTGCAACGGTCTCCTGATCGTCTTACGTTCTCAGGGCATCGTCACCTGTTGTAGCGAAGGACAGCCAAGCGGGGCGTATGGGAGGACGGGGATGCAGAGACAGAGGGGCCTGACTGTACACTATTTGTTCTAACATTACACTATTTGTTCATGTACTATTTACATTTGTTGTTCACGTAGTAAATTTTACAATACTGTGGCGAGCTTACTTCTACTTCTACTTACCTTCTCGACGCCCGCACCAAACGAATAGTGAACTGCATTGATGGCAACCGCAACAACGTATGAACTATTCAATTACATGCTTAACAACATTGAAAATTATTTCAAACAACAGTCTTGAGTACAACGGCACAACTATACACATCGTTGCCTATAGGTGGAACAAGCCTCATGGCATCCACATAGAGTATTGCTGAGGGGGCCACCTCAGATGTGGCTGACCATCGTTGTAGTGGCAAGCACATATACAACTAGGTTTCACATAGTAGCATGTTGGGTCGTACAAACTCCCTATGTCGATTACCTCCTCGTTGCCCCTCTCACGCTCCATCTGCTGACAGAGGTCATCATTCTGCTCTTCAAGAGTGTCAATACGTGCTTCCAAATCAACGATTCACTCCTACAATGTATGCACATACATCACAACAAACCTTTCATAGGGAGGATCGATCCAATGCACAAAGTTACATTTATCCATATGTTACAAAGGAACGTTAACAATGAAACTCTATTAGTAGTACAACAAAATAGATGAGTGCGAACTTGTACCCCGGAGTATAGGAATCGAAAGAAACATTGACCGCCCACCATCCATATGGCCTTTTGCCACCTGCATCATCGCGTCCTGCATATGTTTGCATTTCGGCCACACTGGCTGGGCCCGCCTATTTGGCAACAAGCGGTACGTAGCACTGAAGTCCTCCTTCCTTTCGAGCAGAAGGTCCTCCTTTGGTGAACCAAGTTCGACTGGCCCCTCGGCGTCCGCCATGGTGGTTTACTCTATTACGGAGAAGATACTTGTTCCAACCAGTAATGCCTCGTCCATTCATTTTATAGCGTAACTGCAGTTTCATGGTGCCATTCATAACACATGGCATCTTTGCCTAGCAACAAGACCACACGGGCAGCTTTGCGCAGTGACGAGACCACATGGGCCAACTTTCGACAGCGACATGACCACACGTGCCAGCTTTGCTCAGTGATATGACATGACGGCCCAACTTTTCGCAGTGACATGACAGCACGGGCAAGCTTTGCGCAGTGAGAAGACCGCACACGCCAGCTTTCTGTAGCGACATGACCACATGAGCCAGCTTTGCGCAGCGACATGACTGCACGAGCTAGCTTTTTGCAGCGACATGACCGCACGGGCCAACTTTGCTCAGTGACATGACATGACGGCGTAGCTTTTCGCAGTGACATGACAGCACGGGCCAACTTTGCGAAGTGAGAAGACCGAACGCGCCAGCTTTGTGCAGCAACATGACCGCACATGCCAGCTTTCTGCAGCGACAAGACCTCACGACCCAGCTTTACCAGCTTTGCACACTTGGTACCTTTGTGCAAAGACAGTACCACACAGGGACCTTCATGTACCGAATAGGCAATAAGGGACCCTATAAAAGGAGCTCGAAGAGATTTCTCCAAGAACACTGCACAACCAAACCCCACACTACAACGGCGCTTCCTTCACCACACTGGGATGGACAAAAGGTAGAAGAAGCAATGGGACAGGATGACCTAACACGGTCAGCAACTGCCCGCGATGAGAAAGTAAGGATGCTGCGGCCTGAGCAGAACAAGCCTAGCGTGCTACGAGGTCAGCTCCCCGCAATGACGTGCCCCGTAGCAACAACCATCCCAAACATTCCTACCGAATGTTCACCGCAACTCCCACCAGAGGGGGAGACGCTCCCCTTTGTTGGTGCCGGGACCCATACAAGTTCTACAAGTCTAAGCACCGCCTTAGCCTAGGTATGCATTACTGGGGTTGCGCAAACTACCCCCAGTGTCTACGCTGACCGCCGTCTAGATATCACAACCTATTGGCAGCCGGTAAGGACCTGGTGCACCGTTTTCTCCTACCTTTTCTCATTCATAGTACGCACTAACAACCTCTCCCCTATATTCACAGTCCCTGGAACCCCTATGTGGCTACCACAAATGGATCGATCTTGAGATCCACTCAGAGGACCAGTGGGCCCTCAACTTCGAGAAGTAGAATGTCGCAAGGTCCTTTGAGATCCGGGAGGAGGAGCACCGTAAGAATGAGCAAACCCTGCGTATACAACGTGAGACGAAAGCTCATCTCGAGGCGTGCACGCGTAGGGAGCGGGAGGCTCACGGAGGGAGCACGAGAGAAAGAAGGAAATAGCGACCAAGGCAAAAGAGGCCGCTGAGGAGTTCAACGCCGAGCTAGCAAGGAAGGGAAAATGGCCCTAGTCCAAAAAGTAGGCCGTACGAGCAGTTGGTTGGGTTAGTCGCACATGATGCTATATGTTATGCATGTAATGAAAAAGTATGCGGCATATTACTCTCAACTATATTGTGAAGTCTATTTAAATTCAGACAAGCTTCTTTCCTGGTCTTTTGGCATTCAATTATTCACATAGCAAGTCATCCAATAATATTAACATACCAATTTTACTCCGTATACGAATTCCCAGTAACATCACAATATCACTTACCATCGTACTTACCGATCGTTCTAATGTTAATCGTTCTTAAAAAACTTTCAAAAAAATTTTTACGCACCTACAACATACAACAACCATAAATTCTTATTACAAATCCAGCAGATTATGTTCCATTTATAATCTACAAAATTCATAAAATCTACACATGCAGTCACCCCTCCATTGGGTGACTGGATCTAATCACCCAATAATCGAGCGACTGGTTCCAGTCGCCCACTGGTCGAGCAACTGGAAGCGTGTCGCCTGGCCATTGGGCGATTGGCTCTAGTCGCCCCTTCGTTGGGCAACTAGAGCTTATTTGTGTAAAAAATATTGTCGTGGGTATATTTCTGTAATTTTGAATAAAAATAGATTATTTATAAAAAAAATTCTCAGACCAAGAGCAGTCCATTTGGGAATCTTCCGCATGTGCCAACCGTGATGCAGCTTTAGCGTGGAAGTCATGAATTAATCCAACGAAAGTCCTGTCAAAGTGTCAATTAATCGTACATACGTATTGCGACATGGAAGCTAGTTAGTGCAGACAAAATACCAAGACTCACCAGTAGTAGACTTCACATCAGATGTATCACAAAATAATCTTCGTCTAGGAATGTTTCTGTTCAAGCTCAGTGTGGGTGTATTTGGTATTGCGCATTCCTTGCAGCCTAGCCTGCCTGAGCCAACTAAGTTTTTTTTTTTTTGGTATTCTTTTTCGAGACGCGTGAGCTAACCAATTAAGATGAGCTATAGAGCAGGCGGTGTGGTTATTCGACTGCTTATTATGAGATTTTCCAGGCAAGCTGCATGCCTGCATTGCATCTCGCCGAAGTCTACGCACAGCCACCTCTATTGTAGTGACAAAATTGGATCCTTCATCCTTGCGTAAACGACGCAATTGACCAGGAAAAGCACGTCGAAGCTCCGATAAGAGCAATCCATTTGGGAATCTTCCGCATGTGCCAACCGTGATTCAGCTTTAGCGTGGAAGTCATGAATTAGTACAACGATAGTCTTGTCAAAGTGTCAATTAATCGTACAGTCATATTGCGACATGAAAAGCTAGCTAGTGCAGACCAAATACCAAGACCCACCACTAGTAGACTTCGTTTCAGATGTATCACAAAACAATCTTCGTCCAGGAATAAAATCCCACCGAAAGCAAAAACCATCTAGCACACTTGCACATTCGCTCCCAGCTTCGAGTCCCTTTAGCTCGGATTTACGTGTCTTTCTTCTTAATTCCTCCAAATAGATTACTAACCGGGCATTTAGGTGCCTCACCTTTTTCATTATTCTAACCATGCATGATGCATGTTCGAAATGAATCTTCAATTTTGGACGGCTGTGGAACTTTTTTTTCCAAACATTGGCTGGTTTAAAACATTTTTGAGTGTTTTGGCGTAAGAGCTCAGTGAAACAAAGAAGTTGTTCGCACAAGATATAGCTATATATGTAGGACCGGATGGTAATAGAGAGAGATGAATGGTGGCTTATTCAAATTTCTCCCAAATATCCTAGGTTCTATTCTCCAATAGCTAGGAAGTTACAAAGAAGACAACCCTCACCAACCACTCAAAACAGAGATCTTAAGAAAACAAATCTTGCCCAAAGATTACTACTAGTGGTCTAACCCCAATTTATATGATGGTCTGACCGGTGTAGTATTTGCAGTCTAACCGCCATGTAAAAATCGGTCTGATCGAAAAATCAGCAAATGAACAGTATTTTTAGTGCTATTTCAAATTCAAAAATTGATGGAACTTTTGATTCATAAATTCAAATGATATGAAATTTTGCAAAGATTCTCTCTAAGTTATCAAGAACCTATTGCAACAAACGATCATGAAAATCATGACTACAGTTGAGACATTTTTCAATTTGAATGAAAGATACACTGAAACCGAACTAAAACCAAAATCGGCGAATACAACTTGCTCATGGATGGACGATGATCAAGATGAGTATAGATGTATTTCCACATGTCCCAGCAACCAAGAACATGAAAGAAATTACGACAAAAACACTCGAATAAAAAAATCACACTTTGAGGCCATTGTTGCTTATTGTTCATCATTAGGCCCAACTGTATATTGCTCATGTGACCGATTGACTTAGTGTGAATTATATTTCTGCATATATTTCGAAGTACAATATGTTGCCTGCTGTTACTATTGATTTATGCACCGCTAGTTATTTATAATTATTTTAGTAAAATTTAGAATTAAAATATTGTACATATTTTCAACAGCATGGATGTGCATGCATGTATCTGCTGGTGGAATCGTAAATATTACCTCCGTCACACCCAGCAGGGACCGGTGGTAAATATAATACAAAGGATAGATTTTCCAACCCTTTTTGGGAATCATTGTGCTGGCTCTGTGGGTCATCAATAAGTTAGATCTAATTAACCTTTCGTTTTTTAGGAGCGTGGACTTTTTCTTGAGCCTAAACTAGGCTCAACCAAACTCTGAAAAAATTAAAGTATATTTGAGATATCCAACTCTGAAAAATTAAATTCAACTTTAGTTTAACTAGTTTGAGCTAGTTTCATGGTATATATCACATTAAATTTAAAAATAGTTCAATCTAGTGTGATTTGAATTCAAAACTCACATGACGTAAATATATCAATGGTATCAAATATTTTCATACCCGAATTCTAAATTTTTTATTAATCATTTATATGTATCGGATGGTTCTTGATGTGGATAACTAGGCACCCTCATGTGTTATGTAATTTACTATATAGATAGATAGATATAGACACACACTGCACGCGCGCGCATACAAGTGTCCCTGAAAAATAACCTGAAAATATCAACTTTATGCATGTTATACTACACTAGCATGGTAGCATGGTGGACGGTAACAAGGCTTGGAAGTCTTGGTTGGAGAACAAGCCTTTATACGTGGGTCATAGGTGTAACCGATTCCGCCTGCACAAGAATCCGAAAGCAAACAAAACATGAGAATATATTTGTCACACAGCTCAGTTGTAATTGAGCTAGTAATTCTATTTGAGACACCGTACCATGCATCCAACCGATCGAGCAAACAACAGAGAGAAGCTAGCTTAAACACTCAAGGTTTGGTTAGAGAAATAGCCTCATTTAGGAAGGGATAGACCAGTGCATTCCATCCCCAAGCCAAATGACAAGGTTAGGTTTAAGTTAGAATCGAATAATTATAGGCAAATCCATCCTTTAAACTAGTCTGCAGAGGCTTGAACTAGTTGTCTGTTTTTGAACAAACTAGTTGTTGTCTAAGAAGTTATAATGTCTATCAGTTGTCCAAATTAGTTGGTTCTTGTCGAGGAAAATGCGACGGCAATAAGCCGTCGTCATTTTTGATACAATGTTGGCTCCTTGGTGATGTTTCGTTTCCACTATATATCCCTGTTCTTGTTGGCGTAGTGGACGCCCCTGTACTCCTTTCTGTTTCTCCCCTTTTAATTGATTATGTAAGCAAAGCCTCTTAGTTTGTTATGAGAATTCCCGTAGATCATCAATGGCGCAAATACGGATCAAGTGACAACAGAGAGTAAAGTTATTCACGTACAGAAGAGGAGCTTACGTACAAGTATAAACATCAACATGACGATAGAAGTCGACATGGAGCGCCACCGCCGAGGGTAGTAGGATCACCAGCAACAAAACTGAGAGTAAGCAATTCCTACTCCACATGGTGTCTCTCCGAGCTTTTCAATCTAGCGGCTTGCTTTTGCAGAAGAACCCACAGTTTATATATGTGTGGCGTAGCTTCTCAGCTAACCCAACAAATACTCATCGCCGTTAAAGTCGGTCAACCCAACGAAAAATCCAAACCACATAAGAGCAAATAAATGCAAATAAGAAAAGGAAAGAGAAGATATCAAAACCAATGCAAATAAGAGCAAATAAGTCAAAATAAGATATAGATATGGAGAGGATCAAATATTGATGTTTTGCCACTTCAGGATGTAGGTTTTATAGCCACTCCATCTTAAAGGACAAACAGTACACAAGGCACTCACTCTTATTGCAAGTGATATGCCCTAGAGGCAATCATGAATATAATTGTATCACTTCTATATTTATGATCTTTTGAGTAATGTGTTATTTTGTCCCTTGAATGAATGTTTTTCGTATTAAATAGTGATAAATAGTAGATATGTTTTTTCTCTCTCTATTTGGTAGCACTAGAGTAAATAGTGATAAAGGTAGGTTGAGAAACAAAGGTTGGAAGCAGCCCTACATGCTTCCAAATACTTAAAAATACGAGCCATTGTTAGTATAATTTGTCTCAACATTGACACAGTTTAGCACTTGTGACATTGTTTGTGTAAGATCTGTTGTAACGCACAGGCACCTTACTAGTAGTGACAAAATTGGATCCTTCATCCTTGCATAAACGACGCAAATCATGATAGCTACGTTCCTCGCATTCGTCATAAAAGCGCGGACCGCGTTGGCAAATTGGAAGGTTTCGGTGGTGGTCAAGTTGGTTTAAACTTTTAGGTTTTTAAATTAAATTTAAAAAATTTAAAATAGAAAAATAGATTATCTTATTGTAAATAAAGCAAAGAAATACAGAAAAAAGAAAAGACGAAAAAGTCAAAAAACCAAAAAATAAGAAAATTAAAAAAATTAAAAGTTAGAAACTAAAAGTAGTAGACTTTGTTTCAGATGTATCACAAAACAATCTTCGTCTAGGAATGTTTCTGTGAACCACAGGATAAAATCCCACGAAAAATAAATACTATCTAACACACTTGCATATAACTGCAAATGTTGGGATTTGATCCCTAGACTGAGAGCCACCCAACTTCGGGTTCCCTTTACCTTGGATTTATGTAAATTTCTTATTATTTGAAAAACTAGTATGGTGGCCTGCGCACCTACGCAGACATTATTTCTAAAGCATATTTAATTAGTTTAGCAGTACATATGTGATGATAATAAATGAACTATATCCAGAAAATAAAAAGTTGCAAATCGTATTAAAGAATTAAAATATTAGAATTATAGAGCATTATCAATTTGATTTAATTTCTATATTTGTATAATTGGTTTCATTTATGTTATTATTGTATAGTAGCATATGTTAAAACAAAGAATATAGATTATATTTTTAGGAGGAAATATTTGTTCTTTATAATTTGTAATCGGCATCTCCAATAATAGAGACAATAGTTGTATCCATATTAATACAATTAAAAGGATGCAAATTATAATGGATATTATAGGAAAATTTGTTCCTGTGCGTGGATCGCTTAAGTTTAATTCTATCCCTAGTATCTCACGTCTTAATTTCATACAAGAGTTCCCCAACTATACATGCATGCATATCATGGTGCAAATCAATTTCATGCACACTTTCATAGATCAAGAAAAATTATTGGTTATGATTTGTTAATCATAAGAAGGGTCCACCCAATTAAGAGCTAGACACTTTTTTAGAATTTCTAGCAATTATTCTCATTTATCATGTAACATCTATCGGTTATAGATTACTACACATAATTAGGGTATACCAAATTAAAGGCAAGATGTTTTTTTAAAAATTTTTGGGTGGATTTCTACAATTTTTTCTCTTTTCAATTAGCTAATGTAATCAACTATTCTATACTTTTATTGTATGATAGATAATACCCAACGGTTGATACAGTTCAACTTGAATTAAAATCTACCACATCGATAGAGATTCTAGAAAAAAAAAATCAAAGTTGTGAAACACATATTGTTGGTAAGTATGCATGTAGAATAGATCTTGTTTTTTTATTTCTCATTTTTTCTTTCCGAGTGCCACTTTTTTCTTATTTTTCTTATGCATGATTTTTACTCATTTATTTTACACGTCAATATCCTTCTTTTCCACTCATACATGAATTTTAGTGTAGGTCATCTAGGATTATTTTTATTTATTGGGTTTATCTAGAATCTTTAATGGGTAGTCTTGTCTTATAAGATTTCTTGTTTTGTCTAAGACATCCACTGATGATTATTTACTAACCATAATAAAGGTCCACTATATCGTGGAATGAAAGTTTTTCTTTTTTTTGATTATTTCTAGTTTATTTATCCTTTTTACAAATGTAAAAGTCATGTGATCGATTTTTAGTATATAATAGATATATTTTATTTTTTAAGGGATTTACTTTGGAATTCGTATGGAAATCAAATAGCTAGTTCATTTGAGATTCCTTTGAATGTGAGTGCTATAACCTGTTTGAATGGTTGATAGGTGATCCAATTTAATAAAGTGCCATATGGTAATTCATTTGATATTCCTTTGCAAAAAAAAAGGCAAGTAAAAATAGAATATTTGACATGCATAGAGAATACAACTTAAAAAATGAAATTGTACACGAATGTTACTACTGTTCATAAACTAGAATCATAAGATTAGTCCAAACATTAGTATGAATAGGTTTTTTATATCAGCATGTCCACTTGAATATAATCCTAGATAATTATCACTTTATGATCAAGGTTCTGTAATCATGATTGATTAATCAATTCTAAGTATAGTAGTATGCTAGTGTGATTCAATTTGCTATGCTTAGACTATAGTATTAGTGTCGTGTTTCAATTCATGCAGATGTATGTGCATACATGCATGTATGCATTATAGTTTCTAAGAAAAATGATGTTCGTTGAAAATAGAATGCAACCGATAACAGAGATGGCTTCAAAGCTGAATGACCATCATGGAGGTCCTTTGAGTTCGGAGAATGGCTTCTCTTTTGACACTGAGGTAGTAAATTACACAATATAAAATCACAATTTACAACTTACTTGTTCTTGATTTAGATGAATGATGGCCACATATTACATGTTGGGCTTGCTTACTGTCTTAGGCGTAAAAGAATCTTTGGGCTGCCATTACCTTCATTTGTTTTTCGTTCCACATAAATGAAGGGTGTGGTAACTCAAAGGTTTTTTATACCTAAGACAGCAACCAAACCCAATACACATCATGAGGAAGGGACAACAGGTATGACCTACTTCATATAGCCTGATACGCTGGAGTGTGTGATTTGCTTCATAGCTTTTGAAGCCCAAGTATATAGTGCTTTAATGTTTCTCTTGTAGTTATTGAGAAATATTAACATAAGCAGCCTGACTACTTCCAGAAGAATTTGTGGATAATTGGTTCTCGTTTTCTTATCTTAGCATATATTATTGCTACAAGATCTCACTGAAAGGGTATTTTGAAACAACTACTATTTCAACTGTCATAGTTTTAGGTGTCAAGTTTGATATGCGATCTGACTTTGTCTATATCTCATTTAAATTGTAGGGTGTGCAAAGCTATATTAGTGTTACCATGATATATGTGGGCATCATTTATCTCAATAAAGAACAGGTAGTGAGTTGTGAATTTATTTTGTGTAGTTTAGGACTTTACTCCTAGCGACAGGGCATGACAATCAACTCAAGTATATTTCTTTAAAAAAAAATCAACTCAAGTATATTCAATCTTAACAAACTCTCCAATGTTCGAGGATGGTTCTCCACTTTCTTGTAATAGAGGTCATTGACCTAAAGGGAGAGTTCAACTCTGGTGACAACAATCAATAGATGTTCAAACATTTAATTCAATTGTAACTCATTCAGTAGTAATTCATGTATGAGATATGTGTAATGATTGTCGTGTCCAATAAGATCTGCAATTATCTATAATCCGCTTGCTTGTTTTCAGATGGCATGGCTAGCATTTCCTAAGGCTAGCTAATAACAGAATTTTTTCTGCTATATCAAGAGCCATCACAAATGGTTTTTTGTATTAACCGTCTATGATAAGTCACAACATAGATGGTTATTTTATAAAACCACATGTGATATCTGATATATCATAGACAGTTCTTTTTTTAAAAAAAATCATCTATGATATCTAACATATCATAGACAGTTCTTTTAAAAAACCATCTGTGTTGTGATCTTTCACAGGAGGTTTTAAATTAATAACCACCTATGATAGTCTGTATCACAGGCAGTTCAAAAACCGTCTATAATAACCTTGTGTCATTACTGACCCATAAATTTAGATAGCTCACGAAACTTTCTGTGATGATGTATTTGAACCGTCTGTAATGACCATTTCTGTCGTAGTGCCAGCATCATGCTAAGCTCACTCCCACTCAAGTACTCCTCTCTCATCATTGGAGTGGGGAAAAAGAGGGGAGTGTGAGAGAGAAGAAACCCAACTCTTGCTCAAATGGAGTCAAAGAAGCTGAGTAGAGGTGAGTCGATTGGCTACCTAGTGATGGGTTGTGCAATGTCCAAGATGGAGCAGGAGGACATGAAGCAAAGTTCTACATCGTTCTCTCACTGAAAAATCCCAGGAAGCAATAGCCATTTCTTGCATCCCAAACATTTGCTACGAACCATAAAATCCAGATCTAGGCAAAAAAAATAGCGCAACAACTGGCCAGAGATTAGGAAGACGAGGAAAATGGAAGAGGAAGATGCCAGCGGTGCATAGGTTTTGGGGTGGCAGAGGTTAGGGTTAAGGGTGGTTGCGCCATACTTTAATTACAGGAGGTGCTCGAGAAGAAGGCCGATGTTCCCTAGTCATTGCCGGTCGCTGTCGTGGTCACCGCATGGTCTCCACCAGGGAGGATATCTCCACCTGCAGGGGGGAGAGAAGGGCACACGACGTAGGAGAGCTTACTGAGTCCTCCATACGCTGCCGGCTCTAGAGTTTGATTAGAGGAGAGGAGGGAGTCAAGAGAGGAGAGCCGAATGGGGGAGTGGAACTGAATGGATGTGGAATTGGTTATAGGTTTTCTTAAGTGGTATTTAGTGGGTAATTTAGCCCCAACTCCTAGGGTATTTTGGTAACCAAGGGTGTGGCTTTTTTTTGTGGAAGGATTGTTGGGGGATGGATGGACAAACTCCCCTTTTATATTAGTAGAGAAGAGAAAAGGATAACTTTATTCAAATATTGCGGCAATAAAACAACTGTCAGCGTCAATAGCTTTGCACCTACTTCAAATGCAAATTTAAGATTCAATGATCAAAGAAATTGCATGAACTGAACAAATGTTTACACTTTTATCCCCTCTTCTGCCAAATGCCAAGAGCAGAAATTGATTCATAAATGAAAAAAAAAATAACGCAAGTGGAGGGAATGATTAGGAGGAAAATAAGCAGAAAAGGCTGACACCTATCACCGCTAGCAGCTAGTACCGAAAGATCGACCACAATGCCACACTACCTCCATTTTCAACATACGCTAAAATAGACCTTTCTTCCTGGACTCAAAACTAGTGATCACCGCATAAATCAAGAACCAAATACCAAGCAAAAACAAAGCAAACCCACAAACTTCCACTGCCTACTGCGCGTCTCCCGCGTTGATTCATAGGCGCCGCCATGCCCTGCAATGGTGCTCCTTAAGCTGTGCTTGAACTACCGACGCCGTTGCCTCTCTTGACCATGGAGATAATGCATGATGAAGTGGTTGTCGTTCAGAATGGCGGAAGAAGATATACAATCTGTTATGAATTTGCCAGGCGAGAGATTTTTCTCCAATTTTTTAGCTGGTTTCAGTCGGGAGGCAAGTTGGCGAACTCTAAACAAATCGCCCGGCCCACGGCGCAGCTCCGTCTTTGCACTTGGCTGAAACCAGCTAAATTGGCAGGTTGCTCCAAGTTGAAGGAAAGCACGTCGAAACTCAGATCCAGAGCAGTCCATTTGGGAATCTTCCGCATGTGCCAACCGTGACGCAGCTTTAGTCCAACGAGAGTCCTGTCAGCGTCAACAAATTGTACAGTCGTATTGCGACATGAAAGCTAGCTAGTGCAGACCAAATACCAAGACCCATCGGTAGACTTCACTTCAGATGTACCCCCTATCTCTACAGTCAAAGCACTCTGAGATTCATGTTTTTTTCCCTGTGGTTAAGAGATGCGTTATCTTAACTATTGGGTTATTAGATTGGGTAGAATCCAGATGTCGGAATTTTTGTATGCACTTGTGGTACTACTCTGTCTCCACTAGCGCCAAACTTTTGCAAAAATTTGAAATTTGAATTTCATCTCCACTCGCCCGTGTGGCCGCTCCAGATCTGGATGGGGAGAGAGATCGGGAGGGATGGGAGAGAGTGAAAGTGAGTGTAGAGGGGAAGAAAGAGGAAGGGATAAGAACATAGTGGGGGGGGGGGGGGCACGTCTGATTCTGGTAAGTCGCTTTGGAAAGTTTGTTTTGATAAATCATTTTGAAAAGGCAGCAAAGAAACTATTCTGTTTGTTTGTTCGAGAGAAGCCATAAGCTATTAAGGTATAAGCTGAAAAAGAAGGGAGCCAAAATCTCTCTCGGGGTATCATCACTGGACAAAGCACCCACCCAGACTCTCTCTAATGACCCCCTGCTGCAAGATTCGTGCGGTAAATGGACAGCTATGATATGGGTGGCCGTGGCCCCTATGGGTAGTATGAGAGGTGATTCTATATTATTTGTATAATTTTTAAAGCACAATAAATGGTAGATAGATGTTACTTATCTTATCATTTATTTTGATATTAGTACTACTCAGAAAAAAATAGAGTACTACTCGGGTAATATATCTACATTAATAATCAAAATAATCATGCTGTGCCACCTTGATCTAGCAGGTACAAACTGAACTACAACTTGAATAGAAAATTTGTATACCGAGAAGTATCAGTCGATCGGTTGTATGGTAAAGTTTCGGCGGCTAGTGGTAGCAGTGACCTATTTGCGGGCACAAATTATTGACTGCTTTACATTTGATACCAGAAGCACTACGACTAGACACGGTGATTTATGTCTGTTACCATTTTCCAACTTGTTGCCCCCTCTCGCACGCTCATACTACACTATCATGGTGGACGCATGGTGGACAGTAGCAAGGCGGGCCGGGATGCCTCGGTGGAGAAGAGGGATCTCTGCTTGGGTCCTGGCTGGGACCTTCCTCTCTGGCTGCACAAGAATCCGAAAGCAAACAAAATATGAGAATATATTTGTCACACGGCTCAGTTGTAATGGAGTTAGTAATTATATTTGAGACACCGTACCATGCATGCAACCGATGGAGCAAACAACAGAGAAGCTAGCTTAAACACTCACGCTTTGGTTAGAGAAATAGCCTCATCTAGGAAGGGATAGACCAGTGCATTCCATCCCCAAGCCACATAACAAGGTTAGGTTTGGAGTTAGAATCGAATGATTATAGGCAAATCCATCCTTTAAACTTGTCTGCAGAGGCCAAAACTAGTTGTTGTCTGTTTTTCAAAAAAACTAGTTGCTGTCTAAGCAGTTGTAATGTCTAGCTGTTGTCAAAATTAGTTGGTTCTTGTCGAGGAAAATGTGACGGCAATAAGCCGTCGTCATTTTTGATACAGTGTTGGCTCCTTGGTGATGTTTCGTTTCCACTATATATCCCTGTTCTTGTTGGCGTATTGGACGCCCCTATACTCCTTCCTGTTTCTCACCTTTTAAATGATTATGTAAGGAAAGCTCCTTAGTTTGTTATGGGAATTCCCGTAGATCATCAATGGCACAAATACGGATCAAGTGGAAATTTATCAAGCACAAGAGAAGAGGAGCTTACGTACAAGGAGTCGCAGGAGTCGCAGGAGTCCAAGGACTAGTGACCGCCACTGCCGAGAGTAGTAGGATCACGAGCAACAAAACTGACAGTAAGCAAGTCCTACTCGACATGGTGTCCCTCCGAGCTTCTCAATCTAGCGGCGTGCAAGGCCGTTACTCTTGAGAATAAACTACAGCATGCCACAGTTTATATATGTGTGGCCTAGCTTCCCAGTTAACCCAACAAACACTCATCGCCGTCTTACGTGTCGGGTTAAAGTCGGTCAACCCAATTTGAGGAATCCAAACCACCTCCCCTAAAATTTGCTAACTTTGTCAGTAACCCACTACAATCCTAAAAATTATTTTAACATGTAATCAGGGATTTAGAATTCGTTCTCTTTATTTTTCTGCCAGCAACTGAAATACCGAAATTCGGTGATTTCGGAATGAATTTCATTCAATTGGTTTGCATCAAATTTGAATTTTTAAACTTTAAACATAAAAAGAGTCCCCAACCACTACTAAAAGGTGTATACAGATAGCTGTTGTAAGGGATACGGTCTTAGCATAAATTCAGAATTAATTCCAACTAATTTAATAACAAGCATGACACAAAAGGCATATAAATGACTTAACCAACATGTAACACATAAACCTTTTAGGTCATTGAAATTGAAACATATGCCCAACATACATACATAAATTCATACATACATACATACGTACATACATACATACGTACATACATACATACGTACATACATACATACGTACATACATACATACGTACATACATACATACGTACATACATACATACGTACATACATATGTACGTATGTACGTATGTACATATGTATGTATGTATGTATGTATGTATGTATGTATGTACGTATGTATGTATGTATGTACGTATGTATGTATGTATGTATGTACGTATGTATGTATGTATGTACGTATGTATGTATGTATGTATGTACGTATGTATGTATGTATGTATGTATGTATGTATGTATGTATGTATGTATGTATGTATGTATGTATGTATCATATAAGAGTCTATAATCAGCATATACATAACATGTATGACCAAATTCAACATGTTAATAAGAAACTAATTAAGCACATCACGGGCCTGATTAGAGTGCGTTTATATTGATTTTTGCTTATAATTTTTGGCTTTGGCTTATGAATAGTAATAGTTTGTAAATAAGTTTATAAAAAGAGAAATAATGACGTGCGATTTTGACCGATATAAATAAAGTCACTACAATATGTAATATAATTAACTAGTAGACCCCGCCTTACAAAGATATTCCATTTGAAAACTAGTTATTATAGAAAAATCATTTAGTGTAGAACAACGGCTTTTACAAGCCAAAGCAAACCGGGCAAATCTCACTACTCCACTACTAAATTTACTGTGTTCGTACCGTGCAATTTAGTTCTTTTTTCGAAAGTATATATAGAAACTAAACAATACTCCACTACTAAAAAATATTGTGTTCATATTAGTGGAATTCCATTCTGTGTAGTCTTTACGTATATATGCCCTTTGTACATTATTGCCTCTAGACAAACTGTCCATCTTTACAGAAAAGGCAAAAACTTACGTCAAGTTCGACCGTGATGATTTAGCTCCGTCCGATTTGGTTCCAACCAAAACGATCAGCAAATAGGATTAAATAATCACTACTAGAAAACGGATCATTCCTCACGGTTCAAAACCGTCAGGAAAATAGAAAAACCGTCAGGTTAAATTTTCCTGACGGGTTCCCGTCAGGCAAAACCCCTCAGAGCTGGCTGGAAAGGAAAATTAAATTTGGCTGACGGGAGCCCGTCAGGGAAAATTATCCTGACGGTTTCGCCCGTGAGGAAAATTCGTTTTTCCCTCACGGGGTAAAACCGTCAGCAAAATAGTTTAACGTGACGGGGTTCTGCCCGTGAGGAAAAAACGAATTTTCCTCACAGGCGAAACCGTCAGCAAAATACAATTTCCTGATGGTGCAGTCACCGTCAATAAAATACGTTGACCCGCAAGAAAAATGTATTTTTCGGAGTGGCCAAGCTGTCAGGAAAATCAATCAGTACCGCCAGAAAAAATCAATTTCCCTGAGGGTCAAACCGTCAGGAAAATTTATTTCATTGACTGTTTATGTTGCCGTCAAGAAAATATAAGCTGACGGTTTGAACCGTGAGCAGAATTGATTTCCTATGGCAGAAAATTTCGTATTCTAGTTATAACAGTTCAGCCACAATGAATTAGCATACAAGATAAGCATTGATATATGTAAATCTTACACATCCATGCATTATATAATGAAATTAATCACAACACCATCCTTGCACGAATCAAGAAACATATAATTGAACAAACATATAAAAAGTTCGGTTTTCATAAACACTCCATAGATTGAGTCATATACTCACAAGCATACCAATTCATAAACTTCACCACCAGATTGGTTCATCCATCCAAAAGACATCTAAAATCAAGTACCACATACAAAAGTCTATTTCCATTACATCCAAGTTCAGCTAGTCAAAAGAACTATAAAAAATCACTGAAAATCACATAGCAGCATGGTTGTTGTTGCCATCAATGTCGCCACTGCAGTTGTCCCTGTCGTTTACATCAACGTTACCATCGACAGTACCATCATCTGGTTGTGAGCCCGCATGAGAGGATCCAGTCCCAAGGCCAGTCCCAGTCCCTTGCTGCAAGGTGAAAACATTATGTCAACTTATGTTGAAGAAGCTGTAATGGCTTGTAATGTTGTTTGAATTATCACAGTCCTAAGTTAAATACACATCCCACAATTATCATGTCTTGTACAACATGCACGGTAGCTAGTTTTCATAACTACACAAAAGACCATAGCAACAAAAAAAAGAGTTGGATAGAGAAATCAACATGACTATACGTAATCATCCCATAAATGCATGTGAAGAAATGCATGTTGGCATATACTCAAGATTAGTTTAGCCTCGTAAACAACTCACAAGTATGGGTGTACTAACTAGTAGAGAAGTCATTTGCCACCTTACCATCAACTATAAGTAAATTAGATTCAGGTTATGCCCATGTTTAGAACATTCAACATGAGTCCACTTGCTCACTGCTGTACTGCTTGTTGACAGTCTGACACACCAAAAATAATTAGTTGTATAGTACAAATGGTTCTTCGTATGACAAAGGTGATAGGTCGAAAGTACCACTTAAAGTTGAACTCTAGAACAAGGCAAAATAATAGTTCGTAGGGAATTTTGTTTGTACAGAAGGCAATAATTGTAGGTATTAAACGATATTACCTGTGCTTGTGTAGGTGTTCCACGGTGTAGCATCTCTGGTGGTGGTTGTTCACCCATCTTCTCAAAAAGCATCTACAGTTGAAAAGTACCATTTGAAATTGTCCAAGATGTCATACATAGATGCATGAAGCAAAGGTAATATATGAACTGTCAAATATATGAATTGTCAAAACAAAGGGGGGGAAATCACCATATTTATCATAAGAACATCGTGTGAATTTAGAGTGCTAACATCTACTCTTCAGAACGACCAGCCCTCCCCTATGCTATTAGCCATTAGGATTTAGGAATGTTCTCCATGACAATCATAACAGATAATGCAAGGAAGATATTCCTAATCATTACAAACAGCTCTTTTGCAACTTCCTGCTTAAGAACAGAGAGGGCCATGACCATCCTAATATCGTAACAGTTTCAATTATTTGGCCTGATAATCTACCACTCTGCCATCTCGGTTTTTGGAAAGATAGAGAAAACTAGTAGAGATATCTCCAAAGGAATCTATGGGAAAGCAGAGAACACGCATCCAGTGAAGCAAAGCACTAAAATAAAAGCTTTAAACAAACCCTGCATGGTCCAGAGAACATGATGCATGGTGCCTTTCTTTGTCCTATAGCCTAGATTTTAGTAGCACTCTTCTAACCACTAAGATGAATTATACAAGGCTGCCACAAGAATTCAGCAGAACATAGCAAGTTGAAATATATTGCATAGCAGAAATATTTTGCAGCAGAAATATACTGCAGCAGAACATAGTCAAAAGAACATAGCAAGGCTGCCACAAGAATTCAGCAGAACATAGCAGATCCTAAATGGATGCGTGTCCATACGCATAGCTTTCTCCTCTGCTGCATGCTGCATGCATGTAAGGAGTATGCTTCTAGCTCATACCATCACTACAGCTGCATGCATGTAGGAGTAGTAATACTTTTGCTAATAGGAGAGAGTGCTATATGTGAAAATGACATATGAACAATAGATGTGTGTGAATAAACATTATTACCAAGATCATCTGGCGGTGAACTTCTTGCGTCTAGAGTAGTTCTTGATTATGTCGAATCACATTTCGATAAGAGACGGAATTGGATGGCCTGATGTTTCTTGATTTGGCAGCTGCTAGAACAGCATCCTTCTTGATAGCACCATTCCCTATTGGTACACGGCCATGGGGCATGCCACCATTGATGTTGTACAATATGCTTCCATCGAGTGGTCGCTGCTCCCAATCATCTTCGTGTTGAGCCATAGCAGCAACAGAGTAATCATCCTAGAACAAAAGCAACATTTAACCATCTTGGCACTTTTTCCTCATGTGTGCATGTTACCAAACAGAGACACAACCAAATTGATAAGAATGCTTACTGGACAAGAGACTGCATATAGTATGGGGCACCATACAGTGACTACCACCAAGTGGTGTCTTATCTAGTGATTTTGCTTACTGCTTTAGTGTAGGCCCAAGGATAAAAGCTAGGTCAAGTAGATTAGAATCAATGGGTACTGATGTCTAATGCGGTACTATAATTTGCAGCAGAAGTTCTCTTCTAGCTCCTCACATTCTATTCAAATCATACAAGCTAGGGAAAGATGTGCACTTACAATTTATTTATGTGCTTTCTGGCTGCTGATTGGACCACTACTACCACTACTATCCACATTCTTCATGCCTGATTTCATTACAGCATATGTGTTTAGCCAAGTAGCCTTCTCTGGTCCATATTTGTGTTCCTACAACATGGTGAAACTCTAGGTTATAGCCTTGAAATAAAGACAGTGTTAACACAAATTAAAAACCTTCACTACCACATCCACCTCTTGCATCTTGCATCATCCATCCAACATCCAACCAAAAAAATATCTCAACAACATACTGCATCCTCTGTACCATGATTTGGCCATGGTACAGACCCCATGCACACCTGCCCTCCGGCCCTCCCCATTTCACTTCCCGTGATACAGTAGCTAGCAGACAGCAATAAAAAGAGCAACGGTAAAAAGAGTAAACAGCAGCTAGCCAAGATCTCATCATCTTGCAACATGCATGTCGTTTATCTGCTTATCTCCTCCTAAGCATTTCCATTTTTAAGCACACAAGATACTAGCTGTAGTAGAGTGTATAATGCCATAAGTGATATAATGCCCACACAAAAATGTCACTAATCTCTGACAAGGGAGCTAAAGACAGCAATGAGTGTGCCTCCTCTCATGGTCATGGTCATGGAAGGTATGTACAGTAGCTAGCAGACAGCAGTAAAAAGAGCAATGGATCAACCCCCATTCACAAGCCAAGAACCTACCAAAGATCCAGCTCGCAGATAGTATTAGTTTGGCATAAATATTCGCAATAGCTCACAGATAGTATTAGTTTGGCATAAATATTTTTTAAGGACATTTAGGAAAACAAGTAGAACTAGGTGATTCATACCAGGTATTGTTGGGTCTCCACGTATGGTCGCGAACCTCCTCGATTTTGAGCAACATCGTCAGATTTCAACCGTGCTTCCTGGCCTCTCTTTCGTTTAGTCTTGAATTGCTCGGTGCACCAATGACAACAAAGATGTGGCCATACTATGTCATTGCACCACCAAATCTTACCATCCAAGTATTGCTCATACTGGAGTTCCCTTGGACGTGCCAACGTGTCGTCAATATCCTCTCCTTGTTTCCTGTAGTACTCCTTGACTGCATCAACATGAGCTTGATACATCATATGCTTCACACGGTCCGCAGCATAATTTTCGAATGCAAGATCTGCTTCTTCCTTGTCGTTTGTGCTTACTTCGAACAAATGCTACATAGAGAACAATGGTAGTTAGTAGCTAGTAGTCGACTAAAGTATTTATGTATATGAACTAACAAGTAAATATTAGTTACCCAGAATTCTCGCTTTACTCGATCTGCAGCGGTTATTCCCTCATCGTCTTCATTGACATAATAATCATCCCATGTCAATGCAGGACGGGTATTGAAGATAGTACCATGCTCATCCTTGTCGTCCACAACACCTGGGTACTCATGTTTGATAATAACTCCAAGTTGTGCTTGATATGTGTAGTCTTTCTTGGGCTGGTAATTGGTATACTTGAATTGCCTACATAGGAATTAACCACGGCAAGGTCAGTTGGCACCGTAGTCATATATATATATATATATATATATATATATATATATATATATATATATGTTAATAACAATTGAAGATTTATAATGCAGCTTGTACTCACTTGTCACCCTGAGGTATTAGGGCAATCTTGCCAGCACGCGACGGCATATGTAATTTGGTCCATGACTTCTTCTTCCTCCCCCTTTGTTGAGCAGCTTCATTGCTCCTTTGGGAGCCATTGCCACTGCAATTACTGCCAGCACCAGTTCTCCTTTCCGAGGTACAACCTTCAGGTTGGCGACCTCCACGTCGAACGGGACGAATATGATTCATATCCTGCATTGTTAAAATATGAAGTTAGTGCCAATTTATCAATATTTACATATACAAAGCATGGAATAAAATGCAATCAAATGACCATTTGTTACCACCACATGGAAAATCAAAACAAAAGGATATCACGAAATAGAGAACAAGTTAATTGGTAGTTCCAATAGTCCAGCTCCAAACATGTACAAACAATTCAGGTATTTTACAAGAAACAATTCAAGCACAACAACAGGAAATTTAGAAATCATTTGGATCATAAGTTGGAGGTTGGAGCTCCTCATCTTCATCCTCCTCATCTTCATCCTCATCATATTCATCTGGTGTTGCATTCTGGTGTTGCAAAAATTCCAAATCTTTTATGATGTCTTCAATGACACCATAATACTCCAACACATTGTTGTTCTCGTCAACACTAGACACACAAACACCACTGTTAGTTGTAGTCAGTCCAGATTTCCCGCTTTCATACTTTGATGAGCGAAATCTATATCCATTCACATCATAGCATCCATAAGTGGCAACTCTTGTGCGGAAACCATAAGACATTTGGCGTAAGGTATTAGGAATGGTAGATAACTTCATGCACTGCAAATAGACAATTAATTGTATTAGCTTTAGTTGATTTCAGATTGCTACAAAGATGTTTTTCAAGTGTTATAAGTTGAAGTGTTGACGATAATTACTTGAGTTTTAAACCAATCGAAAAAATTGGGCCCAGGATGCATAGGGCGGCTCGATTTCCAACCATTTAACCTTAAATCCCTAAGTTGGTTTTCAGTTGGTTTCATTCTGCTCTTCCAATGTTCTTTACAAAATTTACTACATAAAAAGAGTTAGTTGTAATTACATAAATATAATTAAAGAAATGTAAGTTGTGTTGCATAATTCAGCACATACATGAAGTAATCATCCATCTCTGGCACATTTGTCAATATATACAAGAAAGCAACCTTGTACTCTTCTGTTGTGAGATCACGACAGCCACGAGGGCTAATGCATCGACCCGGGTATTGAAATATGACAAGGTCACATGAACTTTGAAATGTGGAGGCACCATCATCGTATCGAGGTATCTTGTTTCTAATTGACCGAACTTTAGGGTTAAAATATAATGATAGAAAATTTGTAGCCTCCTCAACTAGGTATGCCTCAACAATAGAACCCTCAACTCGAGCCTTATTCCGTACTTTCTTCCTAATTTTTTGTATGTACCTACATGGAGTAGACCAATTAATTACATATATCATTAGGCTAGAAAGATAAAATAGCGGTATTAATTATTTTACCTCTCATATGGGTACATCCAGCGGGCCAAGACAGGGCCTCCTAGTCGAGCCTCATAAGGAAGATGTATGATTAGATGTTGCATAGGATTAAAAAAAACACAGGAGGAAATATTTTCTCTAGTTTGCATAGAAGCACTGCAACATTCTGTTCTAGTGAGGTTATGTCATCCTTGCTAATCTCTTTAGCACACAACTTCCTATAGAAATAACTGAGCTCAGCCAAGCATAGCCATATATTTTCAGGAAGGAAGCCACGGAATGCAACTGGTAGCAAACGTTCCATGAATATATGGAAGTCATGACTTTTGAGGCCAAATATCTTCCTTTGTAGAAGGTTAACGCCTCACCTAATATTGGATGCATATCCATCAGGAAACTTCAATATTTGAAACCACTTAAGGATGGTTGTCTTGTCATTATTATTGATGCAAAAAGGTGCCCTAGGCTTATGCCACTTCCCATTGTTCTTCAGCTCCAAGTGCAGTGAAGGACGGTGACAAATCTCAGCTAAATCTTGTCTGGCCTTCACATTATCCTTAGTCTTATCGGGTATGTCAAAGCATGTGTTCCATATAGTTTCAGCTACATTTTTCTCATTGTGCATCACATCAATGTTGTGTCGAAGCTTTAATTTATTGAAGTATGGAAGTTGCCAAAAGCAGCTTTTGTGGGTCCAATGGTGAAGTTTACCAAAGTTTTTCGTATCACCTACAAACTTGTCTATTTGGGCTTCGACTTCCTCTCCCCTTAAATGCCTTGGTGCCTCCTCAAGTACTACTGTGTTCTTTCGAAATGCATTACCTTGGGTTCTGAATTCATGGTCTCTAGGTAGGAAGCGTCTATGACAATCAAACCAGCAAGCCTTGCGACCATTACGGAGTTGAAATGCTTTACTGTCACCCAAGCATTGTGGACACGCAAACGAACCATGTGTGCTCCAACCAGCAAACATACCATATGCAGGAAAATCATGAACTGACCATAGATATGCTCCCCGCATTATAAAGTTTTGCTTAAGTGAAGCATCCCATGTTTGTACCCCCTCCCACAACTTGATAAGTTCGTCAACTAAAGGTTGCATTAGAATATTTATTTTTTTCCCAGGATGTTCAGGGCCGGGGATAACAAGGCCAAGGAATATGTACTCCGGCTTCAACAGCATGCCCGACGAAATATTTAATGGAGCCACAAACACTGGCCAACATGAGTAAGGAGCAGCACCCAAACTAAATGGTGTGAAATCATCTGTTGCTATAGCAAGGTGTACATTTCTAGGATCACTTGCAAAGTTTGGGAAGTCCTCGTCAAATTGTTGCCAAGCTTCCCCATCACATGGGTGCACCATCTTACCAGACGTTGACTGACTATGTGACCGCATTAGCTTTGCTGTCTCCTCGTGTGCATACAACCTTTGTAGTCTCTCTATAATGGGTAGGTACTGTAATACTTTACGTGGGACTTTATTATGGCCTACCTCGTAGCGAGAGGTATCACATAAGTCACACTTGTCTTTATGCTCATTATCTTTCCAGTAAAGCATGCAGTTATTATAACACACATCAATTTTCACATATGGCATTCCGAGACCCTCTAACAACTTTTTTGAACAGTAGAAGTCCTCGGACAACTTAGACTCCGGAGGCAAAAGTTCATGAATTATTTGTAATACATCGTCATAGTGTGCAATTGACATATTGTATTGCGACTTCATAGCTAGCAAACGAGCGACAGCAGACAGACTTGAGTGTGTTGTGTTCTCATGGACTAGTTCGTCAGCGCTAGCAACCATTCTATAGAAAGCCTGGGCAGAGGCCGTTGGCTCCTCATTAATTCCCGGTGGATGCTCACCGCCTAGGTTAATCAACAGATTGTCCATCCGATTACATTCATTGATTTCCTCATGACCTATTGAAGGGTCCTGTTCATCATGTGTTGTCCATGTTTGATAGTTTGACCTAAACCCATATTTACTTAAGTGCAACTCTACAATATGCCTGTTGTGCCTAAAATACTTTCTGCACATTGCACATGGACACTTAATGGTGTCATCTTCAACTAGTCTAGGATTTGAGAATGCATGATCTAAGAACTATGTAGTTTGTTCAATCCATTCATTTGAGGGAGCTTTACCCCGCTGCCAGCCACTATACATCCATTCATGATGTGCCATAAAATAATTCTGTGTGCATAACATGAATATATCAGGCATAAAATTATATTTATTAAAACTAGGTATGTTGCATTTGTACTGTACAAATATCCTATAGCATATTGCAATTTATCTTTCACAAACTGAAATGTATACTAAACTATAGTGTTGAGCCTAATTTAAGATTAAACCACCATAGCATATTGCAATTTATCTTTCACAAACTGAAATGTATATTAACACAAAAATGATGTACACTGAAAACTGGACAGATATGTGTATATGAAAATACCAACGACGTGAACTTACCGGCGGCTCCTCGTGGTGGGGGTCCCCTTGGAAGATCAAAGGCCGTTCTGAAACATGAGCGATCAAAATTTGCTATGATTATCTGCTATTCGGCAGTCAACACTTCAACAGTCTACAATGCTCCTCTATCAATCGCTATCGCTGCAACATTCATACACACAACATTGTTTTAGCAATTGTGTGCATTCTATATATCCAAATAGCGTTCAGCTGAAAGCTTCATATTACAATATTGATTCTTAAGATGCTGTAGTATATGTGGCAAACTCATCATTGCAATTCCCAACCCATTTTTCCCAGCCCTGCCAAGTGTCAAAGGGTGGTGTAATGCAGAGGCCCAATTGAATCATGACCTTTTAAAACATACAAATGAACTATACCATCAAGCATTATTCTCATTTCTAAAGTAAACTACTGAACTTCTTAGCAGCAAGAATTCTAGAGCACATGCGTCACACACTGATGCCAATGAGATGACTATCGAGTGCATAGGTGAGGCTATATTTCTTAAATGTAGTATTCCTATGCTTAGGTAGAACATTGCAAAGTAATGTATCAACATACACTTATACTACAAAAAACAGTCAAAATTGGTACCAATCGCTGAAAAAAAAGGTCCGTAACTCAGCCCAAATTCTGGTTTTTGGCCATTCCAGTATCACAACTCCTTGTCGAAATTCCCAGTTTTCACATGTATCCATTCATTAATTTAGACAACAGCAACAGCTAGACAGTACCCCACACACCATCGGCAATGACCCTTTCTTGGCATCTGTCCCGAACCTACTCCTGTCCTCCCAAAACTTGGCCTCCTGCATGCAAGCGAATTAGTTCTTTGCACAACTGTAGTTGGGGACGAATCCAATCGAGAGAAAAAAGCAGATCGGATGAGGGTGTGCTTCCGCCGCCGCCGGGGGGGCGGTCCGGCCGGCGAGGGGAGCACGGGCGGCCGCCCGGAGCTGGGGTGTCGGGGCGGCGGGGCAAACCTGGGGAGCCGGGGTGGCGGGCGAAGCTGGGGAGGCGGGGCGGCGGGGCGAGGGGATGGGGCCGGCGGATCGGAGGAGGCGGGCGAGCGGATGGGGTGGAGGAGGCGGGCGAGGGGATGCGGCCAAAGGAGGCGGGCGAGGCGGGCGAGGGGATGCGGCCGGAGGAGGCGGGCGAGCGGATGAGGTGGAGGAGGCGGGCGAGAGGAGGCAGGCGAGGCGGGCGAGCGGATGAGGCGAAGGAGGCGGGCGAGAGGAGGTGGGCGAGGGGATGCGGCTGGAGGAGGCGGGCGAGCGGATGAGGCGGAGGAGGCGGGCGAGAGGAGGCGGGTGAGGGGATGCAGCTAGAGGAGGCGGGCGAGGTGGGCGAGGGGATGCGGCCGGAGGAGGCGGGCGAGCGGATGAGGCGGAGGAGGCGGGCGAGAGGAGGCAGGCGAGGCGGGCGAGCGGATGAGGCGGAGGAGGCGGGCGAGAAGAGGCGGGCGAGGGCGGCGGCTGCGAAAATTGGGGAAAAGTTTGGGTCTTAGCTAGCTAGGGTTTTTAGTCCGGCGCCGCGCTGCACGAAATGTTGGCGGGCTGGAAATTAGCCTCATGGGCCTATCTTCAATTATCCTCACAGTTCACTTAGTACCGTCACAAAAATAATGTATTATCTTGGCGGTTTAAAGAGCCCGACAGGAAAATGTATTTTTGTGACGGTTACACGTGGGCCCGTCACAAAAAATTGATATCTCTCACGTTTTGTGTGGATCCGTCAGGAAAATTAAAACCCGTGAGGGATGGTTTGTTTTCTAGTAGTGAATACATTAAATACGACTTTGATATGTAATTAAGGCTTTAAGTTATTATAATCATAGACCACTCAAAGCAATACTGCTTAAGTACCACCGGTCGGAGAATTACTGCTTAGGTACCCCTGGTCGAAAGATTATTACCCGACCAAGCCACTACTCGGAAATCCTATAATCTGATAACCGGGTTTAACTCCAGACAGTTTCTCGTGTAGTGAAATAGGGCACGAATGCCCTTAACCTCAATAACCGCATGACGATTCAGCTATTCACCTTCGACAACAACTATCTCACGGTTGTTGCTACAATATATCTTCTCCCACTGACCAGTAACTAATTGATAATTATTTGTCAGATCTCTCTTGTTGACAGCAACCACCTGCTCGGCCGGGCGTGAGGAATCAACAATGCGCCTGTTCCAGTAAGATAATAGACACTTCTTCATCGTTATATAAGTCTAATGGGAGAAGATGAAGAAAATGGCTAAGAGATAAATTGATAGACAGAAACAAATAAGATCAATCGATAGACATCGAATGTAATGAATAGCAATGTTAGGACTAGTAGCACTTCCTTTTTAATCGCTCTACAAGAGCATATTGTAGTCCCGATATAACAACAAAGATAATCCTCTTTCTCTTTTTTCAACCCTTTTGTGTGACTTGACTTTTTTCTCAAAATTCATAATATCAATGATTTGATCATCGACACATACCATTATTGTTGCCGATCTTGATCTCCTTTCTGAGGCGAACCGATCTTTATCTCCTTATAAAGGAGAGTACAAAAGAAGAGCTAAGAAAGCGCCGCATATATACAAATAAAAACAACTAGTGAGATTCAAGGTACTTCATTTGTTTTAAGAGCAATAAAATCACACAATAATCCTAAAAAAGAAAAAAATTTAGAAATTCTCACATTAATCGAGAAAAAGATAAGCATCTCCACCACTTATTTTGGTGAGGCAAGATTATAATGGTACAGATTAATCATATATGTATATTAGAGTTGTATAGCAAATATAATTGTATTTCAATCATAGATGGTAGAGTTGTATATTAAAGAGTACGTACAAACATAGTTGTTCAAGACTAAGATGCATGCAGAGTGCATATATATGTGGAAGATGAGGTACATACATACTGTTCTTTATTTGTGTTTATTTTCTCACTCATATTTGGTTGTAGCTTCAGTTAGGAGAAAAAGGAAAATTCTAACCATATATAGATAAGGTAATTAGATTTAGAAATTACTATGCAGATTGTTTATATGACACGTTAAGCCACCAACCTTTTCTTTCTTAATTAGCATGCAAGCAAATTAAGTAGCTAAATTTTCTCAAATTTTCTACCATCTCTCTCAATGATGCTTCAACACAAGTGTTATAGACTTTGTGCATATCAATTCGCAAGTTAAGTAGCACTTTCTATTTTTTTCTAGAACTTCGACATATTCTCAATTATTGAAGCTTGAAGTTACAATCAATATTAGATTGTACTTTATACTCGCAATAGCTTATGTATTAAGTACTATTTTCATAATCTAAAATTTCTAAGTTAATTAATTTTTTTCAAGATAGAGACTACGTACTTTTAAGGTCCCGTTCGTTTTGGCTTCAGCTTCTAGTTCATTATTTCTTGATTTCGTCTTTTTTGGCTTTTTGGGCTTTTTGTCTTTTCTTTTTTTCCCATATTCATTTGCATTGTCTGTGATGGACGTTATTTTTAATTTTTTTAATTTAATTACACCCAAAAACCACTATTAGCTGTAGTGCAAAATGAGTCAGCGACAGTGCAAAATAACCATAAGCCAACTTATTTTAGTCGAACTGAGCAGCCCCTAATTACTCCCTCTATTCAAGAACATATGACATTTTGGACATCCACATGTTCTCCAATATGCAACTTATTGATCACTATTTTTTTATATGAATATGCTCATAAAAATAAATTATTATATTATGTCAATAAATTATTATAAGTTCAATATATCAGTGCATCGTCTCAGAACGTGCGTGAAGTCGCGGATTTATTCCCCGCCTCTGCAGTTTCAAGCGTATGCAAATGGGACACGCGTACTCTTAAAAAACAGACATAAGCCTATCTGCTCAAAGATATATGCATGTAATTAATTTTTGTTCTTCTTTCCTTTTTATTAATTTGAGTAAACCAAATGACTGTGGCGAGTATAATTCTTTGTAAGGACGAGCTAGTGGCCTAGTATTGGAAATGAGGGTGTTTGTTTTTACCCACTGGAGTTTAATCCTAAGTTTGATCCCTAGGATTGACATCGTGCCTCTAAGTTTCTGCTTCTAAAAATAAAAATCAATATGAATAAGTCCGTACACCTGTGTGTGCATGTTTGGTGTGAGTAAGGAGCGTGATGTGCTTCCTTCATAAATTATCTTGAAAAAAATATATTTCTTGTAGCAACAATGAAAATTGCGCTGCTTTCTTTTTAAATGTCATGTGATTAACAAAAACATACAGATATTCGTACGAGCGGTTAGGAATGGTGTGACCGCTCGCTTACTGTTCCCGGTCATTAGTGTAAACGCAGGCCAGCGTAGACAACGTACCATTTTAAGAATCAAACCAGTATGACTTTTGGTGCGGTATGGACAACTTTCATGGTGTGACCGCTCGCTTATCTTTCCCCGTTGTTATACAATAATGTCATTAGTGTAAACGCAGACCAGCGTAGACACAGCCCATCCACAAAACAAGCTGTGGGTTCCACAACGACGCGTCCATCTGGCGCGCGCCTGCATGGCAAATTGGCAGGTCCGAAGCTCCGACCAAGAGCAGTCCATTTGGGAATCTTCCGCATGTGCCAACCGTGATGCAGCTAGCCTTAGGCCAGTCTCAGTGGAGGTTTTATGGAGTTTCATGGGCATTAAATACGCTGACATGTCACTGTATTGATGAAGAGAGAGATGATAAAAGTTTCATGGGAGTAGAGAGAGTTTCATAGGGATGAAACTCTTCTGCATTGTTTCCAAAATATGGGTGTGTTGGAAACTGGGATATGAAACCTCCACTGAGACTGGCATTAGCGTGGAAGTCATGAATTAATCCAACGAGAGTCCTGTCAAAGTGCCAATTAATCGTACATCCGTATTGCGACATGAAAACTAGCTAGTGCAGACCAAATACCAAGACCCGCCAGTAGTAGACTTCGTTAGTTCGTTTCAGATGTATCACAGAACAATCTTCGTCTAGGAATGTTTCTGTGAACCACACCGAAAACAAATACCATCTAACACACTTGCACATAACTGCAAATGTTGGGATTTGATCCCAAGACTGAGAGCCACCCAGCTTCGAGTTCCCTTTACCACGGATTTACGTGCCTTTCTTCTTATTTGAAAAATAGCTAATTCCGCCAAATAGATTCCTAACCGGGCATTTAGGTGCCTCACCTTTTTCATTATTCTAATCATGCATGTTCCAAATGAATCTTCAATTTTGGACGGTTGTAGATCTTTTTTCCCTAACATTGGCTGGTTTAAAACTTTTTTTTTTTGTGTATTTTGGCATAAGAGCTCCGTAATACAAAGAAAGAACAACAAAGAAATCACGTCAATAACCATCGGATCAAGAAATCACACTTTGAGGCCAAAGCAAGTAAAATCGGGTTTTCATGATAGATTTGCTTTCAAAGTGGCTAGATGGGCGGAGATAGATTCCCAGAGGATGTCTCCATCTCTTACACATTCTTGGCACAACAAGATAAAGAAAAGGGCCGGAGAGAAGATATAAAAACCAAGCAAATAAGAGCAAATAAATCAAAACAAGATATAGATATGGAGAGGATCAAATATTGATGTTTTGCCACTTCAGGATGTAGGTTTTACAGCCACTCTATCTTGGAGGACAAAGAGTACACAAGGCACTCACTCTCATTGTTAGTGATATGCACTAGAGGCAATAATGGAGATGATTGTATCACTTCTATATTTATGATCTTTTGAATAATGTGTTATATTGTCCCTTGAATGAATGTCTTTCGTATTAATCAACAAGTATGTGACTTGTTCGTAGAACTCTTTATTCATATTTTGATGTTATTCTTAATTATCCCTGATCTTACATCATTATGTGGGACAATTATGATTTACAGATCAGCCCATGTATTAATTGATGATCATATTTCACGGATCATGTATATAGGATATCAAATCTATAGTGTGGATACATGTTAGAGAACATGATGTTATATATATTAACCCACCATGAGACACTGTTGGAATTGTTATATTCTTAAGTGTCATTAGTTGGTCTCATACATAATGCATGTAGGATTCTTAGACCTGAGATTGTCATTGTTTCCTACAATGTAGTCATAAAGGTACCTTTCAGGTTTCCTATAAAACATGCGGAGGAGTATGAGCGATCAAGATGGAATTTCCCCTCTTATATAACAAGGGAGATATCTCTGAGTCCCTCAATGTGGTTGGATTAAGGAAGTACATGGCCATGCCGAATGTGATTGAAGAGTTTATCATAACTGAATAATCCATTACAGGTTCGATCATAGGATGGCACGCTTCTCGCCTTGAGTTTGATCTGATATCATGAGGTAAAGGGATTGGTACATAAGCACTATATAGGTTCATACAATATGATTTTTATGTATGATTGGGAGTCATTATGTCTTGTTAGAGACCATTACCGACTTATGGACTGGAAAGGAGTTTTCGGCACATAGCCAAATATACATGAACCTATAGGGTCACACACTTAATGGGCTGGAATGATAAAGGTTCGGATCATACTCTCCGAGTGGGATATGATCTCTATTCGTATCGGATAAGGACCCGATTGGAGGCTATATAAGGAGAGGTGCGGGGGCTGAGGGAGATATCTCGAAACCCTAGCCGCCACCTCTCATAACTCCTACCGTGAGCGTGGATGCTAGCACACCAACACACGGTGTTCCATTCCTGGACGTGTGGACTTTAGTAGAGGCGCTGCTCCAACTGTGGTGTTGATCGGGACGATCGTGAGGAGGAGATGGTTGGCCGAAGGATGATCGACAACTATCACTACACTAACGCACTCTTCGTTGAATCGATTGCTTCAACTCTACTTCTGCTGCACTACACTCTAGTGGTAACGATCCATGATCTATTACTTGTATGGCTTCCTGATTTATAAGGTAGAAAATTTTAATGTGCGCTAGTGTAGCCTACCCGTTTCCCAACACTCAAACCCTAACCCTAGAGAAGAGAGCCCAAGAGATGGGTTGGATGATTAACCACATGTCTCTATTCCAACCCCCTTTTATAGGTAGACAACCAACCACTTATTACCCTTAGTGGATTATATCTACTATTACAATGGGGGAACCCGGTAACCCCATAAACATAGGTTTTACTCATACAAGTTCACTTATGCATGCTTTTCAAAGCACATAAGTTCATATCCGCTAAATCCTTAGCCTTGATTCGTCTTGATCAAACCAACTTTACCTTGACCTAAGCTATCTTGATCATAGCAAACCATATATGTATCATATTATGTGAAAAACTATCTAGATCATGGCAACCTATATATAGCAAAACTGAAGCCAAATGAGCAATACTCTGAAATTAAATGGATTTTTAATATGTCAAGTCGCTCTCTGAAATTAAATGGATTTTAATATGCCATAGTTTAGATAAAGGTATCCAAAAATAAGCTAAACCATGTCAACATTCTAAATGGAACCAAGAAGCTACAATTGAGTAAATTTAGAGTGCTACAAGTTCAAAATTGAAACATTTTGTTCAAACACTAGATACCACTTGTAATTGAGCAAATTTAGCATATTTGGCATTTTTAAAATTCATTTATGGCTTTAACTGAGCTTCAACCATTTTCACATAATCTTATTTTCTTAGCTATGTGCTAGATCTCAAGCCTTATGCGACCACCCCAAGCAAAAAGCTTAAAGAAGTGATCTTGATCATCTAAAACTCCCTGAGTTCATGCCTAGTGCAATGGCAAGCAGTCTCATGAGAAAGAATTGGTGAGATCAGTTTTTTCGCACAAAAGAGATCATTTTGTATTTTCTTGACTTAGTTTAGGAACAAAGAGCTAATATTAATTCATGCTTCAATAAAGAACTAGCATAGCTCAATCTAAAGCTCTATTTAGGTTCAAGACACAACTTAGTTTATTTGACATGACATGAATCATAAGAGGATTACTAGAGCAAAACTAGTCACAAGATCTAGCAAGACATGATTTAATTCAAGTTGTTCACATTTAATAATGCTATCATAGAAAAAGCTAAGATACACAAAGAAGGACATGATAAATCTAGCAATCTAGCACAAGATATGATAAGATGTAAAGTAAGATGTCATATCACATGGGATAATAGTCAAAGCTACATGTATTTATATTATAATGCACATTGTACAAATTAAAATGCAACATGAGCAATAAAGATCCTAGACCCTCCTCAGTAAATGAGTCAATTTTAGAAACTTTTTTATTCAAGTTGAGTTATGTCAACATTAAGCTCAAGAAAATCTTAAATGAGCTCTCCCTGAACCAAAGCAATAAGTAAGAGAGAAGAAGCTTGGGAAAATAAAGAAATGGCAATCATTCAAGCATAGACAAGATAGAGGGATCACTATGACCCGGACTTGCTCTCATCTACCCCATATGACTCTAGAACTATTAACTGGTCATCTAAACACAAGGGAGTAAACACGTTCCCTGCCTACCCAGGAGGCCCAAATCCTGCTAGACCTAAAAGAAGTGAGTGAACTCAACCTAGTGAGAAGAGAAGCAACTAATAAGCAGCATCCTAAGGTTACAAGATAAGAGAAAGAAATCTAAATAGCATAGTATGATACCAATCCTGGTCTATGTTAGGAAGACTAACCCAAAATTACTCGGAAGCAAAGTGCAGAAAGAAGCAAATGAACATATGATACAGAAAATACATGATGCCCCCACAGATTATGCCATAAGCATAAACCACCCTAAGCTCTCCCCGCAAGGTCATGAATCTCGAGCTATCTAAAGGCTTGGTGAAAATGTTAGCCAATTGGTAGTCACTCTCCACAAACCGAAACACTATTTCACCCTTCTCCATATGGTCTCTAAGGAAATGATATCGGATATCTATGTGCTTGGTCCTAGAGTATTGCACTGGGTTCTTGGCAATGTTAATGGTAGACATGTTATCACAGAAAAGTGGAACACTTTTTATAGCTAATCCAAAGTCCCACAAGGTCGAACCATCCAAAGCACCTGACAACAACAGCTAGCGGTTGCAATATACTCGGCCTCTGCGGTGGACTGTGCAACACTAAACTGCTTCCAAGAGGACCATGAAATAAGAGCAGTGCCAATGAATAGCAAGTGATAGAAGTGCTCTTCCTATCTGTCCTACAGCCAGCAAAGTTTGCGTTAGAGTATGCTCTAAGGGAAACAAAAGAGTACCAGATACCATAGTCTAGAGTAGCTCAAAGGTACCTAAAGATGTGCTTCACCGCCTGACGGTGAGAGACGCGAGGAGAAGCCTAAAATCAAGCGCACAGACACACAATGAAGTGTATGTCCTACCTCGAAGTAGTGAGGTACAAAAGGAAGCCAATCATGCTATGGTACTCTTTCTGATCCACAAGTTCACCATCCTTATTATTATCAAGTGTGGTTGAGGTTACCATCGGAGTTGGCACTGGTTTGTCATCACTCATGTCAAAGCGTCTCAGGAGGTCTTGAGTGTACTTGCCTTGATGCAAGAAGGTACCCTTTCGAGTCTGCTTGATCTAGAAGTCGAGGAAGAAACTCAACTCACCCATCATGCTTAGCTCAAACTCTGTACTCATGACATTAGAAAACTAGAAAACAAGAGGATGAGAGGAGCCACTAAACAAATATCATCCACATAAATCTGGACAAGCAGAAAGTCATTGCCAGGCCTACGAATGAATAAGGTTTTGTCTACCTTACCCATCTCAAACCTATGACTCAAAAAATAAGACTTAAGCCTCTTATACCAAACTATAGTGGCTTGCTTAAGTCCATGCAAGGCTTTGGAAAGTTTGAAGATATAATTTGGATATTTGAGGTTCTCGAAACCTAGAGGTTGTCTAAAATAGTCCTCTTCTTCAATATACCTATTGAGGAAGACACTCTTGACATCTATTTGGTACAGCTCGAAGCCCTTAGACGCTGCGAATGCAGGCAAAATCCTAATAGCCTTTAGCCTAGCTATAGGGGCGAATCTCTCATCAAAATTTAAGCCCTCAACCTAGGAGAAACCCTGTGCTACTACTCTAGCCTTGTTTCAAATGACTACCCTATCCTCACTCAGCTTGTTCTTAAAGATCCACTTAGTTCCTATGACATTATGACCACCAGGGGGCTCAACAAGCGACCAAAGCTTATTCCTCCTGAAATTCTAACTTCTCATGTATGGCATTGACCCAAGACTCATCAGATAATGCATGTCAAATATATTTGGGCTCAAATGTGGCAACAAAGGTAGAGTGTAGACAAAAATGAGATAAGCTAGATTTTGAACGCGTGACACGCTCAAGGAGATCACATATGATCTACTCAAGAGGATATTGATGCTGAATGTGTTAGGGAGGTCCTGGATGAGAAGAAGTGGCCTCTACCTCATGAGGTGTGGAGGTAGGTGCAGAGCCACAAGCTTCCGAAGAGCTAGAAGGTAAGGGCTGATCTCCGTGAGGCGTAGTGGTAGAAACTGGCACCTTAGGGTTAGATGGGACTAGATCAGGTAAAGAACCTCCATCATCCTCATCATCTACAAAGTTGGTCTCTGACTGCATAACTAGAACTGAGATATCGGGCCTAGTACTAGGACTAGCCTCATCGAAAGTAACCTCACAAGTCTCTATTATCCTACTCGTCTCATAATTCCAGACCCTATAAACCCACGAAGAAGTCGAGTAACCCAAAAAAAACCATTAGATGAGTGAGACTCTAACTTATCCAGGTTCCCAGATTTTAGAATGAAACACTTACAACCAAAGACACAAAAATATGTGACACTGGGCTTTCACCCATACCTCAACTCATAAGAAATGCGATGCAAGTGTGCCTTAATAAAAACTCTGTTCGAAACATGGCAAACAGTGACTATAGCCTTAGGCCAAAAACTTTCTAGGTGTACCATACTCATCTAGCATCATCCTGGCCATCTTGACCAAGGTACGGTTCTTCCTTTCCACAGTGTCATTTTGCTGAGGGACGTGTGGAAAAGAAAACTGATGCTCTACACCTGTCTCATCACGGAATCTCTCAAAGTAAAAGTTCTTGAATTCTGTGTCATTGTTCACTGCGAATTGCTCGTAAGGCACTAGAGAGCTCAACAGACAACCTACTGAACAGACCATGAAAATGATTGAATGTCTCATCCTTCGAGTATAAGAAAAACACCCAAAAGAACCTCAAGAAATCATCAACCACAACAAGAACATACTACTTCCCACCGGCCGACTACAATCTAGCTGGACCAATAGTGCCCATATGAAGAAGATGTCCTGTTGCATCGGTCATAGTCACAATGACTGCAGGTGAGAAGCAGAAACCATCATGCCATGCCTACAAGGAACACAAACTAAGTCTTTAACCATCTTGAGCTTAGGCAGACTACGAATAAGATCGTGGCCACTAACTCAGATCAAGTGATCAAAGCCAATATGACCAAATCTCCTATGCTAAAAAGAGATATCATGGGACTCTGAAACAACTACGCACCAGAGAGAATCACCAGAAGACTCGACAAAATCAGCACAAAAGATACTCCCAAACCTAGAAACCCTGCAAACTAGACTTTCCGAAGGATCAAGAATTTTGCAAACATTTTTCTTGAAACTTACCTCGAAATCGTCATCGGTAAGCTGAGAAATAGATAGCAAATTATATCGCAACTCACTCACTAAGGCAACATTCTTAAGAATGAAAGAATCATTAATGTGCATAGTACCTTTAGCGATGACTCGACCTGACGATGCGTCTCCAAAGGTAATCATCTCATCACCTGGAGCTCAGACTAAGGAAGAGAAGCAATGAGAGTCTCCAGTTAAGTGACACGAACAACCGGAGTCAACAAGTAAAATATCTCCTTTTCCAGCCTGACGAACCTGAATTAGTGAGAAGAAGACATCGATGGCTCAGTACTGGGGTAAATAAAATAGATCTAGGAACCCAGTACTAAGTCACATGACGAGCAGAAAGATCTAGTCACAGGAACAAAAGACTGACCTCTAGCTACACTATGCAACTCACCTCTCACAGAAACAGAGGGTCTAGGAGCAAACCTCAAGCCTCTGCTAGGTTTAACCGCTATTGAAGAGCTGGTCCAACCAAAAGTAGTATGCTAATCACGCCGCGGATAGCTACCTCGACGGGGAAAACAAGGTCTATCCTCAGGACAGCAGAAACCCTGACCAGAAGCAACTCGAGGACTAAAACTGGAAAAAGCCTGAAAGCCAAGTCCTCAACACTGCCTAAAACCAAGCAGCTTAGAAGAGCTGTTCACCACTTTAGACCTCATGTTGGTCTTAGGAGTACTCCGAGTCTGGGGCTAACCCTGAATACCCCCTAAGAGCGCGAACACAGTCTCTACGTGTGATCTTGTCATGCCTGAAATAAAACTCGACTACATGTCCATCCTTCTGACAGAAGGTGCAATGATACTTCACCTTCTGAAAGGTCGAGGCAGTAGGTGGCATAACCTTACTATCATAAATCTCCTAGATAAAGCCTATAGAATTAAACTCTATTTTCTTAGACTTGGGCGCAACCTCGATCATGTCTCGTGCTACAGCTCTAACAACTGCAGGTGGATGTTTTCTCACATCAAAAACAAGATCAAGAAAAGGGAAGAGAAAGATCAAAACCAACTCAAACAAGAGCAAATCAATCAAAACAAGAGATACATATGGAGAGGATCAAAGATTGATGTATTGTCATATGAGGATGTAGAATTTATAGCCACTCTATCTTGGAGGATAAAAAGCACACAAGGTACTCACTCTCAAACTCTAAACCTAGGGAAGAGAGCCCAAGAGATGGGTTGGATGGTTAACCACATGTCTCCATCCTAACCCTCTTTTATAGGTGGGCAACCAGCCACCTATTATCCTTAGTGGATCCTGCCCACCATTACAATGGAGAAAATCTGTTAACCTCACACACACAGGTTTTACTTACACAAGTTTAGTTATGCATGCTTTTTAAAGCGCATAAGTTTGTATCCGCTAAATCCTTAGCCTTGATCCGTTTTGATCAAACCAACTCCACCTTGACCTAAACTGCTCTCCAACGCACTGCCCATGCGCTGTGATTTTGATCCAAGATAGTTTTCGGTATTTGGTCAAACTACCAAAATACCCTTTCTTCATCTGGTCTTCACAATCCTTTGCAAGTAATCGCCATACTTGCCATGTGTAGGTGTACCACTAGCTTATCACGCGATGCCAAGTTTCTCCCATCTCGTTTCCACCAAACCACAGTTCACTTGACCCGTGCAAGCTACATGGTGCCATCCAGCTGTTCAAAATTGCTTTCAACATTTCCTACCTTTCTCGTGCCATGTTTGAGCTCACCATCTCACATGGCATCCTTGATCGTTCTGGCCCTCAGCTCCTCTATGAGCCTAGCCCCGATCCTCACCATTGACCATGGTTGACTCTAAGCGACCCTATACATCCAAAGACAAAGAAATTGTTTCTTGGCACAAATTCTTCACAACTTGACCCACGTTAGCGAAAACATGTATCATGCAACCTTAATGCAAAGACCTAGATCACCCAAACTCAATCCATGACTCAATTACCCAAATCCCTATTTTTCTGGGAAGATTGGTAGTACCGCACTTACTATGTCGGTACTACCGCACTGCAGTATTACCGCTCTCCAAGCAATACTACCGCACCCGAGTTGGACCTCTCTGAAAAATACGTACCGCAGTGTAAAAATGGTGAAAGCGCCCTGCGGTATGACTGCACAAACACCTGTGGTACTACCACCTTGCGGTATGACCATATCAACACCTGCGGTATTACCGATTTTTTTGGAACCACTAGAAAATAGCCCAATTGAAATGCAATCTTTTCAAAATATATAACCACTCTACAAAACTTGCAATGATTCATCACAACAATATTCTGGACCTTCTCACATGGTCCTTCACTGCCATCAAAGCACTCTGAGATTCATGTTTTTCTTTCTGTGGTTAAGAGAAGCATTAGCTTAACTATTGTGTTATTAGATTGGGTAGAATCTAGATGCCAGAATTTTTGTATATACTTGTGGTACTATTCTGTCTCCACTAGCGCCGAACTTTTGCAAAAATTTGAAATTTGAATTTCATCTCCACTCGCCTGTGTGGCCGCTCCGGTCTGGTAGATCTGGATGGGAAGAGAGATCAGGAGGGATGGGGAGAGAGTGAAAGTGAGTGTAGCGAGGAAGAGAGGAAGAGAGGGGAAGGGATAAGAACGTGGCGGGGCCTACGACTGATACCGGTAAGTTGTTTCGAAATGTCTGTTTCGATAAGCAGTTTTAAAATGATGGTGAAGAAGCAGTTCCATTTGTTTGTTCGAGAAAAGACATAAGGCATAAACTAAAGAGAAAGATGCTAAAATCTCTCTAGTAGGGATATCATCACGGAACCGAGTGCACTGTCCCTCTCTAATGACCCCTGCTGCAAGATTCGTGAGGTAAATGGACGGCTATGATATGGGTGGCCGTGGCCCCTATGGGTAGTATATCTACATTAATAATCGAAATAAGCATTCTGTGCCACCTTGATCTAGCAGGGACGAACTGAACTACAACTTGACTAACAAATCCACGCTCCGTGAGGTATTGGAATCTTCATAAATTTCTAGTGTGTAGCGCATACACACCTGTGTGTGCATGTTTGGCGTGAGTGAGGTGTGTGATGTGAGTCTTTGGTGATGTCTCCTGAAAAAGTATATTTTTTGTAGCAACTATGAAAATTGCGCTGCTTACTTTTTAAATGCCATGTCATTAACAAAAACATACAGATATTCATATGAGCGCTTAGGTATGGTGCTGTACCGCCATCTAAAGCGGTACAGAATAAGCCAAATACCGTACCGGTCCAAATACCGGCCGATGTCGGTCTTACCGGCTCGATACCGGCCAATACCAGCTTTGATACCGGTCAAATACCAGCTGGTACCGAGAGAATTGATAATATTGTCTATTAAACTATATGTTATATTTGATGGTACTTCTATGAATTTGAAATAATATTATAATTGATATTTGATGTGCATATAATTAAACAAATATGTACGTATAAATATATAATCATATTATTATATTAAATCCGAAACGGTACGTCGGTATTGACCGGTATCAAAACATACCATTCTAAGAATCAAATCAGTATGACCTTTGGTGCGGTATGGACAACTTTCCTGGTGTGGCCGCTCGCTTACCTTTCGCCGTTGTTATAGAACATTGAATGTCATTAGTGTAAACGCAGACCAGCGTAGACACAGCCCATCCACAAAACAAGCTGTGGGTTCCACAACGACGCGCGCGCCTGCATGGCAAATTGGCAGGTCGCTCCAAAAGGAAAGCACGCCTGCACCTGTGTGTGGTTATTCGACTGTTTATTATGAGCAATTTTTCAGGCGAGCCGCATGCCTGCATTGCATCTAACCGAAGTCTACGCAATGCCACCTCTATTATAGCGACAAAATTGGATCCTTCATCCTTTGCATAAACGACGCAAATCATGTAGCTACGTTCCTCGCATTCGTCATAATACCGCGTTGGCAAATTGGCAGGCTTAGGTGGTGGTCAAGTTGGTTTAAACTTTTAGTTTTTAGACTTTTTTTTCATTGTTTGGTACTGTTTAATTTTTTTTTACTATAGCTGCTGTAAACTTTTTTGGCATAATTAAATTTAAAAATTAAAAAATAGGTTATCTTATTATGAACAATGCAAAGGAATACGAGAGAAAAGAAAAAGATAAAAAAGTCAAAAAACCAAAAAATGACAAAATGAAAAAAAATAAAAGTTAGAAACTAAAAGTTAAAAGTTGAAGCCCAATAGAGCAAGAAAGGCACGTCCAAAGCTAAGATCCAGAGCAGTCCATTTGGGAATCTTCCACATGTGCCAACCGTGATGCAGCCTTAGCGTGGAAAGTCATGAATTAATCCAACGAGAGTCCTGTCAAAGTGCCAATTAATCGTACATCCGTATTGCGACATGAAAACTAGCTAGTGCAGACCAAATACCAAGACCCGCCAGTAGTAGACTTCGTTAGTTCGTTTCAGATGTATCACAGAACAATCTTCGTCTCGTCTAGGAATGTTTCCGTGAACCACAGGATAAAATCCCACCGAAAACAAATACTATCTAATTAACACACTTGCATATAACTGCAAATGTTGGGATTTGATCCCTAGACCGAGAGCCACGCAGCTTCGAGTTCCCTTTACCTCGGATTTACGTGAATTTCTTCTTATTTGAAAAACTAGCATGGTGTCCTGCGCACCTAGCAGACATTATTTCTAAAGCATATTTAATTAGTTTAGCAGTACATATGTGATGATAATAAAGGAAACTATATCCAGAAAATAAAAAGTTGCAAATCGTATGAAAGAATTAAAATATTAGAATTTTAGAGCGTTATCAATTTGATTTAATTTCTATATTTGTATAATTGGTTTCATTTATGTTATTATTGTATAGTAGTATATGTTAAAACAAAGAATATAGATTATATCTTTAGGAGGAAATATTTGTTCTTTATACTTTGTAATCGGTATCTCGAATAATAGAGACAATAGTTGTATCCATATTAATACAATTAAAAGGATGCAAATTATCATGAATATTATAGGCAAGTTTGTTTCTGTGCGTGGATCGCTTGAGTTTAATTCTATCTCTAGCATCTCACATCTTAATTTCATACAAGAGTTCTCCATCTATACATGCATGCATATCATGGTGCAAATCAATTTCATGCACACTTTCATAGATCAAGAATTTATTGGTTATGATTTGTTAATCATAAGAAAGGTCCACCCAATTAAGAGCTAGATACATTTTTTAGAATTTCTAGCAATTATTATCATTTATCATGTAACATCTATCAGTTATGGATTACTACACATAATTAGGGTACACCAAATTAAAGGCAAGATGTTTTTTATTTTTGGGTGAAGTTCTACAATTTTTCTCTTTTCAATTAGCTGATGTAATAAACTAATCTATACTTTTATTGTATGATAAATAATACCTAACGGTTGATACAATTCAACTTGAATTAAAATCTACCACATCGATGGAGATTCTAGAAAAAAAAAATCAAAGTTGTGAAACACATATTGTTGGTAAGTATGCATGTAGAATAGATCTTGTCTTTTTTGTTTCTCCTTTTTCTTGCCGAGTGCCACTTTTTTCTTATTTTTCTTATGCATGATTTTACGCATTTATTTTACACGTCAATATCCTTCTTTTCTTCTCATACGTGAATTTTACTGCAGGTCATCTAGGATTAATTTTATTTATTGGGTTTATCTAGAATCTATAATGGGTAGTCTTGCCTTACAAGATTTCTTGTTTTGTCTAAGACATCCATTGATGATTATTTACTAACCATAATAAAGGTCCACTATATTGTGGAATGAATGTTTTTTCCTTTTTATCCTTTTTAGCAAATGTAACATTCATGTGATCGACTTTTAGTATATAATAGATATAATTTATTTTTTAGGGGATTTACTTTGGAATTCGTATGGAAATCAAATAGCTAGTTTTTGTTTTCTTCCCTGAATTTTGATTATTTTGGATTATACTTGACATAGACTCTTTTAAAATTTGCTAATTTTCTTATTTGTAGACAAAATTTGTTCTACATGCACATTTACCAACAATGTGTGTTTTACAACTTTGATTTTTTTCCTAGAATTGCCATCGATGTTTATATGCAGGAGATCAATCAGGATCGGCTTCTCCTTTTTATTCGAGTAAACATGCATGCATGCAAATAGAAATCTCCAAGTGGATGTGGCTTCCCTAATTCCTTGCTTGTTGATTTCCTCTTATATATGCATATACGTTGGACCTTTGATCATGCATGAAGATGGAAATAGCACTTAGCTTTGATCTTCGTTGCGTCTATATGTACCGGAGTTGGATTCATTTGCGTCCATGGCTCGATGGCAAGAAACTTCATGCGATCTTTTAAACAAAGTGGAGGTTGCATTTACGTGTTGTTTCCTTTCGCTGCTCCGGCGTCTGCTCCTGCCGAGCCGGCTCCGCTTGGAGCTTGACGATTTGACCACCAACTTGTTGCTTCTCCTCCTCTGGACAGTATCATCACATCATGCAAATGACTGTAATTAAGGGGGTGTTTGGGACTGCTCCGCTTCCGATTTTGCAGCTCCGCTCCAGCTTTGCGTTGCCAAACACCTCCAACTCCAAGAACTCCGCTCCAAGAAAAAGGTGGAGTTGGGGGCCAACTCCATATTTTTTATGGAACACCTCAAGGGGTACTCCAGTTTTTGGAGTTTTGTACTCCCACATGGAGTTGAGGGGTAATTACCACCTTGCCACTCATTAATGACCTATACCGGTTCACTTTTTCCGTCTGTTCGACTCCCCCGTACGCGTACGAAGCGGTGGCCACTCATTATTTGTATTCGAATGATGGCCTTTGTTTAATTTTCTATCATTCACGTTGCAATTTATGGGGCAAAAGGATGGAATTATTTAACCAAAATAATTGTTTTTTGTTTTTCTTGGAAAAATTAAGTGCAATTTCTTATATTTTACATCGGATTTCATTTGGCAATAAAAATATTCACTTATATATGCTCCGCAGACATCAAAACATACAACAAACGTCAATCAGGGGCATAATAAACCATTTGTAGGGAAACAACCCATTCCTGAAGCTGGAGCTAGACTGTTTGCCAAACAGTACCACCTGCTCCACAAACTCCACAGTGGAGCTGCTCCATGGTGGAGTTGGTGGAGCGGAGCTGCAAAATCGGGAGCGGAGCAGTCCCAAACACCCCCTAACTGTGCACTTGAATTGGAGTTGGAGTTTGGAATTGTCTGTGCGTGCACGATGGTTTGGTTACCACGGGCGGTTGCGCACTCAATTTGTGGGGCTGAGAAGAAGTGGTTTCCACGGGCAGTTGCGCGGTGATGGCGGCGGCCATGGTCTACACGGCGTTTTCTTGGGCCACCTCCTCGGTGACTATTGGTTAGATTTACAAGTCAGTCAAATTTGTGGGGTGATGTGGAGTTTATTCTTCGCTTCGACTGTCCGGTCTTAATCAGGTCGCGTTGCGCAGAGTGGTGTCACGGTTGAGTTTGGATTGTACTTGATATAAACTCTTTCTTGTAATCAGAGTTGTTATAACTTAGGTTCACCAAATTAAGAGCTAGATGTTTTGCTTTTTTTGCGAGAATTTCTAGTATATTTATCCTTTTTCTTAGCAACTCTAAAAATCTATCATCGACTTTTAGTAATAAATAGATACCTAATTTCGCAAAATAGATTCCTAACCGGGCATTTAGGTGCCTCACCTTTTTCATTATTCTAACCATGCATGTTCCAAATGAATCTTCAATTTTGGACGGTTGTAGATCATTTTTTTCCTAACATTGGCTGGTTTAAAACATTTTTTGTGTGTTTTGGCATAAGAGCTCCGTAATGCAAAGGAAGTTGTTCGCACAAGATATAGCTATATATAATCGAAAATTCCCCGCGGCCGTGGCACCCCTATCTCTACCGTCGAAGCACTCTGAGATTAATTTTTTTCCTGTGGTTAAGAGAAGCATTAGCTTAACTATTGGGTTATTAGATTGGGTAGAATCTAGATGCCAGAATTTATGTATGTACTTGTGGTACTACTCTGTCTCCACTAGCGCCGAAGTTTTGCAAAAATTTGAAAGTTGAATTTCATCTCCACTCGCCTGTGTGCGCCGAAGATCTGGATGGGGAGAGAGATCAGGAGGGATGGGGAGGGGAAGGATAAGAATGTGGCGGGCCTACGACTGATAACGGTAAACCATTTCAAAAAGTTTATTCTGATAAGTTATTTTAAAAAGACGGTGAAGAAACTATCTTGTTTATTTGTTCGAGAAAATGTATAAGCCATAAAAAGATAAGGCATAAGCTAAAGAGAAAGATGCTAAAATCTCTCTAGTAGGGATATCATCACTGAACCGAGCTCACTGTCCCTCTCTAATGACCCCTGCTGCAAGATTCGTGAGGTAAATGGACAGCTATGATATGGGTGGCCGTGGCCCCTATAGGTAGTATATCTACATTAATAATAGAAATAAGCATTCCGTGCTACCTTGACCTAGCAGGTACGAACTGAACTACAACTTAAATAGCAAATTTGTATATAGACAAGTATCAGTCGATCGGTTGTATGGTAAAGTTTCAGCTGCAAGTGGTAGTAGTGACCTATTTGCTGGCTCAATTATTGACTGCTTTACATTTGATACCAGAAGCACTACGACTAGACACGGTGATTTATGTCTGTTACCATTTTCCAGCTTGTTGCCCCCTCTCGCACGCTCATACTTGTCAGCTGGCTTGTGCCCTATATAACTGCATGCCATGTTCCAACGAAAGAATCACCAGAACCAAATCAGTTAAGCATCCACCAGCATAAGCATGTACTTACACGGAAGCAAGATGGCTGTTGTAGGATCCCAAAACGCATTGTTGCCACTGCTTGCTGCAATGCTCATCTGCTTGCTTAGCCTTTGTCCCTATGTATGTTCCTTAGACACATCTGCACTCCATAACGCATCCGAAACCGATAGACAGGCCCTCCTGTGTCTCAAGTCACACCTCTCCCACTCTGTTGCAGCCTTGGACTCATGGAAAAATGAATCCCTTGCCTTCTGTGATTGGTATGGAGTAACATGCAGCAAGCGGCAAACAGCTCGTGTTGTTGCTCTTGACCTTGAATCACTGAATATCACCGGTCAAATATTTCCTTGCATTGCTGGCCTTCGTTTCCTCAATAGAATCCACATGCCTGACAACCAAATCAATGGCCACATCCTTCCTGAGATTGGTGGCTTAACCCGCCTCAGGTACCTCAACCTTAGCATGAATTCCATCACCGGAGTGATTCCAGATACCATATCATCCTGTTCCCGCCTTGAGGTTATCAGCCTGTGGAACAACTCCATCGAAGGTGAGCTCCCTCCAAGTCTTGCAAAGTGCTCATCTCTTGAGGAAATTGTTCTCAGTGTTAACAACCTTAACGGAAGCATCCCTTCTGGGATCGGTTTGCTTCCCAACCTTAAATATCTATTTCTCACTAGCAACAAACTTGAGGGCAGCATTCCTGAATCTTTGGGATATAGCCCTTCACTCTCTATGGTTGTCTTTGGGAATAATAGCCTGACTGGTGGAGTTCCACCTCTGTTAGCAAATTGCTCTTCACTCTACTACCTTGACCTGATGAAAAACAAGCTCAGTGGAGAGATCCCGTCTGCTCTCTTCAATAGCTCATCTCTTCTTACCTTAGAACTCTCATACAATGAGTTCTCTGGGTCCATACCATCTTCCTCCCCGATGTCCTCACAGTTACAATATATTAGCCTTACAGGAAATAACCTTTCAGGAAAAATTCCTGCCACAGTCGGAAACATTTCTTCCCTATCTTCCTTGCTGCTTGCTCAAAATAACTTACAAGGAAGCATTCCAGAGAGTTTAACTATAATTCCATATTTGCAAGAACTAGATTTAGCATATAACAACTTGTCTGGCACAGTTCCACCAGCTCTTTACACAATCACGTCTCTCACTTATCTTGGCCTTGGCGTCAACCAACTAGTTGGGAGGATTTCGAGCGAGATTGGACACACACTTCCAAACATTCAAACGTTGGTCATGGAAGGAAACCAATTTGATGGCCCAATCCCCGTGTCTTTAGTTAATGCTTCCAATCTCCAAATGCTACTACTCCGTGATAACGCATTCAGTGGTGTGGTTCCTTCTTTCTGGTCCTTGCCCAACTTGCTCCAATTAGACCTTGGTGCAAACGAGCTCGAAGCTGTGGACTGGAGCGCCTTGTCCTCAACAACAACCTCTCCCCAATTGCAGATATTATATTTGGACAACAACAAGCTGCATGGAATATTACCTAGTTCCATTGGCAATCTCTCGAAAAGCTTAGAAATGTTGTTTCTAACAGAAAATAGATTTATCGGAGCTATACCTTCAGAGATAGGAAACCTTACAAAGCTCACAGTTCTTAATTTAGCGGGAAATTTATTCTCTGGAGGCATTCACGACACACTTGGGAATCTCAGAAACTTGTTCGCTCTAAGCTTATCACGCAACATACTTTCTGGAGAAATCCCACCATCAATTGGAAACATTGAAAGCCTAGGTGCGATTTATCTGCAAGAAAACAACTTGAGTGGGCCCATACCTTCACACTTAGCAGGCTGTAAAAATTTGGTGATGCTGAACCTCTCTTGTAATGGCTTAGATGGAAGCATCCCACCAGAACTCCTTTCCATTTCCTCTCTTTCGGAAGGCCTAGACTTATCCTACAATAAAATCACTGGATCCATATCACCTCAGATTGGCAGCTTAACTAACCTTGGCTCCCTTAATATTTCCAACAACCAATTATCTGGAGAGATTCCACATACACTTGGTGAATGCATGCACTTGGAATCCCTTCGGTTAGAGGTGAATTTTCTTCGTGGGACAATCCCAGAATCCTTCATGAGCTTAAGAGGCGTCACTGAGATGGATCTTTCTCAAAACAACTTGTCCGGTGAAATCCCAGTCTTTTTTGAGACATTTAGCTCTTTGCAGCTTCTCAATTTATCCTTCAACAGCCTTGAGGGAATAGTTCCTACAGGTGGTGCATTTAGCAATTCAAGCAAGGTGTTCATACAAGGAAACAAGAAGTTATGCACCAAGTTTCCAATGCAACAATTACCACTTTGCACATCACCTACATCCAAACGAAAGAATACTTCCTTTGTCATATTAGTAGCTGTTCCACTCACTAGCATTGTTATAGTCTTAATGGCATGTGTTACAACCATTCTTTTCAAGAAGATAAATCAACCGAAACAACATATTGACCAATTATGCAAGGAGTTGAAAAAAATCTCATATGCTGAGCTTGCTAGAGCTACCAATGATTTCTCTTCAGCCAACCTAGTTGGTTCGGGGAGATTTGGAGTGGTCTATAAAGGTATATTCAAGTGTAGGATCGTTGATAGCAATCAGAGGGGGGTGAATGATTGCAACGCACAGCGGAAACCCTTTTTTTATTTTCTACCTTTTAATATGCAAAAACCAGAAATAACAAAAGGAACGTAAAAATATTTTTTCCTGAATTTACTGTAGCATACTGTAGCAAAACACTGTAGCATACTGTAGCGATTTACTGTAGCAGCGAACTTCCGATCGATCAGCTAGCGTGCTCACTTTTTTTTTAAATCTTCTAATCAATTTATTAATTAAAACTAATTCATGTATGCAAGCAACAAAAATACCTAGACATAGATCAATGCATGGAGAATTTATAGGAATCAAAAAACCAAGAAAAAAGATAATAGATACGAATTAAAAAACTTACAAACTTTTATTCAAAAAGATGAACACTGTTCATCCATCAATCTCCTCAATTCATATACGTGAATCCGCCGCAAACTCTTCTATTCGCTCGTACCGCGCGTCTTCAAAACAACGCCTTCTCTTTTTCCCTCACGCGTATTTTTCCTCCACGGCTCCTCGGTACAACTCTTGCCATGCCACCGCATGCATATATATACACACACAGCCCAACTCCAACTAGGCCTTAAAATCCTAATCCAACTCCAACTAGGACTTAGAATCCTAATCCAACTCCAACTAGGACATAGAATCCTAATCCAACTCCAACTAGGACTTAGAATCCTAATCCAACTCCAACTAGGACTTCGAATCCTAATCCAACTCCAACTAGGACTTCGAATCCTAATCCAACTCCAACTAGGCCTGGGCCTTTTTACCTCAACTAGACTTTTGGCCCACTAATTTTCAAGGGACCCGAAACCCTTCCTAACACAGGTTTTTCACACTCACGACTTTTCTAACACGTCACGTGTCGAAGCCTCCAGGACCGCACCTCCCGTAGCTTCTCCACGTATCATCCACCTTCGATCTCCATGCGCCCCAAGCATGAGCCCGATCATCTCGTGACCTCCTTGACCGTCTGAACCTCAGATCTCCCCATCCTAGTTCCGGTCCACCTCGTCACCGACCATGATCGCCTCCATGCTCAACCTGCACATGCAAAGACCAAAGAACATTCTTCCGGCACAAGTTCGTCTCAACTTGGCCAACATCAGTCCGCACACACGCAACACAACTCGCATAACACCGCTAAACGAAATCACCAATTATTCATCATAACAAATTAACCATTGTCAATTATTCATCACCAAAATATCCTAAACCTAGCCACATGGTCTAACAATCTCCCCCTTGATGAATACATTGACAACACCACAAAATTGTATGATGAATTAGCTTCAAATAGATATAAGTGAAGAACTAAAGCCGAAAAACAGTTTAAACCATAAGTCTCAAATCTCTCCCCCTCAACACAAGAGAGGTAATTTTATTCTCCCCAAATTCTCTTTAATTTCTTGCAAAGCACACAAAATCTCTCCCCCTTTGGCAATGTAATCATCAAGAAAATTTAAAGAAAAAATAATTGTAAGACGGAGCAATGAAAGTAAAAATCAAGAAGCTTTGTAGATTATCCAAGTCATTGTGCATTTATTTAATAAAGCAACCAAGACATATTTTTGAGTAGAGTTATCTAGATCATATTAAGCCATATATCACATAGCAATGTTAAAACAAATTTTCAATATGATTAAGCAATTTATATCAATGACAGGCATCTCAACAATGACCAAACCAATTATAGAGAGCACAATGAGATATCACAACGAAAAGTCAAAACCTAAAAGGGAGGCAAATTTTAACTCTAGACGGGCTAGCAGTCTCATGTAACAACTTATTGCTTCACACTCAAATTTTAGGCATGTGGCATGCTTGTAGCATACTTCTTTTCATAATGACATACTTTTCTTCTTCTTCCTTTTTTTTTGATGGTGGCATGCTTGAAACATACTTTTTTTTATTTTGCGCACTTTTGTGTCTTTTTTTGTTCACCATGGCATGCTTGAAGCATACATCTTTTCAATTTTTTCTTTATATACTCTCTTTTTTTAATAACATGCCAAATTGAGTGATCATAAGAATTGGAACATGAAACATGCGAGCCTCATAATCAAGAGTTAAAATAAGACTCACAATCAAGCTAATCATTTTCGATGGACATCGCAAAGTAATAACTATAATTAATCTAGTCAAAGTATTTCCGCCATGTCATACTTTTAATTCAAATGTAGCAATTTAATTATAAACAATCCTGATCAAAGCTACACAACATATGAATAGATATGATAAAGAGAGCTCTACTACTCAATTGATTTCAATGACTTGGATTTGATAAGTTATTTGACAAGGATAATAAACAAAGCTTCCAAAATTTTTAAACAACAAGCTCCCCCTCAGAATAATCCCATAAGATGTAATACTCCCAACTTACTTCGCAATTGAGGGAAACGAGAAGTATCAAACGATTTCATGTGCAAATTAGCAACTTGAGAATTTAACAAGATGTAAGACAACATTACCTTTTCCACATGGTCTTTCAAAACAGTGAAATCTCTTGCAAACCATCAAAGGAGTGAAGAACCATCAAGTGTTCCAATCAAGCGATGATAAAAAAACGGAACCCAATTTAGCTCATCTTCTCCATCCTTGTCAGCTGTTCTTACATGACAGGAAACATCGGTCTCACAGTATTGGGGTTAGTAAAATAAGATTTAGGAATCCAGTACTGTGACACACGACGAACAGGAGCAACAAAGCTAGAACCAAAATCACGTGCATGTGGATGATTAGAATGCCGAAAAGAACATGAATCATTTGAATTAAATCCCAATCTAGCATGTGAAGCAGATTTAAAGCCATCATGAAAGTTCTCAAAAAACATAGCTTTCACATTAGTTCTAGGAACAAAAGACATTGCATGTTTTTGTCTCAAAGCATTCAATCTTTCCTTTCTCTCTTTCTTGACACGTCTAAAGCAAAATTCAAGTGTTCATCTCTTCCACAATAGGTGCAATGAAATTTAACATAACCAGAATTCTTTTGAGATGATGAGCTAGCACCTATATTATTATTTGATGAACTTTGCACAAAGCCAGCTGATTTAAACACAGTTTGAATTGGTTCAAGTTTCACTTCAATTTTTTCAGGTTCAAGAGACTTAATAATCTTAGGAGGATTATTCTTGGCATGCTCAACAAAATTAAATCCTAAACCATGATTTTTCACACTTTTTTTTGACTTGTCTAGAATCATATTCAGATTTTTCTTGCCAAAAGAAAATCTCTCTAAAGTGTCTTTTAGGTACTCATTCTCTTTAGCTAGAGTGGGACAAGTTGTGCATTTATTAGATTCATTCACAAGATTTTTAGAAGCACTAGACTGAGCTAATCTTTCTTCTTCAGTAAAATCATTAAGTTGTCTAGTCAAAACTTCTATTTCAGTGTTAAGCTTAGGACAATTTGAGCAAGAAGAAATCTCATGATAAAGCATCTGTTGAATTGTTTCCTGAGATGAACTAAGTCTAGCTTCTAACAAATCACATTTAGAGCAAGCTTTAGATTGAGCATTTAAAATACTTGATTCTAAACATGAAGAAGAACTAAACTTGAGCTTTCCAATTTCATCATTAGCACATTTCAATTTTTCATCACAAGAGTCATGTGCCAATCTTAATTCATCAAATTTAGTAGTTACATCTCTAAGTTGATCCATGTTTAAAGCATTCAGTGACCTAGCATTCTCTAACTCAGAATGTAAAATTTGACAGGACTCACAAGATTCATCATCAGGAATTAAAACTCTAAGTCTTGCAATTTCAGAATTTAGAGATTCAATCAAAGTATCGTATTTCTTAATCTTTTTATTTTTCTTTTCTAGCAAAGTACCAAGTTTAGCAACAGCTTTAGCTAAATCATCATAAGAAGGTTCTACCTCATTGTAGTTGTCGCTGTCAAGATCATCATTGTCGGTGAAGCTTTTGCTACTTGCCATTAGACACAACCTAGTTAAATCTTTCTTGCCTTTGGGAGTATCATCCTCGTTGTCCGTGTCCACATCACTCAAATTAATTTGCTCAAGAGCTGCAAGAACACGATGCACCACCTTGCGATTTATATAGCCATTCTTTTTATTCTTCCTTTTTTCTTTCTCCATCTCTTCTTCCTTCTCATTTTCTTCCCTTGCAAATTTTGCTAGAAACTTTGGACATTTAGGACGAATATGATTGAGATCACCACATTCATAGCACCTTTGAGGACCAAAATTTCCTCTCTTTCTTGATCTCACATTCTGTAAGGCTCTTGTGAAGCGTGTAGAGAGGAGTTCCAAAACATCTTCCGGGAGTTGCTCTAGCTGTTCATCGGTTAGTGAAGACAAAGAAGACAAAGCATAGCTAGTAGAAGAATTATCACCATTAGACTTGCTAGATTGTGAAGCTAAAGCAATTGATTTATTACCATTATTTTTTCTAGCAAAAACATCTAATTCATGAGTTTTCAATTTAGAATAAAGTACATCTAATGTAAGTGTACTCACGACAGTAGATTCTCTAATGGATGTAACCTTCATCTCCCATATCGACATATCTAATGCTCCAAGTAATTGACGTGCATTTTCAGCATCAGTATAAGTAACATTAACAGCACGTAGGTTACTAAGAATTTTATTAAAGCGGGCAAAGAGATCATCTATTGATTCACCAGGTTTCATCTCAAAACGCATGTAATCCTTTTTGTACATGTCTTGACGTACCTCTTTAATAGTAGATGAACCCTCATGATAATCACACAATGCTTTCCATACCTCATATGCGGATTTAAGATGCACAACACGATCAAAATCACTCCTTCCTAGTCCTTGAATTATCAGGTTCCTTGCCTTGCTATTTGTCTCCACTTGTGCCATGTTCGCCGCTGTCACATCATCGTTCTCGGGCACTTGATAAGGCTTGTAGACCATCTCCCATATTGCAAAGCCTTGAGCTTGAATATATGCTTCCATCTTCGCTTTCCAATACTGAAAATCAACACCATCGAAAACACAAGGTTTTGTGGAATACCTATCCGTCGACATGTTTTCTAATCACTGGTTAAGATCAATTAGAAAAATAAACCTGCTCTGATACCACTTGTAGGATCGTTGATAGCAATCAGAGGGGGGTGAATGATTGCAACGCACAGCGGAAACCCTTTTTTTATTTTCTACCTTTTAATATGCAAAAACCAGAAATAACAAAAGGAACGTAAAAATATTTTTTCCTGAATTTACTGTAGCATACTGTAGCAAATTACTGTAGCAAACACTGTAGCATACTGTAGCGATTTACTGTAGCAGCGAACTTCCGATCGATCAGCTAGCGTGCTCACTTTTTTTTTAAATCTTCTAATCAATTTATTAATTAAAACTAATTCATGTATGCAAGCAACAAAAATACCTAGACATAGATCAATGCATGGAGAATTTATAGGAATCAAAAAACCAAGAAAAAAGATAATAGATACGAATTAAAAAACTTACAAACTTTTATTCAAAAAGATGAACACTGTTCATCCATCAATCTCCTCAATTCATATACGTGAATCCGCCGCAAACTCTTCTATTCGCTCGTACCGCGCGTCTTCAAAACAACGCCTTCTCTTTTTCCCTCACGCGTATTTTTCCTCCACGGCTCCTCGGTACAACTCTTGCCATGCCACCGCATGCATATATATACACACACAGCCCAACTCCAACTAGGCCTTAAAATCCTAATCCAACTCCAACTAGGACTTAGAATCCTAATCCAACTCCAACTAGGACATAGAATCCTAATCCAACTCCAACTAGGACTTAGAATCCTAATCCAACTCCAACTAGGACTTCGAATCCTAATCCAACTCCAACTAGGACTTCGAATCCTAATCCAACTCCAACTAGGCCTGGGCCTTTTTACCTCAACTAGACTTTTGGCCCACTAATTTTCAAGGGACCCGAAACCCTTCCTAACACAGGTTTTTCACACTCACGACTTTTCTAACACGTCACGTGTCGAAGCCTCCAGGACCGCACCTCCCGTAGCTTCTCCACGTATCATCCACCTTCGATCTCCATGCGCCCCAAGCATGAGCCCGATCATCTCGTGACCTCCTTGACCGTCTGAACCTCAGATCTCCCCATCCTAGTTCCGGTCCACCTCGTCACCGACCATGATCGCCTCCATGCTCAACCTGCACATGCAAAGACCAAAGAACATTCTTCCGGCACAAGTTCGTCTCAACTTGGCCAACATCAGTCCGCACACACGCAACACAACTCGCATAACACCGCTAAACGAAATCACCAATTATTCATCATAACAAATTAACCATTGTCAATTATTCATCACCAAAATATCCTAAACCTAGCCACATGGTCTAACATCAAGTTTGAAGCGCACCTGGTTGCTATTAAGGTGTTCAAACTTGACCAAATTGGAGCACCAAAGAACTTCTTAACTGAATGTGAGGTGTTAAGAAACACTCGCCACAGAAACCTCATGCGAGTGATTAGTGTATGCTCAAGCTTTGATCAAATGGGACACGAGTTCAAAGCTCTTATTCTTGAGTACATGGCCAACGGTAACCTAGAAAGCTGGCTTCATTCAAAAGTGCACAAGCATGGACAGAAGAGACCATTGAGTCTAGGATGAAGAATACTAATAGCTATGGACATCGCTGCTGCCTTGGATTATCTTCATAATTGGTGCACACCTCCTTTGGTTCACTGTGATTTGAAGCCAAGCAATGTCCTTTTGGATGATGACATGGGTGCTCATGTTAGTGATCTTGGATTAGCAAAGTTTCTTTACAGTCATTCTTCTACAAGGCTTGACAGTTTAACAAGTATAGCTGGGCCGCGAGGATCAGTTGGATATATTGCACCTGGTGAGCATTCATTCTTATCTTATTAACATCCATTAATGTGGCAATATTTCTCATAGAAAACAATTTGTAGCTATCATCTCAAGAAATTTCCTTTCTTTCTTATAAAAAGAGTTTATTATTTAAGACAATTTAGCAAATGAGAAGAGCTTCTAAACAGTTTCACATTACATTAATTGCAGAATATGGAATGGGTTACGAGATCTCAACTGCAGGTGACGTTTATAGTTATGGAGTTATTTTGCTAGAAATGCTCACAGGGAAACACCCAACAGATGACATCTTTAAGGATGGGCTGAACCTTCACAAGTTGGTGGAATCTGCATTTCCACACAATATTGGCGACATTTTAGAGCTCAGTCTCATTCCATGCTATAAACCTGAAGAAGAAAATCACAACTTAGAGAATGGGAATCCTGCAATGATCGGAATGCAAAGCTGTATCATGCAGCTTTTTAATATGGGCCTAAAATGTTCTGTGGACTCACCGAAAGATCGGCCAGAAATGCAAGATGTTTATGCTGGAATCATCGCTATCAAAGAAACATTTTCAGCACTGCACAGTTGGTGATTTGGATCAATATTCAATATTACCACAATTCACAAGTTATTCCATAGTGTATTATGCTTTATTGAAAATCATCTAAGTTCTTAGTTCGTTGGCTTGCCCTTTTATAATTTTCTAGTTATAGGTTTTGTCATGTATGATTGTTAGTTATTTTCACCACACCTTATGTAGTCTATTCAGTTCTGCATGTTTGCTTAGCACTACATGTTTGTTCCCTTACGAGTAGGAAGCACTCTGCACTAGTTTCCTTCTTTTTCTTGGTGGAACGGATTCTTCGGATCTGGGAGGATTCTGAGGAAGTCTTGGTCCATGATTTGCATGTAACAGGCTCCATGTATTCAGCCATGAATAAAAGGAATGAAAACTGAAAAGCCGCTGGTGTGTTCGCGGCACAAACGTGTGTTTTCATATTCTGCTTGTTCCACAAACTCTGAACTCTGGTTGCTTTCTGTATTTTGTCGTTAGCTACTGTTCATAGTCCGGCACAGTTCAGAGAACAGAGTTTGTGCAGAGAGGGGTTGTTTCTCTCGGACAATGATCACTTCTAGATCGCAGCGTATATATATAGATGAAACAAAGTTATATATCTCGTGTTCGCTCAGATGCTTTATGTAATTAGAGCACAAATAATTCATAATAAAAAATTAATCTCTTAATATGCAGGATTAGCATTCCATGGGAATTTCCCACTAAAAATGGAGGAAGTATCATTATTTGCATGTGGCTTGTTATGCATGGAAAATAAACTCATGAGCAAACGACAATGATTGAAATGCAGAATGAATATTTCGGACTAATGGGAGGGGAAAACATTGCCATTTTAGTAATGCAACCATAACTTTTCAAGTGGAGTAAATGGCCGGTCTGCATGGTTGAAAATTTGCAACATACCTGAGCTTTACATGAGAATACATTATATCCTGATATTTTCCAGAATTATGGATAATGATCGAAATGCACAAATTAGCAGTCTAGCTTCTTTGCAGCTGTTTTGTTTAGTACAATGAACAAGTCTTATGCATCGGTCGGTGTCAAAATTGTGCATTACTATGCTAGGTCACAACTAACGAACAAGCAGAGTCTTGATTGAATTTGAGCAGTTCGACACAAAAAGAGAACTTACATATTTGATAAGTAGACTGACAATAGCAGTCCCAAGTGGATATAGAGGCCGGACTTTGTATCCTTATCTAAAAAAAAAGACTGACAATAGCTCAGTTTTTTACCTATCAAAGTATACATAAATATGAAGCTGGTTCATAACTAGGAACTTGTCATGGATGGAGAAAATAGTAAAAAAGAGATGAGAGGCTCAAAGTAGCTGAAGAACTTTTATTTAGTGCCTAAATCTGGCAATGCTGAATGAAAGATGCTGCAATTTGGAAATCCACTGGTTTTGTCACCTTTAGGGATAAAAAAATAAATCTCAGTATTAGCTTAAACTACTAAAATGATGAAGTGCTCAACTTGATTAGTCAATGTAACTAGTTCTCACAAAATTGAGGGCTTGCTGCCACTTCCCAAGAAATGAATGGTTCTTCATTGTTTTCCTCATCGCCGTGATGGCATCATGGTAGGCCACACTCTGCTCCCCCATGCCGGCGGTGTCATGGAAAAGCAAAAAGGCTGGGACCGGCGACATGGCTCCTCTCTCCGGGCTGAGCCCCGAGGTAGGCGATTTTAAGCAATGTCAGACGGATCACTTTCCGCTCACACTCTGGTTCCTAGTTACCTGGGTTGGTTGTCAGTTTTTTTGGGCTCATTTGCATGCATGCTCGAGCTGTGATGTACTAAGTGCCTGTTTGGTTGCCCGTATCTTCTCAACCCAGCTCGTATGGCTCATCCTGGCTAGTCTCATCCTGGCTAGGCACATACAAATATACTTGTTTGGTTGCCTGTATCTGTTGAAACTGTATGAGTAAAGATGGTGTTTGGTTGCCCGGCCTGTCTCTCTCTTGCCCTCCACTCATTTCGGCCGACCGGCCTCCTCCCTCACCCGTCTCTCTCTCTCTCCCTCCACTCATTTCGGCCGACCGGCCTCCTCCCCCTCACCTTCTCCGCCCGGGGCAGTGCGGTCGGCGCGCGGCCAGGCGCGGCGGCGCCGGTGGTTCTCCCGCCGCCCCCTACCTTCCCTCTGCCACCTACCTCTCTCTCTCCCCCCCACACTCAGGCTCACCTCTGGCGGCACGACGGCGCGCGGGTGGCTCAGCGTGCCGACCTCGGGCTCCCCTCCGTCGGCCTCGGGCTCTCCGCCGCCGTTCCCCCTCCGCACGCACTCTCTCTCTCTCTCCCTCTCTCGGCGGCACGGCACGGTGCGGCCCGTGGAGCGGGAGTGCGCTGCCAGTCCAGATCCGGCCAGATCCGGCCGGCGCCCTACCGGTGGCAGCCTCCCCTCCGGCCTCCCCTCGCCCTCCGCCCCGGATCCGGCCGACCCGAGCGGAGTCGCCGCCTCTTCCGCTCTCCTTCCTTCCCTCGGGCGCCGTGCGCTGCATCCGCCGGGCCAGGCTAAGGAGCGAAGGTCGCTATCTTCGTTTCCCTCGGGCCTGGCTCGGGACATCCTTTTGCATGAGATGGGCATGGCTTGGAGAGCCAATCAGGCAACCAAACACACATCTATTGCATGAGCTGATGCGAGCCAAGGTTCATGCGGGCAACCAAACAGGCCCTAACTTTTCAATGGTTATCCTCCATGTCGAATTCCAGGATGTAATTGGATCTCGGGATGAGTTTTTGTTGGGCCATGGATATACACATAGTTACCCATGTGTTGCTACTAAAGAAATGGTTGTTTTACACTTCCACTGAGCTTTTTTGGCCTCCTAGCTAGAAGCTGGTGGATTCTTGTGTTCTGCAAGACATTGTCTCCATTACTATCAGTACTGAGTGGCACCTGACGTGTCTTGTAGTCAAGTGGAAATCTATCTATTGTTTACTCAAGTAGCCGACGCAATCGAGGAAGCGGAAGGGCTTGCTCTTGGGTAAACTGTAGAAGGTGCCATCCGATCGATAGCGGCAGCGGCACGACCGGGGAGCTCCCGTGCGGTAGAGCGCCACAGCGGGCACACGGCGGCGAAGCGGATGCCATCGACTTGGGCAAGGAGGCGGCGGAGGACCTGGCCGGCGAGCTCTGATGGGAGGTCGTCCGACCTTGATCGCGGGCGCTCCATCCGCGCCATCTTGTTGAGAGGCATCTGCGTGGAAAAAAAAGTAGTCATCTATGAAGGAAACAAATGAAACATGCATCGGCTCCATGACTGTGGACCTCATTTTCAGTGGTGCTTATTTGGACTTTTAAGTTCGAGCTTATAGCTTATTTTATATTATAGTAATTATTTTACACTGTAACTGTTAGTAACTTTTTTAGCGTAATTAATTTTTTTAAAAAAAATATAATATCATTATGAACAATAAAAAACTAAAAAACTAAAAAGTGAATAAAGACAAAATTGGGGAGCCAAAATCCACAAACACTCTAACCCGAACATGCATGCGATTGGAAGAGTTCATATATGCAAGGGCGTGCGTGTGCAGTTCAAGCCAATCCAGTGCAAGAAAAGATTAGAGCGTACAGTTTGAATTCAAAACCAACTTAAAATTACCATTAAAGCATGCATGCACCTCCACATTTAACTACCAAACCATCAACCTAAACACCCTTAGACGAGTTTTTTGTTATTATGGTACCCTCTAAGTTGGGCTTCGACGAAACGGTATCTACGTCGTGGGCTTCTCTAAAATAGTACTCTTGTACTTAAGACTTATCTCAAATAGTATTCTTCAGGGATTTTAACTCAAATAATTTGATTTTCGAATTTGTACTCCCCCAATTGACTGAACTGCCCTGTTCATTTTGTTTAACCCTAATCACTTTTATTTTCTTCTTTTCACATCGTTTGGGTTTCACTGGCGACGGCGGCACGCCGACTGGCCGATCGGAATACTCGGCGCGGCGCCGTCAACGCCAGGCGAGAGCGCGGCAAGGATCGCACGGGAGTGCGCGCACCCTAGGCCACGGACGATCGCACGCCAGCCAGGGACGGTCGCACGTCGGCAGGGGCAACCGGACCACGTACGCGGCAGGTGTGATCGGCATCTTTGTACGCGGCAGGTATTGAGCATTAAGGATGATCCACGTACACGGCAGGATCAATCTTTGTCATGTTTTTTCATGTCATGTTTGAGTTAAAATCAAATTATTTTAGAGAATACTATTTTACAAAATCAATCTTTGTCATGTTTGATCCACGTACGCGGCAGGATCAATTTTACAAAATGAGCAGGGGCAGTTCAGTCAATTGGGGGAGTACAAATTCGAAAATCAAATTATTTGAGTTAAAATCCCTGAGAATACTATTTGAGAGAAGCCTTAAGTACAAGAGTACTATTTTAGAGAAGCCCACGACGTAGATACCGTTTCGTCGAAACCCAATTTAGAGGGTACTATAATAGCAAAAAACTCCCCTTAGACCCTCCAATTAGCATCTTTAAAAGTGAATCAAATCCAATCGTTAGGCTGCGATTCTTAATTTCATGAATGCTATCTTGCTCATTTGCACGCCTAAAAGTCCGGAAAGAACGGGGAGGCCAAAGCCTTGCCGGCGCCACCTCCATCCCCTCCCTTGCCGGCACCCATAGCCTTGCCAGCACTGCCTCTGTCCCCTCCCTTGCCACTGCTGCCACCTCCCCCTCCATTCCTGCCGCCTCATCCCCCTCCTCCCTTGCTGTCGTCGGATTTGCCTTCCATGAAGCTGGCGCCGGTGGATTCCTGGAATTGGCTAGAGCAACTAGAATGAATCGGCTGGAGGCTGCACACTCGAGCTTCGGTTTTCTCCTAAAACCTAGCAGTCAGAATTAGGGCTGTAAACGAGCTGAATTCAAGCGAGCTTGACCTTTTAGGCTCGAATTCGGTAGAAACTCGAGCCGAGCTCGAGTTGGGGTCCGAGCCAGGACCTGGGCTCGAGTAGGTTCGAGTTCAGCTCGTTGAAGCTCGATAACAATTAAAATAATTTATTATGCACTATTTTCAATAATAAGAAAATTTTAAGTTCGAGCTCGGTTTAATAACAGTAAAAATAATTTAAACGTACACTAATTTTCAATAATAAGAAAAGCTCGAGCTCGAATTCGACTCGAGTAAGCTCGGTAAGATTTAATATGTATCACTATTTAAGTTCGAATCAAGGCTCACAAACTATTCGATCGCAAGCTTGAGATAAAGCTCAAGTTCGGCTTATTTAAAGTTTGAACCGACCTTGAATCAAGTCTAGAACGAGTCGAACTTGAGTAATTCGCGAGCTTCGAGCTTTTGTTACAGCCTTAGTCGGAATTGCGAAAATGGGGAACGACGCAAAAATGGGGAACGGCGTCTTGGCGATTCGTGTCTCGCGAAAATGAGGAACGACGCAGTGCGCTACTGTGCTAGTACCCGTTGGGCCGATTTATTCGAATTGGGCCAAATTTTTTGCCCGATTGGTCCTTTTCCAAAAATTGGTGATTTTCACGGAAGCGTGAAATTTTAATCCCTCCCAGGAGTGTTTCGCAGGGCATCCAGTACATCGTCGGGCGACTCCTGTCGCAAGCTGCAGCAGGAGCATCGTCCAGGTACTCAATCAAGGTTGTCATATCTCTCTATTTAATCTACCGGTGGCGAGATTGAAATTAGTTGTCCTCCATCGAATTCGATTGGATTAGATCTGGAGGCCCTCGTCAATTCCTGAATCCAGCTAGCATTGAACACATCACTTTGAAATCACGCAGCCAATTAGAAACAGCTTGTGAGTCAACGTGTCATACACAATATATCAACCGATCGCAATGTTCTTTGACATACTGAGCAAGAGTACAAAAGGGGAGAGGGGAGTAGGGACACAAAGGACCAACAACTCCACTCCAGGGAGGCAGCCGCAATGTTGAAGCACGTAGTAGGCTAGAAGCATGGGCCGGGGAACCGAGCAGAGACACATCGACGGCTGCTTAAGAGTAGTCACACACATCGGGCAGGCAACGAGTTCCCAATAGTGATGGCTTATGAGCCGATCGGAGTGTGTTGGTTTTCTACCATGGTTTTTTTCTTTTTTTAAATTATTTGTGGAGATATAGTAATATTTTTTTCTATTTTTCTATTTTATTAAATTAAATACATATAAAAGCTAACAATCGCTACAGGGATATTTCAACCAAAAGTTAAAAGCCAAAAATACAACACTTAGAAAAGGAGCCAGTGTTTGACGTTCAATTTGGGCTCTGATCGACTGTGGAGCGCCTCTGCTTAAAATGATTCAACCAGATATATAGTACTTGGTTACATGCCGGTCAATAATACCAGCAGAACAGTATATTTATTGAATGCTGACAGCTAGTGATACAACTTGAGCGTATATTCGTACATCCTGTGATTCTCACATGTTTTTGTGGTGCTCTAAGAGCAACTCCAGCAGTAGCCCTCAAAACAGGGCCCCTACTTTTTATTTGAGGGCCCCCATACTTTTGAGGGCTCTGTTTTTTGGGCTACACTCCAGCATGAGCCCTCAAAACAGGACCCTCAAATTCATTCTTAGAGGGGATGACACATAGGAGCAACTCCAGCAGGGCCCCTACTTGAGCCCTTATCCTACTTTTGAGGGCCGAGGGGCAAAAAACTAACTCCAGCAGGGCCCCTACTTGAGCCCTCAAAAGTAGGGGCTCCCTCCAGACCCCCCAGGAATGAGGGCTCGAGGGGGAGATTTGAGGGTCCCCTACTTTTGAGGGCTCAAGTAGGAGCCCTGCTGGAGTGAGTTTTTTGTCCCTCGGCCCTCAAAAGTAGGATGAGGGCTCAAGTAGAGGCCCTGCTGGAGTTGCTCTAACTAGCTTTTGACTTAAGTTTTAGTTGTGGCTTTTAATTAAAATTGTATTATAACGACTATTAGGTTTTTCTAAGAAAAATAAGAGAAAATTTGAGAAAAATAAAAAATCATTATATCGTCACGGACACTACAAAAGAATAAAGGTGAAAGAACACAAAAAAAAAACCTGAAAAGGCTAAAAAAAAGTCAAAATTAAAGGTTGATGTGTTCTAAATGGCTTCTAGATTAATTAAATTAAAAGCAAAAAGGTCAAAAGCTGAATCTGTTTGGAGCGGAGACATTTAAAATCTAAAACCTTATAGCAGGGCGAGAGAATGCAACTATCTGACTGTAAATGTTTTTTGATATAGTAAGTAGAATGGTCGATATCTTCAAATTGATAGCAAACGAAGCCGATATGACATGCTCAAGTTTGTTTCACGGTGCACACGGTGGGCGTGGCGGACACGAAGCTCTCAGACAAGGTGGTGCAGGGCGGCAGGGAGCAGGATCACGCTGTACTGGATCTCCATCGCCAGAATTGAGTAGCAAAAATGAATCAGAATTCATTTCATGTTAGGTTTTTTTTCTTCACATCATTTAGTAGCAGCATGGATGGAAGCACTAACATTTTAAATAAACAAGATTAACAATATCAAAATGTAAATATTAACGCAAGTTTAGGTGCTCTCTGCTTACTATCTTTGTGCTACCTTTTTTTTGTTTGTTCTGGTGACATAAAGCCTGACCTTAGGAGTGAGGTGGTGCCCGGTGACTAGACATACCTTGATAGTAGAGAAATATACTAGATCATGCATGGTGAAAAGGGACTTTTTGGCTGATTTAGTAGTATTACGATCGGTAATTATAGAAGTAGTGCCTGGTATGAAGAATATGTAGATTTGGCATGAAAGACACACAACCACCGCACGGAGACGGCTCTGGGCCGACATGCACCCTACCGCACGGCCGCCATGCGGTGGAGCCAAAACCACACGACCACCGTGCGGTGCGCCCACTCCCTCATGGCCACCGTGCGGTGGCCTCCCCTTCGGCACAACCGCCGTGCAGTGGCCACTGTTCATCATGTTATTAGCATTAATTGATTCATAATTAGCACATTCATTTAGGTGTACTACTTGTAGAAATTTTAAATTGACCAAACAAGCTTAAAAACTCATGAAATATTTTGTGGTGCCTGTCAACATAGTGTATTTTAAAATAATTTTATGCGTTTTGAATTGTACTAAAAAAATTCATATAATTGTACTATTTGCACTAATTTTTTAATATAGAAAAGGAGCTCCAAAAATTATGAGTTTTTTTAAGGATCCTTACATGGTGGACTTGATTTTGTAATTTTTCTAGGACTTTATGTTTTGTAACATTTTTAAAAAATTTCAGGGTTTATGTATCAAAAAATTGGGATTTTAGGTGGAAGCCACACGTCAGCCGGTTCGGTTCTCCGAACAAACAAAAAACCACCATCACTTGCCATCTATCATTTAACAAAGCTGGCCCTCCCTCCCTTTGGCCATCTGTCATTTGGATGTGGGAGGCCCACCGTCCAGTTAGTCCTTCGGGCTAACTCACCCTTGGACGGCTACTTTTCTGCCAAAAACACATCACCTCGTCCCCTCACATCCCATCACCTGCATCACATGAGGACCAACACATGGCCTCCTACCATACTGGCGCCTTTTCAAGTTGTATTAGCAAGAATAGCACCCATTAGAGAACCGGCTGACACATGGCTTCTACCTAAAATCCCAATTTTTTTGGAACTAAATCCTTAATTTTTGAGAAAATTTCACAAAATATAAGCCCAGAAAAATTACATAATCACGCCCACTGTCTACGGATCCTTCAAAAAAATTTATAATTTTTGGAACTTATTTTATAGTACAATTCAGAAAGGATAAAATTATGAAAAAAAATCCACAATCAAGTACACTGCGTTAGAAGGCTCCATAAAAAATTTCATATGTTTTTGAGATAATATGCTATATTTAAAAATTCCTACAAGCAATACACCTAAATAAATTTGCTAATTGTGGAGTGTCGAGATGAACAGGCTTGCTGCACAACACAAGCAACAACAGCAAAAAAGTTGGGAGGAAGTGAGTACTTCTTGTTGACATCTCAGTTCGATTAGATCGAGCTTCATTTGTGTCTTCAATGGAGGTGGAGAAATGCTACAGCAGGGCAGAGCAACACTTGTTGTCCACGTCTCTGGCTGCCTCGATCCTGTCTCCCCCTCTCCAATGCCCCTCAAATCTGCTCTCTCTATGCCCAGATCCACCGCCTGCCCCTAGAATTTGGTCTCTATTTGAATATATTTTGATCTTATTTGTGACCGTCGCACCAAAAAATTCTCTGAGCTACCAGAGCAAGGTAAACACCCCTTTTGACCATTTTGACACTAATATTTCAATTATTGTATATTGTTTGCAAAAAATATTATGCATGTGTGTATGTTTGGATAAAATCGCTATATTTGTCGGTATGGTAGTTATTCCTGCTTGTATGCATTGATCGTCCTTGTGATATTGATACACTTACTACTGTAGATTGTAGGACATGGTTTAGACAATAACTAATGTCAATTTAAGTATGCTACATTCATGTGTATTGTCTAGATGCTTAGCCACGCACTAGTTTTTACTAAGTTTGAATATTCAGAAAAACTTGCACAAGGAAATGAGAGATTTTGAAATGTTGGACTAGAAGAGGGACCTCTGTTAGTTTGGTATAAAAATAAAACGAAAAACATAGTTTTTGATATGGGCGAGTTATAATACGAATTGAAAACTGTGAGAGGGGATCTCGCATATAGATAGGGGGAGTACTTCTTGTTGACACCTCAGCTTGATCAGAGTTTCACTTGCGTTCTTCAATGGAGATGGAGAAACGCTACAACAGGGTGGAGCAACACTTGTTGTCGACATCTCTAGCCGCCCCAATCTTGTCTCTCCCCTCTCAAACGCCCCTCAAATCTGCTCTCTCTATGCCCAGATCCACCGCCTGCCCCTAGAATTTGGTCTCTATTTGAATATATTTTGCTCTTATTTGTACTCATTTGGTTTTATCGATTAGACATTGTCGCACCGAAAAATTGTGAGAACGATCCCAAGCAACTCTCTGAGCAACCAGAGCAAGGCAAATACCCCCTTTGACATGTTGATCCTAAGATTTTAATTATTGTATACTATTTGCAAAGGATATCACGCATGTGCGTATATTCGGATAAAATTGTTATATTTGTGGGTATGGTAGTTATTCCTGCTTGTATGCATTAATCATCCTTGTGATATTGATACACTTGCTGTTGTAAATTGTAAGACATGGTTTAGACAATAATTAATGTCAATTTTAGTATACTACATTCATGTGTATTGTCTAGATGCTTAGCCACACACTAGTTTTTACTAAGTTTGAATATTCAAAAAATTTTGTGCATGGAAATGGGAGATTTTGAAATATTGGACCAGAGGAGGGACATCTGTTAGTTTGGTATAAAAATAAAATAAAAACCTAGTTTTTGGTATGGACGAGTTATAATGCGAATTGAAAAATGTGAGAGGGTATCTCGCATATAGATAGGGGGGAGATTCTCGCCCAAGTCGATTAAGGATTGAACTCTATTGTTACACATTTAAGTCTAAACTATGTAACCATATTTGCTATATGAGCTCTAGCTTTAGCTGACTAATTTATCTAGGACTAGCCTTGCATTTTGGTAGGCCGAAGTAGTGAGAGTATACAAAGTAGAATGCTCATAGGGCTCCCTTCACCAAGGTGTTAGGACCAAAGATTGCCAATACAATGGTGAATACATCGCTAAATGGAGGGTGTCCATTGAGGTGAGGGTTTGTCATTCATCAAGATGGTACAAGGTGAGGGCTAGATGATGTAAAGCTTATATGATAATCACTTCATCACACGCTTAAGGAAGGGTGTAGTGGCCGACAGAAGAGTTGATTGTCTCATGTGGATAAAGTTGTATAATCTCTCGAGAGTGTAAAACTATTTAAATAGCCGTGCTCGTGGTCATGAGCATACTTGGTGCAGCTGCAATGGGTTTAGTTTTTATTATTGACAAAATGCTTTCATTGGAAATGATGGGGTGGTATGTTGTAACGTATATATCATGTCTATGGTTGAGATTTGTACATGGTTCCCATCCAAGGGGGGCTGAGTGGTATGTTGTAACGTATATATCATATCTTTGGCTGAGATTTGTTCATGGTTCCCAACCAAGGAAGACTATGATTTACTTTTATCAAAGTTATATAATTATTATTTCATTACATGTCAATTTCTCTTCAAAATTTAATTGCAAATTATTATTTCTGTTTTTAGTTAAAAACTATCTGTGATACTCTCTTCTACCCCTAAACCTATTTCTGTTTATTGGCTAGCCTCAGGAAATGCTAGCCATACCCTCTGAAACAAGCAGATCAACATGTACATGTATACATTCAATTCACATCTCAAATCATTTCACAAACACAGCCAAACCATTCGCAAATCAATTACTTGAAATGAAATAAAATATCCATTAACAAATACACAATTATAATCAATGTCAATCTTATCCCAAACAAATAATCATTGTGCGTTGTGGAACTCTCCATCTGGTCTTATGACTTTAGACAACAAAAAGTACGTGCACTCTCCTCGAATTTGTGCAAGGTCCGGCTGTTGCAATGCAGTTGTAGAGATGGGTGCAACCTGTCGATAGGAATATCAATGTGCGTACATATATAACCTAATAAGTATGAAATAAATGTGGGAAGATTGACAAACCTTAGAATCGGTGATCTTCGAGGAATCGAGGAGTAGTTTCATATGGTGGCAAATGTAGAATCCACACGTGTTGCCCGGCGGCTACTGGTGGCACTGCAAAAAATAGAATGTGTTAATTCAAGAGGCATTACTACCAAGTGTTGTATAGGATCAATTAATGTGTAGTAGCAAATACCCGAAAATTTTGAACATATTGCAAGGGCTTGGCCCCTTCCGTCGAGCCACATGTCTGTGCAACGTATGTGGTGAACGATCTTCATGATTCGAAAAAGTTAGCTTAGTCATTCGGAAGGAAAGAAAAAGAGTACAATATAGTTATATATGGAGAAAATGTACTTACTGAGAGACCATGTGGAGGTGTCCCAATGTTTGTGATAAGTAATTGACTCGTGTTTTGAAAAGTTTGAGTTTGATTTGGTTGGTTCGCGCTAAGTCGGTGCATGGCGCAGTCTAGTACAGATGGACTTGGTCGAACGCGGTTTGACGTGCTTAGGACGCTTGTTCTTTTTCTCAATTGGTCGATTTGGGTATTTCATGCTTGAATACCTTCTTTTGGTGCTAATGTTAATTATATTGTTTCGAGCGGTGCTATGTGATGGTTTCTTGTCTGTGATGGCTGCAGGACTTTGAGGTGGAGTCGTGGCGAGGCATGGATGGCCAGACTAGGCACGGGCGATGCTGAGGTCAAAGCTGTCGGGAGATGCCGAAGACGACGAGGACTCGAAGTGGTTGCGAGGCGTCGACAGCGAGAAAAGAGGAAGCTTCCACGAAGGCGCGTGAGGGGCAATTCGGTAAAATTGACTCAGGCCTGAGGAAGTGGGTTCGGTTGAAGCTGTTGGGTGAAGTGCTGTAGCAAACGGGTTGGAGACCTAGTAGTAGAAGGCTAAAGAGAGGAGGTTAGGGTTTGGAGTTGAAATCCTGGTTCCCTCCTTTTTCATGTAGAGGCTGTTGACTTTTTGCCTCATGTGTGTGTGAGTTAGGGAGTGGATGCAGGCTGCCACTTCTTGTATTTCCTTTTTAGTGTGAATGATGGGTGTTAAAGCTTGATGGCTGGAGAGCTCAAGGTAGAGGTTCCTATGTGTTCTAAGTTCATGTGTTGTGTTCCTCTCGTGTGAGTTCCTCTCAGTAGGAGTGAATGGATTGATTGGGCTGTAGAAAAACATCATGTAATCATTCCTCTCTTTGTAAGCATTCATGGTTCTGAATCCTTGAGTTTGGTTTGTTTTCCATTTCCTTTTAGTCCCTGTTCTTCTCAGTATATAAGGAGTTTGGGTTGAATCCTTTGTTTGAGGAAATGAATCCTTGTTGCTCTGTGTGGGATCAGCCTCAAGGCTTCTTAGCCAACCCATTCCCAAGAGCAAAAGGATGAATCAAGGATTTCTATCATTTCTCTGACTTGTGCCACTTTTCCCCTGCTTTGCATAATCTAGGGTTTGGAGGTAGAGCACATTTGATGCTCTTGATTTCCTTCAAAAGATGGCTTTAGATTTGTGCTTCCCTGTTGAGAGATCATTTCCTGATGAAATCCAAAGTTTCAGGTTCAAAAGATGAGGGATTCTCAAGTTATTCAAGCTTTTGATTTCTTTTTGTTAAGCTTGTCACTTTTCGGTTTTGTGCTCAAATTGCTCTCTTTTCAGCCGAAGTGAATTTTTGTTCCTATCTTCTCGTTTCTGAGCTCAATTTGCTGTTTAGAATGAAGTCTTGATCCCTTGTCCAAAAAACAGCAACGAACATTCATCAATTTCCCTGCTTTCGGTTCTGCTCAGTATTTTCTGTGTGCCGAAAATATTTAGTCTTCTGTTCTCTGTTCGGCTGCTTCCTCAGTGCCCTGTGTTGTCAGTAGTATGCAGGTTCAGTTTTCAGTCAAGACTTTCTGGTAGTTTTCATTTCTCTTCAGGTGTTCGGCCAAATCAGCTTCTTTGGACTGCATTCTTCCCTGTGTAGTCAGTTTTCTCTGCAGCCTATTTTCAGTTTGGGCATTTTTAGCCAGGTATGCTCTGCAGATAGCAGTCTCCAGTTCTTGGCCCAAAATTCAAATTTTCTACTGCTTCTTGCCGAGCTTCAACAGCTGCTATTTTCAGGCTTCTTTTTCAGTTTAAATCTTCTCTGCTGCAGTATTCTTCTCTAGTGAACAGCAGCTGTTTTCTTGCTGCAGTTTTCAGCAGTATTTATTTTCATTTGTTCCTTTTCGTGTCGTGTTTTTGGTTATCAGTCTTGCTTCAGTTTTTTGTTTCAGTTTCAGTGAACATGTATCTTCTTCTTCATAGCTACTATAGCTATTTGAAAAGAAATTTGTGGATACTTAGGGGTGATTTATGAAGGCACCATTCACCCCCCCTCTGTTGCCATTTCCGATCCTACACTTACCTATCGAGTAATTGGCGATAACTGTGTACTCAGTTTTGTTCTTACTTAAAGAATCAAGATATATAGCCTTGTTCCATTTTGGTATAATTAAAATTAAAATCCAATGGAACCGCTCATTGTATGGCAGAAAAACAAATTCCTTATCGTGGTGAGCCAGCAGTGTTGTTGTAATATAGCTCTCAACGTAGGATGCATCCTTACTGATGGTATCCATGGCGACCAAGCGTGGGTTCAGGAAACCAATTGGTGATTTGGATGATCTAGCTTCAGTCACCATGTATCTATATATATACACAGAAAAGCAATAAATTATATATGACATACATTGATATTACATGAACGAAGACTGTGATTGTACACACTTACAGCGTCCAGCATCGAACGAGTGAGGCATCAAGAGCATCGAGCGTGAAAAGTTGAAATAAATTCTCAAAGGTCACCATGAAGACACAATCTTGAACTTCGTGCTATAAATGATCCGGCCTGAATTTGACAGTGATACCTGAGCGCCATTCTGCCTGTGGCTTATTGGATTGTTCCATATACCAAGCATGTAATCTTTGGCAACCAAATCTTAGGGTTAGGAGGCGCTTTCCAGAATGATCATCAGCTCGCCTAGCACGAATTTGCGGGCCAATGGCAGGTACGGGATATCATCATCGATATTCTTTGCTTTGCCCCTGCCTCGGCTGTAGGCCGACTTGATGGTAGTCGACTGTAAAGGTAGCACCGGTGCAAGTTGCTTTGGCGAGAATAGCACTCATGGAGATAGCACTGGTGCAGGTAGTGGTGGTGGAGATAGGCCTTGTGGAGATGGCACTAGTGCATGTATCTCTGGTTTGGACTGCCCTTGTGATCCTGCCACTGGTGAAGCCTCCAGGGAGATGTCGCTTTTGGGCTACTGGATGAATGTTCCAATGGCTTGCTCTAGAGTCATGATCTCGTCGTTGGGGGGCTTCGGTAGTGAGACGACCTCAAAATTTGCATGCACACCATCCACATGTACTTTTCTGAAGCTTGGTGCTAAAGCTGTACGGTGCACCATGGCCCCGTGACCAGACGGATATGCCTGACCCCAAGCAGCGCACAAAGGAACGGAGGCATATCTCACTTGGAGCGTGCACTTCGTAGCCACCTACATAACGATACAAAATTAGCTACTTCAATAGGCCTATCAACGGATGGAGTATTCCATAGATAATAATTATTACCAGGATATCGTCCACAGGAAATCTGGCCTTGCTTTCCGTCGTAGGATTGGACGCGCAACTACTTCAACGGTTGGGCGGGCTAGCTAGCATAGGAGCAGCGGCGGTCTGCTGATTTTCTATAAATCTTCACATCTCATCTTTAACATAATCAGCCAGCTCCTCTCTAAAAGATGCCCTGATTTCCTCTCGTAGTAGTGCCTCACGCTCGGTTTTGGTTCGCTTCCTACTCCGATACAATTCGGAGTCATCTTGGAAACCATATTTCTAAGGAACATAAAGCCAAAGGCCTCTCGTACGACCTGGGTGCTCCTTGTTTCCCAGGGCCACAGAGAGTATATCTTTCTCCCTTGCTCCCTGGAGTGATCCCTGGGAAGATTCAACACTCAGCGCTTCCTACAAGAGCATGACACGTCATTTCACTTCCTACGAAGTTGTGGAGTAATTACAAGCTACATAGTTCAATTGATATCTTACCAAGAGGTGGGACACTTCCTGGTCTGTAGGGTTTCGGAAGGAGATGTCTTCGGATGACGTGGTGGATGACCTCACTCTAATCCAATTTCGAGCGCGCTCATCCGGGATCGTGGCAAATGGCGGGGTGGTGTCCCGCAGAATTGCCTATTCGTCCTCCGCCCTCCACTGTGGGATTTTGCTTGCATACCCAGCTGTGCCAAGTCTGTGGGGGTATGTGTTTTTTGCCTGGAGGGCCTTGTGCGCCGCACTTGCACTTCTAAAATCTTCGGTCGTCTTCATCGCCTTAAACTCTTCCCATTGTTGTTTCGGGAATGGGTACTTATGAAAAGGCGTTTCATCCTTCTCCATGTAGTTCTTGACAAGCACGCTCTTGAAGTTCTTCCATGCTTTTCACGTCGCTAGCAAGGTATGTCGTTGCATGGAGTCTTGGTGTTCTTCTGGGATCTCGAGCGATACAAAAATTTCTGTTAGCAGCTCACATTTTCGAGTCCTAGTCACGCTCTTCCACGAATCGAATGTGATCTCAATTCGTTCTCATGCAACTATTCCGATCATTCTTTGGAATGCGCATGCTGCTCGGCGAGGAAGGAGAGGGGTCCCATATCCATCGACCTCTGTGATGGTAAATCGACCATCAGGCTTTCTCGATAGCTCTCTTCCTTGGCGTTTTGATTTTGGAGTGGACACATCCGGCGATGATGCTGAAGAATGCGTGGATGACATATTGGATATAAAGATGACTTCTTCAAGATATAAATAGGTGGAAATATTAAGCCATCTAAACAACATATCATGCAATAGTCTAAAACCAGCATATATTCAAATTTGAGACATAGATCATTGAAGTAACATGCTGCCATCAAAATTAGCTAGACATAAAAAAAACTAAAATCAGCATTATAGAGTGGTTTTAGTTGCTCTCAGATGTAGGGTTACACAAGATTTTAATCAAACCTTGAGCTCTAAGAAATGTGAATTAGTAGCTCTAAGATTTTAATCTTGGCTATCCCACTACTATGGTCTTATACTCTTCACTGATTGAATATGTCAAATGTGAACCAAACCTTGAGCTCTAAGGAATGTGAATTAGTAGCTCCAAACCTTGAATCTACAACATGAACTACTAATCTAGCAAAACCGAAAGGACTACTAATCTACTAAACAGGTGATCATAGACTGCACAGAATTCTAACTACTCTAGCAAAACCGAAAGGACTAGTAATCTAGAGCTCAAGATTTGTGATCCAATCTCAGTACAAGACCAGTTACTTCATAGAGCATATGACAGTTCCCACAAGCATCTCTTTTCACAATAATCAGCCAGTATAATTAAGCAATATTAAAGCACATTTCAAACAGTACAAATTGCATGAAATTACAAATATTCATAAGTATATGTATTGATGAAACAACTTCAGTATGCTTGCTGAATCTGATCATGCATGTATATATACCAATTAGACATCACTCGGTTTCCATAAGAAGCAAAAGGTTCCAGGATGAAATTGATCTTCCAAAAACTATGCTAAAAAAACTGATAATATACTTGTAGTTCAGGACTACATGGCCATACACTTGTAGGTTGGTGTGTTACTGACAAATAGAGGATCAACTACTTTCAGATAGTCTTAACAGCTAATCTTAACAATCAAAAGAGGTAATACGAAGTCAGCCATGGTGTATCTGAATTATTTCCAATCACACGGACCACTACATTTAGTGGTAAACTGGCATGTCATTTGCAAAACTGAACAAACTTTGAACATTTTCAGTATTTCTGAATCTAAACAAGTGCAGATGTACCAATGTAAACAGGCTACGAGAGGGAGAAATTGATATTACCTTGATGAATTGAATGCTATATATTCAATTAATCAAGTGGGCAAGATAGCACTTTTGTTGATCTATTTCCCTTTCCAATTCCAATCGAGTCTTCCTCAAAATTGATGTCAAGTTAGATAGAACATTGTCAAGTGGGCAAGATACCTAGGCATTAAAGATATTGGATTGCTTTTACCTCACATATACTGAACATGCAAAATCTGTAGTCATTCAACCGTTAGTTAGAGTTCCATGGCGTTGGAGTCAGAGGACGAGCCGGTGTGGGCCTTCATTAGGGAAAGGTAGAGGACAGCGAGAGGTGGTCGAGGAGGTTACCAGCATCAGAGAAGACCATCGGAACCGGTTGATTCGGTGGTGGCGCACCTTAGGGTTCAGCGGCGTTGAGGTGTAGGCGGTGGTGATGGCTTTTGATGTCGTCCGAGGAGGCAGCGGCGATGGCGTGGACTGGGGAGATCTGAGGAGGTGGCGGCAACGGCGTGGATTGGGGAGATCCGAGGACGCGATGGCGACGGCGTGGACTGGGGAGACCTGAGGAGGCGGCGGCGATGCATATTCTGTAGTGTACGCGCTATGTCTGCAGTGTACACGCAAAACCCTAGCCTGACGTATATATAGGAAGGCTTATTACAGACAGTTCTAGTTCAGAACCGTGTGTGATACTATTATCACAGACGGTTCTAAACTAGAACCATCTGTGATATAATATTATCACAGACAGTTCTAGGTTAGAACCGTCTACGATAATAATGATATCACATACGGTTCTAGTTTAGAATTGTCTGTGATAACGATATCACAGACGGTTCTAATTGCAATAGGGAGTATCTGTGTTATCAGCACATGACAATCATGAGACTTCATGCCATTTAACTTCAAATATTGCATCAAAACAGGTTTCTTCACGTTGCCGGAGTAACCAGACGGAACTTTGCACCATGCAAGCACTGGCACAATTCTATTTTCTCGGCCTTGGACAGAGTGTAACACGTAGGGGGAATATACATTCATCCATTATCTATTTTTGTCGGTGCTAACTCAGACCTGATGTCCATATTAGCCAAGTCAAGCAGTGCGTTGACGCCGTCCTTTGTTTTTATCACGAATGTTCAATAAGAGGCCAATCAAGCTATCACATACATTCTTTTCTACGTGCATGACGTCGATGCAGTGCCGAACATCTAGATACACCCAATAAGGTAAGTCCCAAAATATTGATCTCTTCTTCCAGATGTTCTTCTCATGAGCCCTCAATTTACATCCGTTTTCGAGGGCAACATCTAAATCCTTAACCATATTATAAACCTCTTTTTCGCTTAAATACCTTGGAGCTGAACCGTCCTCCTTCTCTCCATCAAATTGTTTTTTCATCTTGCGGTATGGGTGAGCCCTCCGAAGGAACCGGCGGTGACGCATGTACACGGTTTTGCGTGAGTGTTTTTGGAAATATGCCCTAGAGGCAATCATAGAGATGATGATATTTCGTTGTATCCATGATTTAATAAATGTTCCTTGAATATTGCCTTTGTATTGATTAACAAGTATGTGACTTGTTTGTGAAACTCTTTACTTGTATGGTTATTCTAAAGTTGTCCCTAGTCGAAGTTCATGTGTGGACACACGTGAATAATGGATTAGCACATGTATCGGTTGATGACCATGTTTCACAGGTCATAGACATGGAGATGTCAAACCAATAATGTGGACACATGTTTAGAACATGGGGTTGGACCGACCCAACATGAGACATAACAATTATACTTATGGTTCTCTCTCTACACAATGTGTACGCCTTGTCCTTAGACCTGAGATTGTCGCATGTACTTGAGATGTGAATCGACCTACTTAGGGGCTATCAAACGCTGCTCCGTAACTGGGTAGTTATAAAGGTAGCTTTCGGGTTTGTCATGAAGCATGCTGCGAGGCATGGTCAGTCGAGATGGGATTTGCCCCTCTCTACCTGAGAGAGATATCTCTGGGCCCCTCGAGTGATCGGATCCAGAAATGCATGGCCATGCTACTTAAGGTTAAGAGTTAACCTAGTAAGGGATTCCGGATCACAGGATCGAGAAAGAGTGGTCAGCTTGGAGCTCGACCAAATATCGTGAGGCAAAGGGATTGGCATGTACATAAAGTTGTGATGGTTCGTTCGATATGATCTTTATGTATGTTTAGGAGTTGGCACGTCTTGCTAGAGGCCGCTACCAACTATTGACCGAGTAGGTAAACTCATGTCATGTCTAAACATACGTGAACCCATAGGGTCACACACTTAAGGGCTGAAGCCTAATTCGGATTGGATCTGGGTTGGACTGGGTATTGAGTCCTAATGGGCCTCCATTCGCTGAAGCCCATTATAAGGACGTCTATAAAAGGAGGGCTAGGGCGCACAGGGTAATGGTAGAATTTCATGACCTCCTCAAACCCTGGCCGCCACCCCTCCCACGCCCTGGGCGCTCGCGCGGATCTAGTAATCCGGCACGCGTCGCTTCCTCCCGTACGTGTGGATACCTTTTGGCGGCGCTGCATCTGTAGCGTTTGGACGAACCGCAATAGAGGAGTTGTACGTGGGACGCCGCGACGTGGACGAGGAAGTAGTACGACTACTCATCCCCGACGTGCTGCATCAATTCCGCACCTGCGCGTCTAGTGGTAATTTCGTGATCTATAACTGCAGTGATCTTGGTTTACGGGTAGAAATTTTTTTAATTTGCGCTATCGTAGCCTGCCCGTAGTCCTTCATGTTTTAGCCACACACTCTCGGTACCATCTAAACAGTGAGTACAAGCTTTGGCACTTTTTGTACTCTAGCTTGACAGGTTAGCAAGGGTAGGATAATCATTTATGGTACAGAACAATAAGGAGTGCAAAGTGAAGTTCTCTCATTTGTATGCATCCCACACCTGTACCCCTTCGTTCCACAGAACTTTTAGATCTTCCACCAACGGTGCTAGGTACACATCAATATCATTCCCAGGTTGCTTTGGCCCTTGGATAAGTATCGACAGCAAAATATACTTTCGCTTCATACACAACCAAGGAGGAAGGTTATAGATGCAGAGAGTCACGGGCCAAGTGCTATGTCGGCTGCTCATATTACTGAAAGGATTCATTCCATCTGTACTCAGTCCAAACCTTATATTCCTTGGTTCTGCACCGAAGTCTACAAAACTCCTATCGATATTTCTCCACTGGGTGGAATCAGCAAGGTGCCTTAGCATTCCGTCCTTCTTGTGCTCCTCCGAGTGCCAACGCAGCAGTTTTGCCTCCTTTGGATTTGCAAAAAACTATTTCAAACAGGGAATTATAGGAAAATACCATGCACCTTAGCAGGAGGTCTTTTCTTCACCTCTGTTCCCTCGCTGTCATCTGATTGACTGTCACATTTGTATCGAGATGCATTGCACACCAGACATACATGCATGTTTGAATACTCTTTACGGTAGAGGATACAGTCGTTCGGACATGCATGCATTCTTTCTACTTCCATTCCCAATGGACAAAGAACCTTCTTGGATTTATATGTGGTTTTAGGCAACTCATTTCCCTTCGGAAGCATGTCCGCTAAAAGACCTAGCAGCGCCATGAAATTCTTGTCGGACCAACTGTTGCTTGCCTTCAATTTCAACAGTTCAAGCACGGCCGACAACCTCGTGTACTTTGACCTGCAGCACGTGAACAAAGGTTTCTTCGAGTTCTCCATCAAGCCCTGGAATTTAACATACTCTCTCTCATCATAGTTCTCTTCTACATCGCGAAGCATCTGATCCAGATTGTCATCATGCAACCTATCCGAATCCGAACAAAAATCGACATCATCCGATGGCATATCATTCACTTCACCGGCAATGTCATTTGGAGGCATATCATTCACTTCATCGGCGATGTCATCCGGCAGCATATCATTGATTTTGCCATGACTGGTCCAACACGTATAACCCTTTTTGAAACCCCTCCGAATCAAGTGTGCTTCAATTTGTTCTCGGTTCTTAAACATCTTTAAATTCTCGCAGTTAGTGCATGGACAGTACATATATTCCACCCCCTTATTCAACATATCCTCCTCGACAGCTCTTGTAAAAGCAGACACGCCATTAATGTACTCTTCACTCACATGGTTCACGGCATACATCCAGCTTCGGTCCTATGTTATGCATATATATAACAACTTGGTATTAAAAATTAAATTAATTAATTATTACTACATATATACCACATGCATTAAGGCCTTGCTATCTTAATTCATATTATAAACACAACAGCTATTTCCCCAGCGATCGCTGAAGATATATAACCAACAATTCTGACAAATTTGGCCTCCCAAATGATGGAACTGATCTAGAGCTCAAGTAGATGCAAACCATCTTCAAGAACACTCACCAAAACATAGAACTAAATTGTAATGCAAAGAAAAATAAATTTCATTACTAACCATATTTAGAGCAACCAGGAATGTATGAATCTTCAAAGCTCTATCTCTACCTTCTCCCACCAAATTAACTGGCCTGAAATCGCCTAGTTTGCCTCCTGAGTGAAATGAAGACACAGTGCTGCACCGGCTAGATCTAGATCGAAATGAAGATAGATGTGGTTCTGAGCGGCGCAATAATCAGCTTATCACAGACAGTTTTTAAAAAAACTGTCTGTGATAATTCCAGATTATCACAGACGGTTTTAAATAAAAACCGTCTGTGATATTCTAGTATCACAGACGGTTCATCGGCAAGAACCGATTGTGATACTTATTTTTTCCTACACCATCAACACAGATGGTGTCCAAATTAAAACCGTCTATGAGAGTGTCAGTCACAGACGGTTTTGTCAAACCGTTTGTGATTTGGCATCTACTAATAGTACTTCTGTAGTAGTGGTTGACTCAGGACCTCCACCTAAACAAGCAATTAATTTGACTTAATACATCAAAATGAAACCAGAGCTTAAACGAGTGACGACAATTCTATGCGCATAACACGACTCTGGCATAGAATGCCCGGGGTTAAGGACCCATCGCGCAAGTACCAAACCCCACTTTTCTTTTCTTCTTTTTCCTTCCTTTTCTTCTCTCTCTTTCTTCTCTCCTTCTCTTTTCTCTTTCCTTTTTTTCCTTTTTCTAGCTCGTCCAAAATGGCGTCATTCACTTCTCCTCTCCCTCACTTCTCACGGCCGAACGGCCTGGCGACTCCAGGCGGCGCCGGCAAGCGGCCTAGCTTGGGCTCGCTGGCCCTGGGCTCACCGCCGGCCAACCTCTGAACGCCTCCACCTTCCCCCTTCCTCCCTCTTTCTCTCCCTCTCAACTGGAGGTTCGCAAAGCAGAGGGGATCTGGCCCATGGATCTGGAGCACACCGTCGGCGGCTCCTCCCAATTCGGTCAGCTGGGGCCAGATCCAGCCGTCGGCTGCATCTCCTCCGGCCACTCCGCCTCCTCCTCATTCTTTGCCTCGGATCTAGCCAACCAGGACCGGATCCACCACCTCCCCTGCGCGCGCACGGTGGTGGGGCATTGGGCGCCACCGGTCGGCCGGCACAACCTTCGACTTTTGCCCTCAGCTCCGGCCACGGCCTCCTGCGCCTTCATCCTCAGCCTCCAGCCACACCGACACCCTCAAAGCTTGGTCGCATGCACCACTGCCCGTCACCGTCAGCCGTCACCCCCAACTTTGGTCGCTCCCTACGGGTTTGACCTCACCGGCCACGGCTTGCAGTTGGTCGGCCGGTCCTCTTCCCTCCCCCTTTCGACTCTCATTTTTATTTTAGCTTCTTCATTTTGCTTGCCTCTATACTCGGGCACACACACGGTTTGGGGAAACCCATGGGTGGTCACCGTGATGGGACTTGGCGGGGACAAGCGCCGGGGAGAATGCACCCTAGACCAAGGGCCCACAGCGCCCCCTTTGGGCTTGCCGCTATCTCGTGCCATGTGTAGGGAGGGTAAGAGTTTGGGCCTACTTGATGATGGCTAGGAGTGAAGGCAGCCGTTGACGAAGGTCGGGGCCCCGGTGGTCGTGGACTCCCCAGGTTGCTAGACGGCGTCGTCTTGTTGTCGCTGCCCTTGCTCCCCTTCTTCGAGCCCTTCTCCTGCCTTCCTCTTGTGGCCTAGCTCCTCTCCTCCGGTTCCCTCTTCCTCACTGTCTCTTTGTGTTGCTCTAGCTAGTTTAGTGGGGAAAAGAAGAGGGAAAGAGATTGAGGTAGCTACTCTCTAGTGCTAGCTCTAATGAGAAAGGTTTGCTCTTTGGGTGAGTTCTCGGCTAGGGAGGAGAAATGAGAACGGGGCTGGCTTGCATGGTGCTAGCTTATGGGGCAAGGCCGTGAGGCCCTCTTGGCTTTGAGCAATGACCAGGCTGCCCCCTTATCCTCATTCTTTTCTCATGTGGCTGTCTACCCCATGGGCATTTTGGTCCAAGGGACTCTATACCGATCTTTAGGGGTTTTTCTACTACGGCAGGTAAGTCGGTAAAAGTGGGTGTTGTAGGGGTGGCCCCCACCTAAACCCAACAGGCCTGTTAAAGGGTTATAAGGCCCAGAATAGGCCATGTGTAATGACGTAAGTGCCCCTGAAGGGGATACTTAGATGTAAGGGTACAGTTATAAAAGCACTCCTCACGTATATATATATGAAATACAAGCCATGGGGAGGACCCAGGCCATTACACTCTCCACTACCATCTCTCTCTCTGTTTGGTCTGTAACCACAACAGTTGGTGCCGTCCGTGGGGAGGACAGGAGTAAGCTTGAAGTTCGAAGAAGGATGGCACCGAAAAAGGCTTCGTCAACGGCGGCGAAGGGAAAGAAGACGGTGGGGGCGGAGCGTCGCGGGAGTACCAGGGCTTCGGCATCGGCTGTTGCGGGCGTGGCGGTCGAGGATGTCGACGCTCGCGCTGCAGCGACCAACCCCGCCACCGACTCTGCGACAACCGACCCCGCCATCGGCACTGCGACGACCAACCCCGCCACCGGCAATGCGACGACCAACCCCATCATCGGCGCTGCGGCGACCGACCCCGCCACCGCCGCTACCGACAGTTCGGGAGCCCGCGAGGTGATCGTACCTACGCTGACCCGTCCGCTGGGCGCATCGGCGGCCCCGCCAGCGCAAGCGGTGGAAAACGCCCTTCTGGCGGCCCTCAAAGCATTCCAGCAGGAGCTAGGGGACCTTCGTAGGGCTGTTCGAGATATATAAGAGGCTCGGAGCCAGCAGGCCGTGCCAGCAGTCGCGCCAGAGCCCACGCCGGAAAGGGCGGACAGCCGCGACGCCCCCACGTCCAGCCGCGTCCCGCTGCGACGCATTGATCTAGAGTCCCCGCCTTCGGCGGGGCTGCAGCAGGCGGCGTGGCCCGAAGACTTCGAGGGGATGGGCGACGACTCCTCGAAGCAGGCCCGCAGCCGACAGCCTCGGGGGGACCCCTCTGGGAGCAACAACACCGGGGAGCAGGAAGGCTCTTCGAGGAGCAGACGCAAGCCCTGGCGTCACCAACGCAGACCACAGAAGGCCCGCCACACCCTCGGCATCGAGAACGCCCTTCGAGGACGCGAAGGCGAACCCGTTCGCGATGAGCGACCCCGAGCGGAACAAGAGCTGCTAGATTCTGGCAAATGGTGCGAGGTGCACGGTTATGGTGATCACTATACGAAGGCGTGCACCGCGGTCATGGAGTTGCGACGGGCGACGGCCAAATCTCGGGCCTCGCCCCTTCGGCTCCCTGCCGAAGTCTACGAGCGGCACTCGACAGGCAGCCCCTCGCGAGCCTCAGCCAGGGAGAACGCGCGGTGCCGCGCCATCAGCGTCATCACCGGGGGCTCCTTATCAGGGGCTCCCCTTGGAGCAGCCGCAATCGTGGCTGCCGCCCCGCAACATCACCTTCACCGTGCATGATGCTAGGGGCGTGGACTTCCCTCACGAAGATCCTTTGGTCATCCAGGCCCACATTGCAGGTTGCGACGTCAGGCGCATCCTCGTCGACGGGGGAAGCTCCGCGAACATTCTGTTCGCAGGAGCCCTCGATCGTATGGGAACCCATCGGAGTCGTCTAGAGCAGGTAGGAGCTCTGCTTCAGGGCTTCGGAGGTCAACCGCTACAGGCCATAGTGCAGGTGTCCCTCCCAGTCACGCTCCGCCAGGAGAATAACATCCGGACCCACCATGTCATCTTCGACGTTGTGGACATCCCACACCCCTACAACGTCATATTGGAACGGCCCGCCATCATCTCATTTGAGGCGGTCCCACACCACGCCTTCTTATGTATGAAGCTCCCGGGCCCGGAGGGTATCATCACTGTCTTCGGCGACCAAGACCTTGCCAGACGCATCGATGTCGGCAATCGGGATCTACACCGCTCGGTGCACGCCCTGCCGGACGCGCTTGGCGACGCGCCCTCCGCTCCAGGATGGACGCCTAAGCCTCGGCCTGAGGGCGGGGTCAAAAGGGTGCCGCTCCAGGCGGAGGGGCAGTTTGTGTCCATTGGTGAGGGGCTCCCTCCGGAGGTCAAGCAAGATCTGCTCCAAGTGCTTCGAAACAACACCGACATCTTTGCATGGTCACCGGAGGATATCAAGGGCGTAGACCGCGCAGTAATCGAGCACCGCTTGGCGGTCCGCCCCGACGCCAAGCCGGTCAAGCAAAAGCTTCGCCGCATGTCCATGGATCGGCAGCAGGCGGCCAAGGTGGAGGTGGCCAAGCTTCTTCAGGCCGGGGTCATCCGCGAGGTCCATCACCCGGAGTGGCTCGCCAACCCAGTATTGGTCAAGAAGGCTAGTGGGGCCTGGCGCATGTGCATCGACTTTACGGCACTCAACAAGGCGTGTCCAAAGGACAATCACCCCTTGCCGCGCATCGATCAACTGGTCGACGCTACCGCAGGGTGTGAGCTAATGAGTTTCTTGGATGCCTACTCCGGCTATCATCAGGTATACATGGCCGAAGACGACGAGAGCAAGACTAGCTTCATCACACCAATCGGCACCTTCTGCTTCATCATGATGCCTTTTGGCTTGAAGAACGCAGGTGCTACCTTTACCCGCCTCGTCGCCATCGCCCTGGCCGCCCAGCTCAGGAGGAATGTCGAAGCTTACGTCGACGATGTGGTAGTCAAGACCCGGCAGCTTGCTTTGCATGGCCGGGACCTCCAAGAGACCTTCGATAACCTCAGGAAGGCCGGCATCAAGCTCAACCCCGACAAGTGTGTCTTCGGCGTGCAGGCGGGCAAACTCCTGGGCTTCCTCGTATCCGGACGGGGCATCCAGGCGAACCCTGATAAGGTCGACGCTATCTTGGGTATGGAGCCGCTCAAGACGACGAGGGAGGTCCAGAGGCTGGCGGGCCGCATGGCAGCCCTGAGCCGCTTCCTGTCCAGGGCGGCGGAGCGAGGTCTGCCATTCTTTAAGACACTCTGCGGGTGCGACGGATTTCGGTGGGACAGCGACTGCGCGGAGGCCTTCAACGAGCTCAAGAAACACTTAGCGAGCCTCCCCACTCTGGTCGCTTCAGCACCAGAGGCTCCCCTCTTGCTTTATCTGGCCGCGTCAGTTACAGCGGTCAGTGCCGTCCTCGTCCTGGAGGAAGGCGCCATACAGCGGCCCGTGTACTTCATCTCCGAAGCCCCCCAAGGCGCCAAGACGAGATATACGGAGCTGGAAAAGCTAGCTTACGCGTTGGTCATGGAATCCAGGAAGCTTCGACATTATTTTTTAGCCCACCCGATCACAGTGCCTTCCTCATTCCCACTGGCGGAGATGCTGCACAACAAGGAATCCACAGGGCGCATCAGCAAATGGGCTGCCGAGCTCGCCCCGTTCTCCCTGACATACGCCTCAAGGACGGCAATCAAATCTCAAGTCCTCGCCGACTTCCTTGCGGAGTGGACTCTGCCGGCTCAGCCCGCCCAGCAGCACAACGACCCGGTCTGGACGCTCACCATCGACAGAGCCTACGGCGTCGCGGGCGCCGGCGTAGGTGCGATGATCGTCACGCCCGAGGGGCAGTGCCTGCTATACTCGGCGCGCCTTGCCTTCCCGGCCACCAATAACACAGCTAAATATGAGGCGCTGCTCTTCGGCCTGGCAAAGCTCAAAGCAGTCGGCGCGCGGCGGGTGCTTGTCTGTACGGACTCGCGTCTGGTGGCAGGCCACGTCGACAAGTCCTATCAAGCCAAGGACCCTGAGCTGGCCAAGTATCTTGCCGCAGTTAGGGCAAGGGAGAGGCACTTCTTGGGCATCACGGTCAAGGCCATCCCTCGCGCGGAAAATGAACAAGCCGACGCCCTCGCAAAGGCAGCCAGTCAACAACTGCCACCCCCTGATGGGGCATTTTACGAAGTATTATCGTAGGCGGCCATCGCGCAGGATAACCGGGACGTGGCCCTCGTTCACCACATCGTCCAGCAGGGCAACTGGCGAGAGCCCATCTTCAACTTTTTGCAGGGCATCGCCGAGCCGGACAACCCCACAGAGCTCCGGCGTCTTCAACACCGCGCCAGGTCCTTCCAGGTGTTCGAGGGGATACTCTACAAGAAGGGGGTCTGCGCACCGCTCCTGCGCTGCCTCTCGGGCCAAGAAGGGAAGAACCTCCTTGCGGAGATCCACGCGGGTGTGTGTGGGTCTCATCTGGCGCCGAGGTCATTAGTCAGCAAGGCATTCAGGCAAGGCTTCTACTGGCCGACTGCCATCACTGACGCCCAGGACCTCGTGCGTCGGTGTCAGGGGTGTCAGTGGATGGCACGTATCATCCGCAGGCCTCCGACGACCCTCAACCCTATTCCCCCGGTGTGGCCGCTGGCACGCTGGGGTGTCGACATAGTAGGCCCACTTCCACAAGCCCCACGAGACTTGCGATTTGTGGTAGTCGCACTGGAGTATTTTTCCAGATGGCCGGAGGTGGTGGCCCTGGCTAAAATAACCTCGGCGGCCATGCAGCGTTTCCTCTGGCAAAATATCATATGTTGCTTTGGCGTGCCCAGGGAGCTCACCGTGGACAACGGCCTGCAGTTCGACGCCACCCTCTTCAAAGAATTCTGCGAGGGCATGGGCATCACACTCCGATTCGCCTCAGTCGGGCACCCCCAATCCAACGGAACGGTCGAGAGGGCGAATGGCGCCATTTCTGCCGCCGTCAAAAAGCGCCTGGTCGGGTTGCCGAAGGGCAAGTGGCCGAGCGAGCTTCATAGCGTCCTCTGGTCCCTTCGCACAATGGTAACGTGCCCAACGGGGTTCACGCCTTTCAAGCTCCTTTTTGGCGATGAAGCAGTGACGCCCGAGGAAATCAAGGCTGGTTCGCGGAGGGTCCTCATCCAAGCGCCCGACGAGGAGCGCCGCGTATCCTTGGATCTCCTCGACGGGGTGCGGGCGAGTGCAGCCCAACATGTTAAAAAGTACGCGCGGCAGACAGTGCGTACTCAGGACTGTTCCATATATCCGCGAGGGTTCAAGCCTGGGGATATCGTCCTCAGAACGGCGCTCCATGCGGAGACCGTCGGCAAGTTGGAGTCCAAGTGGGAAGGTCCGTTCATTGTGGCGGAGGCATTGCAGAAGGGAGCATACCGCCTCGCCACGCTCGAGGGACAGACCCTTCGCCACACGTGGAACGCGGACAAGTTACGGCGATATTACGCCTAGAGGCAGGACAAAAATAATAACGGCAGCAGCCCCTATTGTATGATGCTTGACCGCGCAAACGGGAGTTCAATAAAACTGGCTGTTCGCAGAGAGTACCAGTGTCTGGCCGCGATATGCAGAAGTCCACGGACTCTAAATAAGATGTAGCGTCGAGGTCCGCCTCCGCATGCGAGAGTCTACGGACTATAAATTAAGTCGTAGCGTCGAGGTCCGCCTCCGCACGCGCCAGTCCACGGACTCTAAATAAGACGTAGCGTCGAGGTCTGCCTCCGCACGCGAGAGTCTACGGACTATAAATTAACTCATAGCGTCGAGGTCCGCCTCCACACGCGCCAGTCCACGGACTCTAAATAAGACGTAGCGTCGAGGTCCGCCTCCGCACGCGAGAGTCTACGGACTATAAATTAAGTCGTAGCGTCGAGGTCCGCCTCCGCATGCGCCAGTCCACGGACTCTAAATAAGACGCAACGGGGGGACGCCTCCGTGCGCACTCTACGGAGTATAAATAAGACGTAGCGTCGAGGTACGCCTCCGCACGCACCAGTCTACAGACTCTAAATAAGGCGTAGCGTTGAGGTACGCCTCCGCACGCGCCAGTCTACGGACTCTAAATAAGATGTAGCGTCGAGGTTTGCCTCCGCACGCGAGAGTCTACGGACTATAAATTAAGTCGTAGCATCGAGGTCCGCCTCTGCACGCGCCAGTCCACAGACTCTAAATAAGACGTAGCGTCGAGGTCCGCCTCCGCACGCGAGAGTCTACGGACTATAAATTAAGTCGTAGCGTCGAGGCCCGCCTCCGCACGCGCCAGTCTACGGACTCTAAATAAGACGTAGCGTCGAGGTCTACCTCCGCACGCGAGAGTCTACGGACTATAAATTAAGTCGTAGCATCGAGGTCCGCCTCCGCACGCGCCAGTCTACGGACTCTAAATAAGACATAGCGTCGAGGTCCGCCTCCGCACACGAGTCTACGGACTATAAATTTAAGTCGTAGTATTGAGGTCCGCCTCCGCACGCGACAGTCTACAGACTATAAATAAGGCATCGTCGGCCCAAAACACAGCTTACAACAGTAAGAATAAAATGGTGCACCGTTCCATTGCAAAAGCATGGGGTTAAATGATTATAAGCATGAGCACACGAGTGCAAAACCCCCCCTCTCTCCCCGCGCGATGCGATCAACACCTCAGTCTTCGCGCGGTGCCGAGGGGCCCGTGCCGCTGCCGTGGCCTCGGGGAACTCCTTCAAGCCAACGGAGGAAGTCTCCTCCCCCGTGCAGCGTTTGCTGTACTGCAACCCTCGCCGCATCCTCCCCGACACGACCCCAGATCCGCCAGTGGAAGTTTTGGAGGCCAGGCTCGATGGAGCGAATGGCGTCCGACAGCGCCTCCGGCCGGCCAGGGAGATCCAGGTGACGGTTCGCCAGCTCCTGCATGTGCCGACACCCACGAGTGTGAAGCATGCCGAGGGCAAGGCACGCGCCAAGATAGCCGCAGTGCTCCCCGAAAGTCTTGGCGCTGCGGAGCGCAACGCCCGCCCCCTCCTTGATCAGCTCAAGCGTCTCCATCAGGTCCTCCGGCCCGTGAGTGGCGTCGGGCACGTCAACGCACAGATCGTGGGGGCCTGGTTCAGGGACTCCATTGCCCCCCACGCTGACATGGACGCATCGTCCAAGGCGCGGGTCTTCCCTGCAAGAGTCTCAGCCAGCTGGGTTTTCTCCTCCTCCAAGGCGGCGACTTGCTGCAGTAAGGAGGCGCGTTCCTCCGCCGCGGCGCGTTTGACTTCCTCGGCCTCAGCTCGTGTGGCTGCTAAGGCACCCTCCAGCGCGCGAAGCTCCTCGTCCTTAGTCGCGTGAGCGTCATCCGCTTCACGAAGGCGAGCTTCTAGGGCCCTCCGCTCCCGGATACGGGCCTCGTCTAGCGCGTCATCGATGACAAGCGTCTGAAAAGCAGCAACGAAAGTCACAGGGGGCCCGGTAACGCCGTACAAAACACAAAGCACACATACTCACCCTTATCTCCGAAGCCCGCAGTGCGAGCGCCAGGTGGTCTCCCTCCCATGACGACAACATCTGCCGGTCAAGGCCGCCGCTGGTGCGTTCGGCAGCTGTGGAGAGAGCGCGGAGTATCTCCAGGCGCGGGAGGAAGTCCGACAGAACGAGTTCTGACCCCTCCGCGTCGGGGGCTGTGGAGGCTTCGGCCACTTCGACAGCGGTAGATACCGGCGCGGTACCCTGCACAAGGTTTTGGACTTCGCGCATGCCCCCGTTGCTCGATCCTTCACCACGCGCGAGAGACCTCGTCTCGCCTGATGCCGATGGAATGAGCGAGCAGATCGGAGAGAGTTTCGCGAAGTCGAGCGAAGAGGAGCCACGCTTACCTTCTGCACCTCTCACCGCAGCAGGAGGTGGTGTCTGTTCGGCCACCAATCGGGGCGTGAGTGCCTCGGTGGTCGGGTGGGAGGACCCCTCGGCAGCGTCGGGCGCCACAATTCCAAACATGGGGCCTGCAACATGGTAGCGACCCTTTGGAGGCGGGGGAGACTACATAAGAGGGCGTTTCGTCTGAGGAGCCAAGGGCGGTTCCTCCGTCACATTAGCGGCCGCAGCTTCTGCTGCGCCTTCAGTCTCCGTCGTGCCGGATGTGTCCCTGGCAGCAGCAGCACTATCGACCGCGGCCTTCTCGCCAGGAGTGACGTTCCCCTCCGGGTTGGCGGGTTCCGGCCTGGTCAAGGCCGCGCCCGTACGCTCAACAGCGTCGACAGTCAGTGCTAACGGTGGATTCGAGGTGGCGTGCCCTGCCGAACTGGCCCGGTTGGGCACGTTACAGGTCGAACGTCAAGCCCCAGCGGTGCCAGCTACCGAGGTGGCTGGCAGGCTGGCTACGGCAGCCTCGGAGCGAGCTCGGCACCGCAAAGACTACGCGTCTGCATGGCCGCCACCGCCATGTTGGCCCAGAGTCCCCGCGGGGGTCTCCGCTGGTATCCGGCGCTCCGGCACAGTGATACCCAAAACCTCGCAGGTGCGGTTCACCCGCCCTTGCTTCGCCGTTTGGGTCGCGGCCTCGTGCAGCTGGTGCTCCTTGAGTGTGTATGGGCCAAGGAACACCTCAGCCGCGCGCTCTGCGTCTTCTAGCCGAGCCACTGCACAAAAGACAGCAGGGAGGTCACGCGAGGACGGTGCGGATACGTCAAGAGGTGCCTACTAAATGCTAAACAACTCATGAGGAGCGGAGGGTGGAAGCAGGCAAGACACGGACGGGTGCACCCCATCCTCTCGGTCATCACCCTGTTGCGCGTACTTCCACCGGGCGGAGAGGGGCGCCACCCCGTACATCGTGAACTCTTCAGCCAAGTCACGCACACTTAGCTGGCGCGCAATGCCAACAAGCCTCCATAGCCTCCGCGCGTCATCAGCCTCCGGCTTCACGCGCGGCGAGCTATGGAACGAGATCGGCCCACCTCGACATAGCAGGTCGCTCGTACTGGTCACGACGTAATAAAACCACCGCCGCGTCTAGCTAGACTCCCACCTCTCCAAGCCGGCCGGTGCAGGGAATAGCGTCGTGCTGGTCGATCGTAGCACGAAATCCACGCTGCCGAAGTTGGATACAGCCCCATCAACCTTCTTGGGTCAGCAGCGGGCATCGTGCAGGGTGGCAAATAGGCTCGCGCTGGGACGCCGGCCGTCCGTCCGTGTGGCCCATGTAAAGACAGCTAGGCGGACTATGGCGTTTGGCGTCAACTGCGCCAGCTCCAACCCATAGGTCCGCAGGACTTTGCCCACAAACATCGTGGAGGGCATTCGGAGGCCGGCGTCGAAGAACACAACGAAGACGATCGCCTTCGTTGCCTGGGGCTTCAGCTCCGTCTCGTCGCGGCGGGGTAGGCGAGCCCCATCGCGCTCCTCGATCTTCCCTTCTCCCACAAGCCGCTGTAGCGTCTCTTCGGTCACGCGGCTCCTCCCCAGCACGCGGGAGCAGTTACCCCCCGAGTATTCCATGGCGTCCCACCGCCTGTCGTCGGGCGAACGCTCCCGCAGCACCAGCTCGTAGTTCTCCGAAGGGAAAGGCAACTCGTCCCGGCTAGGCAAGGAGACGCCGCCGGGATGGCGAGAGGCACTGTCGTGACCAGCCATTGTTCTCTAAAGTTTAGGGCAGAAGGGTTATCAGCGCGGAATAAGCAGAGCTAGGCGGCATGCGGGGTAGAGCGCCCCCACCGCAGTGTTGGCACTTTATAAAGCATGCTCGCCTTCTTCACGACCAACAGCGCGGCCAGATTAAAACCCCCAGCGGTTCGACTACCCACGACTGGAAAGAAGAACCGCCGGCACTTGGAGAGGCGCGCCTGGTAGGTGGCCAGACAGCGTGCAGCACCAACATGCACCCGACACGCGTCCCACCCCCCTGGGGAAGAGGCGAACGGCCGCGCTCATGCAACCGCTCACATCCCACAACGCGTCAGCCATTAACCGCCGCGTGCCCCACCCGGGGGAAGGCAGACTACACGACAACCCGCCCCCTGACAGGCATGGCGTCGGCACGATTCCAGCCGCCATTAAAAGCGCACTACCAGACTGCGGGCTCGCAACAGCTTTGAAGCGCGGCGACGTCGGCGCAGGGCCACCCTCACCACTGCGTCAGCCACGACCCCGACTCGGCCCCCAATGCCGACCCCCGGAGCCAGGAGGTCCGGCCTCGCCTCAACAAGCCCCGATCACACCTTTTCCGGCGTCTACTTCGGCTAGGCGCCATCTCCGCTGCCACCCGTTCGAAGGGTAGGGGGCGGAGCACGCGCGCGTCTACTTCGGCTAGGCGCCAGCTCCGCTGCCGCCCGTTCGAAGGGTAGGGGACGGAGCGCGCGCGTCTACTTTGGCTAGGCGCCAGCTCCGCTGCCACCCGTTCGAAGGGTAGGGGACGGAGCGCGTGCGCGTCTACTTCGAACTAGGCGCCAGCCTCCACTGCCACCCGTTCGAAGGGTAGGGGACGGAGCGCGCGCGCGTCTACTTCGGCTAGGCGCCAGCTCCGCTGCCATCCGTTCGAAGGGTAGGGGACGGAGCGCGTGCGCGTCTACTTCGGCTAGGCGCCAGCTCCGCTGCCACCCGTTCGAAGCGTAGGGGACGGAGTGCGCGCGCGTCTACTTCGGCTAGGCGCCAGCTCCGCTGCCACCCGTTCGAAGGGTAGGGGACGGAGCGCGCGCGCGTCTACTTCGAACTAGGCACCAGCCTCCGCTGCCACCCGTTCGAAGGGTAGGGGATGGAGCGTGCGCGCGTCTACTTCGGCTAGGCGCCAGCTCCGCTGCCACCCGTTCAAAGGGTAGGGGACGGAGCGCACGCGCGTCTACTTCGGCTAGGCGCCAGCTCCGCTGCCACCCGTTCGAAGGGTAGGGGACGGAGCGCGCGTGCGTCTACTTCGGCTAGGCGCCAGCCTCCGCTGCCACCCATCGGAAGGGTAGGGGACGGAGCACGCGCGCATCTACTTCGAACTGGGCACCAGCCTCCACTGCCACCCGTTCGAAGGGTAGGGGACGGAGCGCGCGCGCGTCTACTTCGGCTAGGCGCCAACTCCGCTGCCACCCGTCTGAAGGGTAGGGGACGGAGCGCGCGCGCGTCTACTTCGGCTAGGCGCCAGCTCCGCTGCCACCCGTCCGAAGGGTAGGGGACGGAGCGCGCGCGCGTCTACTTTGGCTAGGCGCCAGCTCCACTGCCACCCGTTCGAAGGGTAGGGGACGGAGCGCGCGCGCGTCTACTTCGGCTAGGCGCCAGCTCCGCTGCCACCCGTTCGAGGGGTAGGGGACGGAGCGCGCACGCGTCTACTTCGGCTAGGCGCCAGCTCCGCTGCCACCCGTTCGAAGGGTAGGGGGCGGAGCGCGCGCGCGTCTACTCCGAACTGGGCGCCAGCCTCCGCTGCCACCCGTTCGAGGGGTAGGGGACGGAGCGCGCGCGCGTCTACTTCGGCTAGGCGCCAGCTCCGCTACCACCCGTTCGAAGGGTAGGGGACGGAGCGCGCGCACGTCTACTTCGGCCAGCCGTCACCTCGGCTCCCACCCGCCTCGCGCGTGTACCGAGGGTCATGTCGCGCAAAGTTTGGCTTGTCCTCCTAAACAGGCCACCTTCAGTGCATCAGCATTCTTTCAAAGTAATGCGGACGGGCTCCGTCAGGAACCTCGACTGAACGTAGGTCTGTTAAGGAGAAAAAGGCAAACCTTGCCGTCGTATGCAGAAACGCAGCGCGACGGGAGGAAGCGCGATTGGTTGCCAATAACTGACGCTAATCAAGCTCCCAAGAAAAATGGACCACCGTCTGTACATCAGCATTCCTCAAGCTGCTTAGTGTCACTAGGGAATGTCGATGCACAGAAGGGGCCCATTTTAGGGGAGCAGCTTCTATCCAAGGACACGATGCAGGAACAACACCACACCAGCGCCATATATATACCCAATCGGCAGGAGTCCAACTGGCGGAACTCCAACCGCCCGAAGTCTATCGTCGCATTAAATAGCCACGACGCCTCAAGGCCCGCACCGCGGCAAGCACACTTCGCCACGTGGACGGCCAGAAGAAGGAGCGTCGCAGCGCATCCGCTATCGCTTGATGCATGCGCGACGAGTCAGGCGCCAGCCTCCGCTGCCACCCGTTCGAAGGGTAGGGGACGGAGCACGCGCGCGTCTACTTCGATTAGGCGCCAGCTCGAGACGGAGCACTCGCGTGTCTACTTCAACCGCCAACCCAAGCGTCAAGTTCGACTGTGGCCTCAACCCTCGGTCAAGTTTGAAGAAGTTCACAGGCCGCAGGGACGGAGGGGGCCAAAGGACTCGGCAACATGGCTTCGGCCCTGTGAAGCCCTTTACCATGAGAGGCTCCTGTTGTAGGGGTGGCCCCCACCTAAACCCAGCAGGCCTGATAAGGGGTTATAAGGCCCAGAATAGGCCATGTGTAATGACGTAAGTGCCCCTGAAGGGGATACTCAGATGTAAGGGTACAGTTGTAAAAGCACTCCTCACGTATATATATATGAAAAACAAGCCATGGGGAGGACCCAGGCCATTACACTCTCCAGACTGGTCCCAGACGGTCTGGGAACCTCTATGAGCGCTACTTTATTCGGTTTTCTAAAACCGATGGGTCTGACATCAAAACTCTTCTTTTTTTCCTTTATTCTCTGTTGGATTGCCTTTATTCCACACATTTCTTCCCTTTGCATTTTAGTGGTATTAGATTCTACCCCCTTAACAGAATTCGACCCCGAATTCTAGCGTTCAACAATCCGCATGGAAGAACAAAATAAAATGAACTACACATAACATACATTAACTCATACCCGTGGAGAACAAGTCCAGGTACTCCTCGCGCATGCAAGACTCCAACTCCCATGTTGCTTCTCGCTCAGACTGATGTGCCCAAAGCACTTTAACATACTTTATCATTTTATGCCTCAACACCTTCTCTGATTCCTCCAAAATCTGAACTAAACAGGACTCGAAGGTGAGGTCTTGCTTTATGGACACTGGTTCTAACACAATCTCATGCTCTGGATCTCGCAAGTACTTTTGCAACATTGACACATGGAACACATTATGCACTCCTCGCATGGAGTCAGGAAGATCCAATCGATATGCCAACTTTCCAATCCGTGCTAGAATTGGAAATGGTCCAATGTATCTTGGTCTAAGCTTCCCTTTGGTACCAAATCGCACTATGCCTTTAGTGGGAGATACTCTCAGGAGTACCTGATCCCCCACTTCGAACTCTAGTTCTCGCCTCCTGATGTCTGCGTAGCTCTTCTGCCTACTATGGGCAGCTAGCAGATTCTGTCTAATTTTTGCCACTCGCTCTACTATTTGCTGGACCCAATCTGGGCCTAGAATAGCCTTCTCGCCCATTGCATCCCAACACGGTGGCGATCTACACCTTCACCCATACATAACCTCAAATGGCACTACTCAAACACTAGAGTGGTAGCTGTTGTTATAGGCAAACTCTGCAAGTGCCAAATGATCATCCCAGCTACCCTTCCAAGACAGAATACAAGACCTCAACATGTCCTCTAGTGTCTGAATGGTGCATTCAGATTGTCCATCCTTCTGTGACTGGAAAGCAGTACTGAACTAGAGTTTCATGCCCAGAGCACCCTACAAGCCTTCCAGAAACTTGGAGACAAACTTGGCGTCTCTGTCCGAAACTATCGACTTGGGAACACCATGCAACCTTACTATTTCTCGCACATAGATGGGTGCCAACCCACTTGCTGAGCTTGTGGTACGAATGGGGATGAAGCGCATGGACTTACTAAATAGGTCCACCACTACCCAAATCGCATCGTTACCTCGCTGGGTACGAGGTAAGCCAACTACGAAATCCATGATAATATCATCCCATGGCCACTGATGGACCTCCAAGGGCTGCAATAGCCCAGCGGGGCACTTGTGCTCAGCCTTCACTTGCCGACAAACCCCGCAAGATGCCACATACTTGGTGATATCCACTTTCATCCTCTTCCACCAGAAACTCTTTTTAAGATCACGATACATCTTGGTCTCACCAGGATGCACCGTATACGGGGTACGATGAGCTTCTCTCAAAATATCATCCTTGACTTGTGCCTTTTGCGGCACGCAAAGGTGGCCTTTAAACCGCAATGCACCTGATTCATCAAGGCTGAAATCCCCATTTTTCCTTAATTAAGCTGCTTTCTCACTTGCTGAAGCAACCGATCATGCTGTTGCGCCTCCTTTACTCGCTCTGGAATTGTTGATTCCAACAACAGCTACATCTCAGCCTGTGCTGTACCAGCGCAACAATAGGAAATTCCCATCCGTTCAAAGTCAGCAACGAGACAACCTGGAGTTGAGTGTGTCATCTTGCGACTAAGGGCATCGGCAACCACATTTGCCTTGCCCGGATGGTACTGAAGAGTGAGATCGTAGCCTTTGATAAGCTCCAACCACCTTCGTTGCCTCAAATTAAATTCAGCTCCTTCTGAGTGAAAATATATACAGTGAAAATATCACAAGATTCTCCATACAAGTAATGCCTCCAAATTTTTAGAGTAAAAACCACTGCGGCAAACTCTAAATCATGAGTAGGGTAATTCTGCTCATGCTTCACTGTCGCGAGGCATACGCGATAACTTTGTTATCTTGCATGAGCACACAACCCAGACCCACTTGAGACGCATCTGAGTAGACCGTGAAATGCTCCCCTGGCTCAGGAAGTGTAAGAACAGGAGCAGTTACCAACTTCTCCTTCAGAGTATTAAAACTGTGCTTACATTCATCGGTCCACTGGAATTTCACACCCTTCCGCGTAAGTTGAGACATTGGTTTGGTAATCATGGAGAAGTCTTTCATGAAGCGCTGGTAATAACCAGCTAGGCCAAGAAAACTTTTCACTTCTTTAACATTAGATGACCTCTTCCATTCTACGACGGTGGAAATCTTGCTTGGATGTACTGAAGTGCCTTCCTGGTTAATTACATGACTCAGGAAGCTCACTTCAGAAATATAGAACTCGCACTTCTTCAATTTGGCAAAGAATTGATTCTTCCTCAAAGTCTCAAGCACGAGCCTCAGATGCTGCTCATGCTCTTCATCTGTCTTGGAAAAAATCAGGATATCATCGATGAACACCACTGCAAAGTCATCCAGGTACTTGTGTAGCATACTGTTCAACGTCTCCATGAAGATAGCAGGGGCATTCGTCAGTCCAAAGGACATAACTGTAAATTCATAGTGCCCATATCTTGTAGAGAAAGCTGTCTTTTCAATGCCTTGTTCCCGCACTCGGATTTGATTATACTCAGATTGTAGATCAATTTTAGAGAACACCTTGGCTCCTTTTAATTGATCAAACATGTCCTCGATGCGAGGCAAAGGGTATTTATTCTTGATGGTCACCTGATTAAGAGCACGTTAATCTATACACATGTGCTAACTCCCATTCTTTTTCTTAGTGAATAGGATAGGGGCTCCCTAAGGTGACACATTATGACGAATCAAGCCTTTGGACAACAACTTGTCCAATTGCTTCTTTAGATCCTCTTGCAAGGGTCGTGCCAACCGGTAGGGGGACATGGAGATAGGTCTTGTGCCAGGATCAAGATCAATTATGAACTCCACATCTCGCTTGGGTGGCATACCCGGAAGCTCTTCAGGAAACACATCGGGATACTCATGCACCATAGGAATATCCTCAATGTGCAACGGCGCACTTGGCTTCTTCGTAAGGGCTAGAAGTAACCCATACTTCATTATTCGTTGGCCAGTCATTCATCGGCCAGGGAACAGACTGGCCAACACAAAGAGGGAACACGTGGGTGCATTCCCCTGAAAGACTATCTCCTTCCCAGAAGGAGCTTGCAAGGTGACTATCCTCCAGGAGTAGAAAATCATGGCTTGGTAGAAATGCAACCAATCCATGCCAAGGGTAACATCAAAAGGCTCTAACTGAATAACCATGAGGTTGGCAACAAATTCCTCGCCATCTATTGCAACCACACAGCCAAGGCATACTGTACAACTAGCAATGATACCCCTTGGGGTACTAACCGTAATCAATTGGGAAATTTGTTGAACACTCAACTTGGCCTTTCTAACAAACTCCCGGGACACAAAAGAATAGGTAGCATTGTAGTTGAAAAGAACAAAGGCTTCACATGAGTCCACTAACAGGGTACCTGTCACCACGTCAGGTCGACTCGCGGACTCAGCAACAGGTAGTGAGTAGACTCTGGGTGGTGTCAAGGTGGCGAGAGCCCCTACGCTCTGCTGTGACGGCAACGGGACTGGAGGCGATGTAGCATGCTGGAATGGAGGAGTTGGCGCAAGATACCAGTAATACTCGACGGGTGGAGCCCAGGAAAGAGGAGGCTGCAGCACAGGGGCAACCGCCATCATCTGGACTGACCCCTGAGGTGTAGCATTTGACGAGGATGAAGATACTAGCTCCCACTTGAGAATACTAGAGGGGTTCTGACAACAAACCTGCTCCATGTGGCCTGATCGGCCGCAATGCCGACACTCCCCCATTCAGGTGCACTTAGCAGCACGGTGCCCACCTCCACACTTGAAACAGATCATGCCCTGTCCTGGAACAGGACGATAGGCTGGGGTCACCGATGAAGAATGAGGCACTGAAGAAGACGGCCTCGAAGACTTGGACTTGGATGATTGTGGGGGGCATTGGCCCTACATGGACTTCTTAGGAGCGGGCCGCTGAGACGACCCACCCCCTTCAGTGAAGCTCCTCTTTTGGTCACCACCAGAAGCGCTCGGACCACCAGAGGGTTGCAGCTCTTTAGTGAGCTGCATCTCCATCTCCATCCCTCTGGCCTGCTCCACCACGAACCTAAAGTCGCGCGGCGCAGTAGCTCCCATGACATGCCAAAACTCAGAGTTGAGCCCTCGGCGGAATCGTTTGGCCTTCTCAAGGTCAGTGCTCATGACCAATGGCATGAAGCGAATCAAATTGTTGAATCCCGCCTCATACTCAGTTATGGTCATCTTTCCCTGCATGAAGGTCGACAGGGCAACCTCCATACTCTCCACAAAAGAATCTGGGTAATACTTCACCTTGAACTACTCGGTAAAGACTTCCCAGGTAGTGGGACCCTGGGTAGGGGTCCTGGCTAAAAGAACACCTTACCACCAGATGTCTGCCTGACCTTTCAATTGGAAAGCCACATAGCGAGCTATCGACTGAGAACTCATCTCTAGGGCTTCGAATAGCCTCTCCATGTAGCGCAACCAATCCGCGGCTTGGACTGGTGTACCCGAACCATCAAAGGTATCTAGTTGCAAGGTCAACCACTCACGAAGGCCCATTCTTGCCTCCGGTATGACCGGAACGACAGTAGGGGCAGCAATGAGCATGGCCACAGCAGCGGCTGTCGGCGCTTGACGGTGAAGTGCACGGACCTCCTCTATGAACTCCTACAGCAAGGCAGAAGACCTTGCCGGATCTCTAGCTACAGATTATTCAGCAGAAGCAACCTCTGCACCTGGTGCCTCCTACTGAACCTCAAGTGGTGGCTCCACTTGGGCATAGCCATGGCCATGGCCCGGCCACGACCTCCACGGCCATGTCCGCGTCCTCTAGCTTTCGGCATCTTTGTTCATGATAGATAGCCAATCACACAACTAGCCCACAAACATCCATATCAATAGTACAAATCAACAACAAAGCTAGCAAAAGCATAAATACAATGCAAGACCCATTCCCCATCCTATGGTGCACCAGTGTGTCAAATTTTTAATTTAATTATGAGGCCTAAGTCAAATTTTAGTTGAATAATTAAGCTAACTTGTCAAATTTCTTTACCACGGACCTAACGCCCACTCTGATACCAACTGTAACACCCCGCCCATCTTCCGAGCCTAGAGTGCTACCATCATTGCATAAAAATAATACCCTTTTTGAACAACCGCTAATCACTTTGAGCAAACTCTACTTTATTCATAAAGCAGCGACCACTTACACCATGCCATTTTTAAGCAACTACTCTAGCTTACTAGTAGAGTTAAACATACTAATAAAAGCTGATATGTGAAGTGCTGCAAGTACGTGAAATTATTCATGTGCTACTCCCGCTCGTGCATGTTGTCCTCAATGGTCACCTAAAACAACAACAACAAAGTAAGGGTGAGTCCAAAGACTAAGCAAGTACACAATAGAATGATAAACACTATCTAATCATGTAAGCAAATTTTACCCGCTATAACATTCTCCTCATACATTATCCAGTTCATATTTTCATTTCATGTTCGTTCATTGTCATATCATTAGTGCGATGCAGCACTACTCTACATGCTCATTTGCTCATCTTATTGCATATACCAGTATTGCTGAGTGAACACCCATCGATGTTCACCCAAAATCTTGGGCCCACCCATATCGACACGGGGGTCTCTCCACTCCTGTGGAGGCCTACCGAAGTAGGTCATGCGGGATCCACCCAGGCGGATCCCAGTTCTCATTTCATGAATGCACATGATGCGAATGCATATACCTATTGTCATTGTCACTCTCATTCTCATCAGTATTATCATTGGTAGGGTGGCATCGCTGCTCACCCCATTCCATTACCGTTGTCATAATTAGATAAACAACATCATGTCATGTAAACATTGCAATTCCATATAAGCATCATCATTTCATGTAAACATTGTATATTTCATAAACTCTACGGTCTACCTCTCTACCATGCACTTGCCTGTTAAACAAGTAGAGCGAAGCGACGTGCAGACAGCGTCGACTCAGGACCTCTACCTAAATAAGCAATTAATCCGACTTAATACATCAAAATGAAACCAGAGCTTAAACGAGCGATGACAATTCTATGTGCATAATCCGACTCTGGCATACAATGCTCGGGGTTAAGGACCCATCGTGCAGGTACCAACCCCACTTTTCTTTTCTTCTCTTCTTTTTTTCCTTCCTTTTCTTCTCTCTCTTTTTTCTCTCCTTCTCTTTTCTCTTTCCTTTTTTCCTTTATATGGCTCAGCCGAAATGGCCTCATCCACTTCTCCTCTCCCTCACTTCTCTCGACCGAACAGCCTAGCAACTCCAGTCGGTGCGCAGCCGAGCTTGGGCTTGTTGGCCCCGGGCTCTCCGCCGGCCGACCTTCGAACGCCTCCGCCTTCCCCCTTCCTCCCTATTTCTCTCCCTCTCACCTAGTGGTTCGCAGTGCAGAGGGGATCTGGCCCATGGATCTGGAGCGCGCCGCCGGCGGCTCCTCCTAATCTGGCCAGCTGGGGCCAGATCCGATCGTCGGCTGCCTCCCCTCCGGCCACTCCGCCTCCCCCTCATTCTTCGCCTCAGATCTGGCCAACTAGTACCGGATCCGCTGCCGGCGGCGCGCTCCTCCCAATCTGGCCGGCTGGGGCCAGATCCGATCGTCGGCTGCCTCCCCTCCGGCCACTCCGCCTCCCCCTCATTCTTCGCCTCAGATATGGCCAACTAGTACCGGATCCGCTGCCTCCCCTGCGCGCACGGTGGTGAGGCATTGGGAGCCACTGCTCAGCCAGCACGGCCTTTGGCCGCTGCCCTCGGCTCCGGCCACGGCTCCTGTGCCTTCATGCTCAGCCTCTAGCCACGCCGCCACCCTCAAAGCTCAGTCGCCTGCGCCACCGCTCGTCACCGTTAGCCGTCGCCCCCAAGCTTCGGCTGCTCCCTACGGGTTTGAGCTCACCGGCCATGGCTTGCAGCCGGCCAGCCAGTCCTCTTCTCTCCCCCCTTTCTACTCTCATTTTTGTTTTAGCTTCTTCATTTTGCTTGCCTCTATACTCGGGCACACACACGGTTTGGGGAAACCCACAGGTGGTCGTCGTGACGGGACTTGGCGGAGACATGCGCCAGGGAGCATGCACCCCCGACCAAGGGCGCACGACGTCCCTTTTGGGCTTGCCGCTGTCTCGTGCCATGAATAGGGAGGGTAAGAGTTTGGAGCCTACTTGATGATGGCTAGGAGTGAAGGCAGTCGTTGACGAAGGTCAGGGTTCCCGATTGTCGTGGACTCCCCGAGTTGCTGGACGACATCATCTTGCTGTCGCCGCCCTTGCTCCCCTTCTTCGAGCCCTTCTCCTACCTTCCTCTTCTGGCCTGGCTCCTCTCCTCCGGTTCCCTCTTCCTCATTGTCTCTTTGTGTTGCTCTAGCTGGTTTAGTAGGGAAAAGAAGAGGGGAAGAGATTGAGGTAGCTACTCTCTAGTGCTAGCTCTAATGAGAAAGGTTTACTCTCTGGGTGAGTTCTCGGCTGGGGAGGAGAAATGAGAACGGGGCTTATGTGGGGCTGGCTTGCATGGTGCTAGCTTATGAGGCAAGGCCGTGAGGCCCTCTTGGCTTTGAGCAATGACCAGGTTGCCCCCCTTATCCTCATTCTTTTCTCATGTGGCTGTCTACCCCATGGGCATTTTGGTCCAAGGGACTCTATATTGATCTTTAGGGGTTTTTTCTACTGTGGTAGGTAAGTTGGTAAAAGTGGGCGTTGGCTAAATTTCCGCTGAATGACGAACCCCACAATAGCGAGAGGCGCCGATCGGTCCCGGACGGTCTGGGAACCTCTATGAGCGCTACTTTATTCGGTTTTCTAAAAGCCGATGGGTCTGACGGCAAAACTCTTTTTTCTTTCCTTTATTCTCTCTTGGATTGCCTTTATTCCATGCATTTCTTCCCTTTGCATTTTAGTGGTATTACAGAACTACAACTTGAATAGCAAATTTGTATACAGAGAAGTATCAGTCGATCGGTTGTATGGTAAAGTTTCAGCGGCTAGTGGTAGCAGTGACCTATTTGCGGGCACAAATTATTGACTGCTTTACATTTGCTACCAGAAGCACTACTAGGCACGGTGATTTGTCTTTGTTACCATTTTCCAACTTGTTGCCCCCTCTTGCACGCTCATACGACACTAGCATGGTGGCCGCATGGTGGATGGTAGCAAGGCCCGCGAAGCCTCGGTGGAGAAGAGGGACGTCTGCTTGGGGCATAGTTGGGACCGATCATGGCTGCAGAAGAATCCGAAAGCAAACAAAATATGAGAATACATTTGTCACACGGCTCAGTTGTAATTGAGCTAGTAATTCTATTTGAGACACCGTATCATGCATCCAACCGATCGAGCAAACAACAGAGAAGCTAGCTTAAACACTCACGCTTTGGTTAGAGAAATAGCCTCACCTAGGAAGGGATAGACCAGTGCCTTCCATCCCCAAGCCACGTAACAAGGTTAGGTTTGGAGTTAGAATCGAATGATTATAGGCAAATCTATCCTTTAAACTTGTCTGCAGAGGCCAAAACTAGTTGTTGTCTGTTTTTCAAAAAAACTAGTTGCTGTCTAAGCAGTTGTAATGTCTAGCCGTTGTCAAAATTAGTTGGTTCTTGTCGAGGAAAATGTGACGGCAATAAGCCGTCGTCATTTTTGATACAGTGTTGGCTCCTTGGTGATGTTTCGTTTCGACTGTATATATCCCTGTTCTTGTTGGCGTATTGGACGACCTTGTACTCCTTCCTGTTTCTCTCCCTTTAAATGATTATGTAAGGAAAGCTCCTTAGTTTGTTATGGGAATTCCCGTAGATCATCAATGGCGCAAATACGGATCAAGTGGAAATTTATGAAGCAAAACAGAGAGTGAAGTTATTCACGTACAGAAGAGGAGCTTACGTACCAGGACCATAAGTTGAACAATGACGACGACATGGATCAGAGGAGCTTACGAGCGCCACCGCCGAGAGTAGTAGGATCATCAGCAACAAAACTGACAGTAAGCGAGTTCTACTCCACATTATGTCTCTCCGAGCTTCTCAATCTAGCGGCGTGCTTTTGCAGAAGAACTACTGCATGCCTGGCCCGGTGGGCAACAAACAGTGGCATAGTTTCTCAGCCAACCCCACGGTTTATAGATGTGTGGCGTAGCTTCTCAGCTAACCCAACAAATACTCATCATTTTGACGTCTCGGGTTAAAGTCGGGTCAACCCAAGTAGCCAACGAAAAATCCAAACCCACTACAATCCTACAAATCATTTTGACGTGTAATCAGGGTTGTAGAATTCGTTCTCTTCTCTTTTTTTCCCACCTCGTTCAATTGGTTTGAACCAAATTTGAATTTTTAAACTTTAAACGTAAAAATAAAGAGTCCCCAGCCATTACTAAAAGAAGGTGTATGTAGAAAGCCTGGTAGTATCAGCAATACTAAACGAAGGTGTATGCAGATAGCCTGGCGTGGTGGCAGGAGCAATACCAAAAGGTGTATGCAGATAGCCTGGTGGTACGAGCAATACTAAAAGAAGGTGTATGCAGATAGCCACCAACCAAAATTCGGTGATTTCGGAACGAATTTCGTTCAATTGGTTTGAACCAAATTTGAAATTTTAAATTTCAATTGGTTTTAAAGTCCTACTCGACATGGTGTCTCTTCGAGCTTCTCAATCTAGCGGCGTGCTTTTGCACCTCCTAGTCAAGCACGTCAAGCCAAGTGCTGTGGTTAAGCTTTTCAGAGCATAGAGCAGGAAGGTTGGCAGAAAAGGTTAAATGGACGGTCTCAAAAAGCATAGAGCAGGAAGCACGTCAGTTCGTTTTGTGGATTGTCTCAAAAAGAAGTCCGTTGGTGCATGTGTGCATCATGATTCATGAATTCAGTCAACTGTCAAAGTCTTTAATTTGGGGTTCTCAGTTCTCACTAACCACTACGGTCATCACACGGTAGAAACTCTAATTACTTTACTTGTGCCACTAGCGATACTCTTCTAGCAAAAGTGGGCCTTGGAGATTTGCGCATTGTGCAGCTTTTGGACTGAACTAAAAACCGAGTAGTCTGACTGATGTTGACAGAACTAGTACTCTGCTACAACGCTCTAGGCTCGTATATGCAGGGTAGACCCGTGACTCTGTTCCGTGGTCGTCAAGTATATCGTGACAATCATGATCATGTGTGGAAAACTTTTTGCCCTGCCGTGTTATTGGCTCTTGGAATGCATACAGGATCATTGCTCACTGTATTTGGGTCAGCAGTCGTTGCCCTTTGTCCCATTGCCAGGGGAGTACTAGCTAGTGCTAGTATACATGTAGAAAACTTCACCCCATAGTATGTTGACGACCCAGCATGATCAAATGGCAAGGTGTGATTGCATATCATAGTGGCCAGAAGCTGAGAAAAAAAAGAGCATGAGTGATTGTGACGTGCAGTGGCCCAGGCACCATCCAGAACTATAACTACAACATCAGTGATACTCCTCTGTCATTGGCCCCTCTTGCACGCTCATACAGTCATACTTGTGAGAGCTGGTTCCCTATATAAATGCAAGCACGCTGCGGGAGAAGAATCAAACGGCCCAATACATCAGCTAGCACAAACCTTTCATGAGTGAATAGAATCAAGAATTCAAGATGCCTCACGTAGCAACCCACCAGCCTTCTTTGTCCCTGTTGTTTGCTTTAATTCTCTTCCATTTGGCAATCTTATATCCGGGCTCCAATTCCTTAGTCACATCAGCATTTCTTAATGCCTCCGAAGGCGACCGGCAAGCCCTCCTCTGTCTCAGGTCGCACCTCTCCGACCCTGCTGGAGCCTTAGACACATGGAGAAATGAGTCCCTCGCGTTCTGTGATTGGCATGGGGTGACATGCAGCAAGCTGCACACATCTCGTGTGGTTTCGCTGGACCTCGAGTCCTCAAACATCACTGGCCAAATTTCACCATGCATTGGTGACCTCACTTTCCTTGCTAAAATTCACATGCCCAATAACCAGATCAATGGCTTCATCCCTCCTGAGATTGGTCGCTTAACCCAATTGATGTACCTCAACCTCAGCGTGAATTCCCTGAGCGGTGTAATTCCTGATACCCTGTCGTCTTGTCACCACATTGAGATCGTTGACTTTTGGAGCAACTCACTCCAAGGTGAGATCCCTCCAAGCCTTGGCCAATGTTCACATCTCCAGAAAATAGTTCTTAGCAACAACAACCTTCAAGGAAGCATCCCATCTGGGTTCGGTTTGCTTTCCAACCTTTCGGAGCTATTTCTCACTAGCAACAACATCAAGGGAAGTATTCCCTGGATCCTCGGAAGTAGCCAGTCTCTTGTGTGGGTTAGTTTGCAGAACAACAGCCTAACTGGGGAATTCCCACCTCTCTTAGCAAATTGCTCCTCGCTCTATTACCTTGCACTCGCCAAAAACAAGCTCAATGGAGAGATTCCTCCTGCTCTCTTTAACAAATCATCTATTTATTATATCGACCTTTCAGATAATGAATTCAGTGGACCTATTCCACCATTCTCGACAGTATTGTCACCACTGAAATATCTTGTCCTATCAAGAAATAAACTCTCTGGAGCGATTCCTGCTTCACTAGCAAATTTCTCTTCCTTGTCCACCATGTTGCTAGCTCAAAACAACTTACAAGGGAGCATTCCAGAGAGTTTAGGTAGAATGGTAAGTTTGAAAGAATTAGATCTTACCTACAACAACTTGTCGGGCACTATTCCACAATCTCTTTACACAGTCACGTCCCTTACTTACCTAGGCCTCGGTGGCAACAAATTTGTTGGGACTATACCGAGCAGCATTGGCCACACTCTTCCAAGCATTCAGCACTTAATAATGCAAGGAAACCAATTTGATGGCCCAATCCCAACTTCTTTGGCTAATGCCTCTAGCCTCCAAAACCTTGTCCTCCGTAACAATGCATTCACAGGTGTGGTTCCATCTTTAGGGTCCTTGCACAACCTACTGCAATTGGATCTAGGTCAGAATAATCTTGAAGCTGGAGATTGGGATTTCTTGTCCTCACTCACAGGTTGCGCCCAACTACAAGAACTATACTTGGATAGCAACTACCTTCAAGGGATTTTACCCAGTTCCGTTGGAAATCTTTCAAGAAGCTTAGAACAGTTGGCTCTAAGTGAAAACCAAATAAAGGGTACTATACCTTCAAAGATAGGAAATCTTACCAACTTAGCAATTCTTTACATAAACAAAAATGTTCTCACAGGCAATATTCCAGACACACTTGGGAATCTTAGAAACTTGTTCATCCTTAGCCTATCACAAAACAAATTTTCTGGAGAAATACCACAAATGATTGGAAATCTGGAGCAGCTAAGTGAGCTTTATTTCCAGGAAAATAACTTGAGTGGGCGCATACCGATGAGTTTAGCAGGCTGTAAAAATTTAGTGATCTTGAACCTTTCTTGTAATAGTTTCCACGGAAGTATCCCTGGAGAGCTCTTCTCAATTTCCACACTTTCTGAAGGCTTGGACTTGTCCTATAATAAACTCACTGGGATCATACCATCAGAGATTGGTAGCTTAATTAATCTTGCCCCACTTAACATTTCCAATAACCAATTATCTGGAGAAATTCCTTCTGCTCTTGGCAATTGCCTTCACCTAGAGTCCCTACGAATGGAGGTGAATTTTCTTCAAGGTAGCATACCTGGATCCTTCAATAACTTAAGAGGCATTATCGAGATGGACCTTTCACAAAACAATTTATCTGGTGAAATTCCAAGCTTTTTTGAGTCCTTCAGCTCTATGCAGCTTCTCAATCTATCCTTCAACAACCTGGAGGGGCCAGTCCCTAAAGGTGGTGTCTTTGCCAATTCAAGCAATCTGTTTATCCAGGGAAACAAAAGGCTATGTGCAAGTTCTCCGATGCTACAACTACCACCTTGCATGGCATCACCTCACAAAAGGAAATGGACCTATAGTGTGACAATAGGGGCTCCACTTTCTACTATTGCTCTAGTCACCTTTGCATGTGTTACAGTCATTCTTCTGAAGAAGAGAAACAAAGCAAAACAACCCATCAACCAATTCGACATGCAATTCAGGAAATTCTCATATGATGATATATTTAAAGCAACGAATGGTTTATCTTCAGCCAATCTTGTTGGTTCAGGAAGATTTGGGTTGGTATATAGAGGTCACTTCAAGTTTGAATTACACACAGTTGCCATTAAGGTGTTCAAACTTGACGAATTTGGAGCACCAAAGAACTTCGTTGCTGAATGTGAGGCATTAAGAAACACTCGCCATCGGAATCTTATCAAGGTGATTAGTGTATGCTCAACCTTTGATCCAATAGGAAATGAATTCAAAGCACTTATTCTTGAGTACATGGCTAATGGTAACCTAGAAAGTTGGCTGCATCCAAAAGTGTGCAAACATAGCCTGAAAAGACCACTGAGTTTAGGCTCAAGAATAACTGTAGCTGTGGACATAGCTGCTGCCCTGGACTATCTTCATAATCAGTGCACTCCTCCTTTAGTTCATTGTGACCTGAAACCAAGCAATGTCCTTTTGGATGATAAAATGGATGCATGTGTCAGTGATTTTGGGTTAGCAAAGTTTCTTTACAGCCAAACTTCAACAGGGCTTAGTAATTCATCCAGCATAGTTGGGCCGAGAGGATCAGTTGGATACATTGCACCAGGTTAGCACATGTTTAATCCTTACTTTTTTCATATATGGCGTATCAACTTTATTTATCACAAAACGATTATCCCTCAACTGCGTAAAAAAAAGAGAAGATTTTTAATCCTTTTTGCATAATATTACAGAATATGGCATGGGTTGTGAAATCTCACCTGAGGGCGATGTCTACAGCTATGGAATTATTCTTCTAGAAATGATCACAGGTAAGCGTCCAACTGATGAGATATTTAAGGATGGTATGAACCTTCACAGTCTGGTGGAGTCAGCAGTTCCACAGAAAATTGATGACATTCTAGAGCCTAGTCTCATCATATATCATGAAGATGAAGATGCAAATTATGCAATGGTCGGAACGCAGAGATGTGCCATACAACTGGCTAAACTTGGCCTTAAATGTTCTGCGGTGTCACCCAAGGATCGGCCAATAATGCAGGATGTCTATGCCGAAATCGTCACTATCAAAGAAAAATTTTCAGCGTTGCACAACTGAGGAAAGAGATCAGTATTATTGTAATTCACATGCTACTAGAGTAATTGTAGCATGATGCATTATGTAATGCATTTTAGTTTGTTGCCCCCACCTCTTGTATCAACTAAGATCATCTCTTGTTTTGTCTTGGTTTCCCATTTTAATTTTCTGGTATGTACAACTTCGACCTGTACAACACTTCTAGAGATAGAAGCTCAAATTAAAGCATGAGGATTTCGTAATATGAACTTTTTTATATAACAAAATATTGAGAAGCATGGTCATATGAATGTTTTTGCAATAGCGGATGGCAGCATCAAGCAATCAATGTGTCAAAATGTCCAACTAGGATATGCCTCGAGCCTATTGGCATCATATGCATTGTAACCTAAATTATCAAGAGACCCAATTTCATCGAACCATCTACTTCCCTGATCAACCTCTTGTACCAAAATTGCAAGACCAAGCGAGCAATTGCAACGTTCCCTCCCACACAAACCCTACCAATCAAGTGCACGGGCGATGGATCACGCACTCAGAGGAGCAGAGCAGAAATGTTTGGAATTGAAGTTACCTGCGGTAGAATCCACGAGAATGGCAGCTCCGTTGTGCCCGAGGGTGTCCTGCTCAGATAGCCCTCGACCCCGCCGACCTAGCCTCCGCCCATTCGTCGAGCCGGAGGCTGCGCACCCGCACCGCAGGCTCGCAATCGAGGCCGTGCGCGCGGTAGAACGACGGGGGACCGCGCGTTCCCCCGGCACCGGCGCGGGCGGACACGCCGGTGGCGGCTATGAACCCTCACGGCACGTGACACCCCCAAACGCATCGCATGCTGGGCGCCGCCGCGTGGAGGCCCTTGATTGGAGTGGATAGGTTGGGTGTGCGAGTCTGCCGCGGCGGAGAAGGGCAGCGGGGCGGCGGCCGAGCCGCCTGAGCATTTGCCCGAACGCGTGGCGGGCAACCGACTGGGCTGCGTGGAAGGAAAGGAAGGGTGGTGAGAAGGCGTGTGCAATGCAAGGGTCCTTCCATAAAACTGCCATTCTGCTCAATCTGGGCCGCGCACATGCGATCGAACGGTGCAAGCAGAGCCAAACTCGGATCGCACATTTTATATGCGATCCAAATTGGATCGAAAAAGAGTAAAGTCCATTACCGGTCCTTAAACTTTTTATGTTGTGTCATCCCGGTCCATAGACTTTTAAAGTATGTCATCCCGGTCCTTAAACTTTCAAAGTGTGGCAATATCGTATGTAATTGTAGCAGTGAACTTTTTATGCTGTGTCATCCCGGTCCATAGACTTTCAAAAGAAATTGCCACACTTTGAAAGTTTAAGGACCGGGATGACATACTTTAAAAGTCTATGGACCGGGATGACACAGCATAAAAAGTTTAAGGACCGGTAATGGACTTTACTCATCGAAAAATTCATCTGCGATCCATTTTCAGGGACATTTTGTTGGCTCGTCTTGGTACTCGATCTCCGGTGAGTATCATAACAACCATATTCCCAGGGGAGTTCCGGCCTCCTCGCGCGGCCACATCGCCGCCCACGCTCCCTCGGCCGGCGCGTGTCGCTCGGTTTTGCGTACGGCCGGGGGAGTCACTTTCCTCCAGTTTTCCGGAAATTGCGTAAAGGTCCTTTTTCCTCGCGAATAGGTCCCTGCGCCCAGTTTTTTTAAAAAAAAATTCTAGATGGCGCCCCGCGGGTTTCCGAAATTACGTATAGGTCCTTATTTACTTACGTACAGGTCCTTACAGGTCCTCGATTTTTTACGAAAAAGGCCTTTGGTTTTTCCGAAATTACGCACGTGTCCTCGATTTTTTTATGAAACTCCCTGCGAATTTTCGTCTCTTTTACTTTGGTCCGCACGGTAGCTAGCGCGGCGTGCGTCGCGCTCATGCAGCTAGTTGGATATAGGGGCGGTGGATATCGAGCTATCTCTTTGTTTTATTAATTTGTTTTTAAATTTAATATAGTTTAATTTAATATTATTTTATTGATAGTTTGGATGTATTCTTAGAATTAAGCTTTTGAGCCGAGCGGAGCCAAATCAAAATTTAATTTCATCAAAAATTGATTCATTCAATGTTTAACCAATTAACGAGTGCAATTGAACTAATTTTAAATCGAGCCAACGAGTCTCACTTCTGAGCTTTTTTTTCCCACCTCTAATTTTATCCCATTGTTGATTTTCTTTGAGTTCTTGGATTGTAAAATTGTAATCAATGGATGGTTACATGAACTGTCTCGATCAGTTGGTTACTGCAGTCTTGGATGAATTTTTGATACAAGAGCATGCATGTTCGTCTCAATCCACAAAAAAGATGAGATCTTTGGCGCATTTGGGCATCGATTTTACTCCAATTACCATCACTTCTCTGTGTGCATGGACAGCTTCACCTCCCTACGGAATTGTTGTTGTTAGTTTGCTGAACTGAGTTGATTCATTCTTTTCTTTTGGTTTTTCCTTTCGGTTGTAATGCAGAGGCAGCTGCTTTGAGTTATGCTCTCAAACCACAATCGTAGTGCTTTTTCAACTAAAAACCATAGCCAAAAGATAAAAACCACAGCAGTTTGAAACAGACTAAGCACATGTGATTGCCGTGCCCGTGGTTAATCCGTCCGGGGTGTTCGTCCCCACGCAAGTTGACGATCTCCACAGGGTCATCGCAGCGACGGACATGAGACAATCTTGGAAGCAGCATGGTGGTGACTCTGGATAAGGGGTTAAACAAGGAGCAGGCACCATTGAGCACGAAGACAAGCCAGTCATCGCAGGAGGCGTAGAACCGGCGCTGTCCGGAAAGCGGAAGGGTTCACTGTGGGGGAGGCTGTAGAGGGTGCCAGAATGGAGCACGATCCACGGCAATGATGGGGGCAGGCGCTGCTGCCGTTTGCAGAGACACCACTGGCGGCACATGGCAGCGAAGCGGACCCGGTCGGTGTGCGCAGGGAGACGGCTGAGGACCAGGCCGGCGTGCTTCGGCGGAAGGTCCGACCACAACCCAGTGTACTGTGTTTCTGCCATCTCTCAAAGTACAGCAGCTTTTTTTATATATAAAAAAGAAACAGCGAGCGGAAGCAAAGACAGTTTCTTGTATATGATAATTGCGAGTAATTGTGCACACAAATTATTCGTTAAATTTTCCACTGTTTCCATTGCTGCACAAAGATTCGGTGTGCTGGGCTTCTTGTTGTACCAAGAGCGTGTCGTAAACAGAATTACAATGCCCAAATCAACTCCCCCAATTGTCGCGTACCACCTCAAACCGTAACGATGCATCCGGCAAAATGAAAAGGTGCACAATCGCTGCAAACTAGATCATAAGCATCGAATTACCCACTGATTTCCCAAACAAGCAAGCTGATTAAAACATTTCCTAAACAAAAGATGGAGGAATTTCATACTGGATATTTAGTAATAATCTCCTAATCGCAAAAACCGCGCAACTAAGCTAAACAAGAGCTTCGCTTGAAGCAACCGAGAAAACGCACAGTACCGAAACAATGCCGCTGAATCGAGGAGCATATAGATGTATACCTCCGTACTTCACCGGTGCCGGAGAAGAAGTCGCTGAGGCGAGAGGATGCGTAGTGCGAACGGGACCAAGTGAACGATCGGCCCAGGTGGTAACAAACTAGGCCGTGGCCCATGATTCAACGGCCGACATGGTGAATGAAGCCTGTGTGTTGGCAGTGCGTGCAGCTATTGTAACTTGCTCGTTAGTTGAGAGAAAGAGAAGTCGATCTCTTGCTCATTTTGATAGGCCAGATTGTAATGTTAGAGTAATCAATTATATATATCGCAAATGTTATGGTTAATAACAAATACAAATATATTTTCAACCATAAATGTTAGAGTTTTATAGTAAATATAATTGTATTTTAAATCTAGCTGCGCAATGCGCGGCCAGTTCGTCTAGTTCACAAGAAGAATGCAAAAAATTTTTTATTAGACTATGCTGTTTGATTTATTTGATTTACATGAGCTAGAAGCGGAACAACACCGCTAAGCTATACCATAGAACGGCCAATCGATTAACTCACAGGACACGATACACTACTGTGTATATATAACACCCTGGTTTATTCCTTATACCACTATTCTAACATTTATCATTTACCAACTGCTAGAAGAAAGATATAAGCCATACAAAATGAAGCAGTTCTAATATGACAGAATCTTAAGGCTAACTGTCAAAGCCCGATATTAAGGTCTAATTATAACATTTAGAGGTGAAATGTGAATTATTCTTACGTAGGAATATGTGTGCTACTTCCATCCATGCATGTCGCCTTCACCATCCACCTAAAAAAAACAAGACAAAGGTGAGTTCGAAAACTCAACAAGCACATAATAAACCGATAAACACTACCATAAGCACAGTCAACAACCTCACCATATCGTTCTCACATGTTTCAACAAACATACCATAACACAATCGTTCTCCACAATTCTCAATATCTCACCTCAAATCACAATTAATGTAATGTTATGATCAATCTCTTTTCCCTCCTGCAACTTATATCGGTAAAGTGAAGGGCACACCCATCGATGTCACCCTTTACCTCCATCTCGTGGAGGTGCCTACCGAAGTAGGACTTTCTCCAGAGCACGCCGGATTAGTCAATAACTTTATTCATGGCTATTGACTTCTAACCGCATTGACTCATAATGCATATATCATATTGTGAATGCTATGCTCCAATATTTTATCAGGTATCACCAATCATGCCACATCAAATACTGTAAATATCACATATTTCACTATAATTACCGTCTACCTCTCTACCATGTACTTGCCCGTTTATTCTCGGGGACAATGCGTGGACAATACCAAAACCGAACCACCACATGTGCAAGCATTAACCAGTCTTAATACATTTAAGCCGTATGCGCATATAGACGTATTACGCTGTTCCATACGTACAACCCGATATCAACAATCTCGCTCTCACCGGACACTTTGCGAATAAATCTTATTTACACGTCTAACCTTTTTCTCTTATTTTCTTTTTTCTCCTCTTTTCTTTTCTTTTCCCCTCCTCTTCTTTTCTTTTCTTTTCCTCCTTTTTCTTTCTTCCCTTTTCTCTCTTTCCTTCTTTTCTCTTTTTTCCTCCACCTGGCTACCGCCTTATCCTTTCCTCTCCCCTCTCTCTTTCCCCTAGCTCTTCCTCCCCTCACGCTCGATCTGGATCGCCCCCTTGGTGCCACGCCTCTAGCTTCTCTCTGACCCTGGTGCCTCTGCCTTTAGTTCCCGCTCGGCGTCTCCCCCCTCAACTCCGCTAGGCCATGGCTTCATTGCCCCCTCCCCGCATCACCTCGTGGCCTCGCCGCTGCTGGCACCTCCCAGTGGTCGCCCTCTCGGCTAACACCGCTGGTTCCCCTCTCGGCCGACCCCAGCTCCTTGTGTTTTGGCTACCGTCACCCAACGGTGTGGCCTTAGCCAACCCCGGCCACTGCGCCGCCATGGCTAGCCCCGCGGCCCCGGTTTCAGTGCCGTCGACCATGGCCCCTTGCGACCTTGGCCCACCCCCCCGGCATGCTCCTTCCCCTCTACTCTCTCTATCTTAGGCTGGTACCCTATGTGATGATTCTATGGTGCTCTAGTGCTGCTATGTGATATTCGGTTGATTGTTTATTGGCTATGGGCATGCATGGTTTAATCTTGAGAAAGTGATGCTATTACTAAAATCAGTTTGTGGGCTACATTGTTGGTTGATTGTCGGGTTGCTTTGGGAAGGATTGGAAGCTTGCTCCTGGCAGCCACTTTCTTGGTTGGTCATGTGCCGTCTAGCTGTGGCCTTCCCTCCTACAGCTGACAGTCTTGCTGGCCTGTGGTCTGGCTTCTTGCTGACTTTTTGCTCCTAGTTGGCTTGCCCTGATTTGCCTTGCGGTGGCTAATGCTTTGTGGCTGTGGGGTTTTAGGGTTTGGGATGGGAAGGAAAGAAAGGAGAATAGGAGTTGGGACACAAGGAACAACAACTCCACTCCAGGGAGGCAGCCGCAATGTTGAAGCACGTAGCAGGCTAGAAGTACGGGCAGGGCAACCGAAGCGAGACCCATCGACAGCTGCTTAAGGGGTATTGGTCTTTGCTAATGATTTCTGACTAAAAATAAATAGTAATAGTTAAATGAAATTGTTTTTAAAAGGGAGGGAGCAAGTGGTGGAAAAAGTGAGGAAGAGATGCGTGTGCGTAACGGAAACGAGATGAGCTAGGTGCATGATACACCCGTGACCCCAAGCCTTATCTTCAGAGCGTGACGGTAGTGAGAAGAGGAGATAAGCCAAATGTTCGTATTAGTTTTTAGCTTTTCTAAGTGAAAGCTAAAATTAGAAACCAATACGAAAAAGACCTAAGGCTTGTTTCAAACAACAAGGCTTTTGAGCCGTTTGGAACACGTTGTGTTTTTAATGTGGTTTTTTTCTTTGTATTATCCGTGTAGATATAACGGTGTTTTTATTTTTTATTTAATTAAATATATCAGAAAAAGTTAACAGTCACTACAATATTATTTTAGCCAAAAACCTCAGCACTTTAGTAAAGGAGCCAGTGTTTGAGGCTCAAGTTTGGCTCTGATCGACTGTGGACTGCTAAAAATGATTCAACCAGATAGATAGATAGTACATGCTTACATGCCGTTCAATAATACCAGCAGAACAGTATATTTATTGAATACAGACAGCTAGTGACACTACTTGAGCATATATGCGTACATCCTTTGATTCTCACATGTTTTTAACTTATAGCAGGAGGAGAGCACGCAACTATCTGACTATAAACGTTTTCGATATACTAGTAGACTGGCCGATATCTTCAAACTGATAGCAAACGAAGTTGATGGTATGCTCAAGTTTGTTTCACGGTGCACACGGTTGGGGTGGCGGACACGGAGGTCTCGGACAAGTTCTTGGAGCGGGCCGGGTTGGAGGTCCAATATGCACTCGTTCTGCATCAGCAACAATCGAGTAGCAAAAATGAGTCAGAATTCATTCCATACGTGTCAGCTTTTTTTCTTCACATCATTTAGTAGCAGCATGCATGGATGGAAACACTTACATTTTAAATAAACAAGATTAGCAATATCAAAAGTTAAATATTAACGCAAGATTCGGTGCTATCTGCTTTCTAAGCCTTGCCTTGAAAGTAGAGTAATATACTAGATCATGCATGGTTAAAAGCTTTACATACGTGAGCCGGTGCAGGGTACGCGTCCGGATCCGATGCTCTCAGAAACATCTGGACGAACGGGCCTGCTGCACAACACAAACAACAGCAGCAAAACAGTTGGGAGCAAGCGAGTACTTGTTGTCGACATCTCACCTCGATCTGAGGTTCACTTGCGTGCTTCAATCGAGAGGAAGGAACGCTACAACAGGGCAGAGCAACATCGAATGGGAGTGACGCTATATATGCACGGAAGGCATTAGCAATTCTTCTTCTTGTGGTGCGGACTTCAATTGTGGTCTAGCCTCCTTCACTTTACAATGGCCAATGAGTGCTCTTTCTGTTCCATTTGGTGCCATTCTTTGCAGTTGGATACGCGTGAGACAATTGGTCCATCTGATCCGTCCTTGACGTGCAGTTTTAGATGCATGTAACAAAATTCTCAAATTTTACCATCAGTGTATCTAAAAAAGTAATCTAGATTTATAGTATGAAAATGACACTGATTTATTTACCTTATCAATTAGTGCTTGCCTAATTTTATAGTTCAATAATCCGTAATGACATTCTTTATGAGCATTACCAACATATTCCAATGAAAAATGACTCCCCTCACATCCTAAATAGGTGCAACTTGAATATGGGTTGTGAATCTTCTAAAACTGCTATGAAACTACAGTTCTATGTCCAATGATCTCACTTACCAATATGAAGTTAAAGATGAGACATGCCGTGGCGTGAAACCAATGGTGCAGCTTTCTACATGTATACTAGCACAAGCAATGATCCTGTATGCATTCCAAGAGCCAATAACACGGCAGGGCAAAAAGTTTTCCACACATGATCATGATTCTCACGATGTACTTAGCAGCCACGGCGCATTTGAGGGGCGCCAGGACGGCATGACATTTACGTGTGGCCACTTTTCCATGATTCATATTCACATTTGACAAAAGCCAACAGCAAAAAAAAAGACATAACATATTATAGCGACTTTATTTATATCGGCCAAAACTATAGACGAGTTTCTGTTACTCCGTATTCTTTTATATGAACAACATAAAGTTATAAATTATAGCCAAAAACCATAAGTCGAAGCAAAAAAAAAACCCCTAAACCCTTGAAACAGAGGCTCCTCGGGAATTTTTTGTACGAATAATCTATTTTTATTCGTAATTACAGAAATATACCCACGGCAATTTTTTTTTACAAAAATAGGATCCAGTCGCCCAATGGAGGGGCGACTGGAGCCAATTGCCCAACCAGGAGGCGACATGTGGGCAATAAGGTAACGGTTGGGCAAGTTATTGCTGTCGCCCGGGGGTTGGGCGATTGGGGGTCTAGTCGTCGTACAGTTGGGCGACTGGAGCTCTAGTCGCCCAACGCTCGGGCGACAAGGGGGTTAAAAGGAGTGCACGGCTCGGCCGCCGCCGCCCCCACTCACAAGATCCATTCGCTCGGCTGAGAAAGAGAGGAGAAGAAGAGAGGAAGAAGAGGGAGAAGAGAAAAGTAGAGGGAGGAGGGGGAGAAGAGGAGGGGGAGAAGAGGAGAGGGAGAGGAGGAGGAGGAGAGGGAGGAAGGAGGAGTGGAAGGCATCCATCCATTCAGATCCAGGTTTTTTTTGGTATATTGTATTTGCAGTATATTTTTATGAAATGTTAGTGTTAGTAAAAACCGTAGATGTAGAAAAATTTAGTATAAAAATTTTAGTACAATTTTTAGTATAGAAATTTTAGTATACAATTTTTAGTATAAAAATTTTAGTACAATTTGTAGTATAGAAAATTTAGTTAACGTCGTTATAGGAAATTAGCAGGCATAGAAACAGAGAAAAGAGGAAGAAGCAACCGTAGGTGTAGATGTAGATAGAAATAGTTAAATATTTGTTCTACAAAATTTATTAAACATGTAGTTTTAGAAAATTAACAGCCGTAGTAGAGTGTAGTTGTGTATAATTTAGGAAACATAGTTTTAGAAAATTAGCATCAGTAGAAAGTCTGCATACGTACAAAACTGTAGTTGTAGAAAATTCAGTCATCGTAATGTACAAATTAATCGTCTGCTGGAATTTGTACGTATTAAAAAAATCAGTAAATATTTATGATAGAATTTAATTAATTCGTATGTATGAAGTTCATAGTACGAGGTTATTGTAGTGGGTTACGACATGCGAAGGATCGGCGAAATGTGAATTGTGGTATGTCGGTACTTTGGTATTGTGCGATGCTATTTGACATGTCACAAAAAATTGAAACATATATGCAGGCCAACATCAGCAATGGCAATAGCCACTACATTGAGAGTGCATTACGGTACTGGAACCGTTCGTGAAGGTCCGAATGGTGTGGATTTGAGCGGTTTTTCGCAAATCACTCTAGTACATTTGGATGGCGAGAATGTTCAGATCTCAGATGTGATGCATTGGCTGACTCGAAGTTTTTCGTTAGACCCCGAGGTGTGCAGCATCATCATGCAAGGGCTTTGGAGCCGGTCTCCCACAGACATCAGATGGGAGTTGAGGACGTTGCTATGCACTGCTGCGTGGAAGGGCTTTGTACAAGGGTCCCAACGCCATGGATACAAATGTGTCCTACTTGTGCAACCATGCTCATTAGAAGTTGTGCAAGGCCATGCATCCGCCCTTGCTCCAGGAGGTGCTAGCAGCTCAGGCGGGCTGCATGTTGGCGAAGATGATCAAACACGGCCCAACTTTCCGCAGTGAGAAGACCGAACATGCCAGCTTTACTCAGTGACATGACATGACGATGCAGCTTTTCACAGTGACATGACTACATGGCCCAGCTTTACGCAGTGACAAGACCGAATGCGGCAGCTTTGCGCAACAACATGACCGCATGTGCCAGCTTTCCGCAGCGACAAGACCTCATGACTCAGCTTTACCAGCTTCGCACACTATAAAATGAGGTCAACGGGATTTCCCAGAGAATACTACGCAACCAAACCCCACATTACACCACGCTTCCTTCACCAGACCGGGATGGACAAAAGGCAGAAGAAGTAATGGGACAAGATGATGAAGCAATGGGAGGAGACCCGTGACCAAACACGGTCAGCTGCTGCCCGCGATGTGAAAATAAAGGCTATTGCGGACTGCACAGAATAAGCCCAGCGTGCTACGAGGTCAGCTCCCCGCAATGAGAGGCCCCGTAGTAACAACCTCATCCCGAACGTTCCCACCGAGCATTCACCGCAACTCCCACCCGAGGGGGAGACACCCCCCTTTGTTGGTGCGGGGACACGTGCAAGTTCTTCAAGTCTAAGCACCACATCAGCTTAGGTATACGTTACTGGGGTTGCGCAAAATACTCCAGGGACTACCCCGACCGCTGTTTAGACACCGCAACCTATCGGCAGTCGATAAAGACCACATGCACCATTTTTTCCTACCTTTTCTCCTTCATAGCACGCACTAACAATCTCTCCCCTGTATTTACAGTCTCCGAAACCCCTATGCGCCTACCGCAAATGGATCGATCTTGAGATCCACCCTGAGGACCAATGGGCCCTTGACTTCGAGAAGTGGAATGTCGCAAGGTCATCGGAGATGCAGGAGGAGAAGCGCCGCAAGAACGAGCAAACCCTGCGTATACAACGTGAGACGAAATCTCATATCGAAGCATGCACGCGTAGGGAGCGGGAGGCTCGCGAGAGGGAGCACAAGAGAAAGAGGGAAATGGCGATGAAGGCAAAAGAGGCCACCGAGGAGTTTAATGCCGAGCGGGCAAGGAAGGGTAAATGGTCCCAGTCCACACAGTAGGTTGTATGAGTAGTTAGGTGGGTTAGTCACACATGATGCTATATGTTATTCATGTAATCAAAAAGTACGCGGCATGTTACTCCCAACTGTATTATGAAGTTTATTTAAATTCAGACAAGCTTATTATCTCGTCTTTTCGTATTCAATGATTCACATAAGCAAGTCATCTAACAATATTAACATACCGGTTTTCCGTACACGAATTCTCAGTAACATCAAAATATCACTTACCATTGTATGTACCGATCATTCTACGGTCAATCGTTCCTAAAAAAATTTCCCAAAATTTCTTACGCACGTACAACATGCAATAAACATAAACTTTTATTACAACTCCAATAGATTATTTTTCAATTAAAAACTACAAAATTCACAAAAATTATAAAATTCACGGTGGACTGAGTGTAGTTGCCCAATGAGTGGGTGATTGCACTTCAAGTCACCCAATGGGGGGGGGCGACTGGTTGCAGTCGCCCGAGGGTCGAGCGATTGGACATCTGTCGCCCCCCTTAGGGCGATTGGCTCCTGTCGCCCTCTATTGGGTGATTGAAACCTATTAATATAAAAAATATTGCCGCAGTTATATTTCTGTAATTTCGAATAAAAAATAATTTATTCGTACAAAAATTCGGCTCCTCGGCACTGAGCTATGGAGGTGCCGTCGTCGCTAGGTATAAAGTGCTGTGGTTAAGCTTTTCAGAGCATAGCAGCAGGAAGGTAGGCAGAAAATAAGGGTAAGGAGTGGACGGTCAGTTCGTTTTGTGGATTGTCGCAAAAAAAAAAAAAGTCCGTTGGTGGATGTGTGCATCATGATTTATAAATTCAGTCAACTGTCAGTCTTTAATTTGGGGTTCTCACTAACCACTACGGTCATCACACGGTAGAAACTCTAATTACTTTACTTGTGCCACTAACGATACTCTCTTCTAGCAAAAGTGGGCCTTGGAGATTTGCATGATTGCATTGTGCAATTTTTGCACTGAAGTAAAAACCGAGTAGTATGACTGATATTGACAGACCTTGGAAAATATACCGACCTTTTGTTGGATTTAATTTGAGCTTGGTCCATTTTTAATTCAACAATTAAATCAAATAAATTCTAAGGCCCATATTAAATGCTAAGTGCATGGATTGATGAAGGCATTAAGTGAGCAGTTACCGGAATTGATTCCGTCGGTTTCAAGTAGTAATTGTGCGAGAGTTACTGTCCGTTACTTGCGATTACTCCCTGTCCCGGTAACGCTTCCTGTCTCTTCATCTTCTTGGCACGCGTATAAGCTTGGGAGTCGACAGTAGCCTCGAGCGAGACAAAAAAACCACACCTTCTCCTCTCTGTTGAGCTGCTCCTCCGAGTTTTTCCCCGTCCCAGCTCCTGCGCGCACAGGCGTTTGGGAGAGCAGGCCTCCAAAACCACGTCCAGCTGTGACATCTGCACGGATAGGCGGGCGATCAGGTTTTTGGGGAGTGCTCAGCACGACTGCTCGCTTCTATACACGACGTGATCGGCTAATTCCCGGCGGCATTCCATTACACGGCAAGTACAACTACTTCCAGAAGGCCGTTCAAGGGACTGCACTGCGTACCTCGTCCTGCACCAACTGAGATCGACTACATCGAATAGCTGCTTATGTCAACTGAGCAGAACGGCGCATCCGGTGCCTCTGGCACTGGCCCCGCCTCTGGGTATAACATTTTGTTCCTGATCTTTACAGTATTGTTCATAGAGTTAGTTACACTGTTTAGTGTTCTAAAAATGAATAGTACTAGCACAACCCTTGTCATGATTTTAATTGGTAATTTCTGGATTAAATTATGTCGTAATTTGCCTAAATTTCTAACAATCCAAAAACCTGATTTTAGGCACTTTTCGGTTAGTGGTTTTGCTGCTGCTCTTAAGCCGAATACATTTGATGGTTCAAATTACAAGCGGTGGCGTGCTAAGATGGTCCTGTGGTTGACGGCTATGAGCGTTTACCACGTCGTGCAGGGGCTTCCTGAACAATTTACTCCAGAGGAGGAGAAAATGTTCAAGGTTGCTGATAACCTGTTTCGAGGCGCTGTGGTTAGCGTTCTCGCTGAAAACATAGTGGACGTCTACATGTTACTGCCGTCTGGCAAAGAGATGTGGGAAGCACTTGAGAAAAAGTTTGGTATTTCCGATGCTGGTAGTGAGCTGTACGTCATGGAGCAGCTGTATGACTACAAGATGGTTGATAACCGATCTGTAGTGGAACAGGCTCATGAGATACATGCACTGGCAAAGGAACTCGAGCATTTTCCATGCGTGTTACCCGACAAGTTTGTGGCTGGCGGTATTATCGCCAAGTTACCACCTTCTTGGAGGGATTTTGCCACTTCTCTAAAACACAAGAGACAAGAGTTCAGTGTCGCTGACCTCATTGGGTCTCTTGATGTTGAGGAGAAGGCGAGGGCAAAAGACACTCGTGGGAAAGGAGTTGAGTCTTCTAGTGCCAATTTGGTGCAGAAGAAAAACTTCAATGCTTCTCGCAACCAGAAGAAGAAGAACAAGCAAGAGAACAAACCAAAGACTAAGCAAACAACCACGTTTAAGAAGAAAAAGAACAAAGGGAACTGCTTTGTTTGCGGGAGCGAGGATCACTGGGCAAGTGAGTGCCCAGACCGCAAATTTAAGCAGGACAAGAAGTCTGCAAACATGGTTGTTAGCGAGACTGATGCAGGAACATCGGGGTATGGTAATTCTTTACCTACTGTTCTTTCAGTCTGTCATTCGCCTGAGTGGTGGATGGATACTGGAGCTAATATTCATGTGTGTGCTGATATTTCTTTGTTTTCTTCTTACCAGAATGGCGGGACTGGAACCTTGCTGATGGGGAACGGATCGCATGCGCGTGTTCTTGGTGCTGGTACGGTCATTCTGAAGCTCACTTCGGGAAAGACCGTGCAATTAAAGAACGTGCAGCATGTCCCCTCTATCAAAAAGAATCTAGTTAGCGGCTCTCTACTATGTAGAGATGGTTTTAAATTAGTCTTTGAATCGAATAAATGTGTACTTTCTAAGTATGGGACATTTGTTGGAAAAGGTTATGATTGCGGAGGCTTGTTCCGCTTATCTTTGTCTGATGTGTGTAATAATGTTGCAAACAATGTTACTAATTCGAATGAATCGAACATTTGGCATTCACGGCTTTGTCATGTTAATTTTGGCTGTTTGACGCGGCTAGCAAATCTGAATTTAATCCCGAAATTTACTTTAGTCAAAGATTCTAAGTGCCATGTGTGTGTGCAATCTAAGCAACCTCGCAAGCCTCACAAGGCAGCAGAGGCGAGGAACTTGGCACCATTAGAACTAGTTCATTCTGATTTGTGCGAGATGAACGGCGAGTTGACTAAAGGTGGCAAAAGATATTTCATGACACTTATAGATGATTGTACTAGATTTTGCTACGTGTACTTGCTAAAATCAAAAGATGAAGCGTTAAATTATTTTAAGATCTATAAAGCTGAAGTAGAAAATCAACTTGAGAGGAAAATTAAACGGTTAAGATCTGATCGCGGTGGAGAGTATTTTTCAAATGAATTTTCTGAATTCTGCATGGAATATGGAATTATTCATGAAAGGACACCGCCATACTCACCACAATCAAATGGGATTGCCGAAAGAAAGAATCGCACTCTAACTGAGTTGGTTAATGCCATGTTAGAGACAGCGGGACTATCTAAGGAATGGTGGGGTGAGGCTATATTGACTGCTTGTCATGTCCTGAATAGAGTTCCTACAAAGAATAAAGAAATCACACCATTCGAGGAATGGGAAAAGAAAAGATTGAATCTCTCCTACTTGCGCACTTGGGGTTGCTTGGCCAAGGTGAATGTGCCAATCAACAAAAAGCGCAAACTTGGACCTAAAACTGTTGATTGTGTTTTCCTTGGTTATGCTATACACAGCGTGGGATATAGGTTTTTAATAATAAACTCTGAAGTACCTGACATGCATGTTGGTACTATTATGGAGTCCAGAGATGCTACATTTTTTGAGAATGAATTTCCTATGAAAGAATCACCTAGCACGTTTAGTCATGAACCTATAATACCCCATGAGCAACATATTTCGATAGAACACTTTGAGGAAACCCGTGTGCAAAATCCTGAGGAGGATGACAGTGTAGTCGCTCGAAAGAGTAAGAGACAAAGGACTGCAAAGTCTTTTGGTGATGACTACATTGTGTACCTTGTGGATGACACTCCAAGAACCATTGAAGAGGCATATTCTTCTCCTGATGCTGACTTTTGGAAGGAAGCAGTACGGAGTGAGATGGATTCTATTATGTCTAATGGAACTTGGGAAGTCATTGATCGTCCTTACGGGTGCAAACCTGTAGGTTGCAAATGGGTGTTCAAGAAAAAGCTTAGGCCTGATGGTACTATTGAAAAGTACAAGGCAAGGCTTGTGGCCAAGGGTTACACCCAAAAAGAAGGCGAAGATTTCTTTGATACTTATTCACCTGTTGCTCGATTGACCACAATTCGAGTATTACTTTCCTTGGCAGCCTCTCATGGTCTTCTCGTTCATCAGATGGACGTTAAGACAGCTTTCCTAAATGGGGAGTTAGAGGAGGAGATTTATATGGATCAGCCAGATGGGTTTGTAGCAAATGGTCAAGAAGGCATGGTGTGTAAATTATTGAAGTCTTTGTATGGCCTGAAGCAAGCGCCTAAGCAATGGCATGAGAAGTTCGATAGAACATTAACGTCTGCTGGCTTTGTTGTGAATGAAGCTGATAAATGTGTGTACTATCGCTATGGCGGGGGTGAAGGTGTGATCTTGTGTTTGTATGTTGACGACATACTGATCTTTGGAACCAGCCTTAATGTGATTAAGGAGATTAAGGACTTTTTGTCCAATAATTTTGAGATGAAGGATTTGGGAGTAGCTGATGTTATTCTTAATATCAAGCTACTGAGAGAAGGCAATGGTGGGGTGACACTTCTGCAATCTCACTATGTGGAAAAGGTGTTGAGTCGCTTTGGGTATAGTGATTGCAAACCTGCTCCAACGCCTTATGATCCTAGTGTGCTATTAAGGAAAAATCGAAGAATAGCAAGGGATCAATTAAGATACTCCCAAATCATTGGCTCACTTATGTATCTAGCTAGCGCAACGAGACCTGACATCTCATTTGCTGTGAGCAAACTAAGCCGGTTTGTATCAAATCCGGGAGATGATCACTGGCGTGCTCTTGAGAGAGTGATGCGCTATTTAAAAGGTACTATGAGCTATGGGATTCACTATGCTGGGTATCCAAGGGTACTTGAGGGTTATAGTGATTCCAATTGGATATCTGATGCTGATGAGATTTATGCCACAAGTGGATATGTGTTTACACTTGGAGGTGGCGCTGTTTCATGGAAGTCTTGCAAGCAGACCATCTTAACGAGGTCAACAATGGAAGCAGAACTCACAGCATTGGATACCGCCACTGTTGAGGCTGAATGGCTTCGTGAACTCCTTATGGATTTACCGGTGGTTGAAAAACCTATACCGGCTATTTCTATGAACTGTGATAATCAGACGGTGATTGTCAAAGTGAACAGTTCTAAGGACAACATGAAGTCAACAAGGCATATAAAGAGGCGGTTGAAATCTGTCAGGAAATTGAGAAACTCCGGAGTGATAGCATTGGACTATGTCCATACGTCTAAGAATCTGGCAGATCAATTCACTAAGGGTTTGTCACGTAATGTGATAGATAGTGCATCGAGTGAGATGGGCTTGAGACCCACGTGAAGTCTATCATAGTGGTAACCTGTCCTATGTGATCGGAGATCCCGTGAAGTAGGATGGTGAAACAAGCTAGTGGTAGACTGTGAGGAGAGACCCTTAACAAGGTCCATGTCGTATGAGATGCACTTCTCTCCTATCCTGTAAGGCAGGTTGGTTTATACCTTAATGTGATCCGAGTGGCTTGTTGAAGCAGAGATGTTGTCCTACAGAACATCTTATGAGGAACACACACCTATATGAGTTTGACTGCTGGTCACAGTCTATGAGATTTGGGTGATCTCTAGATACTCATGAAAGGCCAAGGAGTTTGACTTATATGCTCCAACCAGAGGGGATGCTTTAGGCAGCCTAGTATCAGTAAAGGACTTAGGTGAAACTTATTTCGCACAAAACCGTCAATTCAAGGCATAGTCCATTGTTCAGTTGTGAAAAAGTGTAACCTTTGTTCTAGGTGGATGTTCAACTTAACAGTCTCCATCGAAACACTGGTATATCAAATAACAGAGAATTGAGAGTATTTCATATGTGCCCTAGAATTTGGTGGGGATTGTTGGATTTAATTTGAGCTTGGTCCATTTTTAATTCAACAATTAAATCAAATAAATTCTAAGGCCCATATTAAATGCTAAGTGCATGGATTGATGAAGGCATTAAGTGAGCAGTTACCGGAATTGATTCCGTCGGTTTCAAGTAGTAATTGTGCGAGAGTTACTGTCCGTTACTTGCGATTACTCCCTGTCCCGGTAACGCTTCCTGTCTCTTCATCTTCTTGGCACGCGTATAAGCTTGGGAGTCGACAGTAGCCTCGAGCGAGACAAAAAAACCACACCTTCTCCTCTCTGTTGAGCTGCTCCTCCGAGTTTTTCCCCGTCCCAGCTCCTGCGCGCACAGGCGTTTGGGAGAGCAGGCCTCCAAAACCACGTCCAGCTGTGACATCTGCACGGATAGGCGGGCGATCAGGTTTTTGGGGAGTGCTCAGCACGACTGCTCGCTTCTATACACGACGTGATCGGCTAATTCCCGGCGGCATTCCATTACACGGCAAGTACAACTACTTCCAGAAGGCCGTTCAAGGGACTGCACTGCGTACCTCGTCCTGCACCAACTGAGATCGACTACATCGAATAGCTGCTTATGTCAACTGAGCAGAACGGCGCATCCGGTGCCTCTGGCACTGGCCCCGCCTCTGGGTATAACATTTTGTTCCTGATCTTTACAGTATTGTTCATAGAGTTAGTTACACTGTTTAGTGTTCTAAAAATGAATAGTACTAGCACAACCCTTGTCATGATTTTAATTGGTAATTTCTGGATTAAATTATGTCGTAATTTGCCTAAATTTCTAACACCTTTGGGTTTTGATGATACAAATTGGTGTCATCAAAGTGAAGCTACGAAGGTGCAACATTTAGCTCACCTACGAAGGTGCTTTGTATATGCGGGATAGACCCATGACTCTGTTCTAGAAAAATAATCAAATTCACAGTACAACACATATTTAGTGATGTGATCGTGCACGTACTGATGTGATGAAGCGCGTCAAGCTGGCAACCACACTCGAGCGGAGTCAGCCCCCGCGAAAACAATTTCGGTTTAGAAAGCCTCCTACAAATCCGAAATTCAGAACTTTAAAAACTTTTAGATTATTTAAAAAAATTTGGCCAAAAAATTCAAATATACAATTCGAATTCAAGAAATACAATTATATAAAAACTCAAAAATCTTCGCAAAATTTTGGCAAAATCTCGGATCAAATCTCAAAAAAATTAAAAATGAGCCGATTTTTTGGTCGAAGTGGGCTTTTGTCGGAGGGGGCTGAGATAAACGAAATTCACCAAAATTCACAAAATTTCTTCTGAAATTATTTTCCATGGCCAGCCCTCTCGATTGGGTGAGCATCTGCCCAGGCTCGTCGGCATCAAGCCATGAAGCTTCAGGCCCCGCTCGGTTGGGCTGAAAAGCTGTGACTTATGGCTGAAATTGCACTGTAGCGACTGAAATTTTACTGTAGTTGAAGGTGGCTTATTTAACGTAATTAAATTTAAAAAAAAATAAAAATAGAAAAATATGTTAGCTCATTACGGACAACGCGAACGAATACGGGAAAAAAGAACCAGCAAAAAAAACTCAAAAAAACCAAAAGTTTAGAAAAAAAATAAAATTTATAAATAGTAAAAAATAAACGAGAAGTCACAAGCTATGAAGCTTCAGTGAAGTCTTGCCGTCGTCAGGTATAATGGAAGTCATGTCTTCCTAGGCAAGCCTCGTCTGCTGGTTTGTCGCACGAGTTACGAGTCTAGTGACTAGTAGCACGTTTGGTTCCTGTACCAATCCTTGTCTTGGCTCTGTGCATGCATCGTGGTGCGTTTGGTTGCCCGGCGTCCTGGCTCATTGCATGCAAAAAGCACCTTTACGCTGGCCGCGCGGAAACGAAAATCGTTTTCGTTTCTCGCTGGCCTGGCTGCGCGGAGCCTGGGAAAGGCAGCCTGGGTGGCGGGAGTCAGGAACCAAACGCGCCCTAGGTGTCTGGCCAGTAGACCGTTATATGTCTAGGCTAGATTTTCTTTCCTGACTCCACCCCCAGACAACACTACACGTCGCACTAAGGGTGTGTTTGATTGAGCTGTAGCTTCTGAAAAAGCTGTTGTGAGCTGTGGGCTATGGAAAAGCTGCTGTAGGTTGTGGGCTGTGGAAAAGTTGTAAGCTGTTTGGTTCAAATAAGTATAAAACTTACCTCCTATCTCTATTTTCCTTGAAACAACTGTGAAACAGCTCTCTATTTTCACCATTTCAAAAAGCAGAAAGCTAAAAGCTAAAAGCAGGGTCCAAGGTGCTTTCAAAACTGTACTACCCAAAAGTAGTTGCTTCTGAAAAAGCAGCTTCTGGTTTCCACCCCTTTGGTTGACTTTTGGCTTTTTGGAAGCAAAAGCAGCTCACAAAAGCTCAACCAAAGGCACCCTAAAGGCCTCAAAGTTATGATTAGAACTATGGAACTAATGACGCATAAACAATGTAAGATGGAATTACTAAAAACAGTAAATATATTGACTATTGCTCAGGACAGGAAGCTTTAGATATGGGCCCTACCCTGAGATCGAAGGCAACCTGCTTCCTCCCCTTCGGTTCAAATCTTTGAAAACAGATACAATGCCCAAAGCCAAATACAAAAGAGCATTTCAGGTGCTGCTCGGTTGAGTTAAAATAAGCTGGCTTATAGCCGAAATTGCATAGTAGCTAGCTGAAATTACACTGTAGTTGATGGTGGTTTTATTTGGCGTAACTAAATTTTTTAAAAAAATAAAAAAACAAGTTAATCCATCATGGACAATGCAAATGAATACAGGAAAAAATACCCAGCAAAAAAGCTCAAAAAAGCCAAAAAATAAAAAAACGAAATTTATGAATAGTGAAAAATAAATCAGAAGTTAGAAGCTTAAGTCGAAATCAGCAAGACCTCAGTCTTTAAACATTGTTGCACTTCTTGATTTGTTCAATAGCATGTTGATGACCCAGCATGATCAAATGGCAAGGTGTGCTTGCACATCATAGTGGCCAGAAGCTAAAGAAGAAAGAAAAAGAGCAGGAGTGATTGCGACGTGCAGTGGCCCAGGCACCATCTACAACTATGACTACAATATCAGTGATACTCCTCTGTCTTGTCTTGTTTTAAAAGTTTCATTGGCCCCTCTTGCACGCTCATACTTGGTGACAGTTGGTTCCCTATATAAATGCAAGCACGCTGCGGGAGGAGAATCAAACAGCCATACAGAAATACATGCAGTTTCACATCAACTAGCACAAGCCTTTCAAGAGTGCATAGAATCAAGAATTCAAGATGCCTCACGTAGCAACCTACCAGCCTTCTTTGTCCCTGCTGTTTGTTTTGATTCTCTTCCATTTGGCAATCTTATATCCAAGCTCTAATTCCTTGGTCATATCAGCATTTCATAATGCCTCCGAAGGCGACCGGCAAGCCCTCCTCTGTCTCAGGTCGCACTTCTCCGACCCTGTTGGAGCCTTAGACACATGGAGAAATGAGTCCCTCGCGTTCTGTGATTGGCATGGGGTGACATGCAGCAAGCTGCACACATCTCGTGTTGTTTCGCTGGACCTCGAGTCCTCAAACATCACTGGCCAAATATCACCATGCATTGGTGACCTCACTTTCCTTGCTAAAATTCACATGCCCAATAACCAGATCAATGGCTGCATCCCTCCTGAGATTGGTCGCTTAACCCAACTGATGTACCTCAACCTCAGCGTGAATTCCCTGAGCGGTGTAATTCCTGATACCTTGTCGTCTTGTCACCATATTGAGATCATTGACTTATTGAGCAACTCACTCCAAGGAGAGATCCCTCCAAGCCTTGGCCAATGTTCACATCTCCAGAAAATAGTTCTTAGCAACAACAACCTTCAAGGAAGCATCCCATCTGGGTTCGGTTTGCTTTCCAACCTTTCGGAGCTATTTGTCACTAGCAACAACATCAAGGGAAGTATTCCCCGGATCCTCGGAAGTAGCCAGTCTCTTGTCTGGGTTGGTTTGCAGAACAACAGCCTAACTGGGGAAATCCCACCTCTCTTAGCAAATTGCTCCTCACTCTATTACCTTGCACTCACAAAAAACAAGCTCAATGGAGAGATTCCTCCTGCTCTCTTTAACAGATCATCTATTTATTGGATCGATCTCTCAGATAATGAATTCAGTGGACCTATTCCACCGTTCTCGACGGTATTGTCACCACTGAAATATCTTGTCCTATCAGGAAATAAACTCTCTGGAGCGATTCCTGCTTCACTAGCAAATTTCTCTTCCTTGTCCTCCTTGTCACTAGCTCAGAACAACTTACAAGGCAGCATTCCAGAGAGTTTAGGTAGAATGGTAAGTTTGAAAGAATTAGATCTTACCTACAATAACTTGTCGGGCACTATTCCACAATCTCTTTACACAGTCACGTCCCTTACTTACCTAGGCCTCGGTGCCAACAAATTTGTTGGGACTATACCAAGCAGCATTGGCCACACTCTTCCAAGCATTCAGAACTTAATAATGCAAGGAAACCAATTTGATGGCCCAATCCCTACTTCTTTGGCTAATGCCTCTAGCCTCCAAATCCTTGACCTCCGTAACAATGCATACACAGGTGTGGTTCCATCTTTAGGGTCCTTGCACAACCTACTGCAATTGGATCTAGGCCAGAATAATCTTGAAGCCGGAGATTGGAATTTCTTGTCCTCACTGGCAGGTTGCACCCAACTACAAGAATTATACTTGGATAGCAACGACCTTCAAGGGATTTTACCCAGTTCCATTGGAAATCTTTCAAGAAGCTTAGAACGGTTGGATCTAAGCAAAAACCAAATAAAGGGTACCATACCTTCAAAGATAGGAAATCTTACCAACTTAGCAATTCTTTACATAAACGAAAATTTTCTCACTAGCAATATTCCAGACACTCTTGGCAATCTTAGAAACTTGTTCGTCCTTAGCCTATCACAAAACAAATTTTCTGGAGAAATACCACAATTGATTGGAAACCTGGAGCAGCTAAATGAGCTTTATTTCCACGAAAATAACTTAAGTGGGCCCATACCGACGAGTTTAGCAGGCTGTAAAAATTTAGTGATCTTGAACCTTTCTTGTAATAGTTTCCATGGAAGCATCCCTGGAGAGCTCTTCTCTATTTCCACACTTTCTGAAGGCTTGGACTTGTCCTATAATAAACTCACTGGTATGATACCATCAGAGATTGGTAGCTTGATTAATCTTGCCCCCCTTAACATTTCCAATAACCAATTATCTGGAGAAATTCCGTCTGCTCTTGGCAATTGCCTTCACCTAGAGTCCCTACGAATGGAGGCGAATTTTCTTCAAGGTAGCATACCTGGATCCTTCAATAACTTAAGAGGCATTATCGAGATGGACCTTTCGCAAAACAATCTATCTGGTGAAATTCCAAGCTTTTTTGAGTCCTTTAGCTCTTTGCAGCTTCTCAATCTATCTTTCAACAACCTGGAGGGGCCAGTCCCTAAAGGTGGTGTCTTTTCCAATTCAAGCAATCTGTTTATCCGGGGAAACAAAAGGCTATGTGCAAGTTCTCCAATGCTACAACTACCACCTTGCAATGCATCACCTCACAAAAGGAAATGGGCCTATATTGTGACAGTAGTGACTCCACTTTCAACTATTGTTCTAGTCACCTTTGCATGTGTTGCAGTCATTCTTCTGAAGAAGAGAAACAAAGCAAAACAACCCATCAACCAATTCAACATGCAATTCAGGAAATTCTCATATGATGATATATTTAAAGCAACAAACGGTTTATCTTCAGCCAATCTTGTTGGTTCAGGAAGATTTGGGTTGGTATATAGAGGTCACTTCCAGTTTGAAGTACGCACAGTTGCCATTAAGGTGTTCAAACTTGACGAATTCGGAGCACCAAAGAACTTCATTGCTGAATGTGAGGCATTAAGAAACACTCGCCATCGGAATCTTATCAAGGTGATTAGTGTATGCTCAACCTTCGATCCAATAGGAAATGAATTCAAAGCACTTATTCTTGAGTACATGGCTAATGGTAACCTAGAAAGTTGGCTCCATCCAAAAGTGTGCAAACATAGCCTGAAAAGACCACTGAGTTTAGGCTCAAGAATAACTGTAGCTGTGGACATAGCTGCTGCCCTGGACTATCTTCATAATCAGTGCACTCCTCCTTTAGTTCATTGTGATCTGAAACCAAGCAATGTCCTTTTGGATGATGAAATGAATGCATGTGTCAGCGATTTTGGGTTAGCAAAGTTTCTTTACAGCCATACTTCAACTGGGCTTAGTAATTCATCCAGCATAGTTGGGCCGAGAGGATCAGTTGGATACATTGCTCCAGGTGAGCACATGTTTAATCCTTATTTTTTTGTATCTGACGTATCAACTTTATTTATCACAAAACGATCATCCCTCAACTGAGTAAAAAGGAAGATTGTTTAATCCTTTTTGCATAATATTACAGAATATGGCATGGGTTGTGAAATCTCAACTGAGGGTGATGTCTACAGCTATGGAATTATTCTTCTAGAAATCATCACAGGTAAGCGTCCAACTGATGAGATATTTAAGGATGGTATGAACCTTCACAGTCTGGTGGAGTCAGCAGTTCCACAGAAAATTAATGAGATTCTGGAGCCTAGTCTCATCATATATCATGAAGATGAAGATGCGAATTGTGCAATGGTCGAAATGCAGAGATGTGCCATACAACTGGCTAAACTTGGCCTTAAATGTTCTGTGGTGTCACCCAAGGATCGGCCAATAATGCAGGATGTTTATGCCGAAATCGTCACTATCAAAGAAAAATTTTCAGCATTGCACAACTGAGGAAAGAGATCACTATTATTGTAATTCACATGCTACTAGAGTAATTGTTGCATGATGCGTTATGTAATGCATTTTATTTTGTTGCCCCCACCTCTTTTATCAACTAAGATCATCACATGTCCTGTCTTGGTTTCCCGTTTTAATTTTCTGGTAGGTACGACTTCGACCTGTATGGTACTTCTAGATATAGAAGCACAAATTAAAGCACGAGGATTTATAATAATAACATTATATTTGTACTACTTGTAGTACGAGCACTTTTGATTAAATGTTCCACAACAGAATAAGGTATTTGAAAGTCTACTCAGCGGCAAAGGGCGTTAAGTGTCAACCCCAGTGATGTCCAAATTCAAAGGAAATTTTTATATATGAAGTGCATGTGTATATAACTTTACTCTTGGACCAGCAATTCCCAATTTGTGTTGGGTACAACAGTATGTATAAACACAAACCAATTAGCTAATATTGTTCTACAATATCATGTAAAAATATCAAACCACATGAATTCCACAGCTTTGTGCAAAAACTAGGGTACTGCAACCAAAAAAGCACATTGCCAATAGCTTTTTTATATAACAAAATATTGAGAAGTATGGTCATATTAATTTTTTTAGACCAATGGTCATATTAATGCTTTTACAATAGCGGATGGCCTAATTTGAATAAATGCAGAACGTACATTTTTCCTCGATACATATCTCAGCCAACAACCATAGCATCAAGCCATCAATGTGTCAAAATGACCAACTAGGATATACCTCGAGCCTATTGGCATCATATGCATTGTAACCTAAATTATCAAGAAACCCAATTTCATCAAACCTTCTACTCCCCCTGATCAACCTCTTGTACCAAAATTGCAATTGCACGGGCGATAGATCACGCACTCAGAGGACCAGAGCAGAAATGGTCGGAATTGAAGTTACCTGCAGTAGAATCCACGAGAATGGTTGCCCATTGGAGTGCACGGGTGCCCCATCCGAGCCGCGCTGCGCAGATGGCAGCTTCGTTGTGCCCGAGGGCGTCCTGCTCAGATAGCCCTCGACCCCGCCGACCTAGCCTCCGCCCATTCGTCGAAGGGGCGCAATCGAGGCCGTGCGCGCGGTAGAACGCCGGGGGACCGCGCGTTCCCCAGGCACCGGCGCGGGCGGACACGCCGGTGGCGGCCATGAACCCTCACGGCACGCGACACCTCCAGACGCATCGCATGCTGGGTGCCGCCGCGTGGAGGCCCTTGATTGGAGTGGATAGGTTGGTTGTGGAATAAAACGGCGAGGCTGGTGCGAGTCTGCCGCGGCGGAGAAGGGCCGCGGGGCGGCGGCCGAGCCGCCTGAGCATTTGCCCGAACGCGTGGCGGGCACCGGACTGGGCTGCGTGGAAGGAAAGGAGGGGTGGTGAGAAGGCGTGTGCAATGCAAGGGTCCTTCCATAAAACGGCCATTCTGCTCAATCTGGGCCGCGCACATGCGATCGAACGGTGCAAGCAGAGCCAAACTCGGATCGCACATTTTATATGCGATCCAAATGAGATCGGAAATTTCATAACGATCCCTCCCTGGCCGAACGGGGGAGAGAGACCGGCGTTGGATGCAGGTTATCAGTGTCGCGATATGTATCATAGTATCGTATAATTTTATAATTTTATCGGATATAGATGATATAGATCGGAATCAAATAGTATTGTGGTGGGATCATGATCCAGCTCGCAGTATCATTAGGATCACAATAGGATCATGATCCTGACAACAAACTGTAAAGCATGTCAATTTTGATATTACATATTGTTAATTTAAGTTGCACTAGTTTAATTTGCTTTATTTTATTGTTTACATGTTGTCTAAGGTAAAAAAAAGTATTTTCTTTAATATATTGTATTTTTAGATTATTAGTTTATTAAAAATAATTATTGTTTACATGTTGGCTAGTGTGGAGCTGTAGGGGACGAGAGAAGTACACACAGCCGGCCAGCGTTAGGGGGGCTGGCGCCCCATCTGACCCACCGCTGGGTCCGCCCCTGAATAAGTGTACTCAAATTATAAATTTTAATTCAAAAAATCTACTATAGACTTACATATTTATAAATATAATTTAATTTTTTTATATATAATATATATTTTTAAAAATTTGATAGTATCATAATTCTACATCTGATCCCGACAGACGACAAAATAATTCTAATTGGTATCACGATCATGATAACCTTAGTTGGATGCGTGGTGGAGAGAAGGGATGGCTTATCCAAAGGAATTGGGTTGGGGTGCGTTGGATCCGATCGGATCAGGGGCGGATCCAGCGGTGGGGCGGGGGGGGGGGGGGCTCGAGCCCCCCTGGAGCCCCCCTATAAATTTTTAGCTATGGATGTATGGTGTAGGAGGAGTATAGTGGAGTTATGTCGTTGTATCGCTTTTGTTCAGCCCTTCCTAAAATTTTTCCTGGATCCGCCACTGGATCGGATAGCTCTACCTATAACGTTGGAAGGTTATGTAGTTTTCCTCTATCTGATTAGCGTTAGTTATGAAGCTAGAACTTGATCCCAGTGGGATTAAATATATACGTGATTTCCTAACATGTGTGGTCAAATTCTATAAATTTTACGTTGTATCATGGGCTTTTCCATTAATTCTCATATATGCCGGGCCATTCGGCCAAAAAGTTGTGCGATGGATAGATCCCACAGCTATCAACATGGTTAGCAAGAGAATAATTACTTCACTACCAAATTTCAGACTGAAAGGCAGGCCAAGTCTCAATGTAGCCCCAATGAAGCTAGACAACTACCTAAAGTAATTAAGGAACTCGGAGATAAAGAAGCCATGCATTGCATAGAAACGAGGGAATCCTTTTAGAAAATCACATCATATAATACGATATCATCGAATTAATTTGAGCTAGAAAACTGGAGATAGCAAGACAACAAAACTAATGGGAAATTATTGCTTGAATTTTACTACTAGAGGTACGAGATACCACCATGGAATGCTAGGTAGCTCTGTCATTAACTCTCTTTCCCAATATATTAGAGCAGACTTTCCTGCTTGCCCGCTCAAAAAGATTAGTGGTATTGGGAAGAGTGGAGAACGGAGGTGCATGGTACGCGAGATCGACAAGCTTTATGCACCTGATGATAGAGCAAATACATACTTTAGGGTGTGTTTGGTTTCTTGTCTTAGGATGGATGGAACGGGGCGGCCCTGTTGGAGTCACCGTTTGAATCAGAGTCACAGGGAGGCAGGGGCAGCCACCACTGAATATTCCCGCAGATTCGGGGGCAGCACCATCCACCGAAATCGATCGGATGGCGCTGCCCCCACTCGCGCTCGCCCCCAGCAGCCAGCAGCGCTGCTCCCGCTTCAGCTCCCGCGCGCGCGATTTTGCAGCTCTCCCGCACGCGCGCTCCCGCGTCGCTTTTCCCCGCGCGCGCTCCCCCACGCGCGCGGTTCCCGCCTCGGCGCCTCGCTCTCCCCCACGCGACGCGCGCGGTTCCCGCTGAGCTGAGGGGCCACGCAGGGGCCGACGACCGGCGGGCGCGACGAGGACCGACGGCGACCAGAAGGAACAGCTCAGGGAACGGCGACCAGTAAGGTATGGTGTCCAAGGTCAACCCTAAGCTCAATTGGAATGAGTGATTTCATTGGATCTAGATCTGTATTATCTTGGATGGATTAATTGGAATGAGTGATTATGTGTTGTAGATGGACAAGATGAAAAAGCTTTTGATTTATGCTACTGCTGCACACATGTTGCTGTCCATGATGGCTATGATTATCAAGTCTAGAAAAAGGAAAAGGGGCTATACTAGAGTTGGTATTACTTATGGTCCAATGGAAGAAAGGGATAGGATTAGACTTGAGTATCTTAACACAAAAATATGGAGGAACGATACAACTTGTGTTAACATGCTTAGACTTAGTAGAGAAAGGTTCTTCCGTTTTTGCAAGTTCTTTAGAGATCGTGCTTTGCTTCAGGATACAATACATATGTGTGTTGAGGAACAAGTGGTTATGTTTCTAAACACGGTGGGACACAATCTTAGGAATAGATTAGTTGGAATGGCGGCCGTAGATTTTGATCTTCGGTTCACATACGTCTTGGCTGGTTGGGAGGGGTCAGCACATGATGCTTTAGTATTGAGAGATGCTTTAGAGCGGGAAAATGGCCTTCGTGTACCAGAAGGTAAATAGATTAAGTTTGTAGCATCATTTGACAATACCGATCCTTGACTTATAGAAATGTGACATACTTTCACATCATGTCTTAGGCAAGTTCTATCTAGTTGATGCGGGATACGGAGCTAAACCTGGATTTTTGCCTCCTTTTCGTGCTGTTCGGTACCACTTGAATGAATGGGGCAACAATCCGGTACAAAATGAGAAGGAATTGTTCAACCTTAGACACTCCTCCCTTCGTGTATGGCAGAAACTGATACTTGAATGTATGTTTTTCTGCAGGCAATTATTTTATGGTCTGCAAAATTTTCTTGTAGGTGTTGAAGTATAGTAAGCATTGCAGAGTTTGTGACAAATGTGTTGATGGTTTTGATCATCACTGCAGGGTAACATACTCCTGAATAATTCTTTTCTTATTTCCATTAGCGAATATATAATAACTCTTGAGATTTCCTCAATCTCAACAGTGGCTTAACAATTGTATTGGAAAAAGAAACTATAGGAGGTTTTTTATTCTAATGATGACTGCCCTTTTCTTGGTAAGTGTAACATCCTGATTTTCAGAGCCTTTTTGAAGCTTTTGAAATAAAATTCACCATTTGCATTTTTTTCTGAAATTAATTAAAGCTTAAATGAGAATTTATGAATTAAAAGGATTTAATATGATTAAGTTAAACATTAACATTTGCCAAAGTTATTTTATTTGAGTTCCTTGGGTCTCAAGGAATTTATTGGTATTCTTCTGGATTTTTCTGGATTTATTTGCTATTTTCTAGAGCTCAAAATGATTTAATTGAATTTCTGGAAAAAGAAAAAGAAAAACCAGTCGGTCGAGCCGCAACCGCTTCCACCCCCGCCGCGTGTCAGCCATCCAGAACCCCGCCCCCGCATCGCAGCCGCCCGCTTTTAGCAAGTCGTACTCGTATACGAGTAGGACTCTCAGGTCGTATCCCACCCGGACTCGTACTCGTGGCCGACCAGGACACCTCTACGACCGGGTATAAAAGGGCCCGAACCCCTGGTGTCTCCCTCGTCCCAAGTCAAGCCTCGCCTCCGAGTTGAGCCGCAAACCGAAGTCGTGCCGGCCGCCGCTGTGGTCGTGCGCCTCGCCAAAGCCGTGGTCGTACGCGTAGCCGCTGCCGTGGTCGTGCCGGAGCCCGAGGTCGTGTCGTCCTCGCCGTCGTTTCGCCTTCGGCGATCTGCCGTCGCCGGTGAGTCCCGCCACCGTCCCTAGTCACCGCCGACCAGATCCCGCCGCCATCCATGTGTCGTAGATCCGTGTGGTCGTAAGGTTCTACGACTACGTTGTAGAGCCTTAGTCGTAAGTCGTAAAGCCACCGGTAAGTTCGATCATGTGGTCGTAAACGACTTCATGGTCGTAAGTCTGCCTGAGTAGTCGTAGCCGCTGTGCAGTCGTAGCCGGCCGTGTGGTCGTAGTCGTAGATTGCTCTGTGTGGTCGAAGTAGTAGGTTCGACTACGTAGTCGTAATCTCGACTGAGTGATCGTAGTCATGTGCTCGACTACGTGGTCGTAAGACCTGTAGCAGCTCTCGGTTTCAGTCGCTCAATTCAACGTGGTCGTTAGCTTCTGCGTAGTCGTAAGTCTTCTGTGCAGTCGTAAGCCATTCTCTGTGGTCGTAAACGGTAACGTGATCGTAAAAGACTTCATGGTCGTAATTTCGACCGTGGTCGTGAGCGACTACGTGGTCGTAAGCTCCATCCGAGTGACCGGGTACTCGTCAGCTGTGGTCGCAGGCCCGACTACGTGGTCGTAACCCCTATTGATCGTGTTTGCCGTGGTCGTAACCCTCCCGACCGCGATAGCCGTGGTCGTAACTCCCTCTCCGACCACGTTGGTTTCCGAAGACAATCTTTTTCTCCGATTTAAAACTTTCCAGAGCCCGTTCTTCTTCGTCCTAGCTCCGATTGACCCGATTCTTTTTCCTAAATTCATATAAAATTGAGCTCTATCTTTTGGTTCAGGTTTGGAAGTTTTTGGAGTTCATTTGAATTTTATTTGATTTTATTTTGTATTTCGATTTGCGTTCTCTCTCGTTAGATCACGCGTTCGAAGGACCGGAAGTTGGATTTGAAGATCAAGAGCCGTCAACTGAGCAAGGCCAAGGCAAGTCGTATTCTTTGATCATGTTGAACCCAGTTTGTAATCTATTATTTAATTATTTTGGTTTAAATTATCATGCATCGCTACTTTTATTCAAACCCTTGTATTGGTAGTTATCGTCCCAATTGGTTATTTCCCTCTTTGATATTTTGGAATACCTTGATGCCATTGTCAACTTAGGTTGGGAATTTAATTAGTGATGCTATGTTATTTGTCACATTGGGTTGGTACGATTAGAATGCTTAGCCTTGCTTATTTGGCGAAAGGGTTCATCATCACATGTGGTTAATTAATCTTGACTTAATGATATACTTGAATGTGGTGGTTAACCACGATTATAAAACTTGTTCCCATGGCATGGGTAGTGTCATTGGTGTTGGTTATACAAAATTGGTTTTCACTTGGGCGATTGATCGTGCAGTAAAGGGGGTGCTGAATGCACATGGGATGTGGATGTTTCGCCTGGGTAACATTTAAGGACTTAACTTGGTGCGCCATTGATCTGAGCTTTACCGTGCAAACCACATGTCTAGTATGGGATAGACCTGGCATAATAATTTGTGAAGTCTCAATTTTGGTTTCTCTACTGATGTTGTTGTGGCGCAAGAGGGGGCAATTACCGACTAGGGGGATTTACCCTACTCGACGGCGAAACCTTAGCGAGTGGGATCGGGTTGAGATTGATCATTGTAAAAGCCTTGTTGTGATTATCTTTAACGTGAGGATTATCACATCGTGTGGGTACAGTTGTGCAACCTCTGCAGAGTGTAAAACTATTCGAATAGTCGTGTCCTCGGTCATGGACAATGCTCGGTGATTTCACACGAGGGGTAGAGTTTTTATGAAATCTGGTTGGGTTGAGCTGGGAAGTGAACGGTCAGTTCACTTGTGATTATATTCAATTCCTTGGATTATTTATTTAACGTCCTTTGTTAAAGTTGCTTTTCAATCTATGTATGATATTTACTTCAATTGTCGCTTTCTGCAAAACTACCCTTTCAGCCATCCATTGTTAAGCCTTACATATTATATTGCATTCATTTGTTACAAACGGCTTGCTGAGTACCAATGTACTCACGGCTTTATGCCCCTGTTGCTCAGTTGAGGAGGAGGAGTATCACCAGCAGGAGGTTCCAGAAGGAGAGTACTTCGACGTCTTCGCGGATTAGGCTTCGTTCTCCACTCGATAGCCTGTGGGCGTGTCGATTGGCTGCTGCGCTTTCTTTTGGATTTCCGCTGCTAGTTTTTGTTAAGCCCTTCAGGCTAATAATTGTAAGCTTGGCCATAAGGTCGTACTCTGATAATTATCAATATAATTTGGATTTTCCTTAGAATATCGTGATGTGGATGATACTTGTCTTTGTACATACCGTGTGTACTAGCGTGATCCTGGACTAGTGCAGAATACACAGGAGAGTCCGGATTTGTATATTCGGGTCTCTACAGTAAGCTCGTGTTCTCTTGCTCCAGTTTTTATCTATTGAATGTTGATAGCATGCTATGAGTGTATTATGGTTCAGTGTATTATCCTGATGGGGACACTGCAAAGGACTTGGCACTTGAGCTTGTTGAAAATGTATGAATTATTATTTCTCCATGTCCTTTGGGCAAGTAATTATTTTGCCATGTTAGTTATTTACTTTGTACTCAAGTCCACTCTAATGACCTTCTTTTCTGCAACTTACACAGGGATTTGCAATGTATGTTGAGTGGAGTGCAAAAATGCTTGACGATGAGGTCAAAATAAAATTGAAGAATGCCGATCTTCAGGCTAAAGAAGGAACAGTTGAGAATCTGGATAATGTATATCTCCTGTACTAATTTAGTTTGTGTTGATACCATTCCAGGTGATAGAGGTTGTGAATGGATATTGCATAATCGTTGCTGATGCTGTTGCATATATATATATATATATATATATATATATATATATATATATATATATATATATATATATATATATATATATATATATATATATATATATATGGGGTAAAGATCAAATCTATGTATCCATATTCATCCATCCAAATAAAAACTGGGGCGGCCTCGTCCTTCACTCATCCTTTGCACCAAACAAAAAAAGGGGCTCGCCCCATTCATGGAATCAAACAGCAACAGGGGCCACCTCGTCCCAGAAAATAGGGATGACCCCGTCCTGTCCCACTTTGCCTCGAAACCAAACGCACTCTTAGTATAGGAGTTGGAGACGCTGGGAAATGTGCTATGACGATGTTCCAGGGATATCTTCCAAGTTCAGTACGTAGCTCCTAGCTAGCTAATAGTCTATCTAATTATATATATATATATATATATATATATATATATATATATATATATATATATATATATATATATATATATATAATAGACTTGAGCAAACGAATTAACTGCTTTGCCTGTTCTAATTCTAGGCTCTTGTGTAGTTTTGTGTGTGAACGTTTGTTTGTGCAAGCAATGAAAGTGTAGTGTAGTCCGTAATATGATTATTACTGTTGCAGGAAATGACAGATGCAATGGCAGAGCAGTAAGGAAGAGATGCTTTGCTGCTGCACCCAACGCTGTTGTGCAAAGCCGCAGAGCCACACGAAGACATTTCAGACACAACGGACTGCAGATTCTAAGGAGGAGCTAGACATGGCAAGATTTTTAAGAGGACGATCCTACGGTGTTCTATAGGTTGCAGTGGCTTAGCTCATTTCTCAGTTTATTTATAGATAAACGCGGGGAGCCAGCATAGCTTGATAGATTTGTAGTGTCGAACAAAGGGCATATTTTGTTCGTGTCATACTGTATGACACGATCAACTCGATCCAGAGTTACTTCAGAGATGCAGAGTAAGAGACCACCATACTAAGAACAGGTGAGTAGTGAATTTAACAGCTTGTATAGACATAGTAACCACCATACTAAGGTCAGATAAACTGTAGGATCGTTGATAGCAATCAGAGGGGGTAAATGATTACAGCGCACAGCGGAAACTTTTTTTTAAAAAAAATATTATTATTTTTAAAACCTGCAAATTAAAGAAGCACACACAAACGCAAAAGACAACAATCCATCACAGCAAAAACGAGACACAAAAATTCTAATCACGTAGCATCCAAATCTTAATTAATTCTCTCTCCTAATCATGTCTAAACACAAGACAATATAGCAAATCTAATCACTGCTCTTGGCTGATCATGTGCTTACTTTTCAATTCTTCTCACGTACGGCTATGCAAAAACCAACAAGGAAAAATCAGCAATTTTTACTTACTTGTTCCGGCCAGAGAAAAAATCACTGCATGCCACCTTTATTCTTGATACGGGGACTCGACTTGACCAAAGCCACGCTTCCCCTGAGATCGAGGCGAAGAAAAATCGCGATGCAGACTGGCTTTCTCGTTGCGTGCTGTGCCGAACAACAATAATAAAGTCTCTGCGTGAAGAAGCACGCCACCGAGCGAACGCCAATACCCACGCACGGCTCAAGAGCACTGGTGCTGCCGTCTCGCGTGCGTGCGAAACGAGATGACGCCGATGTTGCCTCAGGACCACGTGAAGAGGAACATGCCACCGATTAGATTTTTCTGCGTGAACGTCGTAAGCGTAGACGAGATTAGAATCGAGACGCCGTCGATATCTGATGAAAAAGGCACCACCGCCACCTATTTCTTTCTCAAAACCAAAAGCGTTCGGTCCTCAAAAGCCGTACAACAAAAAACAGCCTCAGCCCTCTATTTATCTAATGCTCTCCTCAACTTACTCTAATACGAACCCTTAGTCCTAATACAACTCATCCTGATCATTTTCCCTTCAACCAGGCTTTTTGACCCACTACTTTTCAAGATACCCAAAACCCTGCATAACATGGGTTTTTTTAATTCTTTTTACACTTCCAATTTTTCAGCCTTCCACGTGTCGAAGCCTCTAGGACCGCACCTCCTGTATCTTCTCCACGCAACATCTCCTTGCGCATTGTTCTCTAGCCTGAACATCCCGCATGACATCCTTGACTGATAGGACCTCAGTTCCTCCCTGAACTTAGTCCCGAAACCTCAGTTCCACCCGAACCTAGTTTCAGTCCCGTCATCGACCATGTTCCGCCTCAAGCAACACCTGCACATGAATAAACACGCAACCGCGTACGAGCACAAGTCCACGACTTGACTCAAGTCAATCCGCACAATACCTCACACGAGCGTACCATGCAACATTATCATATCACCATACTATCACAAGCATATAAAGAAGCAACGCACCATAAGTAATATCATAACCAACGTTGTCAATTATTCATCATCTAAAATAATCTAGATCTGGCCACATGGTCTAACATAAACACTGATGCAATTAACAGTTAGTGGTGAGTTTTGTTAGGCCTTGTTCAGATTATTGTGGTTAAACACGGTAGTAGCAGAGCTTGAGGTAAAACTATGAGAGTGCCAATCTACCCAATCATGATTCACAACCTTAATGGTTAAGGCCAATTCAATACTTTAGGGTCAAAGACTTGATTAGGGTTCAGTTAGCAAGAAAATAACACTTAACTGCCTAATTTCAGTTTGAAAGGCAGGCCAGGGCCCAGTTTAGTCTCAATAAAGCTACGCAACAGCTCACAGAGTACAGTAGGATACCAAATTGATTTTAGCTAATAAATTCGAAATATTATGGCTATGGTAGTAATGAAAATAATTGCACTGACTTTTTTGTTACTTGATATATAAGTGGATACTATGAGAGTGCTAGGGAGCTCTGTAGTAAACTCTCCTTTCCAATATATTGAAGAAACTCTCCTACTTGTCGATCGAGCAGATACGTAGCACAGGATAGTTGGAGGCGCCAGGAAATGCTGAGCTAAGCTGTCCGTACTTCACAGGCACTGTAAAAACAGCGAACGACCGTAGCCATTGATAATTCCTACATATGTTTATTCAACACTTGAACACGCATTCTACCTGCATTTGAGAATGAAGCACTGATGCACGACATATACAAGTTGTTTTCCTCTTCAAGACAGGATGGCAGCCCGCTAAATTTCCAAAGTCAAATAAATTAAACCAAACTAGCACATGATTTATCACAAGCTCACAACTTGAGCATGCACGATCAACTCCAGAGTAATTACAGATATCACCATAATAAGGTCAGATATGGAGTGATGCCTTGAGCTGCTTCCATATTAACTAGTAAGTCCCTGAAAAACAGCTTCCACTTCAGTCCCGAGGGGCTGTAAAAACGTGCTATATATGCAGCAAATCTTACACATTACTATATATGAAAAAAGTTATTTTTTAAAGGGTAAAATTAAGTTCTTTAGTTAAGCAAACTTCTAGTGTAATGTTTGTGTATTCTTCAACATGTATGCATGCCATGCAAAGCCTTCAGCATTTTTAGAGACTCAAGACTCAGAGGTAAAGCAGCCATGGATTTGCGTAGTACGAGACAATCCTTTCAGAGAATCTAATCATGCAATAGGAAATCATCAGATTGGTTTGAGCCAATAAATTGGAGACATTATAGCTACCTACGTAATGAGAAATAACTGCACGACCTTTTTTTCCCTCCAAAAAAAAAAGAAGCTACTCTCCTGCTAGCTGCTCAAAAAGATCAAAGAGTGTTGGTTAGCGTGGAGAAGGGAGGTGCATGGTGCGTGAGATGAAAGAGAGCTTTATGCGCTTGTTGACGGAGCAGATACATCGTATACGAGTTGGAGGCACCGGAAAATATGCTACAAAGATGAGCTACCAAAGTCGTCCATAGCCGGTATGTAGCTCCTTACTAGCTAATAGTTGACGAAACGAACTCTTTGCATCTTCTAATTCTAGGCTCTTGCGTAGTTGTGTGTGTTCTATAATTTTCCGCAAGAAATGATGTCTGTAGTACGTAACATGATTATTATTGTTGCAGGAGATGATTGCTACTAAGGCTGCACAGCGAGGAAGAGAGATTCATGGCTGCTGCACCCGTGAACATCGACCGCAGCGCTTGATGAGGTTGATTCGGCAGCCTGATGCGATTAATAGAGGAGGATCTTTGCGTAGAGTTTGCTGCATTCCTGCGACAATTCCCTCTCAGCAACTCGTGTCACTCGTGTCTCGTGAGATCTCCACGAGGATTCTTGCCTCAGTCTGCCTCAGATCACGACAGAAGAACATGAAGAGCAGAGCTGGGCATTTCAGAGGCACTGTAGAAACATGCTACGTAGCAAACCGTGGCCATTAATTGCTACTTGCTAGAGATGTTTGGTCAGCACATTTTATTTTTTAGAATCAAGAGCTTTATGTTTAGCCATCTCTTGAGTATGCATTCTACCTGCATATTGAGAATGAAGCACTGATGCACAACACATAGCAGGTAGTTTTCCTCATCGACACAGGATGGCATCCTACTGAATTTCAGTTAAAACATCGCAAGCGCAAAACTTCGAGCATGGCACAATATAATCAACTTCAGTGTCCTTACAGAAACAACCATACTAAGTTTAGATAGTCAAGTACTGATGCATTCAACAGCTTACATATAAATACTCATGCATTTAACAGCTTGCATATATAGAGAGCGAGTAACCACCACATAAAAGGTCTGACAAATACTGACGAACTTAATGTTATGAATAGCGCTTGTATTCATATGAGGCCAATGGGCCAGTATATATACACAAAGTACAAGTGGTAAATATGCAAAGAACCCCTCATAACAATGGGGAATAACAAACTATACATATATCTCTAACACCCCCCCTCAAACTCATGGTGGATCAACAACACTGAGTTTGGAGAGATAGAAGCTGTGCTGTGCTCGAGTCTGGGCCTTCGTGAAGAAATCCGCTATCTGAAGCTCTGAAGGCACATACTGAAGAGTAATCACCTGATCATGCACACCAGACCTCATGAAAGAAGCATCAACACCAATGTGCTTGGTGAGCTCATGTTTCACAGGATCACGAGCAATACTGATAGCACCTGTACTGTCTGACAAGAGAGGGGTCGGTGTAGTGACAGAAACACCAAAATCCTCAAGTAACCACCGTAGCCAAGTAATCTCTGCTGTCAAGAGAGCCATAGCTCGCAACTCAGCCTCTGCACTCGAATGGGACACTGCAGTCTGTTTCTTCGTCTTCCAGGCAATAAGAGAACCACCAAGAAAAACACAGTAAGCAGAGATAGACCGGCGATCAGAGGGATCGCTGGCCCAAGTAGCATCCGAATAGGCCTGAAGCTGTAACGAGCTGGAACGTGGAAAGAAGAGACGGCGAGAGATAGTCCCACGAAGGTATCGCAGAACTCGAAGAAGGTGGCTGTAGTGAACCTGAGTGGGAGCTGAAACAAACTGACTCAGAATATGAACTGGATAAGTGATATCTGGACGAGTAACAGCAAGGTAGACAAGACTCCCAACAAGATGACGATAGCGAGTCGGATCAGAAAGAGGCTCGCCATCAGAGGGTCGGAGGTGAGCATTGAGCTCCATGGGAGTCTCAACAGTACGCTGATCAGTGAGAGAGGCGCGATCAAGAAGATCCTGAATATATTTCTCTTGGGACATAAAGAAACCATCTGGAGTGGAAGTAACCTCAATCCCAAGGAAGTAACGAAGAGGACCAAGATCCGACATAAGGAACTGCTCACTAAGACGAGCCTTGACAAAGGCAATGTACTCAGAATCATCTCCCGTAATGATCATATCATCAACATACAGGAGAAGAAGAGTTCGACCACGAGATGAAGTGTGGACAAAGAGCGCAGGATCATGATCACTAGTTGAAAAACCAGCAGCAGTGACCACAGAGGAGAAGCGCTCAAACCAAGCACGAGGGGCTTGCTTAAGGCCATAGAGAGAGCGACGAAGGCGACAGACCATGCCCTCAGGAACAGAATACCCAGGTGGCGGATGCATGTAGACCTCCTCACGCAACTCGCCATTAAGAAAGGCATTCTTGACATCAAGCTGAGAAACAGACCAGTGGCGAACAGACGCCACCGAAAGAAGAGTGCGAACAGTGGTCATGTGGGCCACAGGAGCAAAAGTCTCGTCGTAGTCAACACCATGCTGCTGCTGGAAACCACGAGCAACAAGACGCGCCTTATAGCGCTCAAGAGAACCATCAGAGCGAGTCTTAATCTTATAGACCCACTTACACGTGATGGGATGAGAATGAGATGGAAAAGGAACAAGATCCCAAGTACCAGTACGCTCGAGGGCAGCAATCTCCTCGGCCATGGCAAGCTGCCACTCAGGGTGAGTAACAGCATCCCGGTAGGAGACAGGCTCACGAGTAGCTGCGCCAGCAAAGGCAAAACGGGCAGGAGGCCGAATCGACTGGCGATCGCGGAGAGCGTAGCGAGGAGAAGATGACCCATCAGGGGAAGATGGAGCATCAGAAGAAGATGAAACATCAGGAGAAGATGGCTCATCGGAAATATTCTCAATACGAGGTCGACGAGTGTAGACGATAGTGGGAGGAGCCTGGGGAGTCGTAGGAGACAACACAGGCGGCGACAACGGCGGAGAGGCCACAGGGGGAATATGTGGAGACTCAGTAGGACAGGTGGACGAGGGCAAAACAGATATAGGAGTATCTGGAAAGGTCAAGAAAGACAGAGACTCCACAGAGGAAGCCGAAGGAGAGGCAGGACGTGGGTAGAATGGACGAGACTTGTCGAAAGTCACATCCCGAGAAACCCGTATCCGACGACCAACAGGATCCCAGCACCGATATCCCTTGTGCTCGGCACTGTACCCCAGAAAGACACACTCAACAGACTGAGCGGTCAGTTTGGTGCGTTCTCAAGGGGCAAGGAGAACGTAGCAAACGCAGCCAAACAGATGAAGGGCAGAGTAGTCAGGAAGACAACCACAGAGACGCTCAACAGGGATCGCACCCTTAAGAGCAGAAGAGGGCTGGATGTTGACGAGATAGGTGGCAGTGGAAACAGCCTCGGCCCAAAAGTGAGGTGGAATAGAGGCGGCGATCATCAGAGCACGAGCCGTCTCAAGGAGGTGACGATGCTTGCGCTCAGCGACACCATTCTGAGCATGAGCACCAGGACAAGAAAACTGAGCGAGAGTGCCCTGCTCAGCAAGGAAGCTGCGCAGGTGACGAGAGAGGTACGCGCCAGCAGAATCAGCACGAAAGACACGAATAGGAGTGGAGAACTGTGTGTGTATCATAGTGGCAAATTGCTTATAGATAGGCAAGGCCTCACTACGAGAAGACATGAAATATATCCAAGTGTGGCGAGAGAAATCATCTATAAAAATAATATAATAACGATGACCCCCTTTCGAAACGAAGGGAGCCGGACCCCAAACATCTGAATGAACAAGATCAAAAGGACGCTGAGACACAGTCTCACTATGAGGATAAGGAAGCTGAATCTGTTTACCTAACTTACAGCCCTGACAATCTAAAGACACGTCTCCTGAGACAGACCCAGAAGACCACGACGAACTAAGGACGACAGACGAGATCCACACAGATGGCCAAGACGGTGATGCCACTGCTGGAAAGAGCCGGTAGACGAAGTGGCAGAAGCGGAGAGACTGGCGGCGGTGGTGGCAGCGGAAGGAAGATGAAGCCAGTCAAGCTCCCAGAGACGCTGTGAGTCACGGCGCCGAGGGCCAGAACCAACCAGAGCTCCCGTGTGGCAGTCCTGAACACAACAAGAGTCAGAGTCGAGAATAACTCGACAACCAAGGTCAGTAATCTGCCCAGCAGAAAGAAGCTGCAAGGTAAGGCGAGGAACATGAGCAACAGAAGGAACATGAAAAGATGAGTTGCTAAGAGATCCTCGACCAGAGACAGAAAGAGATGTACCATCAGCAGTAAGAACACTGACAGGAGAATCAAGAGGTGTAATAGAAGACAGAGTGGAAGAATCAGGAGTCATGTGAAAAGATGCTCCAGAATCAAGAATCCACGGGGAGGTACCTGACTGTGTAGAAGGTGGTCTCTCAGTGCCTGAAGAGTCAGTAGCAGAACCTGCAGAACCTGTCGAGGGAGAACCTGAAGCGGCAAGCAGGCGTCGAAGTCTGGCTATCTCCTGCTCGGTGAGAGAAGCTGCTGAAGAAGTCGATGCAGACGTCGTCGTAGAAGCACTAGTGCCAGTAGAAGAACGGCGGGAAAGATGCCGCTTCTTCTTGTAGCACTAGGACTCAGTGTGGCCATCCTTGTCGCAGTAGGAACAGTGAGGACGGCCACCTCCAGACGGAGGACGGCCACCACCACCTGTGGTAGCCGCTGGAGGAGGCAGTGTAGCAGGCGGACGAGCACCACTCAAACGAGTCTCCTCTGCGCGTATCTCGGTAAGAGCCTCCAGGAGAGGACACGAGGGTGGCGTGCAAGGAGCTGGGCACGCCTTTGCTCGAACTCAGGACGAAGGCGAGTAAGGAACTCGTAAACCCGCTGAAACTCCAGGTCAGCACGTACCTCCAGGCAGCACGGACAGGTACGACAGCCAGCAGTGCGGAGAGAGTCCAACTGACGCCAAACAGCAGAGCTCTGAGCGTAAAAGGCGTCAACAGTAGCATCACCCTGCTGAAGAGAGTGCTCCTGGCGGACCACGGACAGGTACAGGGCATCACCAGAGGGCTCGTAGCGCTGACGAAGATGAGTCCACATCTGGAAAGCCGAAGGGAGTCCCACAACCTCAGAAGAAAACTGAGGCTGGACACTGGCGATGAAGACAGCAGCAGCCCGAGCGTCGTCATCGTACCACTGAGTGTAGACGGTCAGACGATCCTTGTAGGTATCCAGAGCCTCCTGGTAGGCAGAGGCAGCTTTATCATCAGCTTCATCATCAGCAGCAGCCTTATCGGTTGTCGGGGGCAATGCAACAGGTGTAGGGTCCGTCGGAGGAATAGGGCAAGGCGGGCAGGTGACATCGCCAGAGAGGACGCCCCAGAGACGAAGACCACGCATGTGAATGCGCATGTGAGACACGAAGTCGGTGTAATTAACACCATCAAAGATCACCGGGCAGCGAGGAAGGGAAACGGTGCCCATTGGTAGGCGGCGCTGGACGGCGCGACGACCAAGGTAACGAAGTCTAACAGGCGGCGCTGGACGGCGCGGCGGTTAGAACGACGTTTTTCTTTTTTTTTCTTTTTCTTTCCGCCGCTCGGTAGAAAACTCAAACGGGCCGAAGGCCCGTTACACACGCACGCCGCGCGCTAGGGTTAGCAGCGGCGCGACGGTGGCGGCTGCGGCGAGAGGGGCGCCGAGGCGGCAGCGGTGGCCGCTGGCGGCGCGGACGGCGTGGAGCGGCCGGCGGCGTAGGGTGGAGGCCGAGCGGCGGCTCGGCGCGAGAGGCGCCGGCGGGTTGGAGCGGCCGGCGCGGAGGGCCGGCGGCGTCGGGTGGAGGCCGAGCAGCAGCTCGGCGCGGGAGGCGGCGGCAGCGGAGGAGCGGCCGGCGCGGAGGAAGCGGCGTCGGGCACGGAGGAGCGGCCGGCGCGGAGGGCCAGCGGCGCGACGGCGACGCGGGCAGCGCGACGGCGGTACGGCGGAGGAGGCCGACAGGCGGCGGTGGAGGAGGCCGTGAAGACCGAGCGGGCGGTGATGGCAGCGGAGGAGGCCGGGAGTCGGCGACGGCGGCGGAGGCCGGGAGTCGGCGACGGCGGCGGAGGCGGCACACGGGCGCGCGGAACCCTAGGTAAGCCAAAACCCTAGTTTTGGCTCTGATACCATGTTATGAATAGCGCTTGTATTCATATGAGGCCAATGGGCCAGTATATATACACAAAGTACAAGTGGTAAATATGCAAAGAACCCCTCATAACAATGGGGAATAACAAACTATACATATATCTCTAACACTTAACAGCTTAACCAAAATACTACGGTAAGATAAGTAGCGATGGATCTTATTTGAAACAGCTTAACAGCTTTCAGTTCATTCTCGAATTAACTGGAACACACATTGTGGGTTAAGTCCTCCAAGAACTATATTTGAAACAAGATATGTGGTGCTGGGTGAACTAATTTTCCCCTTGTGATTTACTTGCAGTACAAAAAGAGTAACAAAGTTTTGTGGGGGTTGTACTTGGGAACTTACAAGGAACAAATTTTGCCTGTATCTTTTTTTCTGGAGGTGCCCAGATTTGGTCATAAGCTTGTGTAATTTCACAAGGATTAATTGCCTATATAACGTTGATGATTGATCATACATAAGTGGAGGCAAATATCTCTCCATTTTGTGTTCATGATTGACATACGTTGCACATGAATTAGTGTTGTAACAATGTTTTTTCTTGGGTTAAACTGTGATGAATCATCTATATCTATTCCATTTTATTTTATATTATTACATCTATTCTGTTTAATGTTTTACTGATTTATAGAACGATTCTGGGAATATAATAACAAGTATAGTATGCAGAATTTAGTGGTTGCTTGTTATGCATGGGATTTTTGGGGTTACTTGTTGCCTACTTTTGTCATTGTTCATTGACTACCTGTCAAATTAGGCGTCTTAGTGAAATGCTATTCTTTTTATTCACTCTGAATTTCTGTAGGCTGTAGCTGTGCAAGGTCCGTTAATAGTTTTTTTTTTCATAAAATAGATTGGGCTGGTCCGAGGTAACCTAACTTGAGGTGGCTGGGCAAGGCTCAAGCCTAGATAACCAACTGGCAGTTAATGAGAGTAAACGAAAGACAACTGTTTGCACCATAGTTATTCTTGGTATTTATCTCACAAATTCTGCCATTGTAGATTACTGCGATGTGGATTCCAACTAGAAGCAAAGGCAGACACTTAAGAATCATTGCCTTAGAGATGAAATATGCAATCAGTCGTTTTAATGCATGACAAGTATAAAAAGGGTTTGGACTCATTCCTTCATCAATTTATCCATTAGCTAAGTCTATGTCAACTAATTTTGCATAGAATGAATTTGCCTCATAATTTAATTTTGTATGCTAGTGGTATATTATGTTTTTCTTGAATGTTTATGATTATGTACAATTAGTTATCGTATCATTAATTTTGTTATTTTTAATATGCAGATGACTGATCTCTACTCATCGAAAGCATATTTATATATTTTTAAATGCGCTTTCTATTATCAAGATACCTTTGTTGTATTTCTTTTTTTTTGCTTTGTTTTTCTTCTATTTATATATAAATTTGAATTAAACAAGAGCAAAATATTATATTTGTAATAATTTAGCTTAGCGTTTTAGCCCACTCTCGATTTTATTTCTAGCTTTGCCATCGGGTGTAATGTTGATGTATTATTCGCTACGTATGCATACCACGTAGAGCCTTCAACTTTTTCAGGGACTCGAGAGTCAGAGGTAAAGAAGCCATGCATGTACGTATTACCAGGCAATCCTTTTGGAGAATCAAATCGTACAATATGATATCATGGGATTGGTTCGAGTTAATAAATAGGAGATATCAAGGATACATAAGTACAAAGAAATAATTGCTCGGTCTTCTTGTTGCTGGATGTATATGTTTGGCAACGGCTGCAGCTTATGGCTTTTGGTTGAAATTTTTGAATTTTGGCTGTTTACGGTACAGATTACGGAGAGATAGATACTCATTTGCGATTTTGGCTGGTACAGATGTTAGGCTTTTAACGTGTAGATCGTTTAATTTGTAGACCCCGTCTTAAGAAAATACTCCGTTTGAAAATTAGGTACTATAGCAAAAGTCAAATATCACTAGCTTCAGAGGAAAAGAACAGGCATGGCATAATGTCCATGGACCTGAAGCAGTCCCCTGCTTGTCCGCTCAAAAAAGATATGGGAAGCGGAGAATGGAGGTTCAGTGTCTCACTAGCTTACACTTACTCAATTGGGCAGATACGCAGTATAGGAGTCGGAGACATCGAGAAACGTGCTACGAAGATGTTCTATGGAGGTCGTCCATGAATGGTACGTAGCTCCTTGCTACGTAATAATATTAGTCGATTTCTAGCAGGCGTCACAGTCAATGAATTAGCCGCTTTGCATGTGCTCGTTCGTGGGCTCGTGTAGCTGTGTTTGCTTGGTTATTTCTGCAAAGATACGATGCTGCAGCGTAGAAAGTAACATGATTCATTGCAGGAGATGATTGCTACTTTGGAAGCACATCAAAGAAGAGATGCTTGGCTGCCGCCCCCAATTGCCTCACAAAAGGCAGCAGGGGTCTCAGGTTGAACTTTTTTAGTACACAATAGGGGACCATTAATAATTTTTAACTGAAAAAAACACGCAGAGAAGAGTTGGCCAGATTATAGCGTCCAAATAAGAGCATATTTCAACGTCACAAGCACCTGTAATAACATGCTACACAGCAAACCACGATCAATCACTTACTACAGATGCTTAGAATAAACCATGCACATATATGCATCTGATAGTGCATTCTAACCGCACATTAAAGCACTGATTGTAACTGCCAAATTGTTTTCCCTCCAGAACAACATGGCAGCGCACCAAATTTCCAATGTCAAATAAACCAAAGTAGTAGCACAAAGTTCGTCACAACATCAGAACTTGAGCTGTTGAGCATGGCACTGTCAACCCTAGAGTTACTACAGAATCAGATAACCATGCTAAATACAGATGAGTGGTGATGCGTTTAGGAGCTTTCATAACCACCATCCTAAGGTCAGATAAATAGTTTAATTGGAGTTAACAACTTGCATAGTAAGTAGTAACCGCTGTAATAAGGTTCGATAAATACTGATCACCTAACACCGTAACCAACGATCCAAGTTCAGATAAATACTGCTGCATACGGCTTGCATAGTAACCACAGACCACCATACCACGGTCAGATAATCTGTGGCAGGTTTGCACAGTAACCACCTGACGACCATACCATGCTCAGATGAGCTACGAGCAGCTTGCATCGTAGCTGCACCTTTGCTTCAGTCCTGAGGGAAGAACCATGCTGCCAGACGCATCTCATCACAGCGTTTCCAGGAGACCCTTGGCAGAGGGGAGGAGACCTCACCTTCTCTCATGTCATAGGCACTGCAAGAAGTGCTTTCCTCATCGTAGCCGTACTCCACGGCATTCTCCTCCTCATCATCCAAGAAGAAGATCTGATCGCCCGACATCCTGTACTGAGACACAGACACAGCCCTGGAGCACCTTCGCCCTAGAAACAACACCTGGTCGTCCCCCACGGTTGTCACATTACTGACCCACCGAGACTTCTCGAAGTCGGCCTTGAATATCTCGAACTCATTTTGTCCAGCCACAATGTCGTGTGTCACTCCTGGAGTATGGATCGCCGGCCTGCACCAGCACCAAATCTTTCTGCGTATCATCAGCAATGTACCACGCGATTCAACCAGGTAGAGCTTCTTCCTGGCCATGGTGTCGTCTGGATAAACAACTGTATAAAAGGGATCGCCCTTGATGACCAGTCCAATTCGAGAGACTTGTGGATCACCGGTGCTTTGGTCCTGGCTGATGTTGACCACAAGGAGGTTCTCGTCGTCGGCGAGGGCGTAGAGCTTGCCCTGGTAGAATGCCATGTCTTCAAACCTCTTGATCTCATCGGATGCGCGCACCGACCACGACGAGGCCCCTGGCTGGCACACTAGAATCTGACTGATGTGTCCAATGCCGATGAATGCAGCGACGAGGTTTGGCGAGCACAGGATCAGCTTGCTTATGTGCAGCTTCTCTGGGTTGTTGATATGCATCCATGTGGGGTAAGGGTCGGCAACGCGCTCGTTGTCAAATTTAGCAACCGCATTTGGGGGACGGAGCCGGATGCGGGACAGAGCAGGGAGCGTCACGGTGGCCCTGGCGAAGGGGTCTACCAAGAAGCAGCCGTCGTCGCGCGGGAAGACGAGCCAGCGGCCGCAGGCAGTCTTGTAGCCGGCGAAGCCGAAGCCGGGGAAGCGGAGGTGCTCGCTGTAGGGGAGGCTGTAGAAGGTGCCGTCCGGGAGCGCGAGCAGCGGCAGCGGCGGGGGCAGCCGGAGCTGCCGCGCGGCGGCGCGCCACTGCGGGCACACGGCGGCGAAGCGGGCGCGGTCGGCGTGCGCGGGGAGGAGGCGGAGCACCAGGCCGGCCAGCTCCAGCGGGATGTCCGACCACGACGGTGCCGCGCGCGGCGTCGCCTCCGCCATTGGCCGAGCCGTTCTTGCAAAGAACAGCGAGAAGACACAGCAGCGCGTGTTAGTTGACTCATCACCATAGAGCGCATCAAGAAACCGAAACAAGACACGCAGCGGCGGGCGGGCGGGCGCAGAGGCAATACGTCGAGCACCTCGCGTGCAACGCGATCGCAGGCGGCGAGACAGCAAGATCGGGAGCACCAAGGAGAGGAAAGCAACACGCGTAAGAGGAGAGAGAGCTGGCTACCGGAGAACCCCGCGTTGGAAGGTTGATTTGGCGATCGCGCGCGTGGAGGAGGTGAAATCGTACGGCGGCGGCTGCCGGGCGCTGGGGCGGGAGTCGGAGTGGCAGCGTGGGAGACCGGAGACAACTGAGGCAGCCGAGCGAGCGGGTGGGGACTAGAGGGAATGATCACCAGTTCACCACTTCCTTTTTCCTTTTCTTTTTCATTCTTTCTTTCGTTCTTTCTTTCTTTATATTATCTGTAAAGTTATCATAATACTTTTTATTTTTATTTTTCTTTATTTTGCTGTAACTGAATATCTTAGAAAGGGATTTTTATTGCACAATTGACTAAGATAAATTTGTATTTCAGTCGATTTTTTTGTAATATTTTTCCCATATATACAATATTTTTCGTCCATATTTACAATTTTTTTGCCCATGTTTGCCACAATTTTCTAATATTTTTCCGATATATGCAATATTTCTCAGCTATATTTACAGTATTTTTGGCCTATGTTCACAACAAAAAAACGATCTGAGTATTTGCAAAAATGTTGCTAACATGCGCGAAAAATGCTGCAAACATAGTCGAGAAATGATGCATATTTAGGAAAATTGTTGCATACATGAAAAAATATTGCATATATGAAAAAAAAAATATTGCATATATGTAAAAATATTACATACATAAGCGAAAAATATTGCAAATATAGACGAAAAATGTCGCTTACATGAAAAAATATTGCACCAAAATTGACTGAAGCAAAAAAAAATCAAGTGACTACCATAGCAATCAGATCTTAGAAAAAACTAACAACTATTATAATATCATTTCAGTTAAAAGCCATAACATGTTGAAACATAACTAAGCCATCACTTACATCACAATAACTGAGTGTTCTACTACCATAGTACACGAGTTATAATCCCTTCTATCTGGTATATAGGTTGGGTTTTTTTGGACTGATGGCTTATTATTTATGGCTTAAATATTTGAATTCTAGCTATTCGTGAGATGCAGTACACAGGGAAAAATAATCGCATGCGATTTTAGTCAGTACAGTTGAAATCAGTATATTTTTTACTATAATTTTTCTATTGATCACACTTTAAAAAAGTGTACCGTTTAAAAATTAGTTACTATAAACAATACAAGTATAAGTCAACTCTAAACAAAAAAACCAGGCTATATCCCAGTGACTTAGTCATGTCTACAACACAGGAATTTTTCTAGAATCAGGTGGGAGCTAGTTGAATCGTTGCATCACTACATTGCCTTTCTCCTTAATGCAAAGATGCGTAATTCTCGTACGTATTTGGAGGAAAAAAACTACGTGGGATTTGAGTGATTAATGACACTGCACCACTCACCGGCACTGGTAAAGATAATTATCAAGAAACACATCAAAGTTCTTCAAAAAGCACCTAGCCTGTGACGATGCCACGTCGAATGCCTGCAGCCATAATCAACATTCAAGAAGTGGAAATTAGCTACGGCACCTCTTGATTCAAGAAAACAACACGGCACCTCTTGATTCAAGAAAACAACAAATTTGCATAGTGTAATGCCCATGCAAAGTTGAAAAGTCCCCAAAAATTCAAACCCAAATTTTTTTGTGAATTTCCCTGATTTTTTGAGTGATTTTTGAGCACTTTTGGGAAAGTTCCCCGAAAACCGCTTTCCCCTTTTGGCGTTTCCGCCTTCTCCTTCTCCTTGGCGCCCGCTCCTTTTCTCCGCTTCCCCCTTTCCGTGGGCGCCCCCTCTCCTTTCCACTTCCTCCCTCGCGCACGCGCCGTTGTTTCGGCCGCGCCCGCGGTTTCGCCACCGCCTTAGCCGTGCTGCCGTCACCAGTCGTCAGCGCCCGCGCCACGTCGCCATGACTCCGTCGCCCCGTTACCTCGCGACCCCACCTGTCAGACCCGCCGCTTTTCCCTCCCCGCGTGGGAGAGCGCCTCCGCCCGTGCCATTGCTCACCTGCTCCCTCTCTTGTCCCCTCGCCATTACTCGCGCGCGCAGAGCTCAGTCACCGCCATTCCCCTCTGAAACGACGCCCCATCCTTCTGTTGACCACCGGCGCCGCGCCCATCCCCCTCCCCCTCGGTTTCATTCCCCTCCGCCGAGGCTTAAAAGCTGCCCCTCCGCTCCCCAGCTCTCCCGTGCGCCTCAAGCTTCCCTACCGCCCTCAATCACTTCTTGCCACCCCCCAAGTATCCCTAGAAGCAGCCGATTGAAGCCGCATTGCTCCCCTCGCCGTCGCTACTCTCCCCTGCGACGGTGACCTCCGTAAGCCCATCTTCCTCTCCTCCCCCTCATTCTTCGATTCCTTGCGCCCAGAGCACCTTCACCGTCCCCTCACTACCTTGGTGCACTTCCCTGGCTAGGTGGAGCCCTGTGGTGCGCCAGCGTCGAAGCTCCCCTCCGGCAGAAGCACCCTCCCGTGGCCAGCTCGCCTGGAAGCTCCCCAGCTAACGCCACCACCGCCATCGTGAGCCCCACACACCCCTGACCGTGTAAGCACCGCCGAGTTGGCCTGATCGCTGCCGTTGACCTCTCTCGCTGCCGAAGAGCCGAATCTCCCCCTTCTTTCCCCTGCCTCCCCTCTTGGCTTTCATCTCTCCTAAGACCCCCAAAATGGGTTCCCCTCTCGGAGGCCTAACCCCTGGTGCCCTCAGTTGCCGTCGGCGACCCTCCTTGCGCCCAGACCGTCGTTGCCGCCGTGGCTATGTCCCGAAGGCACTGTAACGACTGGAGGAAGAAGACGCCCCCCATGTCGTGGCAGCATCCCCGCTGTTCTTCCCGACCGTTGCCATCTAATTCTGAGCGTCGGATGGTCGCGTCCTCGCCGCCGTCCGATCTCCCTAAACACTGCTCTCCGCATCCGTCCGATCCAGCCTCTCCGCTCCGCCCGCCTCCCCCGCGTCGTTGCCGTTCGATCTCCACCCCGCTCTGATCCAGTCCGCCCGTTCCCACTCCATCTCGGCCGTCCGCCTGAGCCGCGCGTAGAGATGGCAATGGGTACCCGAAACCCGATACCCGGTGGGTTTTTACTCTATTAGGGCATGGGTCTGAGTCAATTTCCTAACCTATGGGTCTCTTAATGGGCAAAAAGCCCAACCCATCGGGTTTGCCGGGTTCGGGTACGTTCCTATAGTACCCAAACCCGTAAACCCATGGGTAATATAAACCCGATCTATAGGAGTTATAAACCTAGGCTCTCAGCCTCCCAAGCAAACCAGCCCAGCCCATAGCCCATTAGCCATTTAGCCCCAAGCCCCCAAATCCAATGCGGTAATGCCCCATTACCTATACGGCTAACCCTAGCTAGCACTCGGTCACGGTCACGGTCACTACTCACTCCTCCCCAGTCCCCACCCCGATTCAACAGCCGCCGCAGTGGCGGCGCATCTGGCGCTCCGCACTCGGTCTCCACGCTCGCCCTCCCGTCCCGCAGCTCCCGCTCCTGCTCCCGCCACTCTTGCCGCACGCTCGTCCTCCCGCACGCCCTCGCCGTTGCCTCGCCTTCCAGTTCAGTCCGCCGCCCCCACGCCGCAGCCAACGCGCATCGCAGCAGTAGGCCCTTGGCCATGGCGCTGCCCTCCGGCTCCAACGAAGATGTTCGGTGAACTTCTTCCTCCTCTCCATTAACCATTGTTGCAGCTCGCATTACTGAACCCACGGGCGACTCGTGGGTACCCGTTAACCCAGTGGGCATGGGTCTGGGCAAAAATCTACACCCGTCACGGGTATGGGTTTTTTAGCGGGCACGTCCAACTTTCATGGGCATGGGTTTGGGATAGCAAAACCCAACGGGTTTATGCCCGTTGCCATCTCTAGCCGCGCGTCGGCCATCCAGGCCACGTGGGCGCGCGCGTGCATGGGCCGAATCTCCCGGCCTGCTCCGCCGCGCCGAGAGCGCGCGCGCGTAGGGCGCGTGGGCTGATTCCCCGCCCGAGCGGCGCTGTAGCGCCGGGCCGGCCCAACACTGTGCAAAATTAATTTTCAGGGATTTATTCTTTTCCAAAAATCCAGAAAAATCCAAATAAATCTTAGAAAATCACAGAAAATCCCAAAAATTCCCAAATTTCACCACCTTGCTCTATTTAATGTCCTGAACCCAATTGTGGCCTCCATTTCCCTCCAAATGCATCCCAGAAAAATTCTAAAAATTCCTATTTTAGGATTTTTTTTTGCATTTTACTCTTTTTTTATAGATTATTTTTCCTCGCTTGATTAGGCTCAAGCCGGACTTATGTTATTTTATGTGTTTGCGCTAGTTTCGGAGATTCCAGAGGCTTTGGTGCAGGCCCAGGATCCAGGAGTTGATACGTTCGAGATCGCCGAGATCGTCCAGATTCACGGCAAGTCGCAAAACCTTGATCATGTTGTAACCCCTGTTGTTTAAATTATGTTATTATGCTATTTACATTATGTTAGTTGTGAAATGCTAGTTTCAGTAAAATAAAATGATTAGAATGACATGTTATTGTAGATAGAACCCACCACCGATAAATGCCATGTTAAACTTGTAGCCCCGCCTTTGTAACCCTAGACTTACCATATGTGTAATATATCAACTTATAGGTTACGTATATCTCACACAAAGTCTTTACACTAATAAGGTTGTGGCCGTGGGCCGATAGATTTCAAAACTCGGAGTTAAGGTAAGGTGGTATGGGACACCGTACCCTAGGGTGGCAGTGCAAGCGTGCACAAGTTAAGGTAAGGGTGTTGTGGGAAATTGTGAGACGGTCTTCACCCACTGCTTTACCCTAGGGTGGGGGTTGCGAACCTCAAGAAAATATAAGGACTAGACCCTTACGCCAAGTAAATGACATATCCGGCCGCTCAACCACAGGTGTTGACTTGTCAACCCTGGTTTAGTACCTGCTCAACTTAAGTGAAACCCTGCATTTGGGAGTCGGTTTGGATCGTCGATCCAAACTAAGACAACGATAGGCCCCCACAACTCGGGCCCGGCGTTCCGTGGTGGCCAACGGATACCCGAGGGTGTGCGGATTTCGAACCTATCGGGTGGAGTGTATATCAAGGGTTGAGCAGCGAAAAGACCCGGTTCCTTAACTCAGTCATGAGGGTTAAGGGTGCACGTGGGTAAAGTTGGGCAACTCTGCAGAGTCAATAAAATGGTATTCGAATATGCCGTGCTCCCGGTTAATGGAGTTGTGTCACTTGGGTGATTCCAGTTGCAAAGTTTAAGTAGTTTTTGTAAAGGTTTTAACTGGACAAGTTGGTTAATTATCTTTTTTTACGAAAACCCCTTAATCTTAAGGAGTAGTTGTAACTCTTGTGAGTTTTTGAAGACGTTTGCAAGTAAAACTGCATCCACTCAAAGTTAATAAACCAAATATATTCCCTTCCTTTGTTGATCCGTGCAAATAGTTAAGTTAGGATTTCCCGTTGTGACTTGCTGAGCTGGTTAGCTTACGGCTTGCTAAACCCCTTCAGAGGATCAAGACATTGGTGAAGGTCTCCCCGTTGAGGAAGCCGCTGAGGAGCCTTTCTTCGACGAGGACCCTTCTCGAGCTTTCTTGGAGCTTTTGGAATGTATTATACTTTGGGCTTGCACGCCCCGCTGCAGAAAACTGGGTTGATAAACCTTATGTGAAATATATGCTGGTCTTTTTGTTGTAAGCATGTGATGGTACACTTTTGCGCGACGTTCCATAACTGTTCAAGCATGAACAGTTGCGGGATGGCGTGTCCGCAGGCGCCCTTAGAAACAGGGACGTTACAAAAGTCTTCAGCTTTTCTCTTCTTAATTTCCGAACAAAGTCTTTCAATTTTTTCTTTTGTTGTTTTAGCTTGCCATTGCATAGTACATTGGTTTCAACTTATTTTTCTCGATTACAAAGAAGGCGCACGTGTACACACCGCCACACACACCGTATACGTGCGCATGCACACACAAGCTAGCATGCTACTTTAGCATATATATAGAAGATGAAGATCGATGATAAAGAGTAAAGTCCATTACCGGTTCTTAAACTTTTTATGCTGTGTTATCCCGGTCCATAAACTTTTAAAGTATGTCATCCCGGTCCTTAAACTTTCAAAGTGTGGCAATATCCTATGTAGTTGTAGCAGTGAACTTTTTATGCTGTGTCATCCCGGTCCATAGACTTTTAAAGTATACTTACATGTACATAAAAATAGACATCAAAATTTGAACCCTAACGGTTCCACTTGTATGCATGCAACTAGTATATGGCAGAAGGGAGCAAGATCATACTAATGAGCACAAGAGAGGAGGCTCCGCAATTCGGAATGTTGTGGTTACAAGAACAACCAGAGTCTGATGGGCTTCGACAACGTCCGTGAACGGATTCAACTGAGAACTCGATGCTATTTCGTATATTTGTACTCCTCTCTCCCCCTCTGTACGGTGCTCATGGGGCTTTATTTGTAGCCCCTACAGGGTTACTAGATTACATAAACCACGGGGGCATTGAGGTCTTTTCTCCCATGATGTCCCACGGGCCCAGTCCACTAGATCGGAACAAGATGATAGATACGATGGCCACCCTACGGTCCCGATCTCCTTGGTCTACGGCGTGTTAATGATATATCCTAAGATAATTATAAATATAATTATATTATTTTTATGTTTAATGATTTTTAAATATTATATTATTTTGTCTCTAGAATAAATGGCTGTTATATTAATTAACAAGTATATGATTTGTTCGTGGAACCCTTTATTCATGTTTTAATGTTATTCTAAATTATTTTTGATCTTATGTTATTATATGGGACAATTATGATTTAAAGATTAATACATGTATTGATTGATGATCATATTTCACGGATCATGGATATATGTATATCAAATCAATAATATAAACACATGTTAAAGAACATGATGTTGGAATGACCTACCATGACACACTACGGGAATTATTATATTCTAAAGTGTTATCAGCTAGTCTCATACATAATATATGTAGGATCCTTAAACCTGAGATCGTCACAGTTTTTTTACATATGTAATAGTTTACTAAGGAGTTGCCAAACTCTACTCTATAACTGGATGGTTATAAAGTTGGCATTTGGGTTTACTATGAAACATGTGGATAATTGTGAGCAATCAAGATGGAATTTGCCCCTCCTCAATGACGAGAGAGATATCTTGGGCCTCTCGATGTGGTTGTATTAACAAAGTACATGATCATGCCGAATATAGTTGAGGAGTCAATTACAACTGAGTAATCGAATGACCGAGTTATCATAGGATGATATGCTTCTTACCTTAAGTTCGATCTGATATCATGAATCAAATGGATCGGTACATAAGCACTATATAAATTTGTACGATATGATCTTTATATATATTAGGAGTCATTATATTCTACTAGGGACCGCTACTGACTAATGAACCGAAAATGAGTTTACGGCCCATGGCCAAATATACATTAATCTATAGGGTCACACACTTAACTGGTCAGAATGATAAGAGTCCATATGATAGACTCTGTGTGAGATACGATCTCACTCATATTTGATCCGATTGGAGGTTCTTCGAGTGGGATACGATCTTTACTCATATTGGATAAATATTCAGCCGGAGACTTTCCGAGTTGGATACAATATATGATCACATCGAATAAGAATCCGATTGGAGATTATATTAAGGGAGGTGTGGGGGCTGAGTGAGGAATCCCGAGATACACCTATCGAAACCCTAGCCGCCACCTCTCAGAACCCCTGCCGTGCGCGCTGGTGCTAGCACACCGACGCACGACATTTCATCTCTAGATGTGTGGACCTCGGTAGAGGTGCTTCTGTGACTGCGGTGATGATCAGGACGATCGCGAGGAGGAGACGGTTGGTCAGAGGACAATCAACTACTTCTACTATACGAACGCACTCTTTGTTGAACCGGCCGCTTCAATTCTACTTCTGTTACACTGCGCATCTAGTGGTAACAATATATGATCTTCTTACTCGTATGGTTTCCTAATTTACAAGATAGAAAATTTTAATATGTACTAGTAGCTTACTCGTATCCCAACAGGCCGGAAACAAAGCATGGTGGGGCCATTTCCCACAACAGGGAACAGTGGATTCTCTAAGGTTTAAAATTAAACCCGTATCTGATGAGGCGTACTGGTACTTCTTCAAGGTGCTGGCCTTCGGAAGCGCGAATCCCCAAGAGCATCCTGGCTTTTCCCCATTGCAATGGAGATAGCATAGATGTTCCATGGAGATTTTATCGGTGCGCAGACTTTTGGTGTGGTGCGCAGAGCTCACATTTGCATTCAGTTCTGGTCCAATGCACTCACAAGTGCCTCGGAGCTAGCCAAGGGAGGTTACATTTCTAGGGGTGCAAATGGAGTGGATATTTCCTGACCGACCGTCCGTTCGATTTAATTCAGATACAATTCGGAGCAAATTTTCGGATATCCGAAGGTTTTATCGGATACGGAAACGGCTTCGGATATTTTTTTTGTCGGATACGGAAATAGATTCGGAACAAGCATTATCTGACGGATACGGAACTATCCGGATATTTTCCGGATAGTTACCGGATAGTTACCCGGATAGTTACCGGATACGGAAACGGAGTCGGATACCTGGCCTCTCCGCCGGCCAAATGGGATCTCCGACTCTTCTTGAAATGTGGCATCATTTATTTATATAAGATTGCTTGTTGCAACATCGGTACACTCGTATTAGATCTCAATTTGCTTAATTTGTCTCTGTCACCATGTGAAATTTGCTTTCGCGCATTATCCGATTAAATATTCGTGACCGAAACTAACCGTATTCAGAGCGGCATGTATTCGCTCCGTATTCGTGACCGAGAATATCCGCATTCGTATTCGTATCCAGCACTATCCGTGTCCGACTCTGACTCCGACAAAAAATATGGAAAATGATACAGGATGAGCAATATCCATCCGTATCCGCTCCGTTTGCACCCCTATACATTTCTATTCCCAAGTACCCAACATCCTTGCCCATGGAAAATGTTGCTAAAGATATCTATGTAATCCTTGTGTTTCAGGCCATAATCGTGGAGTTTTCAGAAGAAGTAACAGAGGTATTTTCCATGAGGAGCAGCCAGAGTTAACCCTCCATGATATACTAAATTCAGGTGTTGTGGAAATTCCACCGAGAGAGAAGTTAGTAATTAGATGGAGATCTCCATTGCCACCATATGATGACTACCTGACAACGTGTGTGAGAGAAAGGCCCAGCTGATGCGTGTCCAACAAATCAGATGCAGGTGAGGTTCAGAACTCGTCGAGTTCTTGTCAGTGATCAGTTTTTGCAAAGTTGGCATCCTTTTGTAATGCCAACGGGAATGTCTCTGGAGTCTGGACTGGATCCCATGTAATGATAATTTGGCGTTCATGATCTCACAATTAATGAATGTTAGATTTATATCAGTTTTGACGAAGGCCATGCATGATAATCAACAATGATTATGTTTTTAGATGAAAAATGTTTATGTTAATGGATACCTGCCTGTGTTCTCCTTCCGGTTCACAAAAACAAGTCATTTTGAATATGAACACGGTCTTCAAAATACAACTTTGACCACTAATTACTATTATAATATATTTATAAAATCTAACAAAATTATAATTTTATAAAAATATTTTTCGAGACAAATCTACATATATAATTTTTATATATCTAATCTAAATATTTAAAAAGATATCAATAGCTAAAGTTTAACTGCATGTATTCTAAAATAACATGTTTTTGTGGAGCAGAGGGAGTATATGTTACGTAACTGTAGGGAGCAACAATGCTGCCAACGCATGCATATAGGGATGCAAACGGATCGAATACGAACGAATAATACTTCTGCCATATTTGTTTTCATAGTTTTTTTCTCGAATGCGGATACGAATACAGATACCTCAAATATGAATATAAATATGAATAATGTCGAATAAAGATACGGAGCGAATACAAATCAAAACCATAGCAGGTGTAGCTTAAATTGGGGTATGCGTTGTAAAGGCTTGGTAATTATTTCCTTGATTCGCATATCTAGGAAAATGTGTGAAATATAACATGTTGTTATCTCTTGTGGGTAAAATATACAACCTCTGTAGAGTATAAACTATTTGAACACATCAGTTTTAGCGAGAAGCGACTTGGGAATTGCAGTCTCGCATGTGCGAGAAGTACCCAAAATTGTTTATTATGGGTACGACTTAAGAGTTATTTTCCGTTCAGCTTGTTTTGTTTTGTTCTTTGTGTGGATTGTTGAGTACCAGAATTCGGGATCGAATTCTGTTAAAGAAGTAGAATGTAATACCAGTAAAAAAGCAAAAGAAAAGAAAAGCAAAAAATTGAAAATAATCTAAGGGAGAATAATAGGCGTTTTACCGTCAGAAATATTCGACATTAGAAATGCCGAATGTAATAGAAAATCAACACATCATCTTGTTCCCAGATCATCCATGGCTGGTCAGTGCCTCTCGCTTATGTAGGCATCATCACATCATATGGCAATAAAAAATCTAACGTCCATGTTTTTATCAACTTACTTCCCGCAGTAAAAAAAACCCGAAGAATAGTGCTGAGCTTATCCTATGAACCAAAGGTCCTAGGTTTTGCCCAAATGCACAGTAAACCAAGAGTGAGGAATGGATAAGGTAAGGGCAATTCAGTCCTTGCACATAGCAAAAAGAGAGAGTGACCAGCCGAAGCCTCCTTCAAAAGCAAAGCTAAAGCACCAGCAACCAAGCACAGCAGGCTCCGCTCGTTTCGGCTTCAGCTTCTGGCTTCCGGCTTAGTTTTCACTATTCATAAATTTCGTCTTTTTCTGAACTTTTGGTTTTTTGTTGAGCTTTTTTGCCGGTTCTTTTTTCCCGTATTTGTTTGTATTATACGTAATGGGCTAACATATTTTTTATATTTTTTATTTTTTTAAATTTAATTATGCTAAATAAGCCTCTGTCAGCTACAGTGTTTTTTTAGCCAGCTACAGTGTTTTTCAGCCATAAGCCACCAAAAAAAGCCCAAATGAGCACCATTCTCATTTCATCTCACCAGTCACCACCAAAATCCTTCTCTCCCATCTCTTTCCTCAGTTCATTTCCTCCCCAACCGAAAGCCAAGCACAAGGCTGCACCACCACCAAAGGCCAAGGCCACCACAAAGAGAGATAGTGGGGAAGAGGGAACCGGAGGAGAGGAGGCAAGGGGAGTAGAGGAAGACAAACGAGAGAAGACGATGACCGCAGAGGTGTAGAACCTTCGACGACGGTCAGGTCCGCTCCAGGTGAGCTGAACAAGGCAAGATAAAAGTAGAAGCTAAAATAAATTGCGTAGAGTAGGGGAAGAGTAAACCGCTTTAGGGACGAGTAGCATCGGCGGAGTCGTGGCACTCGGCCATGGCCGAGCTGAGTGCTGGGGTGAGGGGGGTGACTGGCGCACCTGCGCTGGGAACCCTAGCTGAAGCTACTCAAGCCGAGCTGGCCGACGGCGAGCTCCGAGCTAGCGCTCTGTGGCCGCCGTGCCCGGAGGGAGGTGGCGGAGCTGCTTACGGGTGGCGATTTGGCGGCCGACGAAGAGCACCGGGTCGGCGAGCCCTAGGGCCAGGGAAAACTTTTTCGGTTTGGGAAAAATTTCGGAACCAGCCGAAAGGAACGAAATGTCCGAAATTTTGGAATTTCGTTCCAATTTTGTCCAAAATTTTCAAATCGACGTTTAAATCATGTGACGAAATGTGGGCGAAGGCAGAACGAAAAGTAGGCGAAATCTGGGCGAAAAAATAACGAAACCTGGGCGAAAAAATGGTGAAATCTGGACGAAATCCTGTTTAGCTAGCCAGGTGCTTCCCTAAGAACAAAATCTGGGCGAAATCCTGCACCGCCAGCGTCAGGGCCTCGGCGAGCTTCCCCGGGTTGAACCGCTCATCCGGCGAGATGTAGAAGATGAGGTTGATCATGTGCTTCAGCGTCTCGGTCACACCGTCTTCATTTAGCAGGACATTGTAGTGAAATCAGAACAACCCGGAATTGCTCATGGTTCAGAATTCAGGCAACGTCAGTACTCAGTAGTAAGTTGCAAGAACTCTTAGGCACGTCAATAATGGCAATTAAGCTGTGAAACTGAACTGAAAGAACTCATCATTTTGTCTTGCCATCAAAGAATTACCGGTCTTGCTGAGGGGGCGGCCGGTCTGACGTGGTCCGGTGTGTCGGCGTAGTCAAAGTCGTAGATGAGCTCCCAGTCCTTCCTCTCCCCTGCCGCCACCCACCGCTCGGTGCTCAGGCTCGTCGGTGGAAGATGGGGAGGATGGGGACCTGGGGAGCACTAGGTTACCGCAAGGGTTAGGACTTAGGAATGGGGAGTTGGGCTGTTGGGGTCGACTGGCGCAGCGCCGCAGTTGACTTGTGGGCTGGCTTGGACCGCTTGGCTACCGACTCATCTGGGTGCGCGATCGACCGAGTTAAGTTCAAATACGCATGAATTGTTTTGGCCGAGACGCGGTTTTTTCGGTACCAGGCGAAAGCGACGAAATTTCGGACAAAATTTTTTTCCCTGCCTAGGGCCCCATGCGCGCCGCAAATCGTCGGAGAGAGGGAGGAGAGAATGGGGAGAGTAAGGAAGAGGGTGTGGAAGGGATAACGCTGTTCAGCCGGATAAGAAAGAAAGAGAAAATTGGAAAAAAGAGACAAACTTAAAAAAGGAAAGGAAAGAAGAAAAAGAAGGAGAAAAAGAGAAGAGGGGAAAGTTTTAGGACGCGCAAATAAATTTATCCATGACTGTAGATGATGAATCTTTAAATTTATGGTCAGTTGAACACTAGATCAACGGAATAGTGTCTGGTGAGAGGATGAATGGTTGTTTGCGTTAGGTCTGTGCATAGGAACAATGTCATCTGTATGTGTGTATTTATTATTGATGTCTTGAGTAATGCTTATTCAGGTGGAGATTCGGAATGGCGCCATATGCATGTCGCTCTGCTTGATTGATAGGCAAGTGTATGGTAGAGTAGTAGATTGTAAATGTTACAAAACATATGATGTTTTTATGATATAATGATGCTTATATGATGATAGCAATGATGATGGAACAGGGCGGGCGATGAGGCTATTCTGTTAATGATGACAATGATGAAATATGTTAATGGCAATGGACATATGCATTTGCATCATGTGTACTCATATGATGAGAAATAAGGCTTACCTCGGTAGGCCTCCACGGGAGTGGAGAGATCCCTGTGCTGACGAAGACTGGCCCATGATTTGGGTGAACATTCATGAGTGTTCATTCGGCAATACCGGTACATGCAATGTGATGGGACATGTGCACAATGATATGTTATATTTATAATTATGTTGAAACATGTTGAAAATGATAGTTAGGTTAATGCTTATGTGTTGGGTAGTGTTTATCGTTCTTAGTACGTGCTTGTTGAATCTTCGAACTCACCCTTACTTATTTGTGGTTTTTAGGTGAACCTTGACGGCGACATGCATGGCCGGAAGTAGCACAGTATTCCACATGGAAGCAGTAATTCACACATCACCTCAATTAATGTATTTAGACTTTAAATGACTTGCTTAGGTAGCTAGTGCTAAAATAGCATGCTTATTGTGTCATTGTGATGTAAATAGAGCAGTTGTGGCCTAAATCTACTGGCAACAGTTGTAAATGATAATATTATAGAATGATGGTAGCATTCGAGATCCAGGTGATGGATCAGGGTGTTACAACAAATGCAACAAATATGACGCTCATTCTGACGACACGAATGTCAAGTCATCAGTAGAATCTAGAAGAGAACCAAATAATTGTAAAAATGATTGGTGAACTCAACAAATGCTAAGCCACATCTACATCGCATGTTAGACATTGAGGGGCTTAACTGTCCTCAGACCTGTAGTTACATAGTCATCATATGGTGGTAATGGAGATCTCCATGTGACCTCGAACTTCATTCTTGGAGGTATTGCCATATAACCTGAACTTAACATATCATGAACGGTTAATTCTGGCAGCTTCCCATGGATAACACGTCTTTTGCTTTTCCTCGAAATGCCGCAATTCGGGCCTGAACAAAATATTATGTCGCAAATGTCTTTAGATATATTTTTCTTTGGTGAGGATGTTGGGTACTTGCAGAGAGTAATATAGTTCATCTTAGCAAGCCCTGAAGCACTTTTCAATGCATGAGACCAGAACTGAAAGTTCATATTTGCTCTAAGCTCTTGACCAAATGCATGAGCACAAATGAAAGATCGCTTGAGCACTTTTGCTATCTCCATTGCTATGGCTACAGATTTAGGATGATCTTCTGCATCTGTGCTTCCAAAGGCCAGTGCTTTAAAGAAGTACCAGTATGCCTCCTCAGAAGTACGCTTAAGCCTCAAAGAATCCACTGTTCCTAACTGTGCTACCTCCTCAATTGCACTAATCAGTATGATCTTGCTCCCTGCTGCCGTACAGTTGCATGCATACGAGTAGAACCTTCTCCATGTATCCTTATCGACTTCGGAAGTAATTTCAATTACCAACAAAGATTTACTAGATCTAAAATTATGCTTCTCCATCACCAAATTCACTCTTTCTGTAGTTAATTCTCCACTTTCTAAATCATTACCATCTAAGTGGACGATAAAAGAGAAGTGATTCTTCACCCTCTCATCACTACAAATGTTCTCTACAAGAGTTCTCTTTCCTACCCAAGGCTCACCGATGATTGGTAGAATGTCCACTTTTGTAGTACTGTACATGGGTTTTGGTTGGAGCAAGAAGTTGATGATCTGTTGCTTTTCTAAATTTCGACCAAACATACATTTGTCTATATAAAGGTATGTGCTATAAGGTTGCCGAAACCTACGTGAGTAGCACCCCAGGAATGTGTTGAACTCGTGCAAATCTGCAACAATGGCTTCTAAGTTTTCTAGAACTGCTTGTAGCCTATTTACATCACTATTGCCAAATACCAGTACTTTGGTCTTATTTGCAATCATGCGTAGGCGTTTTGCTGGATTAACAAGGGAGTATGTGAAGGTTTGTTGCACCTCATCAGACATGTCCTCCTTTATGTTCTGACACTGGAAGTAGTCGAGTTCATAGCAGCCTTGGTACATGCCATCGAGAAACTTCTGAAGTTGTAGTAGCATCTGCTGGTTTGTGATGTGGCGCACCTCAGCCTCTTCAGTAGTTGCATCGATCTTGAGAAGCACTTGTCGGAGCCTTCTTAGCTTCTGCTCAACCCTTGTCTGCTTTTGGTTTGTGTCAACTAAGTGGAAGATCAATCTGGTAACAAGGCAAGTTACAACTCTGGCCAGAAACTTGTCCATGTATGGGAAACTAATTTTGGTTCTGATTTCTGAAGAGAACAACAGGTTAGATGCTTGTAGTCTGAAGACACGCCATACTTTGAAGGTGTAGCAGTTAGTTATAGGTTACTGAGCATAGAATTGATCGTAAACGGTTGTGTCTTTCTATGGTTTCATTGGACAAGTATCCATCTACCAATGTGATTTTGGACTAACAAAGCTAGCTGGCTGAGAAAGCAAGAAGGTATTAAACGAGAATCTGTAAACTGCACTACTGTGTTTGGACTCTAATATTTGGACTTAATTAGCTGAAGATGTCTTGGTGACAACGAAGAGAAACTGCCTGATAAAGGCCGGCCGGTGAGCAGGAGGCCAGTACATCTTGACAACAGATGGATTTAGCTTAGGTCGGGTGTGGGAAATGCATTAGGTCGTACGCTGCTGAATAGGAGCAACCTGCCAGTTATGAAGAATTACGATGACTGAGAAAAGGAAATGTATATGTAGCAGTGTTTGTGTTATTTGGCCTGTATTTACTTATTGTGTAATGTACCCTGCATATGAAGATTGCTTTATTACTTTGTACCAACTTAATTTGTCAATACATTCAATATAAAATCTTAGCACCAACTTTAGTATTTTTGAAGCATATTATCTATTTCTTTTTTATTAATTCTTATTACTAATATTATGAAGGACTATGTGAGAAAGTTCCGGATAATGTTGTGATGAACCATTGTAAGTTTTATGGAGTAGTTATTCCATTTTGCAAAGAGTGCATTTTGTCTGGATCATTTTCTGAGTTTTTTTAGGAAAACAGTAGTATCACAGCATAGTAGCAGTTATACCACAGTACGGTAGTATCATACCTTGGTGCTGGTCATACCGTAGTACCGTAGCTTGGTGCCAGTCAAACCGCAGTGCAGTAGTACCGTAGCTTGGTGTCAGCCATACCACTGAGCGGTTGTTCCTATTTTATTTGGCGGTAGATAATTTCCAAAGAGGTCCATTTGTGAGGTGTGAGGTGCGGTAGTACCGGCCTGTGAGAGCAGTAGTACCAGCCTAGGTAGAAATTTGGGGTTATTGAGAAATTGAGTCATGGATTAAGTTGGGTTGACCTAGTTCAGTGCATTAATATTGCATGAAGCATATTTTAATTAACATGGGTTAAGTTGTGAAGAACTTGTATCTAGAAACGATTTCTTTGTTTTTGGCTGTGCAGGGTCGCTTGGAAACAACAATGATCAACAGCGAGGATTAGGCTATGCTCATGAAGGAGCCGAGGCCTAGAATGATCAAAGAAGTTGAGCGAGATGGTGAGCTCAAGCATGGCACAAAATGTGGGAAATATTGAAGGTGAGTTCGAATGGCGAAATTGCACCATATGATTTGGTCGGTCTAAATGAGGCATGGCCTAGTGAACCCAGAACAGGAGAGACTTGTCGACACGTGGCAAGCTAGTTGTGCATCTATACATGGTAAACATGACAATTGATTGTAATGAAAGGAGAAGACCGGGTCAAGGAAGAATATTTTAGTAGTTTGGCCAAAATACTGGAAATTATCTTTAAGCAAAACTGCGGCGTTTGGGAGAGCAATTTAGGTCAAGGAGAAGCCGATTTGATCAAGATAGATCAAGGCTAAGGACTTAGCGGATTTGGGCTTATGAATTTTGAAAAGTATGCATAAGTGAACATGTATGAGTAAAACCGTGTGTGTGGGGTTATCGAGTTTCCCCTAGTATGCTAAGTGCATAATATCCACTAAAGGTTAGATATGGCTGGCTAGCCCATCTATTCAAGGGAATATGATTGAGACTTGTGGTGATGCATCCAACCTACCTCTTTTGTGCTCTCTTGTTTTGAGTTAGGGTTTGAGAGTTGAGTGTTTGGTGTACTCTCTATCCCCCAAGGTGAAGTGGCTATAAAACTTTTCTTCTCAAGCAACAATAGAACTAATCTTTGATCATCTCCATAGCTATTCTTATTTTAATTGATTTGCTCTTGATTTAGTTGGTTTTTCCTCTCCTTTCATCATTTCTTGATCTTGCTGTGCCAAGAATGTATAAGAGATAAACATAACCTCTGGAATCAATTTTCACCTATCTAGACACTTTGGTAGTAAGTTCATCAAGAAACGTAGTTTTGATTGATTTTAACCTCAACGAGTGATTTTTTTGATCCGAGGATTTTTGGTTTGATTTCTTCGGTGTTTTAGATTGCTGTGACATGTGAGAATATATCTAAAACTATCTTGGCCATTATTCACCCACGAGTAAGTCGTATTTGCCTTTTTTTAGTTTTTGCTCGGTTTTGGTGCAGTTCACCTTCAAAAGCAAAAAGGTCAGAACTTTGGTAGCGAATCTTTTGATCATTGATTGAAATAGGTTACTGATATCCGAGAGAAGATGCATACTAAGTTTCAAGTGATTTGGATCTATGAATTAAAAATTACATGGATTTTTGGTTTTGGAATCATGTTGATTTTGCTGTAGCAAGCAGTACTGCCATGGTACTGTAGCGGTACTACCGATATTACTGTTCATTTCTCGGATTTTCAGCTTCTTAATTTATTAGGTTGTGTATTAGCTTTCCATCCTAATCTTTTTAGCTTTATAGCTGTTAAAATGAAGGATTGGTGAATACTCAGAGGAATATTTTGTGGCACTATTCACCCTCTCTATTACCATTTTCGGTCCTACACATTCCTTTCAAAAAAATATCCTATCACTAACAGACGACAGAAGCCATTTCTAATGTGGATGACACGATGAAATAATATAATCCCCCTTAGGTTATTATGAACCTGTCCAAAAATTAATTTTCTTTTTGCTGTACCGCTCTTCTGATTTAGATATTGAAGTAGACAAGCAAAAAGTTTCTCTTGTATGCACCTTCTTGCAGCAAGAAAATTGATTCCCTTTCTTGTACCATTTACCTTTTGTTATTGTGGCAATACACTTAGACCTGTTTGGTGGTAATTGGAGAACTAATGATTAGGCCCGGAGGGTCCAATGGGTAATTTTGTTGAGATGGTCTAATGGGACTTACTGTTCCAATACTTGTAACCTACTTGATCACACACCATATCAAGTAGGTAGAGTTTTATGGAATGTGTTCCTTACATTTTTTTTGTTGAGATGGTTGGTAACTTAGGATGATGACAAAATTCTTTCATTTCCACAGAGGAGAATGTTTACCTTTTTTATTTTATGGGATGAAGATAAGTCAAAGGAATAGCAAGTCTGGAAACTTACAATTGCAAAGTTTTGTTTAAAACCAAAATCCTTGCGCCAACTTATTAGGAAGCAAAATTCAAAGCACAACGACTTAATGATCACAAATGAAGTTGTAAAATTGCAAACATAAGAGTAACATTTATGGACCTTTTATTGGTCAAAACAGAATTACATAATTATTTTGAGCTAAACAACTTGAGTCGTGAAGACTCAAGCTTATGGTCTCACTTACAAGTGACCCAATCATGTTGTATTCTACATTGAATTACATAGATAACAAATAGGAGCTTGCACATCTTAAATTCTTAGACAGGATTGCCATCGCCTTCATGTTTGACACAAGTTGCTACATAGTAACTGTATGGAGACTTCCATGTTACAACTTCGAACTTCACTTCTGGTGGAATCATCTCTACACGGCGACTAAATAAATCAGAAAGAGTCAATTCAGGTAGATCTGTGTTCCCTCTCTTCGTTTTTCTCATAAAGTAGATATGTGGGGATCCACAGCAACTAGGGACTGGGACACACTCAAAAGATATTCTGGTAATTGAATTACCAAGATTTTCCATGGGAAAATTTGTTGGACGATTTTGGAGGGAAATGAAGTGGCTCTTCCTTAATTCCATAATATCCCGCAAGACATCAGACCAAAATTGAACATTTTGATTAGCTCTTAGTACTGAACCAATCACATTTGCGCAAACGAATCCTCCCTTGTCAAGCATCTTTGCTATCTCCATGTCTATTCTTAACAGTTTTGGATGCTCTTCTGGATTTACACTTCCGAAAGCGAGCATTTTAAAGAAGTACCAGTGCGCCTCATCGGTCATGTGTTTAAGCCTAATGGGACTTACTGTTCCAAGACTTATAACCTCCTCCAACATACTCATGATTATGATCTTACTCCCTGCTGCCATACACTTGTCTGCGGAGAGGTAGAACCTTCTCCATGCATCCTTGTTCACTTCTGAAGAAAATTCAACAAGAACCAAATGCCTTTGAGCTTCTAGTGTTCTTTCGAGATCCTCTTCATCTAACTCAATGATGCGAGAGAAGTAATTGCGCACCCTCTCATCATTACGGACATCCTCTACCAATGTTCTCTTCCCACTTACATCACAACCAACAATTGGCAAAATGCCTACATTTGAACTATTGCTAGGGGGCTCGGGACTTAGTAGTAAGATGTTTATGATTTGTTCTCTTTCCACTTGTCGATGAAATATGAACTTATCTGTGTAAAAGTTAGTGCTATAACGTTGCTGAAACCTACATGGACAACACAAAAGAAGTGTGTTGAACGCATGTATATCTGCAGACATAGCTTCCAAACTTTTCAAGACCTTTTGCAGCAAGTAAGCATCTTTGTCACCAAGTATTGTAGCCTTTGCATTGTTGGCGATCAGGCGAAGGCGTTTGGCTGGATTGGAGAGAGAAGAGAAGTAGGAGTTCACCTCATCAGCTATGCCATCTTGTGCTTCTTGTCGACACTGGAAGGTGTCGAGTATGTAGTATCCTTGGTACATGCCTTCGAGGAACCTCTTGAGCTGTAGAAGCATCCCTTGGTTTGTGATGTGCCGCCGTTTGGCCTCATCCACAGTTGCATGGATCTTGAACAGTACAGGTTCGAGTCTTCTTAGCTTCTCCTCAACATTTGTGTGCTTATTGTATGTGTCGATTAAGTGGGAGATCAGTCGAGCAACAAGGTCACTTACTATGGATACAATCGTGTCCATATTTCTGGGAATGCTTACTTTTTTGAAGGAAATGATGTGGATCAAGATGGGCAGAAAAGAACGGGGTGTTTGTGGCTTTGATCTAATAAGCACCTAATTACTTACACTTATAGGCTTATAGAGCGGATTAACCTATTGAGCGTAGAGTTAATCGATTAACCTATTGAGCATAGAGTTAATCGATTAACCTATTGAACATAGAGTTAACTTCCTATTAAGAATGGGTTTGTGTTTAGTAATTTTCGTGTATTCCTTTGGCATACGTGTGGCCAAATTTGTCTGCTTTAACCAAGTTAGTGGGCGGAGATAGCAAGAGGGTGTCCAACCTCAGGAAGTAAAATGGTTTTCTTTATTCAGCTAAAACTAGCCAATCGGTATGTTTCTTGTTGCCTATATTATTGTTCTGTCTGTGTAATTTTAAAGGGTGTTAGTAAAATAAAATTCATAAAACAACTTTGCCTAATTCATTTTTGAAGAAAATTCAACAAGAACCAAATGTTTATTGGACCTAACATTTCTATTCTCTATCTCCCAACTTCGCCTTTGAGCATCTAGTGTTCTGCTTTCCAGATCATCTTCATCTAACTCAATGATGCAAGAGAAGTAATTGCGCACCCTCTCATCATTACAGACATCCTCTCCCAATGTTCTTTTCCCACCAGTGGCGGATCCAGAGACAAAATCAAGGGTGGACTAAACT